>CM042076.1:52690852-53940852 GCA_023509865.1 Trypoxylus dichotomus | reverse complement strand
TGGACGGATCAGAAAACGACTGAAATAAATAAAGTTTCAAAAATTTAGATATGTACATACTTCATTTTTCTGCACAGTCGGACAACTAAATAACGGAACTTTTTATATGTAAAATGAAATATACATTATATTATTGTTAAATGATTTTTTTATTCGAAATATGTTCCTGTAGACTAATGCATGCAACGATTTTTTAAAGTTGGGTTGTAGGGATGTTCTTCAACACCTGTGTTACGGCTGCTTGAATGGCTCGAATATTATCATAAAAGAATATAATAGAATCAAGACGATCTGGGTCATTTTTAAATGATGTCTCTACAATGCACTACACGAGCGATTTTTTTGGTCTTCATTCAACTGATGTGGAGCAAAACATGTACACACCTTTGTTTTACCGAAACCGATTGTCAAAATTTGTCTAACACTTTCTCTATTTAATTCTTTAGCCAACACTCCCGCAGTTAAATTCCCATAGAACTTGTGTGTTTCTAATGCTGTTATCGCTTAATAAATGGCGTTAAGTATTTTATGATTTATATTAAAGTTCCGTTGTTTAATTATCAGATTGTGTACATATCACTATGTCGTCTCAAGTACTCATGACATTGTAGAATAAGCTTCTTCGAACGTTCTGCACTTAATTCCGCCGTCTGAAATTTCAGTCAGTTTTGCATTGGGGTTTTCAATTCCTCTCTTTCTTCAAACCGTTTAAAGTGACGACGATATGGAGCCTACACTTCTAACAGACTAGTTAAGGTGACTCGTATAATATGGGTTATAAAATAAAAATATAGACGATATTGGGTCGATAAGTTGCGAAGAAAATGGATACAAAATTTTAATATTCGTCATTTCGCTTCGATATGAAGCATCACTTATTCCAAAAATGTTCCTAATTACTATCAAGGAAAAACATTTTCATAATTTGGAGTAAAGAAGAAATCAGCACATGAAAGATTAAAAGGGGATATTATTAACTGTAAATAGATATAAATTTGTATATTTTGTTCAAACTGTTGTTTTCTTAACATAATTGGTGTGTGAAAATTATAATCTTCTCAATTAACTATTTGTAATTCAACAGCAGACTTAAATATTTTTTTACCGAGAGGCACTATCTTTATTTTTGAAGTTAGTGCCTCCACATATTTTGCACCTAACAGCAAAACATTGCTATTCGGTTAATATTACTCTGATAACTCCTATATACTGCATTTTCCAGTCCGCTGCAGTTCGATTCGAGTTTCAAATACACGACAAGTTGATAACTATTCGAGAACTTCACAACCTACCAGTCAATTTAAACACCGAACTTTTAATCAAAATAAATAAACTGTCCGTCTACTATAATACTAAAATATCGATTCGAAAATAAGCAACCCTAACAATGTTTCAGCTCTCAGTCCACCAACTTTCTGCCCCGTTGTTTGGAAGAATTTAGTGAAGGAGAATCGAAAATTATGAATTAAACAATTCTTACACGCTTAATATTTATAAAAAAAACGAGGTCAGATAAATAACGGAAGTTTGGAAAATGCGGACCATTACTAAATTATTTAAGCGGGACGGCCGCTAAAATAATTCAAAAATAAAAATGAAAAATGTACGTCTCTTACCGGAGAGGTAAACTATAAGATATAAATTCGGAAAAGTTCTTGAACTGAATGAGAAATACATATTGAATTATAGAAAAACTATTTGAATATAAAATTTATTGAAATCCAATAAAAAAAGAGTACGGTACAACTTTTATTCGCTAATGAGAAGACTTTAAGAAGCTTTTAAGAATTAGAAACTGATGTAGATGGAACTTAAATTCATATCATCTACCGGGTGATGCAAATTTATAGTTGTGATTCCTGCAAAATCCAACGATCACAGCAGCAAAATTGATCAACAATAACTTCTGTACTAATAGTACGTGAGTTACTTAAAACGAGAAAAATTAAAACTATGCAAATTGCATAAATTTTGGCCTTTTTTTAATCTTCATAGACATTTATGGAATTTACAATAATAATGAATTATGTAAGTATTTTTACATAACTGAAACATTCAAAATTGGTATTTAGTAGTTAAGTATTAAATTCCTAGTGTGAAAATGTATATTTAATATTTTATAATGTATTATTAAATACGTTGATGCTATTAAATACATTAGTCCACAAATTGCATGCTAAAAGCGGCAAAACTATGTACGATTTAATTTCGCAGTAAAAGGTATTAAAATAAACTGAAACAACCTAATGTAAGCTCATATTAAATATTATTAATTAATTTGAATTATCTTTTCGAAATAGAATTCTACAGAAATACATAAATATGTGCAATCACTTGAAATGTTCATTGTTTAGTGAAATAGCCGAGAGTATAGTGCATGTGTAGTATTTTGAATATCAACAGTTATATTGCACATTGAAGATATAAAATGAGAACTGTTTACATTCGTTTTTTTTCTACATTTATCATTATACAGTAATCGCAATAAAGTTTGGGGTTAAGTGAAAAAACATTTAGTGAGTATCAAAATCTCAGTTGTGATAATCATTCGCACCCAATAGAAAGATTATATGTGAGATAAACAATAGTTTTCACATGACTAATTGTCATTAAATTGATGGTGGGGCAAAGGCCAAGAATCCATTTAAAATCTGGGGAATAAATGGTCAAGAAAATTGCATGTTTTAGCCGTACTGTATACTGGGGCACCCAGCTTGTCAAAGCCTTTTGGATTTCCAGAAAGATATTAATTACTACAGCTTTTAATTTAAGCACAATAAGGAAAATTGATGCCAACAGTTTGGTGGTCATAATGTATACATAATTACACAAAATACTTCAAATTCAACCACGATCATGACAAGCAACTTGTTTTTGTGTCTGGTTTAGGAATAAGTGTAAAGCTGGCCAACAATTGTAACTTAAAGCTTTGTGGATAGGTAAAACGTGTTTTAGAAATTGTGGAAGACATGTATCTACGGATGTAGAATGGTCCGTATCATGTAGAACAAAGAATATGCCACGTGGTGTGGTGTTGTTGATTCTGTAATTCTCGGTGAATATATTTTCGATGGAATATTAACTGATTCTTGAAAATTATTGATAAATTAAATTTGCTATGCTAGAGAGATACTAATATGATGACGAACTATCATATAATCAGTTAGCAGTACAAAATTATGTACATGAAAGGTAGGAAGAAATACATCCGTTACATGGCCACCTCTATCGCTCCTAAAAAACACGTAATGAATATTATATCAAATAGTGGAAGATTTTATGAAAGCTCTGCAAGGAGGTTTATGAAAAAATTGATAGACGACTTCTCAAAAATGCTGCGAATTCCGAAAAGGAGTAACTTGTGTATTAAACATGAGAAAGAATTTTTAAACATCGTTATAGATATCTTTAATTTTTTAATACTTTAGTCTGTTCTGTACTTCTGTTCATTTGTTTAAGATTACTTCCTCTTTGTTTGTCAACAAAAAGTTACTTTCATGGTGAAGTAAGTTAAATTTTTTGGAGGAATTAAAAAATGTTTCTAATTGTGTTAATTTTTAAGATAATCATATTAAATGTTATACTGTTGAAAATATTTCAACGACTTCTGTGAGACCACAATCAACTATACAAAAAAGATACGAGATTATTTCATAACTCTAGCAAGAAAGTTCATATCAACAGCTTGGGTGGACTATCCTATTAAGACCATATTGGTTTAACTATTTTCTTAAATTTTGTTCTTAAAAAAAATAAAAGAGGTATGTGCATTTAACTAAATCAAAGAACATTTTTCAAAATATCCTGTTAATTATGATTTCAGGATAACAAATGGCGTTTTAAGTTGGCCCAGAAAAACTGCAAATTTTCTTACGTCCCGAGATTGCTGTACTAAAAAGCGGTCATCATGTATATATATATGTAGATACAATTAGCATTAATTTGGTTCCGAATACTTAAATTAAAAAAAATATTGACAGCTAATTAGGTACCAAAAAGTATTGTTTTACACGTGAAAAGTCGTATTATCAATTCCTAACTATAATTCTTGTGTTTGATACTGGTATCACAGTTGCATTCATAATATATTCGAAACTTGTCCATTTTTTTTTTTTTAATCAAAAATATAGGCAAGATCGTAAATTCTATGCAAAAAAGTTAAACATCTCCATGTTTATAAAACATCATTATTACTAATCCACTCCATATCGCTATCAGCAAACATGATTAAGGTTAAACAGTTGTAGTTATTTTAGGAGTCATAAAAAGTGTAATAACTGTGTTTTAATATCTCCTATAAATAACATTAATTGTCCGGAATTCTACATGTGAATAAAATTTTCCGCTAACTAAAAATCGGCGTGTAATTCATATAATGGTTCTTCGCCATACAATTTTCAAATTAGAAATGAAAAACGCTTTAGTACAATACTGCACTTATATACATAATTTAGTATAATGTTTTCATATTAAGAATGTTATTTCCTAGTGCAGTTATGCTGCTTATGATGTTGTAATTGTTATTTTTTGACCCATTTGCAACGCGTGTTGCCATTTCAAACAACTGCTGCATGCATCAATTATGTACGTTGATTCTAAGTCTTCATATTTATTCCTAAAAGCACTTCGTGGCACTAGCAATTTCTATAAAATTCAGTTTCAATTCTCAAAATTATTTTATGAGCAATTACGTACGGTGATCTATTTTTAGAGATAAATCATAAATTGAAACGCAAGGACTACATACTGAAAGTGATTTATGTATAACTAGGGCAACTATAGCGTGTGAAATGTAGTTTTGGCTTTCTGTCAATTTTTTTCCGTCAACAGATGGAAGAGAAAAATACAAAATTTTTCTAACGAAAATTCTTTAATACATGCTTAATATTGTATATTACGCAATGTGTCAGTAAGAAACATATTTTGGGAAATTCTTCGAATACATTGATTTTTATTTGCATTTCAGTATTCATTTTCTTGGTTATGGCATCATTGTTACTTCCTTCATCATGTTATAGATGTACTTCTTAAACTGGATATTATATGCAAGATATTTATCCATATTTTCAATTCTATACGATCTGATGACGTGGCTATACCAGCTGTGGTTTGGGTGTTTCTAAAATTTCAATGTGCAAATATTTAAAGGCTGGGACTACGATAACGAAAACCGCAAATCGAATATTTGATAGAGATTATTTTATTGCTACTACTTGTTTAATTACTATGAGCTCATTAATGTTAACAAATATTGCATTTAAAGTAGCACGAACACAGCAGGTGATTTGCAATGATACTTAAACTTCAGAGTATTCTTAATCTGGCACAGATACTTTGAAAATATCTCACATCTTTGTGTTTGCCATTAAAAGAAGTTGATGAGGAAATTATCCCATTAAATCAGTAATTGCGCATTATAAATTAAAACGGACAGTATAACTGTAGGACCATAACAAGGAAATGTTTTCGAAATGAGTTTGTTCACGCACAATACATAAATACAGGAACATGCAAAGATGTATCAGTGAAGTCATAGCGGAAACAGTGATGATGTAACATGTTTGGTTTTAAAATAATGAATCATTTATTACAACATTGTCTAAAAACAAATTCTTGAAACAGTATATCTGGTGATTTTTGTATTTTGGGTTTTAGTACAGTGACCTCGGAAAATATAAAAAAAAGATAAACCATTGACCTTCGTTTAACAAAAGAAGCAAAACGATCTCTCATTTAGAAAAAAAGTGTAGATGGAAAAATTTTAGCCATTCATATCCTACTCTATTCTAGCCATAACCCAAAGTTGTTTTACTATCAAAAACATAATTGGCTACGATTTGGTAATATAGCTTGCTTTTTTTATCATTACAATATGCTACTTGATACGTCTATTATATGGCACAAAGAAATTACTACCGAAAATAAGCTTCCTTTTTGAATGGAAACTGTAGTTGGCTCCGACCCCATAATAAAGCTTGTTGTTTAGTTTTTTACTTAGAAGAGTAGCTTGTCTACAAAATTTAAACAAAATGTACAGAAGGTTAGCTTATTGGGCAGCATACCACTGCAACTAGAAAAGAACAAGCTCTATATGGATTCCAATAAAAAAAGGAGAAAGCAGCTTTGAGTCGTATCTAAAAAGGTATGAATGTACCTAATAAAAATTTGAGAGTCGACTATAATTTTAAAATTTTTCCATTACACTTTTTCTCTAAATTTAGTCATAAAAAGAAATGCTTAGTAATGATTTTTTTCCTCAAATATCTAGAAACTTTTAACTTTCTCTCCACTTAACCATTTTTCTATCTTTTATAGTCTTCGGAGAAAACCCATTGAAGGTATAATTTACATAATTGCTTATGAGATAAGACCAATTAAATAAAGGAGCATTGAAATGACTAAATATGTATTGAAATGTTATACATACATATATAATTCTATCCCAGGTGAACTTTAACGATGCAAGAAAGTGAAACATAAATTTAAACTGTATCTGGACGGGTATTATTTTCCAGTTCTTTGGTTGGTGTCTAATTACGAGGAGAAAAGAGACTTTTCAATGAAATACTTATTTTAGGGCAAAAAAGTATTTTACTTTTCAACAAAATTTCTATCCAATTTTCTACATTTACTTCAGTGACTTTCCATTCTTTAAGCATTTTTTTTGGAAACTCATCAAAATAGGCATTCGTTTCGACTATTACATCATCATTTGTATTGAATCTCTTCCGAAGCAAACCATTTTGTGAAGTATGGGACCAAGAGAAAAATCCTTTGAAGTAAGATGATAGATAAGGTAAAAATTCGTATTCTACATTGATAAGTTTTACGATTGCATTAACGGACAAATAGAAGGGCGTGTTCTACACAACAAATTTTGTTTTTGAATAAACGTGGTCGGTTCTTTTTCAGTTCGGCATGTAAGTGCATCAGTACATCAGCACAATATGGGGTAGTTATTATCCTTCTACTCTGTAAATAGTTAATGGAGATTACTTTGGAAAAATTTTATTGGCCGAAAGAACGGTTTTCACCTTCTTTGGAGGAAAGTCATCAGAAGAAATCAATTATTTTGATTGTGTTTTTGTCTGTGGAGTATAGTAACGTGTTCAAGATTCACTTACAATGAAATATCAGTGAAAAACTTGGAAGTTAGCCATATTGTTATTTGAAATTGTGAGTTCGCATATGGTCAACATTAGACAAACGCGGGACCCATCTTGTAGCTACCTCTCTCATATTTAAATGTACGTAGATTTAATATTGTATATTCGTTCGGCTGAAATGTTTACGACGTTAGGTATCTCGTGAATCTTAATCTAGCGGTCGTTCCTTACAATGGCGTGGACTTCATTATTTTCCAGGAGAAATAACTGTAAATGAAAGCCCCAACGTTCAGCATCGACTGTGCTCGCTTTTGGAAGCAGTGTGCCACTTACAAATTATTTTGGGAGAAGCAGCAAGCTGGTCATAATACAGAGGAACGTATACTTTGACCAAGAAAATACTCACTAGTAGATAAACATTAAATATAAAACTCATTGGAAAGCATTGGTGTAGTTAGTTTCACCTAAAATAGTTACTATAAACAGGTAGTCCACAGTATATAAGGCCATTATGTACAAGTTTAATTAATGGATTTTCCATGTTTAACGAACACACAAAATTGCTTTTTTTCCATATCAACAAAAACATAATAAATAGTTTAAATTAACCGATTGTAAAAATGTATTTATCTGCAGATTTGGACCAAATTTTTGCAGTGGGCTTCTGAAACTTGGCTCAAGCTAACGATATACTCATCGTGGTGAAATTGCCACCAACTTAAAGTGCCCTTAAATCGCTGTCATAAAGATACGATTATACAAAGAAGCATGTTTTTTCAGATGAAGATTCATCGTAATTAAACTCACTGCCAAAAACAACATTATTGCGATTTGAGAGGGTATAGTTATATTTCAGTAACTTTTGAAAAGAAATATTTGGTATATATATTCACCTATAACGTAAATATTTAGTAATGAATGCTTTTTGATGTGAGTTAAAGCAAGTACCTGATCCGATTCCTAATTAGACAGTCGGAAGCTGAATAGTTTACGACTTATACTGTAAATTTAAAATTGAAAAAGTTATTGACAACTAGTCACCCAACAAAACCTTTCTAATCCCACTGTGACCAAACGAAGGAAGCTTTTCAGTACAAATATAGAAATTGTAAATCATTACTCAAAAGTACAAAATATTATGGAATATAAAAAACCTAGCGTATTGAGTCGCTACAGCGAATAGCAATTTATATATTCTTCTAAAGTATTAAAAGGCATAAGTAAAAACTGATAAGTGCTCTGTAGGCTTCGCAAATAAGCAAGATGTCTATCCCTTTTGATGCTGTATGCGGAGTAAATTTAACATTTTGTCAAATTTAAATTCATAGTAAGACTCTTACACTCTTAGACTCTAGTACACCATTAATTTAGAGAAGCTTGAAGGTTTAGCTTGATTCGAAAAAAATGAAATAACACCCACATAAAACGTAACTGTAGTAAACATTAAAATCGAATAGTATCTCAAATCAAATTAATACAACACCGTCAATAAATGCACAAGGATTGCCCTACTAAGACATTTGCTGATATCCAAAATACAATCAATGTTTGAAATAATATTATTCACGGTCAAAATGTATATATGTTTACGATTTTTAATATGTTTAATATGTGTATATACATATGTATATAGATATATGTATTTCAGAATGATTTGTTAAGCGACTCTAAAAATAAATGTGATATATTGCGTAGGTGATAATATGGATAACAAATAATGTTATAAATTAAAAAATGTACATACATATTATGAATGCATTATCGATTTTTATCGCATATTTCGAAAATAAGTCATTAATTAGTTGTTGCATAATGTATTATGTAAACTACATCAAAAATTATAATTTGAGGGTTTTACAAATGCAAGTTAACGGATACACTTTTATAAAGTGTTCTTTTATAAAAATACACCTTATTTTCTGAAACGCACGCGGAATTTATTGCAATTGTCAAATATACTATCGGAATAAAATAAATACTCCGCTCTCCACCAGAAATAGAAAACTATTTATTTCATCAATACGTATATGACTATTTGCAGGACTAAGAAAGTTATACAAATTCGCATACTTGTTTGTATCAACATCTATTTTTTCCTGGACATAAAAGTAAGAAAATATTAGAAATATGTGAAATCATCGTACATAATTATACAGGGTGTCTTTGAAATAAAATAAAAGAGTACGGAGAATGAAAAGGTGTAATAAAGATATTGAGACAATTACGACGTAATATGTAATATATTCCGCCTATGGATGCAGAATGTGTATACATAATACATTCATCCAACCAAACTCGCGTCCATACAGGCAGACTGGATACACTATAAAAACTACATAATAACACTGTCTACCTTTTAAACGGCATCCTAAGAATTCAATAACATTTTCGCAAAATATTTTAGATTTAAGTCAAATAAAATTAGATCATTCCATTTTTCATACTTCCGTATTTAATTTCATGGACATTCAATATTAATAAAGAGCTTTGCCAAAATAAATTACATAAAAGCCCAAAAAGTTGTAACCCGATGTTGAAGTAATAACTTTTTATAAAATATCGCTGATCATTTGATGAAATTTTCTTGGCGGTAGACTAAAGGCATAGGTATGTTTTTAAATCAATTTCCAATTTACAGAAATAGAGTTTCGTATTATACTTGGCGATATGGCTACAATCACCGCGATTTCGTAATCACTATCAGTTGTTTCTATAACGGAATGAACAACAAACAAAGTCATAAACAAATAAAATTTGAATTAAAACAATAAGAGCAATTGTAGTAAAGAAAGGAAGTAAATACCAGATTAAATCATATAAAAATAGAGTACGTATCCGGATATTTTGTGCATACATAGATTTCGCATTTTCGCTAATACTATTATTTACTCCTTTATCAAAATGCAATTACACATGACGCAAGGTTACTGTATACGTAAGAACCCACAACATTGCAAAAATTTCATTATAGCTTCTTATTACTTTCCATTCTTGTTTAGTGCCATTTAAACTGGATTTTAATGTTTTTTATATGAAATTTTTGATTTTTAATATTTTGCTTGTAGCAAAAATATCGTGGCCTTTTTAAGTTTAGACAAATAAGCTCTGATTCCACATATGTTTCGTCTCATCTAACCAAGTCTACGTTTGTCCACGATTACAAAATCCTGAGACCATAACAATTTTTCTTTGACATCTCATTCTTAATGTTATGTTAAAACAATATTATTTTGATATACTCAACATTTTAGAAAGAAGGTAATTATTACGTGTATTTGTTGGTTTGCTCGTATACAACACAACTTTCAGAATGGTTTTAATGTGTATGTTAGCCTAAGTTTAGAGATACTATTGCCTTCAGCGTTAAGCCTGCTTTTAAAATTTTTGTTTAAATTGAGATAGGATTAGGAAATTTTCCTTTTGACAAATCAAGTGACAATTATATAGCCTTGCTTACAGCAAATGAAGAAAACATTGCTTCTTTTACAAATTAAAATTTATTTCTATCAAAAGTTTATCAACTTTATCTGTAAAACGAATCTTCTCACGTTGTGAAACCAAAAAATCGATAGTATAGTTATATCAAAGAAATTTCATGGAATTTCTAGCACTTAGTCGTTGGCTATATAGATAAGGTATCGTTAAAATATGTATTGTTTAAAAACAATGTTTATTAGTTTGGATATTTACCATTTAAATTAAAGAAATTATATTTATACATGAGCGACATTAATTATTTGAAATTGTTAGATGTTATAGACATTGGTAAAAGCTTTAATTGTAATATTTTTCAATTGCAATAAACTGAGTTAAGAGTAACTTATGTGAACCATACGACTAGTGAATAATATCAAGTTATTAATGTTAAATGATTTATTAAAATTAAATTAAATAAGTGTCAATTCTGCAGCTAATAAAATATGAACTACACATAAACGACATTCGATATTTTCATATGATTACGACACCTTCCCTTTATTGCATTTATCAAAAACGTTTCACAAATCACGAAAGCGAGAGAGCATATTGTAATAAATTGTATATTAAAAAGTTTTTTGCAAACACAAGCAACGAACATAAAAAATAAATGTGCAATAAGAATGTAAGAGAAACTAAAAGCGAATAAATAGTAAAAGAAAAATATATAAAAATAATAGTTATAATTACACAAAATAATTTTTGTCGGTGTGCGGTTTTATGCTGAAAGGCGTTGCGTGTGGTGCTGATCGGCTACGGAAATGAATGAACGTAAAAAAACAATTCCTCTTTCCTCTTAAAAAAGAACTGAACACAAAAATCGGCAGTGTGATGTGTGTATAGATATGAAAACGGAAATAATTATTTTAGCACAAAAATCACATGCTGATATACTGCGTGCTGCGTCCGAATCGTAACGTAGAAGTCCCTCTTGCGTACTGGAGTTGAGTCGCGTTCTCTCGCCGCTGCTACCCCTTTCGAGCTGTTGTTTGAAAAGTTCGCACTCAAAAACGTGTTCGCTCGTTCGTATCGGACACAACTTTTACGATATAGAGAGACTGCCTGTACTACTTGTTCGGTGTGCTCTATGTAGGAGCGACTGCAACTGAATGAAAAGCGTGTTTAATCCTTCTGTATATACTCCGGCGTGTTTGCGCATTTCACTGCTGCTCTGTACCGGCGTCACCGAGTAACATCATCCACTAAAGAGGCACGCACACATGCGTCCATACCTCGACGTCTCTACAAACACCTAGAGTACGTAGGTGTACGCTGAAATATTTGCCTTTCAGTCGCCGCGTATCGAAACCGTTCCTAATGCAATCACTGTTTATCGCTTAAGACTATTTCACGACAGATAATTCGGTCATACCGCAAGGGAATTAAACGTATACACGTAAGTTGTGCTGAAAGATGAGGGCGAGCTGTACATTTAATATTATTATATATACAGGATATATCGCAACGAGTTTTATTTATAGAATGGAACATGGAAAACTCAACTATTACTGCATTTTGAAGATTAGCAGGTAGTAGTCAAAATATATTCAGAATTTCTCTACTTCTGATTATATAGGAAGTAGATATAAACCTTTCTATTTTAAATGGAATCTCCTAATTCTTATAACTGAGATTATTTTAAAGCTAGTTCGCCTAATACATTGTCTCTAAGCGGATATTACAGATGAATATATGTATATCTAAAAAATTTAAACTTTTAGATTAATTATTTCGGAAGTTGTGCCGCATCGAATGCTGGCGTGCTAAACTTTATCGAATAATACAGGATGTTCAAAAATAATACCAAACTTTTTATCCGAAAAGTGTTAAATCTGTTCTTTTCTTAGTTTCATAGAATCCTGCATTTAAAATTACGGGCAGTAAGGTAAACCTCATAGTTTTAAAGTTACTTTCAAAAACTTAAAATTTTACTTTCCAAAATCTATAGGAATAGGGATGTATTTGAATATTTACGATTTAGTACTGTTTATTGTGTTTTTACAACGTGCTAGATCATTAGCCAGCAATTATTTAATTTGTTTTTATTTACTAAAGCCAGCGTGACCTACTTGACTTAAAAGATAAAATTTTTGAGTAAATACGTTTCTAACAACAAATTAGCTATCGGGAGAAAGGAATATCTACTACCATTAATTTTAAACACAAGATTCAATTAAACTGAAAAAGATGGATTTAAAAATATGAAAAATTAACATTTTTCGGATATAGGTATAGCGTTTTTTTTTTCTGAGCGACCTGTATCATCGTGTAAAGTATGTAGTATACTGCAGTTTCTTAAACAATTTGCAACACTCTGTACGTAGTCCTGGTTTAATCAAAAGTAGAAGAAGTGTGCATGAGTGCATAAGGTAATCAAGTATGATAGAACTTTTGGACTTTAGAGTACCCTCCTTATATAACGATTACAATAAGGACGACATTAAATGGAAATAAAACATGGATAATTCAATTCTTGCGCAAAAAGTGTCTCCCAAATTTGATCTCTGCTTCAAAGCAGCTGGAACAATTTTTACTAAAGGCAGGGAAACGCTTTATTAAAAAAATATATTTGCTACCTAAAAATTCTAGGAACAGGTGGACTGGTAAGTACCAGCCCAAAATTCGTTGGAGAAAACATTGTGTAAATGATCACTGATCAGATAGTCCTTGAATCCCTAACCTGAATAAAATGGCGACGGGGGTAAACAGGGCACGAAATTTATGGATGGACTGCTTTCCAAAATGCATTGGTTAATCCTACAGGTAATCTTGGCACCCTTCGAGTAATTAGGTAATTAAATACGAATATTGATCATTCAAGGAATTTACTTAATGACGAAACAAATTACTTCGAAAATATTTATATTTGTACATCTATTGTTGTATTATTGTATATATAAAGACACATTTAGTTTCAATCCTGCCTTAGATTTGGTTGCCGATAAATCAATGCATGCACAAATACGCCGATTATTTATTGCAGACATACATAGAAGACGATTTCTCGATATACATATGTGGGCTACTGCAGCTCCATCAATCATTTACACCACAAATGCATGGGAAATGTTTGATTCCAAACTAAACAAATCATTTTATTTAATATATCTATCTATTTATATTTTTATCGGAAAGCTTAAAGAATTTCAAATAGACACTTAACATTGAAGGTGCATATACACGAGCGAGAGTTAAAGACACGCAAAAAACAAACATTAAACTCTAAATGAATTATGCGAACAATTAAATAATGCCATGATCGTACTTTGTGAAGTGTATAATCATTTTATTCATCAGTTTGATAATGCCTAACTTTTTTATTTTGCATATCTATCTTTTTGTATACTTAAATACTGCTTATTTTCTATTTGTTCGACAATAGGTATATTGACGTGAAATATATTATTTTATTATTATATTATTACTTTTGTTTGATTTGTGCGGTTCCCAACATACACATACCCCTTGCAGATACATTTTTAGCCAGTGCCCAGATTACAAAGAAGATTAAAATTTCAGTAGATTAACGCCCGATTTACACCCACCCTAAAACCGATTAACCAAGTTGGGATTTCACAAAATGAGAATTAACTTAGGCTTAGAAAGTTAACTTAGTTCCTTCTAAAAGACTCTGGACAGAGATTTGTGATCTTTTAACAATACGACTATTTAAATAGTTCTGTGGATCAGTGGTAAGAGGACCAGCACTTGAATTTGGTAATTCAGATGCCGTGTGCTCGAAACCAGCATCCGACAAATATAGTGGCGGTACTTTTCAAGCGGGTTCGGTATGCTCCCGAGTCACCTTTCGCCGTTGGAAAAATAATTAATTAGGTGCTTCACCCCTTACAGCGAGGGTATGCAGTAACAAGACACAGGAACACACACTCCCCTACATCTTAAGGCTTCTGTGCGTATGAGGAGCTAAAACAGCCTATAACCCCATTGAGCCGTTCATAAACAAAAAAAATCTTGGCGTTTCCCCGCATTAATCTATGGCGTCTAAGATTTCCTCAACTTATTATTAATATTTTGTGCAGTTTACCATTACTGTGGTGCTCTACTGATTGGACTAGAAATTGGGTTTAACAGGATATCGATTGAAAAATGCTAGCGCTTCTCTGTCTATCCTATAATTATCGTCAATAATTAAAATGACTGCTACTTTGCTTTTCCGATCCACAAATTAATTCTAATTTTAAACAAAATGTAATTACCAAAGGCGGTATAGAGGGAACATAAGTTCAACAAATTAATGAGCTTAAAAATTGTTGGTTTGACAGAAACTAGATTTATCGCAAACCATCTACTCATAAATTAAAAACAAAAAGTTTATATTTAAGCTTTTATATTAGAGAAAATATCCATGTCTTCGTGGAAGTGATTCATTAGTAAGAATAGGTTAAATTTATTGTCGTTTAAAAACATTTCCTTTAAAAATTACCTGTGTAAAGATGTGCTTCTCTATACATAATATCATTTTGAAGAACTAAATTTATTATTGATAATAATTGTAAATTTTGTTAAAGTTTCAAAATTGGAAAAATTCCGTATTTGTGAAAAAGAAAATAACTACTTAAAACTAAAAAACAGATAAAAGAACTCACTAAAGACTTTTTCACGTTCAGATCTTATTCCAACATACTATCAAAATTTATTTTTACTTAGGAAATTGGATTGAAAAACATAATATTTTGTTGCTTGGCTTTTATTCTTTATCATTTCTTGACACTCGTACAGCAAGAAGTTTACCAGTTACCTATATGTCTCTACTGAAAGTTTTTGAAGTTCAGTTTAACATATTCTCCACAGATCGTGAATATTTTGCAGTTTAGCAGCAGATACAACCGTTTTGAACTCCACCCACAAACTCGGGCTTAAGTCCGGTGATTGCGAGGGCCAACCCAAAACGAGACCGTTATTATCTCGAAACCATGTGTTTGCTTTACAAGGAGCATGTTTCAGATTGTTATCCTGCATATACAACCATGTTAGTGGCATTTCTTCCTTTGCATATGGCAGAAGTACAGTATGTAATATGTTTACATTGACATCAGCATTCGTTATGCCTACCACTCTATGTAAAGAACCTAGGCCATACAATGAAAAACACACCTCCACAGTATGATGCTTAAGCCTCCGAATTTAAGCGTCCTTTTGGTGTACGGAGCTTAAGATGCTGTCGATGGTGGTCTTCGTACGTGTTGCTGATATGCACCAGAACTAAATAAAACTATTTTAGTTTCATCTGACCATAGTACATTACACCACTTTTTTTTCATCCCATTGTGCGTGTTCATAAGCAAACGATAATCTACTCTGTATTTGCCTTTTCTTTAATAGTGCTACCTTTCTAGGCCTTCTTACACTTCGCATGAATCAATCTTCGCCTAATAGTGGAGGTACTTATGTAGGTTTAATTTCAGTTGAACTTATGGATGGTATCCTCTTTGCACACGTTATAATGTTTCTGTCTTCTGTAGGGTTAGTTTTCCTTTTTCCACCACTTTTCTCAGTTCTTAGCGTTTACAATCATTTTCGTGGAACAACAGAGGGTTTCTTGTATAAGCTTGCAGCTTTTTCCTTTATTAAGGAGATCAACTCTAATTGCACTCCGGTGGACAATGTTTTCCCCGACCCATATTACAACAGAAATAGATAATTCGAAGATTGTGTATTATTCAGCATCAGACAGAGCTGTATACATCTGCATTTAATGCCGCCAGATATTCAACTACTATTTCAATGCACAAGCAAATAATAGCACATGACTAGAAAACAATAATTCCTCTCATATTTGGTATTTTACAAGAATTATATGCATTTAGGGATTTTAAATAATTTTAATATAGCTGCATCAGAATTATCTGTTGCAAATGTGATTTATATTAATTTAGGACTGCTATTTTTGTACACATGACAGCAAATACGCTGTAAAAAAATTCAAAATAGCCATGAACTTCGTCAATTTTGTAATCAGTACTTTTTGGTCACATTTTATTAGAATTTCACCGCTGTGCTGTCTTTTGAAAATTGTATTTTCTCCATCACTGTGTAAAAAGAGTTGGTGTTAAGATTTACAGCTACGATATAAAACGTCTGTCTATGGCTTAAAAATTTTTATTTATGTTCTATAAATCTTAATCATTATAAAATTTATCGTTTTAGCGCTTAGTTACTTTGATTTCAGCCTAAAGAATTCATCTAATAAGCCGAACTGCACGACGACGAGTTTTCTGTTAAGCAAGGTTTCACTGGAATGTTAAATTGTAGACACGTGAAATTCGTTTTTCTCGTTGTAGTTTATAAGCGAACTATAAAAAACAATACAAATTTAATTCACGTCAATTTTAGGGAACCTTAAACTATGATGCCATCTACAAAGTGAAAGAAAGTTTAAACGAACATGAGGGTAACGTCTAGATACTGCTTTTGTATATGATCGGAATTACGAAAGAACCACTGAAATACATATTTTCAACACTGTTATATATATATATATATATATAATAAATATATATCTATCTAAATATTAACAGCTAAGCAATGACATTTTAACATTTTTCAGATGAAAGTGCAGTATAATACTGTGTTAAGACGCATTTAATAGCAGGGAGTCGAATATACTCTTTATTTCAGATACGTAACTACTACATCGCAGACATGTGTGAACACTGTTCCTGCATTAATATAGCTCTAACTACTTAAAAAGGTTTCAGCTAATTTCAGGAATTATTTTTTTGGAAATTCTCATCATCTTACTCCGCGAATTTTTTCATGCTTATGATTTAAACAGTTTTACTATAAATGTAAACATATACACATCAACGTAATTAACAGTTCGATATTTACTTGAATATGAAATTATATTTGAAATTCACGTAACCATGAAGAGACTGGTACGACTGTCACCATAGAATCAAGTGTAGCAATCTACAATGAAAACTAAGTAAATATTGGTCGTTTACACAAGAATTATTATTAGTTTTTACAAAACTAACGTCGTCAAAATTTTACAAAGGGAATTCTAAGTTTAAAATAAAATATTCATTTGTCGAAAATGTGAGATTCCAGCAGAGGAAGAAAATCATTGCCGAAACTATAATTTCTAAGAATAACATTAGTGCTATTTGGATCGCCAAGTATCAAAATTTCAGTATACAACTGAGGAGAATGCCACAATAACATGTATGCGTATAAGCAAGTCGAGCTTTAATGTATAAAATCACCTACACAATTTTAGAAAAATCATTTAGTTTTCTTTTTATTGTAAAAGAGATGTAATATCGTTTAATTATATTTTGTACACTTCTCTGTAGAATGCTTTCTTTATATTATTATAATACTTCTTCTGCTATTGGTGCTACAATCTGAGGTGGGTTTTGGCTTGCCCGGATAATTTTCGCCCTTCCATCCTTTTCTGACATCTTCTCCTCCAGCGTCTTACTTCCACAGTTTTCAGATTGTCAACATCGTCCAGCCATCTCTTTTCTGGTCTTCCCTTTCTTCTTCCACCCGTTGGTTTCCAATCCAGCACCCTTTTTAGGGCTCGGGTATCGCTCATACGTATTATACCTCTCAGCCACTTCAATCTACGACTTTTCATAAATCTAACAATGTCAGGTTCTCGTATCATGCTGTTTAGTTCACAATCCATTCTTATTCTCCATGTTCCATAATTATTTCGTGTTGGACCATAGATTCTTCTGAGTGCTTTTCGTTCAAATATTCTTGGACTTTGCTCATCACGTCGTGTTAGTTTCCACGCTTCGCAGCCATAGGTTACTATTGGTTTTATAATGCTGTTATACATCTTCAGTTCTGAGCTATGGTCTAAAATTTTGGATTTTATTAGTTTTCTGTACGCATTATAGCATCGGTTCCCGCTGACCATTCTCGCTTGTATGTCATTGCTAGTGCTTTTAATTTTTTTTTTAATTTGGAGCCTAGGTATGAGAATTCTTCTACTTGTTCGAAATGTAAGTTTTCGTAGGTTTTCTTCGATTCACAGGTATAGCAGTAAACTCTGACTGGAGTCGGTAACACGGTTGACAATGAGAGCCCACGTGCTCTCGAAACGCTGCGTTCCGCATAATTAATAAATTTGTGTGAGTGGAGTTTACTGCTATACCTGTGAATTGTACATCCACACAGTCGTTGCAATCGTCATTCGTTTTCTTTGATGTTCCAATTTCTGTGTGTTTGTTCGTTAATGAGTAAACGCCTTTTTTGATTCACTTTCATTAGAGCTTGTTGGTTGTATACTCTCACTATCGCCTTGGAACCAATCATGGTAATATTAATGAGATTCACCAGTTTCTTGAGGATTCCGAGTACTTGCAGATCGCATAACATTTTATTTCTATCACTTTAATATTGGCAAAGTTTAAATTACACATCCGCAAAACTTATTTATGTCCTTCAAAATTCTTTACTGCAGGTACAGAAATATCACTTATTACGTAAGATTCCTAGCTAGAAACAACTTTCATCCACATTATACATATTTTCCTGGTCATAATCTTCTACGTGTGATTTTATTTTCATTTACGAAATTATGTGCGATATTTTATAATCCTTTTGTTCTGATCCTAAATAACCTAAGATTTCTTAACATTTCTCAGAGATATAGGTTTCTTTAATCCACTCTCATCTATTTTTGATGTTTAAAAAATCAACACCTACGTCGCAATTCTCAATAGATCTCAATTCCATAATCTCGGAAAATGTATTAAACGAGATGCGAGATGATTGCACGGTAGATAGAGATAGACGGCTTTTCTCACTACTTTCCAATAACCAACTGCACTTGGTTTGCAGTCTAAAGCAGTAGTTACTGTAGTTTTATCTAAACACGACGTTTCTTCTTCCTCAATAAACTTTTTCAAGTTTAGGAATATGAGGCGTTGAACTTCATCTACGTACTGTGATGCGTGAGGGTGGTGTATATCATAGAATTCCAGTGCAATGTCCGTATTCATTTTAAAACCTGTACTATCCATGCTTCTGGCTGTCAACTCACTTAGAATGCCGTGTAATTTTAGTTCTTGACGATCTGGAATGGTCCGCTTGGTTCCAAAGAAGTGATATGTTACCATTAATAGGTGAATGATTTTGATTCAGTTTATTACTACCGCTTTGATACAAATGTGTACTAGCAGAAACGTTAATAATAACTGCAGGTTGATTAAAAAGTTTGCTAGAGAAATAATCTTATTTACCTGTGTTTATCAATACATTGCAAATATCTACCACACGGATTAATTGTCTCACATGTAATCAACGTATAAATGTTGTTCAAGCGGAGCTAGATGCATGTGTAATACAAGTTATACGTACACTACATGAATACGTCAGTACAAATACAACATTGCTGTAATCATAGGCGAAACACAACGTGATACATATACATGTATTGCATTCTATTGAATATACTGGATATATTTTTGTAAAACTGAGTTTTACTTCTTCGCACCAATAAACACTTTGATATATAATATTAATATTGTATCTATTTTTATTGCGGAGACCCACGTCAAAAACCGAAAGTCTGTCTAACGAAGGGCAAGGTCTTCATCCTCCCAACATGTTTTCCGCACTAGTAGAGTAGTTTTTAGTATGTCCTAGAAGGGATTAGGCACATACGAAATTTTATTTTTGTTTCTAAATTTTCTTGTGAGATATTGAAAATTGTGATAATAGTTATGTCAGTGAAATTACGTACACACACGAAACGGAAGTAAATTATTAAATACTATGTCCAAAGTGAATCTGCTTCGAACAAAGAACCTAAAATAGAAAATTATTATTATTAGTAGTAAGTACTGTAAATACTATAACCTTGCCTTACGATTTTTTAAATTATCTATTATCTACTAAAATCTCATCATTCATTCTTATGCTCTCCTAAATATAAAGACAAAAGTGCATAAAATTTGATTCATTATGTAAATTATTCCTTTGTTGAAGCTAATGAGTTTCAAGGGTCAGATGAATTTAATTTAATTTATTGTGTCACTCAAAACAGAAGTATATACGATGATAATACTATGCGGGCTGCTTCTAAAGGAAGTCACAAAGTGATGTTCATCTTTATCTACATACATATTCAAAAGTAAACATCAATTTCGACAATGGGGGCTAATGGAAGCCCCCTAAAATTACAGATCGTGAATAAATTCAGTATTATATTGTTGAAATGCAATAGTTTAGGTTGCATAAGGTCTGTGTTGGTCTTTAATAAGCAATGAAGTTCAAAAATGAATTGACCGAGAGCATACAAGATTTTTTTGAATATGCTTGAATGTGTTTTGTTTAATTGCACACATGACTTGCATATTTGTCTTGGATAAGTCTCATTTGTTTTTATTATTTAAGCATTCGAATGAAACAAAAAGAGATATTTTCGAAGACTGAAATAAATTTCATTTTATTTATACTTTCTGGATACACGTACGAGGCATGTGTAGAAAGTAAGTTGCATTTCCGACTTTTGCAACTTCACCTATGTGCACCAGTTAGCTTGTTTCTCTGTAAGTAGACTGACGCTATGTATTCAGATATCGCTGTTTCTTGGGTTTATTTCGTAGCGAGTGTTTAAAATCTGCAATTGGTTGTCTGAATGCATGGAATATAGAACTGAATTCATCGTCAAATGTACGAGGTTTATGGACAAAATGGTATGAATGGGAAAAAGTGTACAATTAAAGACGAAGTGAATACCTGTCATCGGATACGAGATGATTTATTTCGTGATGTTAAAGAAAACATAAGGTCCGCCGTTTCACAGCTATCAATGAATCTTCCTCAAAGTTAATGTTCATTACCACATGACATTGTTTTTGAAAATCCGAATTTTAAGAAATTTCAGGCTCATTAGATCATTCATGTTACTTAATTCTTTGACTCAATACAACACGGATGGTGATAGCTTCTTAAGACGTTTAGCCACTTAAATTGACAGCGGAATTTCTCATAGAACAAAACAACAATTCACGCAGTTGGAGGTCACCCAACCAAATCTTCATTTACCATTTGAGAAGTCATCTGCACAGTTTCTTTCGAAGAGACAAGGCGTTTTCCTAAGGGATTTTACGCCACCAACGGAGAAACCAATTTCTATTGTAAGATGCTGAAGAAACTGCGCTGTGCAATTCAGAATAAACAACGACACTCTCTTGTAGGTCGGGCCTTGCACCCAGAGACTTCATTTGTTATCATATTTAAAATTTTTCTTTTCACGCCAGCAGTTCGGTGATAGCGACGAAATAAAAGAAGCTGCTACTAGATGTATGAGGTATTGTCCTTCTATGGAAAATGGGTGGAGAAAATGGTACCACTCCATGACAAGTGTCTGAAAAATGGTGGTAACTACATAGAAGTTAAAAGAGCGGTTGAGAGTGTGTAATGAATTATATTTTTTTCAAATACATTCCGGGCTCTTTTATTGCCTTTCAAAGCCTACTTTTCGTAATCGTATGACTCACACGTTGTTTACTTTTAAACTAGGTAAATGTCTTGGTTTGCACTTTTTATGAACAAAATGAAGTAAAACACCTCTACTGCATAATAAATCATTCCAATATTTGCACTTAAAAATCTGTATAACGAATAAACACTTTTTGCTTAAGTATACATCCCCGTATACACTTTCTAAAGAAAAACTTTAACATTTCGAATTGAAAAAGAAGCAAGTTTGGCCTATAAAACATAAATACGTTTCTGATGTAATATTCATGGATTCAAATAAACGTACGCGACAGCCATTTTATCGAATGGAACGGTGTTTGAAACGAATGTATTTATTCCGATAGTTTTATAAATCCAGTTTTATTACTTTCCGATACATAAAATTCCATGAGTGGCACATTTAAAATTATTGACCAACAACAAACAAGATATTAAATACGTGCTATTTATCATGGGAGCGCGAACGTCAACTTCTAAACGATAAAAAAAATTAACCTGAGAATAAACGACGCCACAAAAATATTTGATTGGCTGCGTATTTCCCTTCCGTTTAGATCATCACTATTTTTTAACGGAATGTTTTACGTAAGTCGGTACCAAAACAGCTTGCAATTAATTCAAGAATTAACTTCCTTTAAATACTCTCCATGAAAATGATAAATGTTGATGGACTAAAAAAGAATCCCTCGAGTACGTATAAACTACCACTCAGGGAAGTTTAGACATTTAGATTATTTGTAAAAGGACAGTTAAATTAAATTGAAAACAAGAAATACAAATAATTTGAAAGGTAACATAACACGTATTCGTTTAGCAAAGCACAAACAACAAACAGAATGCGTGAAAAACTAATTTTACAATAAAATAATGATTAAACCTCATTCTTGTCGTAGTAACTACCTTTGGCAGCTAATACCCTTCTTAAAACAGATGGCATTCTGGTAATAAGTTCCGTAACTGTTCGTGACCAATGTTTCTCCACTTTCCTTCCAAGAGATGTTTACGTTCCGAAATGGACATTGCCAACAAAAATCCAACTATAGTATAATGTATAATTTCCATCGGAAGAAAAATACGACTACAGGTCAAATAAAGGCAAAGATAAAAGATTAAGAACTATGGCTAACGATAGCTAAAACAACAGATGCAAGAAAGAATTGTATTTTAAATGTGTTCATGTGTTATGTAGTAAAATATTACAAAAGATAAATGCGAGAAGCATAGCAGAAACTAAAGAGAATACCTTTGTTTGGGAAGTTCAGTATAACGCCAACCCAACTTGTGATGTTGCTTACAGATGGTTAAAAGGGTTCGCACATGGTTAAAGCTGGAAAATTACTAAAACAATCTTAGCCTTAATTGCTTCATGTAACCTGTTTGCACCATGCATGTCATCTTGTAGTTGAAATTATTAGAAGCGGATATCCAAAACTAGATCAATTTGTAGTTTCTACCAAAAGACTTTTCATTAAATCTCCAAAACGCTTTCGTGAGTTGAAACAGGCTTGGCCGGGTATTCCTCAATCATCACAGCTGGTATAGACGAGATGAGGAACGTGGTTTAAAGCTGTTTATACTATGAGAATCTTTTACAGATTATTAAACCTTTCATCTTAAATTTAAATCCACAAGGAGGGCAAACAATTTCAGCAAGCCAGCGGCTGGTTTCAGTTACTGAAATCAATACTCAAACATCAAATTTCCGAAAATTATTCAATTCTTCTAGATAGTATTTCCAAATTAAAAAACACCAAGGTGTCATTACATGAAACGCTATATATAGCAAATTATCTGAGGACTCGTTAGGGGACAGATGTATAGGAAGATTAACAACCGATAAATTGTGTGGTTATAAATAAGAATCCCTATTTTCAAACTATGGTGCGTATACACAGGAGGTTAACTGAAAATCAAGACTGTGAATATGATGCAAACGAGCTTTTTAAATTCGCGAACACCACATTATCAGACACAGAACACTCCTGTTCCAAACACACCAACATATCTTCACATCGCCGTAGGAGTATAACTAAGTCAGCACTGAAAGGTATGGTAATGACACAATACTACAGTGAAGTTTTTGCGTTACGCTACATCAACAACACAATTAAACTAAAATAGTAAGTGATTACATTCATTATTTTCAATACGACCCATGCGCTATTGCGTTTTTCAGTGCGGCGTTTTTCCAAACAATTTCACTCACCACAGATTAAATTCATATAATCTTGGCTAATTCTTCACAAGAAGACTGTTTAGCTTGCAACAATTAGAACTGTTACACTAAATAACAGAATTCTAAAGATAAATTATGAAGAACTACGCGTATTCATCCCCGCAATAGCCCTACTTAACCAAATTTATATGATACTAAATAGGAAATAATAAGTATAAATTCGCTTTGCTAGGCAACTAGTGCCTTATAGTACCCTCTAGAGTAATTCTTAGTATATTTACAATACAGCAGCACTAATATCTGTTTTACAAACTTTTATCCAAGTGTCCACTCTTTCATGAGCAGCAGTGTATGTGGATATATATATATTTATTGGGGTCCTTGCTACTTGTGAAATAGGTTAAATGTCGTTATTGATGTTGTAATTAATGGTTGTTAAAATATTTGCAAGTTGCATTTACTTTTTGTAATAAATCAAGTCAAGTTAATTTTGTTTTCTGCTTATTTTCACGACATTAAATCTATATGGTTGATCTCATTTTAAAAATTGTGTGTTTAACCTGCAAAAATATATCGGCGTAACGTACATGATTTCATTTACCAAATACTTATTTAAATAGATATTTGTAAATTCTTTTATTTTTTCCAATCATTCTAATGATTAATATGAAAACATTAGAAGTTTTCAGTACAACTTTAATAATGGTTTCTATAAATGTATTTTTAGAATAACTATATGAGTTTCCCGGAGATGTAAGTGTCTTCTACATGAATGGAGGATGACATCTTTAATGCATATCTTCAAATTCTATTCAGTTTTCCGTTATCTCGTGCGATTTCAGGTATTCACTGATTCCGAAAACATTACCTCGTGTCGAACTTATCTTAAGGTTTAAAATTATAATCCGGCTTGAACATTATTAATTAGATAATACGTCATCTCGTGATATTCTGTTGCCGACTCGGTGTGAGTTCATGTCATCAAAATGTAGAAACGAAGAAAACTGTGTGATAGCGTTATTTCGGGTTTCTCTCTGAGTGTTGGTGGTTCTGTCCTGAAAAAGGCGTCAGTTACTTTGTCTAGTTCCTTTATCAGTCAAAGTTCGCAAACGAATAACTAACGATGAGACTCTATCGGTACCACCGGTCCTTCTCAGAACAGAAACACCAACACGCGGGAAGAAACCCGAAATAAGGTGCCATTAGATT
Source organism: Trypoxylus dichotomus (assembly GCA_023509865.1). NCBI lineage: Eukaryota > Metazoa > Arthropoda > Insecta > Coleoptera > Scarabaeidae > Trypoxylus > Trypoxylus dichotomus. The sequence goes on along the minus strand of CM042076.1, from coordinate 53,915,415 downwards.
AATAACATCAACACTCTGGTTAGTTTCGATTTCAAATCATTATTTGCACAAGTTTCGGCGAAAGATACCATATCAATATTGAAAGTAAAACTCTGTTTACAGTAGCACTTCATCGACTTTACTACACACTGTAGACGAACGCCTTCTTCATGTACAATGGTCAACGTTACAAACAAGTAGTAGGTGCCCCGCTGGGTTCTCCGTTGTCACTTATAATTGCTAATTTATTCATAGAGGACTTGGAAACAAAAACACACGCAACCTGCACCGAAGAACCAAAACTATGGCACGTGGTCGACGACACCTTTGTTATATTGATAAACTTTTGGGATCGTCTAAATAACATACATCAACGAATTAAATTTACAATGGAGGTAGAAGAACAGAATCAATTCCCGCTTCCCGGCGTCTTGGTAAAAAAGGAAGAGAATGGTACTCTAGGATACAAGGTAGTGTACAGAAAGGTGACTCACACCAACAAATACTTGAAAGTTATCAGACTTGGTCCACACGCGAAAGATAAAATCAAAACTGTAGAGGAATCATTTTTACTCAATGGATACTAACATGGTCGTTAACAAAACCATTCACAACATCAAGAAAGTCCCAAAAAAAGGGAAAAACGAATAAATACAAAATAGGCAAACTTTTACAAAAACACAACATCGATATCAAAACTTCACGATGTTCTACAAAGATAAGCTGCCGCTAAAGGGTTATAGAGTGTACGAAATCCCCCGCAGAGACTGCAAACAAACTTACATCAGTGAGACTAACTGACGAATAGAGTTAGAGAGTGCTAACCAGCATGCTACCAGTAAAAAACAGACAACCCACTCCATATCTAACATGTAACAATGACGGAACACTTTACAGGCTTTGACAACACTAAGACTATAGCCAAATGTAACAACCTACAAACATGAATTATAAGAGAAGCTGTAGAAATAGACAAACGACCGTGGGGCATAAATAAATGGGATGATACTCAACGTCTAATGGATTCCAGTTTTTGAAAAACTAACAAAATGAAAGTTTAAGAAGCGTTGCATGAATGTGTATGGCATATTGTCATATATGTTAGGCGTTAGTAGGGTAATCAACTTTTGTTTCTTTTCAAGTCTATCGTGCGTGTTCAGGTGCCTTTTTTTCTACTCCAGAATTTTAAATTGATGGCAAAATGTACATTTCAAGTATTTTGAATCCCCTCATTAATTTCGTCTTTATGATTTTTATCTGTTCGTGGAGATTATAGGGCTTATCAATTCCCATCTATTCCTTCTAAAAGTGATTTCAACAACACTTCTGTAAAATTTAAAATCACTATATTTCATCTATATTAAAGATGTAACGTTTTCTATTTTTCTATCGCGATAAAATTTTCCTAAATAAATTTAAAACACTATTGAACAAACAAATATTGAAATTGAACATGCGCGAAACCATTATTTTTAAATTCATTATCATTTTTATGAAATGTCCATTACTTAATATGATCAGTGTTATGCTTATAATAACATGTAGAAATAGTGCATTTGCGCTAGTTTAAACTTAAATTTGAAAGAAAATAGGAAATGTCTTCGTAAGCAGTAATTATAGTCAATAATTCCGTAACCTTGTCCTTGATGCACTATTATCACATACAAAGATCGCCTGCGTTTACGTTTCTTACTTCACCACGATACCACAGCATCCTACATTACGGCTATTTATAAAAATGTTCAGATTACGCTTTCTGCACAGCAAATGATAGAGTTCTTTGTATATCTTATCTTATTTGAATTCAAACCGCAGATGCGAAAAATTAGAAAAGAACTATTTGTGGAATTTGTCGTACGTTCCACAAAACCCGACCGCAAGCAAAATAGATCGCTCCATTTTTTCCACACACAATACCACACCGTGCATAACAACAGTATCATTCTTTGGTCATTACGCTTCAATAATTTGTTCGTGTCAATTTTCATTAACGAGTTGGCCTTATGATGCGTTGACTGTCTATACATCGGTGCATACTAACTAGGGCGCAAAGCGACAACATTTTATTAACGTTGCTCCTTTTAATTTATTTATAGGGGCATTGACTGAAATAAAATTAACACGTTTAGTTTACTGATATTATTTCTAATATGTAAATGGAGGATTTAATGCTATCGTTAATATTAATAATTCTGGTGCGTTATGCGATAATATCTACATACAGAGGAACACTTTCCGCTTGATTACTTAACGCTAACTTTTCATATCAATTACGCTCAATTTGTTACTTCGGCCATTGTAGTATGAATCGTAAATGTTATCAGACACACGAAAATTAAATTGATATTCTAACATCTGGCAGAAGAAGAAAGGTCATAATAGCCTGTTTTATAATTTGTGAATTAGATAACATTAAATAAAGTGTAACAAACAATTGATGGCAATAATTTTCAATTGCGCATTAATCGGTAGTTTGGGAAGTGCATATTAACCAACCAGTTCCTCTCTCATGCAAGCTTTTGCTAAAGCATTATATACAACGAAGCCTCATATCGTCAATAATGTTGTATAATTATTAATAGAATAAGGTCAAAAGGCTTACGTAACCGGCTGAGCGCTTATAATTTCATTTTCGACCAGTTTATTTATGTAATAACACCACTTCAATCTCATATTTATTATAATACCCAAGAAATTTCCGGCCGAAATTTAGTTTTACTGTATTTCTTCAACATTAACACTTAATTTATAAGTAGATTACCAATTTTGAGCGTCAACGTTTTCTTCGGACTTGTTGACTTAACATGGTAGAATACATTCCTCACACAAGGAAACAGGTCTCCAATACATCGAGATGTCTTCAATAAAAGCTAGAACTTCTTAATATTTTTCAACCAGTGGCAAATGTTACACCATACTTACACTAGCAATAATACTGCACTATCTATACAATTACGAATGTGAGATCCTCCTCTTTAATGTTTCCAGTTCAATGCACATTATCTCATATGCTATACTATCTCTACAACATTAATAATATAGCGCAGTAGTAAGTACACTAGCAGTTTTCATATTCAATTTAGAGGTAGCTATTTCCACAGTAAGTAGTAGTAGATAGCTGTTTTTAGTTGTTTCTTAACTCCTATATTACAAGAACGCTGGTATCAAGTTATTAACACACAAGTATCCAAGAATTGGATTATATCCAATAATGCTAATTCTACTAACTTGATTACATGCGCTAAAATATTTATGCACTTTGCCAAGTGATGAATGGGATATTTTCCACATTAATTGCATGAAATTTTGTATTTTATGACTGTTGTTTTTCGTAACAAGAATATCGTGGTTCCCCATGAACACTACATGACTGCCAAATTTCACACCATTAAATCGTATTCATTACCGCAAACTTCATATATTTTCATTTGTTATAATTTAAACAAAGGTGGTTCTTGATGGTTATTAACATCAACATGGTTAAATACATATACGAAATACGGTTTTTGAATGAAATTCATTTAATTTGTTTCGCAGTTCCTTCGGTACACATTTACGGCATTAGTCTATTAATATTTTTTTAAATTGAACACTAATTTGCTGTTTCATTTCCTTTACTTTCCTGACACGGTTGGCTATAAGTAAAAGGTAACACATTCATGTATGTATGTATATATATTCATATATATATATATATATATATATATATATATATATTTCTTTAAGGTTTTCATGGATGACAGACGAAATATACTTCTGGGTATTGATCTGCATAAATATTTCTCAGAAAAAGTTATTCTGAAGTGAGTTATTTCAGGATCTTCTGAGAACCAGTTATTTACGCGGATCAACACTCGGAAGAAGTATACTTCATATGTATAGGTACTACTGTCAAAAGTTTGGAAACAAGTCAAAACATCAGCATTAGTAAGGGTTTCGTAAAATCACCATGCCCTACTTTAAAACACGCAATCTATGAATATATCTTCAAAATCCAAAATATATCACCAAAATTAAGTACCATGTTAATGAGAATACTTATAATGGAGGGGACCACAAAATGCAGTAGTTAAACAACCAAATAACGTAGTTTTAATCAGGGAACATTGTACACCCAAGATAAGAAGAACCCTGATATGACTGCAGTAGTACAAATACATATTTATTGGCGCACCTTTCATGTTCGAATTTTTTACATCAAATATATGATATAGAATTTTAAAGAACAAATGTTATTGTAACTTGTATTGATATCTTCGCTGCATGCAGAGACAACTCAAAGTGTTCATTGGGATTGTTCGTTGACCAATAACGAGTGTTTTGAGAGTTTCCCGCTAAGATGAAGCCATGCATCATCTGTGATGAAGTATAGATTTGGATTCAGAAACCATCAGCGACATGTGTGAGCAACGACTCGAAATAGTGTTGTCATTTTACATAGTCCGTAGGTTTTAATGTTTGAATCACTCTTATTTTGTACGTTTGCATATGCAGGTGCTTCAAAATGTTCTGGCATGACATTGGCTTGATGTTTAGTTGGGAGAATAGACGCGTAGTTTCGTGGACTTTTTAGTATGTCTCCTGATCATGTTGAATATTTTCTGGAGAACAAACCGTCCTTACACGATTATGTTTGGCGTTAACGACTGAACCTGTAGCACTAAATCTAGTAATCATTTTCTGTACAACACTTTTAGAAGATGTGTGAGCCTTTAATGTCACAAACGAATTATGCTCCAAGTAATTTTCGTAAATAAACACTCTTTGTTCGATTGAAAACAGCATTATGGAGAACCCCATTCACAGCGACCATTAACAACTGACATACAGCGCAACACTGACGAACACAATATGACGGTTAACACGAAATAGCCGCTGGATATCACATGTCTCCCTCGAGTGCTCGATTCAAATATCATATGCAGTCTGACTCCAGGTCTATTTTATCTAGGCCATTCTGTAGAACAGAGCAGATAAAAGCAGGACATCTTTATGATCCGGAGGTACAATGGAAGATTATGCCGAAGATATATTTAGAATACCGCCAACAAAATAGGATCGACGACATACGGCACCAGATATCACAAGGCACTTTAATACTGGAAAAAATGGTTTCTTGGATGTAGACATGAGAAGACATATTGCGAAAGAAAATTTACTGAAATGTGTCCATAAAGAAAAAAAAATGTTAATATAGCCAGAGGAACACCTAACCTAGATGAGTAGAAAAACGTATATGAATTAAAATTTGAAATTTTACTCTAAACATAGAACTTACGTTCATCTTTGACAGAACGGACGTCTTAATGGAGTTCTTTACTGCTTTTGGTGGTTTGGGGTTGTCTTGTTAGCGCAAGAATGGGTGACTTTTTAACAATAACCGAGAAATTGCGTAAAGAAGAATATTGGATATCCAAAAAGGACAGTCAACTAGAAGAGGTACTATCGGTCATCGTCCTAAAGCATACGGTTAGGATATGCAAGAAATTTTAGGCAGGAAAAAGGACAGTAGGTGAAATAGTAATGCTTTCTGGTCTCTGCAAACTGCTGACATATCTCCTGCTACGATTTTGAGAATGTGTTAAAGAGAAAAGCTAAAGAACGGCAGCCATAAAATGCTAAACGCCTTTGGGGCTACTGAGAGGAAGCATGACATCATGTTGATGCCAATTACGTAGAATATATAGAATTTGCAAAGCTATAAATGGGACACAAATGTATTACATACACAAATGCATTAATTATAAATTAAATAAGTTAATATTTATTGCATACAAAGGTTTTAAATGCAAGTAACTAAATGTTATTTCCAACACTTGTAGAATTCAATAAAATCGCATAAGAAAGGCATATTTGATTATTTGCACTATTACTGCTAATGTGACTTAAATCCCAATGCATCTGTAAATGGGTGATGATGTCATATTCTTTCGAAGGGATATACTTTCATTGCTTATGCAAACTTTTGCAGATGTTATGCACAATAAAGATTAGATAGGTGTTCAGGTAAGGTACATAAATAACACATATAATCCAACGAATGATACCGCATTCCGAGCATTCGTTTTATCCTGGGGGGCAACAAATCATTTAAGATATGAGCGCAGATTATAAAAATTCCATCAGCATAAAATACGATCTACAAACATACATTATCAAATTTTGCAAACAGATGAATGAACAATTTGCCAACAATTGAATGACATTCCTCGTTGTACGGAGTTGAAATCATTACAGTTCCAGGCGAAAATATAAAACAAACCGTGTTAGTATGCAAAACACGATAAAAGTGTATTTCTTCGCGATGGTGTAAACAATAAGTGATCGCATATAGTAGTGAACTACTGAAGATGTGTATAAGTTGTTGACAGAAATATACAAATTTTGTAAGGAACATAGTGTTCGTTATTTTTCCTACATAATAACTATTCTTAAAGTACTTAACATCCAAATGAATTATTCTCAGGCAGTGGTACAGTATGCTTTATACAAATGACTATATTTCTCGTAATGTGGTTATTGTGGTTTCACGTGTTCTTTTATTAAGAAGACGTAAGCAAACTATTTAAAACTAACCGATTTCAAAACGATTTTGATGTTACAGTATGTAACTTTATTATCATATTTTAATGTGGACATTGCTTTCGTATATTCCGGCAATCGATACCTACATACGTGCTTGCAAATACTATCTAAATATCTTACGCATTACTGCCAACTGTGAGCATTTTTTAATAATTTTAGGAGAAAAATCCTAACTTCCATTAGAAATATACTTTTTAGTTAAAAACAATATTTATTCTCTTTTAAAAAATAATTCTATTAAAGAAAAGGAGACTTTATTTTACTGAATAAAAGAGGATAGCTTTCGTTACCTAAACAGTAATTTGGAGTGAATAAATCCGATTTTCTGGCATATGCTCTATTTGAAGCCTTTCTTTCTTTGAATTTGTCATGCTATTTAAGGTCACATCTCCATAATTCCTAGTTTTTGGAATAAATATTCTCACTCACAAGGAAAGGTTCCCGGGGATCAAATTCAGATCCTAATGAAACTTGGTAGGTAAGTAGAGTACGTTGACACTTGAAAATAAAACTTCTTTGTTAATGTTGAAATTCACTCTGAGAGGGTGAAACATCCCTTCGAAAATGCATAGATTTTCAGTTTTCTTGAAAGAGATAGAACAAAAATTTAAACGCAAATGTTGTAAATTATCGAAAGGTCTTTCAGAACGTGAACGTGGTATATACAGGATGTTGCATTTAAGCGTCACCCTATTAGAGCAGACCTGATTATAATAATATGGAAAAGAAATTAACGCAGGTTGCTCATCTTTGACATCCTTAATTGATTTTAAAACATTTTCAATTATACACGGTGTTCCAAAGGTGATATTAACATAAGACGTACTACATACAGCTGTGGCCATATGTATTCGCCACTCTCGTTTTGAACGTATTACACGAATATTATTGTATTTCTAAGAAGCAGGGTCAATGACGGACTTAACCAGGTACCTGGTAATGAGGGTTTAATGGTTTATTGTAGGCCATTCTGAGTAAATTAGAAAATAGACGTAAAATTGTAATTTCTGAATATTTCTTCAGTCTTTCTTAAAAGTTGTAAGAGTAAGGTTGAGCTAGTTAGAGTGAAGACATTGTGTCTGTGATTTTGTTTGTGCGATACGATAGTATACAGTAAAAAGTAATGCCGAAAACACGCGAATTGCTATTGCCCGACAAGTGAAATGTGCGCGATCGACAGTTAGAATGACGATAAAACGATACAAAGAGAGTGTATCTTTGACAAACAAACCAAAAACTGGTCGAAAAAGGAAGACAACTAGCAGAGATGAGCGAGTTTTAGAGCGGATATCTTTGCGCGACCGGAAAAAAGGATCTAAACAGCTTTCCAGTGAGCTTTTCCGGCTGCATAATGTTGCTATTTCTCCTCGCACTGTTAGAAGACAAAGCTCGACATAAACCACGGTTGTCTCCGCAACAAAATAAAAAGAGACTGCTGTGGGCTAAAAGTCACCGAGACTGGACCATTGACAATTGGGCCAATGTTATGTGGACGGATGAGTCAAATATTGAGGTAAGTAATACATAATTATTGTATTTGAGGTATTCTACTCTCCTGGTATCTACCGTGTTTTTATTCTTTTTAATGGGTTCCAAAATGTAACAGTATTCGTGTTTTTGTTGGTAGTTTTGTGGTAAACCTGGGCCTCAATACGTGCGACGCAGGCGAGGAGAGACCTTCCATCCAGACTGTATCATCCCGACTGTCAAGTTTGGGGGTGGTAGCATAATGGTTTGGGGTTCCATGAGTGCAACAGACGTCGGAGAACTGTTCGTCTGCGAGGGCCGAATGAACAATCGGACGTACATCGACATGTTGGAAGAAGTTCTGGAACCGTGTGCGTTAAAATTATTCGATAATGATGAGCCAGAGTATTACTTCCAACAAGATAATGCACCGTGCCAAAAATCTCGCGAGATAATGCGCTGGTTCGAGGAAAATAACGTGCAGGTCCTGGAATGGCCGGCACAATCCCCGGACTTGTCGCCAATTGGGCATTTATGGTACATTTTAAAGCGAAATGTAGCTAAATACTCATCTACCACAAAGCAATGCTTAAAAACAAAAACATTCGAAGAGTGGAATAAAATCACCCCCGAACAGTGCTACAACTTAGTGAGCAGTATGCCCCGACAAATTCGTGCGGTGATAAAAGCCCAGGGAGGAGCTACCAAATATTAAGCAATATCTGTATATATCTGTATACACTCATAATGAAACATTTTCATCGATCAATTTTCTTTTATTTCTTATATATTCGTCGGAATGAAAAACAAAAAAGGGTGGCGAATACATATGGCCACAGCTGTACATATACGTCAGAAAAGGAAACAGTTACTCTATATAATCCCACTTCATACAGTTTAGGTAGCTCAATTTATACATAACTGCAACCACCAATTGATATGGTATCAGGTGCAGCTGTTACTAGTGTAAGTAGATATATATAATACTGGACAAAATTGACACATTGCCGTGTGTGGTTATTTGTTATTGTACATATTCAAAATTATCACATTTTTTAAAACGAAATATTTGCAAACCACCTTTCGTGTCGATCTACAGATGTTTGTCTGCCTTCCGAAATATCAAACGACTTCATTAATAATTTAATAACATTGACTTCGTTTATGAATGAGATTTTGCAATTTCGATTTGGTTATCGGACTGCGTTAAATACACTTGCAACACAGCGTTTATATACAGTTTTTGCTGCTTATTTTTGCATTCGTCCAGTAGGTACATGTATAAATGTTGTATTATAAAACTAGATCGTTATACCAAAAGAAAATTTTTGGTATATTATGAAAATATCTAGAATCAAACAAATACCACCAATATCCTAATAAATATATCTTTCAAATTGATGTTAAAAAGCAATAACATTTTAACTATAGGTTTTCAAATAATAAGATGTGGTTCGTAAATATTGAGTTTTAAACGAATGTGATATTTTTGAATATTTACGATAACAAATAACCACACACAGCAATGTGTCAAGTTTGTCGAGTTTTGTTTATATCCACTTACACTAACAACAGCTGTATCTGATACCATATCATCTTTGGAACATCCTGTATAATTGAAAATATTTTAAAATCAATAAAGGATTAACTGGCATTAATTTATTTTCCATATTATTATAATCAGCTCTAGCATGAGAGGGTGGCGCTTAAATGCAATACCCTGCATATACCACATTTACGTGTACCAAAAGACATTTTCAAATTCAAGCAATTCCATAGATTAAAAATGATCAACTATTATATATAAATAGCGTTATATGGAAGAAGCCATATTAGAAAGCAGCTGCATCCATAGCCAGACCTTTGCACTATTACGTAAATGGCGGTATGTTCCAAACTTACAAGCAGATAAGGTATTGAGAAATATCTATAACGATGTATTATATTTTAAATTCCACGCATACACTCCTTGGAATTAATGGTGTTGACAGTATATAGAATCTAAAATCGGAATTTCATGGAGCATTATCTTATTAATAACACAGTGAAAGTATCCAACTAAAGTACAGAGTTCTATATTTACACAGACACACAACAGGAAAAGTAGAGTATATTAGTAGGTTGTAGTGATTTGGATAACGTTTAAATAATGTTACATTTCAAATATCGTGCGGATTTATCTTGTTTTCCATTATATCAGAAAATATGGAATTTATGCTTCGTTAGGTAATTAAATTACAAGTTGATAAGATGATTTTGGTGAATATATACCGGAAGCCAGTGTTGTACTCAGAAATATTACTAAGAATTCAGAGAAGTACGCAGACGTAAAATATCCCATAAAACTGCTTCATAATTAAAACTTTACAGACAGTTGTTACAACTGCCTGGCACACGTATCTTTAAAAATAATGAAAGCCCTGCGGGTAACGATTTATTTTATAAAAAGTTTTAACAATTGAAGCGAGCACGAACCTTTTTATTTCAAGTAGAACATATTCAGGCTTTTACGAGTAATTGTTTCAAATGGAAGCTGGATGATGTATCAAATCATAGATACAATTTTGGGAAAGATAACTTTTTCTGAAATTTTTGACAGGTGGACGAAATCGCATTTAACGTTAAAATCTTTAATTAGATGCTAATTATGTAAGTTTTGAAATTTCTACTAACAATGCGAGTAGCTATTTGTCACTATAGATAAATATCGAAAATCCTATTCAAGGTGTTTCCAAGAGCTTATGTTTTGCTTTCTACAACTGAATGTATTCCTTTCTAAATTACGTTAAACGTTTCACGAAATCATTTACACAATAATGATAATTATAGACAATATAAATGCTTTCATAATAAAAAAGAAGAGAAATAGTAAAATGAAACAGAGTATTAATCCTACTTTCTTACTGAAGTTTGCATTAGGAATTGTCAAGTGTATAATTTTCAGCTTACTAAGTTGTTGGTGTAATAAATTTGTATCTTGCTCTCATATCATCAAATAGTCAACTCAAACCTATACCTACCAACATTAAAGAACAATATATGAGGAAAACTCAGTACATAGGTCTCAAAAAGCTGTTATAAAAATAATTAGAGAAATAGTTGGCCAAAAACAATTTTTCTTTTTCAACAAAGTCTCCATCTACAATAATGCACATATTCCATCGCTTTATCAGTGCCCCAATATCTGCGGCATAAAAGTGTTTGAGTTGCCGTCTGAACCACGTGCGTACATCTTATTGAACATGGTTATTCCCCTCGAAATGTTTGTCGCCAAAATGCTTTTTGAGTGAACCAAACAGATGATAGTCACATTGGGCTAGGTCGAAACTGTAGGCCAGACATTCAAGAAATTTCCACCCTAATTCTGTAATTCTCGCCCGAGTCAAGTGCGCCGAATCCGGCCTGTTGCTATGGTGATGCAGCAGTATTCCTATCGTCAGTAGGTCTGGACGTTTTCGTCGAATTGCATCCCGAAGCAACAATAAAGCTCTATAGTTTGATTCAGCAGCCATGTTCCCACTTCTATTCTGGAAGTGAGCTAGGAGCGCTCCTTGAGAATCCCAGAACACGGTAAGCATAACCCTAACAGATGAGGATACAACCTTGAGTTTCTTTGTTGACGATAAAGAAGGACGTTTCCATTGCATTGAAGGACGTTTCGTTTCGGATTGGTAGTGATTTATTGCCAATAACCATCCTGTTAAACATACCCTCTCCTTCCTTAACGTAGTGAGAGAGGTGTTGCAAGGACAAGCCAGATGGTATACCTTTGCGTTCCTCGGTCAGTTGTCTAGGTACCCACCGTGAACAAGCTTTTCACAAATTCGATCAATCGTGCATCAGTTCGTAAACTAAACCATGAGAAGACCCTATTACAGTTGCTATGTTATCTATTGTTACGTGCCTGTCAGTTCGAGTCATCTCTTCCACCCGTCGAAGTGTTGCATCTGTTACATTCTGAAGGGGGTGACCCTTCGTCAACAACTTTCTGAGAGAATTTCTCGACCTAATTATACGCGACAGACGCATTTCACCGTAAACAGGAGACATTTCCTTATGAATATCTTTTGCAGGAAGTCCGTTCAACCATGTTGCGCTTCTAGAAAAAGCTGGATTGTGCTGACACCGAATAGAAATAGTTCACTGCTATTTTAACGTTCCCACAGCAGTTTGTGACTTATTTAATGACTTTCCCTCGTACATCTTTACTAGTTTTAGAGGTACATATAATGGGTGGCCGTTATCGTATTCATCTTGTATAACCGGAGAGATTTCACGTTTTGTAATACAAAAATCGTCATCTACTCAACAGGATGTTAATGGATTAAAGTTGCTGAAACTATGTTAAAGGTGTAGTTTCTTATACTGAATTTGAAATCAACGGTTAACCGTGAAGATGATATGTTTTTGAAATTTAGCTTTCAAAACGAAACGATTGAATAGTTAAGTATGAAAATATCGGGAAGTAGTACTGCTACGTTCCACCAGACATCCTTTTTCAGTATCGCATACGTTAAAGCAGTTTCCAAGAATTTGTAAATGAACGTGAAACGTATAAGATTTCGCTAAACCCGAACACCTCCCTAGTCGACGTACATACATACCTCGCACATTGCTATAGAATATTCTGTTTATATTTCTCTGTGTTCAAATATGCATTGGATATATTGCAGCTGGAATTTGAAATGAATCCGATTAATGCGGTAATTTATATACACGATTAGAACACTTTAAATTTAACGTTCTAAATTTTTGAATATGTTTTTTTTTAGAAAGTATTCATACATAATAGTAAGTTCGCAAAAGCATAGGGAAGAAACAACAAAGAATATTTTCTTCTCACAATAAATTGTACGCAAATGTTAATAAGTTTCGTATACAATCACATAAAGTGTGATTGTATACGAGTATTCTTCATTTGAGAGGTACACAATAGTAATGAAAAGGCGTACAATCAAACGCTTTGAAGATGTCCTATATGCAGCTATATAAATTATCAATGTTAACTATTGTTAATAATTATAATAACGGCAACGTTTAACGTTTAAATACAAGAAAGTTTCTGACATAACACATAACTAGTTAAAAGTTAACGTTTTTCTCGCAGAATTTAAGTAATTACAAGATGTCGCAATAAGGAATAGCTCATTAATAAAAGTCACAAGGAATTTAACAGCAAATCGATATTCAAACCGATTATATTAATTTATTTTTTATTTACTGGGTTAGAAAAGGAAAATAACACGTAGCAGGTGTATTATCTTACCTTAAATATCCTATATATAGTAAAGATTTTCTAAGTTTCTAAGTCTGCTTGTTCAGCATTGCAAATTCGTTTATAACTTTCAAACAAAGAAAGGCTGATCTACAGTGAACTAGGTTATAGTTATAGATGTGTTACATGCGCCTGGCAACGTCTAATATTTTGTTGTGTCAGCAACTATTAAAGTACAAAATATTATACATTTTTTTTATTATTAAACAACAAAAAGATGTAATTTTTCTTTTTTTGGTTTGATGTGCATATAATACACCTTAAATATAATTTTAAAAAATAGATGATATATGTTTTGCACAATAGCTTATTATTTATTGGCCAGTGATATGAATTTTAATTTTAATGAAATGGCAACAGATTTAGATGCTTACTGAACTGGAACTGAGAAAATCTCTGCTATACACAAATACATCCTTTTCCAGTTCTATGAGTAAACTTGTTTAATGTGATTCTGTTGCTCCATTCCTGTATAACATTTTATTGTTTATAAATGTTTAGTATTAATATTAACTGATACTTACTACGCCAAGTTTTAATATTTTTAATCCATTTGAAAGATAAATAAACACACTACCACCACACACTTTGAAAGTAAGTACGTTGAACTAAGTTATGCAAACAGCTTTATTGTTATATTATGCTAGTGTGAGTATTTATGGTGAAGGCTCCACTACGATTTCGCAAACTTTATTAACCATTATTATACAAAAGTGCCAGAACACAAACAACTCAAGAACTATATTTCACAAGCTTGTACTGTCCAAGAGGAAAGATATTCAAAACGAGCTATTGCTCTGTCTTGTGATCGGAAGCGCAATGGACAACTGCTAGTAACAACTGCCGTTAAAAACAGCAAAATGAAACTGATGGCAAAAGGTCTTACAAGGCAGCTCAACACCAACCTGGTTGCACATTGGTTGTATGGTTGAGAGGACGTACTCGAGAAAAAAATATACACAAAGAAAAAAAGGTTTCTGTGCATGATAACGTCCAAACTGAATATCAGATGAATCGAGAATGGCGATGCGAACTAACGAGTGAAAGCTTCAAATTTCCGCCTCTAAATCTATCGTCAACCAAGTGAACGTCATAATGAGACCTGTTTACCGCCATTACTCAAACATGGTGATGGAAATGTAATAGTTTGGGATTATTTTGCGGGCATAGTAATTGGTAATTTGATAAAAATAGCTACAAAGATGCGAAAAGAAGAGTATTCGATTTTTTTTTTTTTGGGCGAACGAAGAAGAGCAAATAAAGTAACAATAATGGTCTAGCTCCTTGAAAGTCGACTCGTCTCCTATTGAGATTGTAATGTAATGGACTAGTGAAAAAGAGGGCCACAAAGTACTCAGTTGCTTTAGGAGTACTTACAGGTTACAGCATCAAATAGAGTTACCCGGAAAAATAAATAACTGGAATGACTAAAGTTTGAGAAGTAATGACATGGAAAGAGGAGAACATATAGAGGAAAAAATTGCAATTATTTTAAAGGTATTAGTATCTACATATATACTTTATGTTCGTAAATAATAATAATAATAAGTCATGCCTTCGCATCCCCCAACAGCGTTCCGCCAATTACAGGGGGTATCGGCCGGTCATGAGTTATTATTACGCCTGCGCCTGTGGAATATCTTAACATGATATTCGTTCTCAGTATTCGCTGTGAAGTGAGGAAAACCATAGAAACATCTCAACCCTGAGAAACAACCCAGAGGTTCGAACCCGGGACCTCCGGACTGATAACGAAGTGCGCTAGGCACTGAGCAACCAGCCCGACAAGGAAGTAAATAGAACTTTGCATAAGATTGCTATATATACAGTTTCTTCTAAAATTTCTTATTGATTTCAAACTTTGTGACGGTAGTGCTATATGCTTCTCTAAGAGTACAAATGTAGACAGTAGTAGTAATATTTGCGAAATATCTTTCCTATAATTAACGGTTTTCAGTTGAAACAACTTCAATTACTATGAGTACGCTTTCTAATTAATAAAACTATGAAAAATCGAGCAGTATACATTACAATTATTCCATTAATTTGAAAGTCGCCTGTATTCTGGAATACATAGAGATTATGGAATTGGTGGCTGAACGTCTAATGCGCTAGGCTAAAAGTTCCAAGGTTGAGGTTTTCTATGATTTTCCTCACTGCATGGCGAATACTGGAAACGAATATCTACAGTTGCAAGAGCGGTAATAACTCATGGCTGGTCCCCTTTTAATGCCGAAAGCTGTTGGGGGATATAAAGGCATGGATTGTTATTATCGTGGTATTCTTGAAAAAGAAATATCACAGACAAACATTGCTTTCTCAATAAGGGTAATTTTAAAAGCGCAAAATTCGAGCATGTGTTTGAAATAATTATTGATTTTGTTAAAATGTTTTTGTAAATATTTCGTATGGACGCAAATTTTAGACTATTATATAGTCCCACTAACAGTGTAATGTCAACAAACTTTACGGAATGTTCGCGAAATACATCAATTATTCTCAGTACTTCTCCAAAGACTTAAGTTCTAACGTAACAACTCCAATAAATTTAAACATCACGTTCCGAATTTTATTCTTGGAACCTCATCAAAGCTGAAAAAACTTACACATTAAACCTTGTTAATGTGCCCGACGCCAGCTGTTAAAAGTCAATTAATAAAAAACTGCAGATTCGTTACACTATCTTTGTTAAAATGTTGTGGAAAAATCCAAACAAAGAGCACTACAGTTGCTTTTTACGTGCAATACTTGGAATGATTCAATTAAAGCGCAAATACTTTTAATCCCCGACGTCTAACGCGATGCTTCAGTAACATCTACAGTGTAATAACTATTCTACAAAGAAAAAAATGTTTGTGCTTAAATACGTATTTGCTGAAAGCCGTTGAGTATATTCTATATTCTCCCAAAGCTGTATATGGTGGGGTAAAATTTGGCACCGCTTTCAGCGGTTTATGCCTGAGCATTTATATGTTTCCTCCAATACACCGAATAAGCTGATTTACTTCCTTATGATGGTTGGTCAATTTACACTTCAGTTTTCGTGAGTTATTCGAGGCGTTGTTTTTTTTTTACTTTATTGATTACTCCTTGATACGGGTTCCTAATTCTGCAGCCAGAATTACGTTCTTTCCGCATTTGGTTTGTTTTATTAAAACAGATTAGCTTCCTAAATAAAGTTTAATATAACGGTTCGGTGGTTCAGTGGTAAGAGGGCCAGCACTTGAATTTGGCGTTCGAAACCAACGTCCGTCAGGTACTGTGGCAGTCCCTTTGCGGATGGGTTCGGTATGTTTCCGAATCACAATTAACCTTCAGAAATCATTCGCATGTGCAGTTTCCCTATGCACTGCTTTTGGTGCAAAAACGCCCTCTCGGGAGAGCAGTCCACGAATTGCACGAAAGAAGGGTGGGAAACTGTACCCGCTTCTTTTCGCTGTCTGACTTTGCGGACAAATGTTTCTTTCTTTTGACACTAGTTAGCGCCAGGAATATTCATTTGTATCGTAGAGTTGAGTATGGTGATAGAAGCAGCGAGAGAATTACATGTGTTAGCATAAAACTGCTCAAAACCACGCTGATGAAGCCGGAAAGGCAGAAACATGTCCGTGTGTTAGCATTTTATGTCTCACATGTCTTTATCGTGAATTGATTTCACTAATACTATGAGGAAGCTGTATTTGCAGCGGTTTCTTATCTTGGTGTTATTTTCTAGGCATTCTTTTAGATGAGACTGCTTTAAGTTGTAGTAGATTAATGGGATAGTTCTCATCATCTGTTTGTTGTAATTCTATCCACCTAGGTGGTTCAAATACAGTTGGTATTGCTCTACAATCCATTTTCTGGTTACATCACGCACAACAATTTAAAGACAGTTTCAAAACCTTCCTTTGTTCGGTGTCTCGCCACTTCGTTGCCTGCTAGGTACCTATGCGCTAGTGTAACATTGTGCTGTTTACACAAAGCCATCAGGTCCTGGAAGTAGCCTGACTATCCGAAAGAGGGACTCGCCCCGTGTTTGATGTTGGATAGTCTTACCAACACAGATTTGTGTTGTACAATCTTCAGTTAGAAAGAAAGGGCGTTACAACACCCCTAAAACTTATAAATTCAACTCTCTTAATTTCCTCATGTATGCCAGTACCAAAATTAGTTTC
The DNA here is from genome assembly GCA_023509865.1 of Trypoxylus dichotomus. Classification (NCBI taxonomy): domain Eukaryota; kingdom Metazoa; phylum Arthropoda; class Insecta; order Coleoptera; family Scarabaeidae; genus Trypoxylus; species Trypoxylus dichotomus. The sequence goes on along the minus strand of CM042076.1, from coordinate 53,897,952 downwards.
CGCTTCTAGCTCGTCTGTTTACCAGTCATGAGTCTTCAGTTTTCTTCCTTTCCCATCTTTCCATTTCTCCCAGCCTAGATATATCTTAAGGAATTTGTCAAAGAAGACCATAGGAGTTATTATATTGCCACCCTCATCAAAATAGGTCACATTGTTTTTCGTTCTCCTGTTTTCATAACATTTCAAGCTATACGCTCTCCTTATTGCCTCTCCCTTAATATAAATGTTGAAGATGACAAACTTAACATTATCTAAATAGCAACTGCTGCATAATTGTTTATTGCTTCAAAAATTATATGCGTAAGTTAATCACTGAATTTTTGAGAGTTTTGTTATTGCCTACTTCTATGTGACCCTAGGCCACCAAACTATCCAAGATCGTAGATCTCACAATGCCCGTATTTTTCCAGTTGTTCTTCAGATAATCAGTAGCACCCTTTCACATTTCCTCATCCATTAAAGATGTTGGGTCTAGGTCAGTTTAGAGTCCAACACCACCTCTCATATTACGTCGTCAATAACATTCAAGTACCTACTATCGCTGTTGCAGTGCATACTGGTATACTAAATAAGCCAATCACAGCACCAAAACAATGAATTAAAACTCTTATATGCGCACTTAACTACTTTAGTTCTTTTTTCGTGTTGGTTCAGGCATACTTTCTGACGAAAAGGATTGTTAAACAACGCTGCCATATGGAAAGAAACTCACAAAATAAATATTTAGCTTAGTCGTAAATACCGTCACAAAAATTTAAGCTTAAACATCGGTTGGCCATGACTACTTTTGATACAAACTGTCTAAACTGATAGTATTGTTTTTTTATGATCTAATGTAAGTATTCGTTTATAAAAAATGACTCAGTTGTTTAAATTAAAATTGTTATTGAAAGATTGTGTTATTACATAGTAATATTACAAATTTGGAAAATTAATATTATTAAACTTAATTTATATAATAAATTTTTGCAGTAATTTTGATGTAGGTGTTTATATTTTTTAATAAAATTTCACAATGTTTGTCTGAAAATCTCTTTGCAGCTTGAAAATGTAGCTGTACGAAATCTGTTCCACAGTAACTGAATTAAACACATTTGTGGAGGTTAGACCGTGTATAATTTGTTTTCGCCAAATTTGAAGTATTAGTATCTCAAATCTATATATACAATATTTCAGTAGGAACCAAATTAGTAGAAAACATTCATTTTTAATGGTTAAAAAAGTGACTTGTCATAGCTAGCAAGTCAAAAATTTCGTTCTAAATCGGACAATAGAAATGAGTTTAATATGTCGCACACATTCTTAATCACCTTGTACATACACGGAATATAGGATCAAGGCTTTCCATAATTTAAATGCTCCAAAGTAATCCGGAACATTAAAATCTGCGTAGAGGGCGCTGCTTTATTCATTCGAGCGCGTAACCTTTACAAACGAAAGGTATTGTCGGCAGAAGTAGTAGTTGGTAGTAGTAATATAGTTGATGTAATAAAGCCGTAAAATGAGGGATATTAACATGGGGGCTAGTTAAGATATAACCATTAAAGTTCAGCGGAGACGACAGACGCAAATACAGAGATAAACTGTTTGAATAATTTATAAGACGCGACGCACTCACTGCTCTACAAATGTGCTTGTTGGTAGTCAAACAACTTTCGAGCAAACGAAATACATTAAAATACTATTTTATCGGAGCAAATTATCAAGATCGACTAGTAGTACAATGGAGAAGGTGAATATATCCTGCGGGTGCTTTTTTCACGTTAAATTTCAAGTCGAAGGCGGCGGTTACACAAATAATAGAACCGCGGTATGGTAGGGACAAATAGTTCTCTGTACTTTATTAATAAATAATACGGCGATCGATGTTGGCATGTTTGAACTAGAAGATGTATTGTTTAAGGCTGTAGTATAAATGTATGAGTAAACCCAATGGAAAAGATTTATACTTGGATTTGTTTTAGTGTGAAAAATTAACCAAGACTGATGTGACGGGAAATCGCGAAGAACTTTTCCTTGTCAATTTTATTTTTAATTTTGCTCTGTTCGACTTGTTTCTTTTTTGATGCAATGGCATATTTCATTATGACTAGTACTAAATAGCTGCGCTGTATCCATTTTTTTTTGCAAAATAACTCGATAGAAAAAGAACTTCATTTTAAAAACAGGAAAAGATCTGTCACTAAAATCCTTTCGATTTTATATCTTTTCAAATTTAACTGGTGGCCTCTATGCGCAGCCAAATTTGTGAAATTGAAGTAACTTGTGAAGAAATAAAACTATAAGAAACTTTAAGGATTATTTTCCAAGAAAATATTTTAATCTGAGGCTACTGTAGCTTATGGATTCATAGTAATAGCAATTCTTTTTAATTTTCACTTAAATGTATTAACAATCTCTTATAACCTACTATTCCTTGTCTTAAAGTTACAAAAACAAATCCAGCAAAGAAAGCAAAGAAAGCAAAGAAATTCTGAAAATTATTAAAGAGAACAGTTTTTAGCAATAGTGTAAATATCATTGCAGTAGAACATAAAGTCTACACTGAAGCTTTCAGTAAGAGATGTTTAAATTTGGAGCATTTTAAAAGAGACTTTTAGTTTGATTTTGATTGCAATTCCCGGTATTTTTTCTGTCGACAAAATCCACAATTCGATAAGCAAAACAAGTTTCTAAGTTTCTAGTAAGGCGTTGAGGTACATATCTTGCTAAAGAGAAAATATCTATAAAAACTGCAGTTGCCTTAATTTGTTTATTGTGGCTATATTAACTGGAAGTAAAATTGTAATTTCATTGAGTAGTTAAGTGTCTTAAGATACGCACTTGTAAGCAATAGGGACTATCTTCAACCTACAGCAAAATGAACTAAAAGCCAATTCACACGTACTAAGATGTTCATAGTTGGTAATTGATTTAATGAATCTTGGAACAATAGATAAAGCGTTACTTAAACGAATTCGATCCACTAGATCCACTTTATGATACTACGATTTACTCCAAATTTGCTAGAAAGAAAACAAGAATATACACATGTATCCAACATGAAATGTTTATTTGACATGCTGTAGATACAATTTTTACACCCTCTTGTCAATTTCTGCGGATATTTGGTAAACAATAACATACTTCTTTTAGGACATAAGATTCTTTGTCCAAAACGCACTTAATTCCTAACCATTCTGAATACTCAATAAAGCAGCTCCGTTATCATATTCTACTGAAAACGTACTCTTTCATTCTTAATATTAATATACCATAGAATACATTTGCGGGAAGGTAACCACAAACGAACCCCATAGCAATATGTAGAATTTTAGTTTTATCTCGATAGCTAGTGTACTTACAACAATATACTTTACTTTCGACTCACATTGTGTGACTCTTATAAAACAACTAAAAGAAAAACATTTATAGATGGATGTATATGCATGGTCGAATTTCAGATTTCCTAGCAATTAAATTTTACGAAACTACAAAATAAATTTCGTCCCGTTTCATCGTTCGCTATAACCGTTGAACTAATTTCATTTATTTGACCGATCGAGTCTATTTTAAAGTCGATAGTAACATGTACATAACTTTTATTATAGACGTTACTCTACTAATAAGAACGACAAGAGCAATATATGACATTTTAATTGTATTTGCTCCCGTCGTGAGTCAGTGGTTATTTCAGCACATGAAAGATTTTATGATGGTGACAGTATTAGCGCCGTTCACAATGATAGAACAAAAATGTGACTAAACTAATAGATTAAATTTTCTTTTACGGGCTAGAACCCGTCGGGTTTGTCAAATATAATAGACAAGTTAAATGAGCGGAGTTATTTTGAGCGTTTGAATTGCATCTGAAGCCATCAAAGTGGTTAGAGGATTTAACCTTGAGCTTTGAACCGATTCAATGAATTCATTTAGTCATAAATATAGTATAAACAAAATATGAATGATGGTATGTAATGTCTTTTAATGAATCGTTAAAGGAATTAATTTTTTATTCATCCTTATATTGGATTCACTTTATGTTCAATTCTACACGTACATATATGATACCGATTCCGCTGATATTTGTTTTTAATTTTATAAATTAGTCAGCAAACATTTCTGTATAGCGATTTTAGACGTTCAAGTTTCATTGATAACCTTTTTTTGTACTAATTATGTCATAAATTTTTTTTAACTATAATTTTGTTTACTTGTTGTTACTCAAAACTACTATACAACGAGTATATAAATTAACATGAAAGCTTTTAATATTAAAATATTGTAGTATGCTTACGTTACATTACGCAAGATATGATTTGCTCTTGAAATTATCTATTATCATCTAATACATTCTTTTTTAAGACTAACGAGAAGTGGCAATATATTAGAAAAAGTAATTACTGTATGTGATTTTAGAACTATTGTCATTTGTAGAGGTTTGCCTAATGTGCCTGAGGATGGTTCTCATATTGCTTTGGATATAGAGGTTGGCATTGTATCTTCTACGAATTATGCGTAACTTTAAACCTACAATTTTCAATAGGCAGAGTATATACAAGTTTGCCGAGATCAGGAACAAATTGATTGCACTCTTCTTGAGGGATTTAGCAATGTAGGCAAGGCTATAAATCAGTTCTATGGCACTCTTTACAATATATTACATCATTTAGTTTCCGAAACGTAAAAATCTACAGCATCATTATATTCACCATGAGCTATCGGAAAACTTAAAAACAGTTTCAAAGCAGAGGGATATTGGCGAAGAAAATGGAAGCACGTTCGACAACGAATTTAAAAGATTTGTCGATATTAGAATCTAATCAATATCTAATGCACTTTCCTTCTACATAGAAAATACGGAAGAACTAATTAAAACAAATTTGCAAAGGGTTATAGTTCTCTTTGTACAACACGGTGTTAGTTGACTACCTGTAATAATGTGGCAAAGCACATACTGAATTGAAGTCAGGCATTGTTAGGCAAATCTTTCTTTTTGTATTTACTCTCCTTCGAAATGCAATCTGTGACTCAGACAGAGCTTCATGTCCACCTTATTGAATAAGGTTACACTTGGTGTCGATTAAGAGGCCAGTTGTATTGCGGCAAATGTTTGCTACATATTCGCTGAAAAACGTTATTAATTTGGCTATAATCCCAACCAAATGAAAATGCGCAGGAACAGTACCTCTTCACAATTAGCGCGATAAAACGGAGGTACGAAACTACATCCAATCGTAATTCTCAATAATTTTGCTAAAACGTTTGAGCAATACATTTACAATTGCATATATGGTAATGTTTAATCTATCTCACATCTCACTCACTACCGCCCCCCTCCCTACCTCCTCCCACCAAGATGAATTTATGACTCGACGATCAACCACTACCAATTTAGTGATTTTACTTCGTGCAGGGCTAATCGGAAGACTTTTGATATAGTAGATCTCCAATATTATTAAAAAAAATATATACCCCTTTCGTGATGCACACAATTTTCTTTGCAAGATTACAGAGAATGCCTGCTCGTCTTCTGTGTAAATTCATCAATGATCAAATAGATTGTCCTAATTTGTTGGCTTTAGTTGATATTCGTGTGCCGATCTATCTTCACGTATAACCCATTCTTTTATCTAATCTTTGGCTTAAAGCACTACTAATCCACATACTCAATAACGCCAGTGATATTTCTATTGAAAAGAGAACTTGTTCACGATGACATTTTATGATTAGTTCTCAACTATGAAATATATATGCATATATTTTTCTGTCATTAATGTATAATGCATGTATGTATGTAGAGTGTTCAATTTTATCCTGTTATTTGGGTCTCGGACCTGTTGAATAACAAATCTTCATTATTATTTTCATTATGATAAGAAAAATATTCGTATATTAGAAAAAAATTGTGACGTATTAAGCAAAAATTCAGATTTTGCTATATCAAGACAAATTTACAGTAATAGTTCTTCTACTGATACGTTAATTTGGTTTGAAGACCATTCTAACTATGCAAATATCATTAAACAGTGAACGGCATTCTCTCTATACAAGACCATCTTTCCACTGCAACGAACATCATTTTTCGGAAAGAATATGGAGCTTTACGGAATATTGCAGATGTTTAGTCTAGGTAACTCAGATTGTTAATGTTCGTTACGTCTTTAACAATTGCAGTATAAAATATATTGCCTATTATTATTTACTAATTACTTGTTGCGGTGGTTATTGTACGCGTATGGTATATTACAGTTTGTGCACTCCAACGATCAGTACTTCCGGTGAAACACCTAGCACCCATATTTCATTCACATTGTAGTCAATATCCACCCAATACATCAACGTGCTTTCATTTTATTTTTGATTATAATTTAGTTAAGAATTTGCTAGAAGTATTCAGGCGGTACAATTTATTTCTCGTTAGGAAAAGTACCAATATAATACCGGGAGCTACACTGTGATATATTTAAAATACGTAAAATCTAGCTGAACATGCTTCTTAATTACTAATTGCATTTTGAGCCTAAATACACCGCGAATTAGTTCAACCCTATTAAAGTTAATAAGTTACTTATGAAAGTTCAATATCTGACACATAAATATACTTGGCAATTTTAAAATTCGGAGCTAAATATAAGGTACTTCACAATTTAAACATCCGGCACTTTAAAGTAATTGCTTTTAGTAACTTGTCAACGAACAGATAATAAACATTTTCAAAGCATTTTACAATGACAGCCAGTATAAGGAAATAATGCAGTTCACCACCTTCACTGGTTGCGCTGTTGGAACGCCAACTTTAATAAGCCCGTTATTTATTGAGATAAAATACAATTGTATAGTTTTATAGCTACTAAAATGTTTTTATCATATAACCGGTGCGCAAATTTACTGCAAATAAATATTGGAAATGGACGAATAAAATACCGCAAATGTTTAAAACTCGATACTGTTTAATTGTTTATTGCTCTCCAAATTGTCCGGTAATTATTTTAGAACAATACGCTAGACACGAAGCGTTTGATCGTAGTCCTATTTCTGCATACATTTTATGAATATATAATATAGAAAAATGGTACGATGTCATCGATATTATTTTATTAAATTTTTATTATAAAAATTACTGTGATGGTTTTGGCCCGAAGCGTTTTATTGGTTGACATAATACACACGCCGACCGGAATATGTCAATAAATTGCTTGTTAGTCATGCATAATATATCCACCTGCTTCCTTTGTCTGCTGTGCAGGCAATTTTACCTACGAGAAAATGTGGGAACCATTTGTTTAAAAATAAAGCTTCTATTAATTCGCGAAAGTTAGATTAATTAGATGCTATACGTATTTTTATATCTTGCAGTCATATCTAAAAAGCTTTCGTGATTTACTTAATTCTTTTTAATGTCCAGCCAGCGACGTTTTAATAATCAACAAAATTTTATTTTGAGAAAGCAAAATATACTTATTTGATAACGATTCTATCACAATTCCATTTTAAAAACTAAAATATTACTTGAGTTAGTATAAAAAATAATATTTTATGTCTTCGTGGATTGTGTTGTACGCTCTTAATTAAGTGGTCGTGTTAGTAGACATTGGATCGTTTTGCTTCGATCGAGGTAGCTTTCCAACCAAAGGCTCAAATTGGTAGTTGGCCTTTTTGTTGGAGCCCAAATTTATGCTTTGTTGAAGCGCAAACTTATGCTTCCAACTTCAAGTTACTTCTCATCTTGCTCCTTAACTACACCGCATTGAAGACGATGAAATAGTTCGAAACACGTATCTGCTGTTGATTCTCACAGCGGGTTTCTGCGATAATTCTTTTCTTGTGTTTTGTATTAGTTTCCGCGGTAGTTCGCGCATTTCGTTGCATTAAGGTATTTCGTAAATGTTCAAAATTCTTGTTATGTATTAAATTTACTACAAGTTTCTTCTTTCTAATTCATCTATTTTCTCTCTTCTAAATCGAATTCTTTCAAATCAGGTTTTTCCAATGCCAACTGCAGTTTTTCTTCGTATCTTTTTTACTGCTGTGTACATTCATTTTCCTTCATTTTATAAACATCTTCAACTTTGGATATTCTTTTCCTCTTGTTTTCTTTTTGCTCATTTTCTATTTCCGCTGCATTAACTTCTGTACTGTTCTCTGGAAATTCATGATTTACTACATTACTTTTGCCTATTAAGGTGGTTAGTTGAAGTATACATGAACATGAATTACTTGGCTTATTACCAACAACATTGTCTGTGTCGTAAAAATTAGAACGAGATGGCTCCTTGGCAGTTTCATTTTATGGTTTGCAGTGTCTTAAGCCTAGAGCGACGTATACTTGCATACCTAGTTCTTTGGCATGTTGATTACTTAGCAAACATTGCTAACATTAATGAACATGTGTTTCTTATTTATAACGTTGCTTAAATCTTCCATATGGTTGTGCATATAATTGATCAATGTCACAGTTTCTTCATATCTCCATATATGTTGGGTTATTTTTATCAACTTCTCTTTCCTGGTTTTTGTTATTATTGCCATCACTAGAATTTGTCGGTTTCATTAACTCTATTGTCTTCACATTTGCGTGAAGTAATAGTGACTGAGCAAAATTTATAGCTATGATGATGAAAAAAGTAACTAAAAAGTTTAAATTCTAATGAGATTATATACATACGTTACATAATTGAAATTATTTCCCATTTCTTTCAAAGAACTTTGAGATTGTTGAATGGTATAATAATCAGCTGATTACCTATTTACCTCTACTATTCCAGGTTCCTAAAATCCAGCTAGTACCTTAGAAGTCGGGGAAAAGTAAAGTGGGAGTGCTAAAAAGGTGATCACATTTTGGATTGGTTGGAATGTGTTCTATTCATTTTGGAGTACATGGAGTACCTTGGCGCACTCAGAATACTTGCATTGAAAACAACCATTGTCAGTGGTAAAGTTATTTTTCGGTTTCTCATTGTTGTGCCTACTATTGTTTGTAATTTGGCAATGTTTAATTTGATGTAACAACGTGTTTGATCAAATTCAATTTTATTCCAGTAAGATTAAAACAGAAATGCAAAAAGTTAAAGGAAGAATTCGAGGATACCTTTAGTAAAACACAAACTTACGACTAAAAATTAAAAATTTTAGAAATGGCCGCCAGAACATGTTGCTACTGTTTAATAAATTGTGAGGAATCGTAGGCGGCCGAGATATCAGTAACATCGCAGGATTATCGTATTGCATATACTAGTGGATTTCATCGTTGAAATTGAACATAAGAAGAATAATAGCGGAGTCTATGCGACATGCTGCGTCCATCACATAGCAGTTTTTGGTAAAAACCAACATAATTGCTGCTAGTCATTGTATTTGCCCGACTTGCAATCTAGTGAGTCGTTTCTCTTCCCAAAGTGAAAATCAAGTCAGATTTGACAGGACATAGTGCTGAAAACGTTAACAAAATAGGATTTGCAGACTGTATTATTTTCGTGGTCGAGACCATGGGATGCATGTTTGCGCTCCTAATGGAGTTACGTTGAAGGTTGCAAAACTGAACGAAATCTTGGAATTTTCACTTTATCACTACATTTCGGAAACTCCAAATTATCTCGTGTCATGGGCTTGCGATTTGTTTTACGCTTACAAGTGTATGACCTTGAAAGTTGATTTGGAGTATCTGTAACTTCCTTGGTGGTGCTGTATTCTACTACCATTTGTGACTTTTTGTCATTCCTGGCAAAATTGTGCATATGATTCCACGTCATCGGCGTAACTCAGTACTGGGGTTTTTTTTTGAAGAATCATTTATAAAGAGATTGAACAAGAGAGGACCCAAATTTAAGCCCTGTCTGGCATCTGTATATAAATCAGTAACCTGTTGCATGAGTAGTAATTCGAAATATAATCGGAAATATATACATATATAAAAATATCTGCTTCGCATACGCATGTATATAAATGGTACCTATTTTTCGCGTATCTCATGAAGAGTAGATGCTTTTATATATTACAATTTGCAATTTGTTCATTCTACTGACAGACAGTACTGCTCACACCTTATTGAACTTGTTTTGCAATATCAACTAATAGAATTTATGCTCATCACCAAATTTCCCATCTAAAGAACTATAAACTTGTTCTGGTTTACTTTCTCAATGCAATAAGTAAAATAAACACAATTTCTGTCGAGAAGTTATAAAATAAACGGTCACAATTTGTATTTAGTCAAGCACTGGGCGCGTAACGACTACTTTATTTGAAAAACCATTACGCTTGTATAATAAAATCGAAAAATTGGACGTTCGCCAAAGCTGATTCATAACCGAAATGCTATAAATTTATAATTGGCGAAATCAGTCATAGTGGTATTTCAATTTATGTATTGGAGTCTCGAATGACAATATGGCATCGGCATAATTTTCTATTTTTGTACGATAATCTTCGAATTTTGGTTTCATTTTCGCGTTGGTCAAGTTTAACGCACGGGCAGATTAGATTTCCCAGAGTCTTGTTCTACGTTCAAATTAATAAATGCACAATATACCAACATCATATTACGTACACGAATAATAAAGTTTACGAATTTGAAATTATTTTTGCGTTGCGTGACGCTTTCCGCTTCTACATGAAAAAATTTTTACATTTCTGTAATTCCGTTACACGAGATATATTACGCGAGATAAGTACAAACGTGGCAGTTTACATTTTAAACTTGTTATTTATTTAAGCCGTAGCATAAGTTGTAAAGGAACGCGAAATACGGGGACGCACTTTTTCATAATATTTTGAAGTCGAACATGTGTAACAAGCGCACACAATAATAATCCGTCAGTGACATGCTTTTCATTCTTCTCCGCTGATGCAGAAGGAATGGTGTGAATTAATAACAATTTTTCTTAATATTCTTGTTAGCATGTTGCCTCTACAAATAAAAGTCACACGACATAGTATACGCAAAACTGTACTTTCTGTATTAATACAAATTTCAAAGGAGAATTGTTGAATTAACTTGAACTTCAAATAATTTAGGAAATTCTATTTAAGGAATGTTACTCTAAATAAAGGAAAACTGTTTCTAATTCTTTTGTACGAATTGTTACTTCGGATTTCATATTATAATTAAACCGGTTGATTACGATATACATGATCGAAAACTTTGTTTTATTGCTTAGACCCAATTTTGGACGATATATGTGTACGTAGGTTAGTGCTGGGTACTCATAGATGTGTAAAAAGTAGTTTATCTCCTCTCCTTCTTATTTCTTACTCTTCTCTACTGGATATCTACTACATATTTTATACATGCTTGAGAAAGTTGGCCACCACACCAACGAGACGTTCCAATTTAGAACAAAATAAATAATCAAAAATCTATCGTCTTCTTTATTATAACGACCTAAATCTCCGAAACAAAAAAGTTAAGAATAAAATTGCGAGGTCAAAGGAAGAAAAAACTAACAAGATGAGTATCGAAAATTAAAATCAAAGTAGACATTAATTTCAAGTCATTCACATTTTTATTCGATCCCCAAAAAAGTTATCATTTCATCAATAGTAAATCATTATAGTTAACTAGTCGTTGATTAAAAAAAAATTGTACCATATTTTATGTGTATTGGCAGCAACGTAAATAATTCTCATAAGAGAATTTTTTTGTTTTTTGTTTAAGTGGGAAAGGGCTATCAATGCGATATTGATGTGGGAACTGCTTGATTGTTGATTCAAAAATATATTTAAGTAATATTTTTTCATCAGAATCTTGAAGTCGTTAACTTTTACTATTAAAAGGTAAATCACGCTGAATACATTGAAACAGAAAAAGTAGTAAGTAAAAATTGGAATAGACCGGAAACCTTTCCTAAAACAATCGTTTCCTTAAATGTGAGTCTGCTATCAAAACCTGAAATGATAACCTAACCTATAAAAGTTACACAGAAAAATGATGCTACATAACCAAGACTAATGTATAGAGGAGGATATTTGCTTTAAGTATGACTTTGATGCAAGTAGTACAGCAAATTCTAAGAAATTTCGTATCGAGCTTCAAACAACTCCCAAAGCTGTCCAAAAAGGAACAAAAGTCATCGTGATTTGTTGCCTTGCTCTTTAAGATCTACTTACAGAAAATTGATAGAAAATTATCCAAGGGCATAGTTAGCTTTATTTATATACAGACTTGAAAATAAGAGAATCTATTACAAATTTCACATAACTTAAAGCTATTGGTGATATGATATGAACACACTTTCTGGTAAAATAATATTTCTATTTCAATTAAATACAAACCTTTGACACATGTAATCTGCTGTAATTAACCCAGATCATCTTAAATCTAGGAACTATAGAACAAATAATCATTTTCTAGTATTCATTAGGAAGTTCCAAATAGGCTTATAAATATTCACAATTAATGTATAAGAGTAAAATGCAAACAAGAAGTAATAATAAAGAGCAGACGTGTTGATTGTGGATATGTTGACGAAAATCTAAACTAAATCGCATTAGAATATCAATAAGCTCCATAGGCTATCACAGAAGGGGCCGCTAAATTATAAATTAATATGATGGAGGGCCAATAAACTATTTATAGTCATGTACTGCACATATGCATGTATAGACAACTAATCTGATTTATCTTCCTAATTCGTTTAGAACTAAGATGTACCACATTTCCGTGCAGTTCTATACGTTTCAACTACAGTTTTCTTTTTACTATAAAAATTTGAAGTACTGATGTTACCTATTGCCTCTCTCCGTGCAGTAGGCACATTGTGACATAGTATCTCATATTAGTCATTTATTTTGGTAATGACCACAGTAAATAAACGTAGTTGTTAATTACACTGAATGGTAATTTCTAATGGATTAAATTTATTAGTATTACTCCGCTGATTTTGTAAGAAGTATAAGATGTCTGATGTTATTAACAAGTAGCAATTTGTATTAAAATGTCTAAATACTATTATAAGCACATCAAACAGAAAGTTTGTAAACATCCTTAAGGATCGATAATTTCTATTATAAAGATCACTTCGACCTAAGAACATTAATTGTTTTTGATCCATTGATAGTAGTGTGAAATGAAATTTGCTGACGGCGATGTTATCTCTCACTCGTCCCTAAAATTGGGGTGAACTGGCAAGCACAGTATGGTAAAATTTGGTAAGAGTAGTTAGGAGATGCAAGAGCTTTTCCACGATACTATGTCAGTGTATCTATACTGCAAAACTGTATTATACAAAAATTGTACACACTATCAATTAAAATTTGTCGTTAAGATTAATTTGAATATCAAATGTGTATTAAATTCAAAGTGGAATATATTGAATAAATATTATAAGATTTCAAATCAACCAATAATACTATTTTTTCTTACATTTTTAAGTTCCTAACTGAATTTTTGATATGCACCTCAAGAACTGTATACATAACACATGGGCTGAAAAGTCCCGAGCCTAACACATAGATAACGCTAGTTTTATTGCAGTCACCTTTCTCTCAGTTAGTACTAACCTTCAAAAGACAGCTGTTAAAATTTCGTGATATTCTATTCATTAGTTTGTGAGTTATTGTACTAAGAGTCACGCTACTTTTGTTATTTTCAAAACAATGGATCAAAAACAATTTCATGTTTTAATTTTACACTGCTTCTTGATGGGAAAAAATACCGTACAAGCGAAGCAATGGCTTGAAAAGTGTTATGGGGATTCCGCTCCATCAGAAACAACAATAAAACGTTGGTTTGCTGACTTCAAACGTGGTCGTAGAGACACCGATGATGCAGAACGCAGTGGACGTCCAAATGAGGCGGTAACACCAGAAAACATAAAAAAAATCCACAAAATCGTTTTGAATGATCGAAAACTGAAGTAGGGTGAGTTAGCTGACATCGTAAAGATATCAAAAGAACGTATTGGCTTTATATTGCATGAGCATTTGACTATGAGAAAGCTCTGTTCAAAGTGGGTGCCGCGTTTGCTCACTGTTGACCAAAAACAAGAACGTGTTGATGATTCTGAACAGTGTTTGGCCATGTTTAAACGTAACAAACCGGAATTTTTGCGTCGATATGTGACGATGGATGAAACATGGATCCATCACTTCACTCCGGAATCAAAACGATCGTCATCTGAGTGGACAGCAACTGGTCCAACCTCGTCCAAAGCGCCCGAAAGCACAACAATCGGAAAGGTTATGGCCTCAGTATTTTGGGATGTGCGTGGTGTAATATTCATCGACTATCTTGAGAAGGGAAATACCATCAACAGTGAATATTATATAGCGTTACTGGAGCGTTTGAAGGCCGAAATTGCAAAGAAACGACCGCATATGGCAAAGAAAAAAATGTTCTTTCATCAGGACAACGCACCGTGTCACAAGTCAATCAAAACAATGGCAAAACTACATGAATTGAACTTCGAATTGCTCCCACATCCACCGTATTCGCCAGATTTGGCTCCCAGCGACTACTGGCTGTTCGCAGACCTAAAAAAAATGCTCGCCGGTAAGAAATTTCGCGCGAATGAAGAGGTTATCGCTGAAACTGAGGCCTATTTTGAGGCAAAAAATAAATCGTTCTACAAAAGTGGTATTGAAATGTTAGAGCGGCGCTGGAATGATTGCGTTGCTCTTGATGGAGATTACGTTGATGAATAAAGCTAATTTTGAACCAAAAAAACCGTGTTTTCTTTGTTAGGCCCGGGACTTTTCAGCCCATGTGTTATTGATTGGTTATGTTGCATTTACACTTCTAAGTTCAGGTGATCAAAAAGGATCATCATTTTTCATAAATGTTCTTACCATAAAGATATGGATGGTAGGTACACTATTGTATATTACAATTTCGAGTAAAAATTAAAAAAAAATTGGGGGGTGAGAATTCAGTAGAGAAATCGTAAACTTGCTAGCACATTGTTCTACTTTGTATGATACTGCGCAATAAATCCCAAAAAATTTCTTCTATGGCACCATTAACGCTTGTAATCGATTAAATACATTTTCAGGAACGTTTCAAAATATGGACTTTCTGGATTTCTGTTTATTGAACATATTATATTAATTGAAATTGACGTGTTAGAGGATTTGCATATTGATAAGTTTCTAAATATGGATAATATCCTATTGTGGTAACTTTATCTTGTTTTGTGCTTTTTTAGTTTCATTCAATCCGCTTATGCGTTTAAAAATATTCTGATTTAACAATTACTAATAGTTATAAATACAGTAGTAGATAAGTTTACAATTGACTCTGTTTTATCTTATTTAAGATACTATTTTATTCAAAAGTGTGCCTATTTCCAACTTCGTTGTCATGAATCCCAATTCAACAGACCGAAATTTATCTTATATTACCGCAAACACATTTTTCTCTATATACTATATATTACAGTACTTGGCACATAAGAAACGCACCTCTCATGAGAAGAACGTACTATGAACAGAGATACGAAAACAATCCAACAAACAGAATAGAATAGTAGTCCCTAAACTGCTAACTGAGAAACACAAACAGAAAAAGTTAGCAGGTATTTTAACCGTTTTGATTCGCTATAACGAGGAATGTGATGATTTCTTGCGTCCCATTGTCACGGTGTCCCACGTGACTTCTGTGTCAAATAAATAATCAATGGAGTTGTGACACACATCATCGCTAATCAAAGTAAAAGCAAAACAGAATCTTTTAAAACGCAAGATCATGACCACTGTATTTTGGAACGGGCAAGATGTATTTGTTTCCCCAAGGAAGAACATCATAAATACATAGGCTTCCACGGCCAGAGTCAGTAATAAGCGAACTACTTCCGGAATTGGACTGCGCCATGATGAGAGACATAAAAATGAAATAAGAGTAAGAGGTAAAGAAATAAAAAGAAAAAGGAAAATAAAAAGTGGATGAAAAAGAAAAAAATGTGAAATAAAGAGTAAGGGAAGGAAAGAGAGAAGGGAGACAGAAATAAAGAAAAAGAAAAAAAATGGAATAAGGGAAGGTTCCAGAATGTTTTCACCTCTAGCGTGGCTTACACGTCGAGTTAGCGTGCCAATTTGGTTTCCCTGTTTTCTCCAGAAGAGGCCTCCTTCTCTTTCTCCTTTTTTTCTTTTTCTCTGTCTTTCTTTCTATCTCCCTTCTCTCTTTCCATTTTCCATTATTTTCAATTTTATATATCTCATCATAACACGGTCCAATTCCGAAAATAGTTCGCTTTTTAACAACACCATAAATTCTAAAGTGAACTTCCTCAGAGATCCTAAGAAAACTGTATCAAGCCATCACGAACAAACGAGATGGAATGCTGTTAGTTGATGTATTTTCATGGCAATCCAAGGTCACATAGTGTGGCGTAAACTGAAAATATGATCGCCTCTTTCGGAATAGTCGCATAATCGTATAGTCCAGATCTTACGTCTATAGACTACCATCTTTTCTGGTATCTGAAAACATTCCTGACCGATGAATCGGAATCGACCCATCACAGGAGACAGAATTCTATGAGGAGAGTATCAATAAAGGAAGTTATACAGAAAAATAATAATAATCGCTAATTATAAGTGATTTCGGTCGGCTATAAGTTATTATTACTCCTTCGCCTGTGGTAAGATATTTATTCTCAGCATTCGCTATCGAGTGAGGAAAACCACAGATTCCAACGCTAAGAAATAGCCTCGGCGTTCGAACCTGAAAGCCCGAGACTTATAGCCAAGAGCGCAAAGTACTGTGCTACCAGCTTCTAGATAATTATATCCATATTCACAAAATAAATATATTTACTTGTTTAATTTTTATGCAAAACGGACCTTACTTAAAAAACAACCCTCGTATTACTAGAGATACATCTGTGTGGGTCACCAAGGCGGTTACTCTAGTGTAGTCGAGACTAGCACGCAGCGATCGTTTAGCTAATTGTGTAACCCAGAATTCATACAAAACGCAAATTCCATGAAGTTCTGGTGCTTTACCGTCCTTTCCGTGTTCTTAAACGTTTATAATTGATCCATTAAATTTGTCATCTATTTTCGTACCCCTGTCCGCTTTAACAGGAATGCCTCATACGGCATTGGATAATTATAGTATGAAAAGGATGCAACTTGACCTAATATCAGGTTAACGGTAATGCAATAAACAAACAAAAAAAACTGAAGAGTCGCCATTAATGTGCGATAATAAGAGAAATAAATTGCATGCCAAAAGATTATAACTTCAAATAGACAGTTTCGCCTCGGTAATTCAATTAAACAAAAAATATAATCTTCGAAGTGTAAATGGAACATAATTCCCTAGCTGGCAATAAGTGGTGAAATGGTCGAAAATTTCTAGACGGAGAAATTGCATTATTACATTCTTGCCTAATAGGTATTTAATTTTATATAGAGCGATATTTTATAATTAGCGCGTCTGGAAAATTAATTCACGGTGGTCACCTTCGCGCAACATTATTTTTCCTACCCCGAGAGAATTTTAATTATGGTATGGAGTTGATATGTATAAAAAATCGTTCTATCACAATTAATCATAATTTCGCTTCCATTTTTTTTTGCATTTCGCGTTATGAAATATGCACGTACATATACATAATACATCCTCGAGATGAAATTAAAAATCCTTCTAATTCCAGTTATCAACTGTATTTTATGCGCAAATTACTGCAACTCTGGGAACCGTACAGAATGGTACAACGAACGGTTCAATGACTTTGTCCAAATAAACTAATTTTAATGGTCCTCGTTTGACAGTTTTCCAGAATATAAAATTGAACCTATCGTTTCGTATCCATTTATTTAAAATAAGAATTTAGACTGAAAATGAGACCGGAAACGTAATTAATTACATTAAAAACGGATAAGGAACGTTTTAAAGTCATCGCGTGCCAAGATCACAAGAACGATACCCATCAGGGCAAATAGACATTAATTTTACGGGAGACAATGGAAAATTATTAAAGCTCTTCATGATGTATTTTTGTTTACAATTTTGTGCCTTGTCTAGTCTCATGACAAATGATGGTGCTTATTCACGAATATGCAAACTTATAATAGCATGCATATGAACCGAGCGAGCTTGCTGTAAAGATCGATTTTTCTATGGTTGCCATTCAAGGAAACAAAGAATTTTCGGTTGGTTGCTTAAGGCGTCTTAGATATGAATCTGTACAGCGAAGGATTCATTTCAGTCATTATAAATATGTATTAAAAACGTTCAATAAATTATTTCCGAAGAACTAAAATATGGAGAAATTTTTGCTAAGTCGATACCAAGACTGCTTAACGAGGACACAAATCAGAGTGAAAAGCACTACTGAACTGATTCATCAAAAAGAAGTATTAAATAAACAATCACCTATAACGATGGTTTAACAATGGTTTTTATCTTATTCCAGGGTCTGAGAAAGCAAGCATGGAATACCGACATAAAGCTCCCCTTTGATCAAAGAGATGGTTCCTTGAAGAAGATGGTTGCGGTGCTGCAATTATGTTTTTCTTCGATCATAATACTCGAATCAAACCATCAAAAGTATGATGCATTACTGAATGTTAATCGAATAGAGATTAGGTTTACGCATGTAATCCACATGTTTGCAGATAATATATATATATATATATATATATATATATATATATATATACTTAAAATACTTAAAATGCGCAAACCAAAAGTAAATTTTATTCAATTAAAAGAACTTTTTTAAAACTTACCTTTCTATTCGATTTTCCGTAGTAATGCATAGATCTATAGATAGCAGCATATAAATGATAAAATAGACAACTTGCGTGGTTAGATTACCATTAAATACAGTTAGTTTATGTGTTCATATTGCACCCAGCCATACACTGAAATAGTAGTGTGTCGTTTCAGAAATTAATACAACGCTTGAAATAACATAAATAAGTGTGCGCCAACAATGCAGATACATAGTTAAATACTAAGGCAGAACTAGAACGAGTACAGTACGTAATTCACAAACGATTTCAATAATTCTAAGATATTCAGTTCCATACATATCGATAGACCTCTATTAACTTGCGCACGCATAATTTACGATATACTGAGACACAAAGTTCTTCTATGTTTCTGTTACGTGTAATCTATAACTGTACATAAACTGCGGGTAACGTATGGTTATATCGGAATCCACATGTATTCATGTGAAAATTACTATCCTTAAATGTCAAAATTGTATTACATATGCATGCATTTGTATAGAAACGAATAAGGTGCCGGGTGGCAATAAGGCCCACCAGATAATAAGGCCCATCAAGTGCCATCAGTAATTGAAGGATTGCACTCGTTATAATCCCAGCAGTGCAGAATCGCCTTGCAATAGTAAGAAAGTTTATTCTGAGAACAGACATTTTCAAACAGTGTGTGTTATAAAAACCCGTTACATTGGTAAGCGATGTACCATACTTTTAGTTAATTAAAAGCGTTTCGTTGATATGCGGTGTCATCTCTACTCCATCCTGCTTTTTTGCATAAATGTTAGCACTGGATTTTAATCTCATTATTTTAACAAATACCTTAAAATTGAACTAACACAGCAGATAATAAGGCCAGCGCCTTAATATCTGCACAGAAAATTCACACAATTTCTTTCTAGGCTATGGGTAAGAGAAATATGCGAATACGAGGAAATTGGACAGAAGATATGTTGATAGGAAAAAAAGGTAAATCTCAACGATATGTTTGAGCAGACGTCTGGTATACCAAAAAGAACTTTGAGAAACCATTTGACGACTGAGAGTTCGGATCGAAAAATGGATAGAAGGCTAAGAATATTGAATAAGGAAGAACAGCTCGGTTTAGAAAAGAAAATTATTCGACTAGCGGATAAAGGATTTCCGCTCACCCCCAAAATATTAAGAAAAGCTGTATTCAATTAAACATTGTTTTAATAAGGCTACTAAACTTATCGGCAGACAATGGTTCAGGGTTTTTTTGAAAAATCATCTCAAAGTAGCCACAAAAGAAGGGCTCAGATATTGAATCCTGTTCGTGCACAAAAGTTAAATTATTGTCAATAATTACTTTACGAAACTGGAAGAATAGTTAGAGCCCATGGGCTTGAAGAATAATGCTTCAAAGATATACAACATGGATGAAAAAGGTCGCCGTCTAACCTTTCATCATCAGAAGATAGTTTTGGCAGCTAAAGGGGCAAAATGAGTACACATAGTATGCAAAGAACATGCTAAAAATGCTACCCTTGTCTCATGCACTAACGCTATAGGACAATTCCACCTATAATTCTTTTTAGAGAATAAAGCCACCTTACTTAGATGGTCTACCAAGCGATTTAATAGTCTTTGTGACCCCCAAAATCAGTATGAGCATTGAAACGTCCAGTAAATGGTTTGATCACTTCATAGAAAATATGTCTACACCACTTGTAATTTTACTTTTTGATGGATCAAAATGTTATTTAGACATTTCAATTACTGAAAAGCTGAAGAAAATCTAATTCATTTATACTGTCTCCCTGCTAACACCACCCACGAGTTGCAGCCCATGGATAAAGGAATCTTTCGAGCGTATGAAGCATACTGGGATGATGAATTACTAAAGTATTGGGACAAATATCCTGCTCGTGATTTAAATAGAGAAAGATTCTCTGATGCATACCTGCCAACATAGGAAAAAATAATGAGGATATCAGATATCACTAGTGGATTCATGACGACGAGCATTTGTCCCTTCGATAAACATATTCCGCCAGTTGAAGCCTTTGCGCCTAGCTTGCCGACTCGCCCCCTACTTTCGGTTTCTTTATGTTTTAAGTTTACTACTATTATATGGACCTTATTGCCAGCAGTAGCAGGTAACAACGCCCAAAGTCAAAGTTTTAGTTTATTGTTTTTTTTTACAAAGATGTATGTTATTTTGAAATAAATATTTTATGTTATAATACAAAACATGTATAGTTACCATTTACCATCATTAAATGCTGCTAAGGTCACGCCGTCTTTTTTGTAAAAAAAAATCAATCCTTACATGGGCCTTATTACCACCCGTTATCTTATATCATACATAATATATGAGACAAATTAAACCCCAGGGTACAGGCCACTAATCTTAAAAATAATAGGGATATGTGAAAAAACTGGAAGGTGTCGAATATACATACAGTGAAGGAACCAGATATTTTAATGAAGAATTATAAAAGGCACAAATAAATGAATCAGATGCAAAATAATTAATATATATAGAAAGTTGATAAACCTTCATTCTAGAATTCAGTGTTTTATTATGTTATCCCAATCGTTCCCATATTTATACCTGTACATATAATTACTACATAGGAATAAAATAATGTTGCTGGTTCCCAAGGATTTCCAATTGACAAGAGTATCTTGTTAGATTGTACGCATTGGCTACTTTTAATAGTTGCGATAATAAGATTGAACATCTTTCTGTTTCCAGCACTCTTCTCTCTAATAAAAATATTTAAATCAATACAGGTTAGAATCGCATAATTTCCGAAGTACCTACAGATGACGCAAATTAGACACTTTACCCTGAAAACAATAGACTAATATGTGCATAGATATTATTCACGCTTTTCAAAATCCTAGGAAAAATCATTACAAACACAATTAAGTAAACATTTACTACAAAATAAAACAATGTATAAAATAAAATGCACATACTCAATGGATAGCCCAAAATGACAATAGCAGATAACGCAGAGAGTTAACCATTTACTGCAGAATGTGGTACACCGCAAGGCGTAAATTTGTTCCCAACCATCTACATAAATTACACAAATGATGTATTTAACATCGATATATATATATATGCATATGCAGACGATATGTATATAGTATACTCTGGAAAGGATAAAGAAAATCCGTACCAACAAATCAACGCTGATATAATTGAAATGGAAGAATAGTGTCAAGAAAATCTACTAATAACTAATGAGAAGAAAACAAGATATGTTCCTTGAAAAAATAAAATATTCGCTCACCTTGAACATATCTTTCAATAAGCAATCCACATAGCAAAAATAACACATACAGTATGTAAGATTAACAGTACACGATAATTTAAAATGGGAAAAACATATAAATATTCTAAAACGCAGTAACTATAACATTAATGAACAAAATAATAAATATTATTTCGGAGCACACGAGAAAGTCTACATAGCACGCGGTATTTATATCACACTTAGGTTATTTAGCAAAGCAATACATCAAAGAAGAATTTAATGAAAAAACAAAGACAGCAAAACAGAATATTGAAACTAATATATGGCATTCACCCCAATAACACGAGTGTACAGGAAGCGTGAATTAAGTACGCCGGACAAAATAAAATAAAAAAAAAACTATTATTAATGTACAATATCCAAAAAAAATTAAATAAAAACAGATATTCTTAAGCACGAGACAAATGCATGATTACACTAGAAGAAGGCAATCCTAAATGAGAAGAGCTCATACATACAACAATTACAGAACAATACCTACGACAGAAATCATAATATAGTATATATTACTGAAACAAGCAAAACCTAAACCGTACACAATATAAAAATAAAATCAAAGGTATGATTTAACGATTGATAAAGTAAACTAAAAACCAAGAACAGGATTAAATCGTCCTCGATACCGATAACTGAAATACTGACCAACACGTGAATTGACAAATACATATGCACATATGGTGAATAGTATAGCAATCAATTTATATAGCAAAATTCTTTGAAAAACAGACCACGCATTCATACAAATATTAGCTTTGATTATGTATGCACTTTTTATTTGACACATTCCGTATTTTTGTAAAGTTGTAAACTCAAAAACGACACTATTGTACCATTATTTAACTGTTAATCGCACAGAATAGTTTAAAAGCTTGTTTTCTATTAATTGGCATTCATTTAGCACGGTACTGTAGCACTTGTTGCTCAATACCTTTATATTCAGGATACACCTCAAATCCCATCCATGTGCCTCTGATTATAGATTGTTATTTATATTGAAATAAGGCAATTCTCTATGCATTATAGTTCGAACATTGACCTATCATTAATTATTTTTTATAGATTCGTATATAAATGTATCTAAAAGACAGCATCCGTTTCCTCACTGAACTTTTTTTTTTCTTTGAAGTGAAACGAGATCTTCATTTCAATGAAAGATTATACTTTTGTCACTTTACGTGCTGTATCTCTCCAAGGCTAATTCTATTAATGCAATCATAGCTGCGGTTGCAGAATTGTCCACATATTCCGTCCTCAAACCCATACAATAGGCGCCACTTAAGTGTTGTTTTACAAAAGTCACAGCGCGGAATGCTATAATTTCAATGACGCTTCACATTACCGAATTGAGTTAGCAATTGGATAAATTATGCCTCAATAGTGCATGTAAGTATACGTTTGTTTCTTGTTTTGCATTTGCTATTTGCTGTATTAGATCTATTCCAAAGATAAAAGGACGAAATGTAGAAAGGAGTTACTTATAAAGAAATAAATTATTTGATATTTGAACTATAGAAGTTACCCGGAAAAGAAGTCTGATATCGAATACGCTTTCATTTAAAGGAGGGCAAGTAAAATTTCAATAAATTCCTGTTTGTTTAGTGAGTTATTTAAAATCTCTCTCTATTTTTTAGTAATTTAATAAGAATGCTCAAACGTGCTAAAGTTATTGAAAGGTACTAGGTGCAAGTACCTCCAAAATTTAAATCATGTAGGTAAGCAGACATAGTTACAATCAAACGCCACTATGTAGAGCTGCATGTACCAGTGTTGCTAGCTGTGACATAATTATTTTAGCATAATTTTTGATGAATTACAATAAAAATTTCAACATACCTAATAATTTTAATACAATTTTGATGTTCCCTTCGACGTGTCTTTTCATAGAAAGATTACTTTCATAAAAAAAATCTTACAGGAAGTTTTCCCTTGGTAATTTTTTATGATCACCATTTATTATTAAATAATAAAGATTAGTAGTAATCGGGAAATGTTTTCAATAAAATATATTAATTATTCCTTTAAACATAGGATCTCTGTCGAAATTAGTATTTTTATCTAGTTAAAATTGTTTCCCTTGCGTTTGCAAAGCTGGTCAGTAGGAAGTTGCATTGAAAGGGTTTTATTGGCTAAGATAGTTTTTTATCAACTTTATTATCACTAACTTTAACTACTCTTTATATCCATTGGCAATGAGCTTATGTGTTGCTAATTGGTTTTGTTTTCTTTTGAATTAATACTCCGGACTCCTTTATTTGTTTTTATTTTGTTTATTAAATTAGACTATTCTAAAATATTATGGTGACTTTTGTGCCGAAAGAAGAATGTTATCATTATTTTGGAAGAAATCTGCTGAAATGTGATAATTTTGGCATTGCTGTAACATAACCTTTTCATAGATCGCTTGCAACATTGGTGTCCACTTTTTATGAATTGGTTTACCTGGCGACGGCACTATAAATTAAAAATATTCTGCGTTAGTAAAGATTTTTTCGTTACAGTGTCTACTTGTGTCTGTGATTCTACAATGGCCAATTTGACACAACAGCGTGCTTTTAGAAAGTTCTATTTTAATCTCGGTAAGACTACCGCGCAGGCAGAGAAAATCTTAAAGGAAGCATTCCATGACAACACTCGGAGTCAGACACAGACTTACTGGTTTGCACGTTTTAACATGACCCAACACCAATGGCATTACATCAGAATGTGACGTTGCTGTTCAGACTACTGACTCGAATGATCGTAAACACATCATTCAAGGTATGTATGTGGCTAAAAAGGGATATGTAAAGGAAATGTGCAGACAAGTGGCCCAGGAACAACTGACAGTTTACGAGGGGTCATGTGCCACTTTCATTATGTAGCAGTTTTTGGCAAAAACAACATGGCCGTTGCTCTTCATCCGGGAAATTCGCTTAACTTAGTTCCCCGCGACTGTTTTTTCTTTCCAAGGTTAAAAATCAAGGTGAAAGGGCAATTATCGCACATTTGAATCGTATACGATGCTGAACATATTACCGAAGTGAAAGTTGAATTATATGATGGTGTTTTACAATTTTATTTATCATTAAATTTCGAGAAATATTTACCCCGTCACATCTTATTCTTTCAACTAAATTGTTTTTATTGTGCATCTTAAAACGTATACAGGTTTAACAATTTTGAAACTATTGCTATAACTGGTAGTCACTGAAACTTTTGTATCATAGAGCATCGCCCTGATGGATTAAGCACTTAGCACGTATAAACTTTTCAAATATAATTAATAAAAATTGTACACCTTACTTAGACACAGAGTCCGGAAGCAGGTATTAGCAGTTCTGAATCGTTTTTGTAAATGCAATATCGAGAAACATATATTTATTTATTGAATATACATAACGCAGTTTTTCAAACTCTTTAGAACAATCGCTTCCATTTCCTTAGCTTTCTTTAGTTGTTTGTCAGCGCTCGAAGTATGCATGATCTCTCAACAAACGCTTTAGGATTTAAATATTCCCCTAAGGAAAAGCATAGTAAGTTAAATTACGTGATATTACGGCAGTTGACCTAACCATTTCGCATTCGCCTTCTGCTATGTAAATTCGACTTATACGTGTTCTTGTTTCCTCTTGTTGATACCGGAACTCATTATTAGCTATGTCCTCCGTAAGCGATGCTATTTAGCAGATAAAAGAATTCGATCAACGCCAAATTTATCTTGTGAAATTACAGGAACTCCTAAGAAAAATCTAAGAACATGTACAAATGTCCCAAAGACAAACACATTGTCATTTTTTTGGAATGTAAAGGCAGTTCTCGTAGTACATTTAATAACATGTACAATTCGTGACAGTATTTATCGCTACAGTATTTATCATTACAAACGCGATCTTCACGTATTTGGATCGAAGAATGCGAAAAGCAAATTGGAACATATTTATACTTGCTTTACTATAGTTTCTGCACAACCAGAGGAATCTGTTAGCACAGTCTTAACTTCTAAAGCTATTGACGGCTCCTCATTTTTCGTTGACGTATGGTACCATAACCGTAATTCCTTGTTATACACTATCTTCACCGATGCTATTGGTGTACATTTTGTAACTTTTATTGGGGTGTGGTTCAAATCCGGAAGACAGGTTTTATCAAAGAAAAATCAGTAACAACAAAGAAGAGAACATGAAAGCAATAGGTGTATGTAACAAATGAAGAACGCAGCTACGAAGGGCATTTACTGTTGTCCACGAGTGTTTCGGCATATGTTAATCCACTTAATAAAATTTATTACAACTCTTTCAAGAA
Source organism: Trypoxylus dichotomus (assembly GCA_023509865.1). Classification (NCBI taxonomy): domain Eukaryota; kingdom Metazoa; phylum Arthropoda; class Insecta; order Coleoptera; family Scarabaeidae; genus Trypoxylus; species Trypoxylus dichotomus. Next base: position 53,871,724 of record CM042076.1, on the reverse strand, counting down.
TTTCTAGAGCGATTAATCATACAGGTATTCTGCTTTTCTACGATAAGTCTTCGTAAGTGGCAATTGGCTGCTGGTATGTTATATCCCACTTCTTAAAAATAACCATATAAAAATATCCTGGGTAGTAAAGTTGGAAAAATTAGCAGGCCACTTAAATTGTGAATTTATTCCAATTCACCATTACTTATGTTCAATTATAAGGGACTCCATCGTGTTAATAATAAAAATCTCGTTTTTAAGTGAATTGCATATCTTCTAGGAATGCCAAAATTTCATTTTGAGAATATTATAACCAGCGTTTAAACGAACATCAATATCATTAATTCTATCATTCTGCTGTCAATTATTCCCAGTTATACGTTAAAACCAAATCGTTTCTAGAAATTTCCTTTCCTTATATAGTTGATTTTTCCGTGCCCAGTAACGTACATTGTTTCTGTAAAATAATCCATTAACTATAAATCACGACTCCTAGGTAAACAAAACATTATAATGGAAATTGCCGCGCATACGTTGTACGTCAACCTAATTGCATAATTGAAGTCTTCGTCCAACGTAGTCCTCATACACTTAAATGATGGATATTTGTACTTTCACAATATTTTTCCCCGTTTTTACCTCTTGAAAGTTTGAATTTATATATTTCTTGACCTAAAGATGCTGGTTTTAATGCAGTGTATGCAAGGACAGTTACCTTTTGTTTGCGATTTTAGTTTCTAAATTTTATTTATAATCGCACGAAATAGTTTAGACTAAGAACCCTCCTATGAGAGCATCTCATATAATGGAAGTTTCTTACTTCCGTCGTTTTTTATAGCAGTAATAAATGCGTACTTATATAATAAAACGTATTGATATTTGTGTTATGAAAACCTTTTCATCACGCGAACCCGTATCAATAAAAGGAATCTTATTCAGATAAGAATAACTACTAAAGCAAACACGAAGAAACAAATTATGAACACTAAATGGTAAGAAAAGAATTCGAAAATAAATAGAATAATAAATGCATTACGTGCAATAGGATCTTGATCGTATCATTATTGACTGTAAGAAGCTTATTGTGATCTCCGTCATAGTATATTTGCATTAAATGTAGAAACGCAATCTCTTGAATCTTCAACATCCCTTAACCCTAAATACAAAGGACATATTAGACCATTTAATTTAATTTTTTAAGTCATGTGAAAAAATTTAATCTAGCTTTGAGATTTTGAGCTGCATCTAACCTCTGTAGCGAAATCGTATCATATCGTGGCCTAATCTAATTTGTGCTATAAAGTCGCCTTAACCGGACTCTCGGGGTAAAAAGTCTACTTGTATGACCTTGTGTTACATCCTCGAATGTTTTTCAACATTAGATAGGAGCTGGCTGTATGGACAATATCCGATATTCCGCAAAAATATACAATGCCTTCCAAATGTATTTGGTCACAAATGGTTTTTCTTAATTTTTCCTTATGAACTATACGCTACAAACAACGAGAGAAGATACCAGCAAACCTCATATGCACTCCATTAGTGAGTTCTTAGAAATAAAAATTCATTTTAGTTATAACTGAGCTATAAGAGTACCGGCCCTGTTAATGAACTTTCCTGCAATATAATTAATTGCTTTATTGCATTTTATGGTTTGAGTCCTCTTTGTACCAATGGCGCATAAGTTAAGCTGGACTTCGCTAACAAGTAGCGGTAAGAAAACCCTTACTAAGAAAACAAAATGAGCGGAAGCGGTAGCAGTGAATACAAACACACAAGAATTGGATCGTCGAAGACTGCAGAAAGGTGTTGTGGAGAGACGAGTCGAAGTATACAGCTCATGCAGACGTGTAGATCGTCATAACAATAATCGGTTTCCTATCTCTCATTTCAATCGTGATTCGTGATTTCTGGCGCAGCTTTTCGTCGATTTCCTTTGCCAATCCTTACGATTACACTTTGTCGTTTTTTCGATAGCCCACTTTTCTTTTTGTTGCAAGAACTACAACTACTTCCATATTTGCTTAACGTTGTAGACCACTGTTTGCTTACTAACGTTCAATTTGCATGCAGTTTGTCGATTGCTTCTTATAGTTCTATGGTAATTAACAATTAAACTTCACGTCTGTACGGACAACGCTTTAGTTTTTGCCATTATAACAAAATAACTAAGAAATATCAAAACTCACAGGTACAAATTCGCTTGTGTGTGTACCCAACAACAATAAATTTTGAACTAATGCAAACCACAATGATATGGTACAAAGAGACCTCATATCATAAAATGCAATAAAGTAGTTAACTATATTGCATCGGAATTCTTAATAAACTCGAGATCCTTATAGGTCATGTACAGCTAAAATGAATTTTTATTTCTAAAAACTCATTAATACTGATGAAACCTACTAATAATTAGTATACAAGCGAGGGTTGTTTGTATCGACTCTCGTTATTTCTAATAGAAAACTCACAACTAAAAATTAAGAAAAAGCATAGGTGGCCGAATACTTATGGACGAGAGTGTATACCTTTTTTTGGCATTTCGGACATTATCTATCCAGCCCCATAAGTAATATTGAAAGCCATTCAAAGATGAAACACAAGGTCATACAAATACACTTTTCATGCCTAGAAGCCGTTCAAAGCGACTTTGTAGCGGAAATTACAGTAAGCCACGATATGATAGAATTTCCTGATAGAGTATACATACACAAGGAATATTTCAGTCACTGTTATCCTAATTTTCATCCCAACAATATTTACTACCAAGTTAGCTAACTGACCAATACGATTACAAAGTTTTTGATATTATTGAATCCATTAACAGTTTTTATTTGGCATAGATTAGCCATTATGTTCTATCAAACAAACGAACGTCGAATCTCCTAACAAAAATCTTCGAAGTGAATTTTATAGGGTCCAAGTAACTACAACAAACAAAAGAGTGACACGCACGTATTTTTCTACCATTACTTAGTTCAGCGAGAGTCTTATTAACACGGTCACAGCACCTTAGAATGAAAAATGAAAATTCAAATTTCCGCCATCATTGTAACAAAAATTACCGGAAAGCATGTGTTTTGACTTAGAAAATTACGTAAAATCTATTTAAAATATTGAACTTAATGGTATTTGCCGTAGAACCAGAAACGGTAGATAAACCGGTGGATAAAAAGTCAATTATGCATCCAAAATTTCAAGCAAATAATTCGATAAATGAAAGGGTACACTTATAGTGTAAGACACACAGTGTATATGTACTTCAGATGCTGAGATTAAAATCTAAAGTCACCTGTCAGGTAATTAAAATAAAGCTGCATATTAATAAATGAACTACTTCCGGAATTGGACCGTTTCATGATGAGATATATATAGAAATGAAATAAGAGTAAGAGGAGAAAGAAATAAAAAGAAAAGGGGATAAAAAGAGGAAGAATGAAAAAAGGAGGAGGTGCATGAAATAGAAAGAAAGGTGAAATGAGTAAGAGAAGGAAAGAGAGACAGAAAATGGGGGGGGAGAACGAGAGAACAAAAGAGAAAGGTGGGATCTCGACGTTTCGCCTCCATCGTAGGAGGCTTCTTCAGGAGAAATAGGGGAAACCAAAGTGTCACAGTAACTCGACGTGCAAACCATGCTAAAGGCGAAACCACTTTGGCAGAATGTTACGGTCACTCGGCGTGTTAACCGCGCTAGAGGCGAAGACGATACACGTCAGAAGGTCTTCGCTTCTCCCTTTTTTCATTCTTCTTCTTTTTATCTCTTTTTCTTCTTATTACTTTCTCCTCTCACTCTTATTTCTATTCTTTATATATATATATATCTCATCATGACACGGTCCAATTCCGGAAGTAGTTCATTTATTACTAACTCTGGCCGTTGAAGCCTACGTATTCATTTGAAAGCTATATATAGCGCTGGATTTGCACTTCACGATGATGGTTGGGTGACATATTATCTATTCTTCTATCGCTCCTTAGGTTTATAAATATTTGAGGCATGTAACCGCAGTACCGCATTAAATTTTACTTTATATTACAACAATTCCAGTCAACAGAATGATATTTTTACGGTTTCACCAGAAAATCACCCTGAAAATCGTCATGCATAGTATTTAATTTTTCGCTTACAACTAGATACGTTCTCGATTTTTTGGCACGCAACACGAAATTATGCATATTTATGATATAACGCGTTAAATACATTCTCCTGACGTACCTGCGCGTTATCATCCTGCTGTTCTTCGCGTAATGAATGCGCTGGTTCATCCTAGGTGACGGGATATTAATGGCGATATTACTCACAAAGCTCATTCACAATATGCTAATTGTCAGCCCTGAGCTAAATGTGTTTCGTATGCATTTAGCTTCGAGCATTTATAAATGCATGCCGAATATATTATGATCACCAGCGACATCTAATCGCAGCATACTTACCAACGAAACCTGTGTTATAAATGAAAGCGGAAATATAACCAATCGTGCCATTTCATCATCTAATCGTATGACATACTCTATTATTATATAAATTTGTACACAATTTGCTTTATCCGTAAGGTATTCTTAATGTGTGTTGTTTGTGCTTGAAGTGTATTTTGCCAGGCGAAGAAAATTATCTATGAGTTCACCACAGATAAGAACGTTTAAGAAAAAACTAGAACACATAAAAATTGCGATGTACATCTGCATAACTATAGTGCTATAAAAGGAAACCTGCAATTTCCAGCTGCACGTGAATACTGGAAATGTTAACTTGGCTGAAATATCTAATACGTCTGCTTTTATAATTTGTATGAAGTAGGAAAAAAATTAATAATCCTTTATAAGTTTTCACCTTCATTTTTTACGGATATATTTATTATGCAAAATTAATATCACGAATTATATATACATAATGTATATGCATATACAATTACACATGTAGAAGCTTCTGCATGTTATGCGTGCCTTTACCTTCAACGCTTGTCGATCTTCATACAGTGAAGTCCAATCATATATTTGTTTAAGTTTCGTACGGTACTCCACTAAACAATTTGCGTTATGCGGACGATACAGTACTTCCCGCCGATAACATACGATAGAATAGGGCCGAGCACTGAATGTTAAGAAGACCACGTACATGATTGTCACCAAAGCTAAAGTACTCAATAAATATCTGCACGTGAGAGGCGAGAGGCTGGAAAGAGTGGGGAGATATGATAGCCTAGGTAGTAGTGTCAACTGTTCCGTGAATTATTGTTCAAAAATAAAGTCACGCATTGAGAAAGCCCGTAGATTCCTTGTGAGAATCAAAAAGCTGCCATGTGGTCGCGATCTGAGGCTGGAACTAAGAACTCGGATGCTCGAACTATGCCTCAACGTGTATTGCGGGCGGAAATTAGAAGGCTTCGAGATGTGGGTCTAACGTAGAAAGAATACCATAGACAGAACATGCGACCAACGGTGAGGTTCTGAGAAGAAAGAGACCACCTTAGTGGAGATCCTACAGGAAGAGAAAAAAAGGAAATTGCAATACCTCGGCCATATCATGAGAAGTCCGAAGTATGAGATTTTGCACCTCATAATCCAGGCAAAAATTGTAGGAAAAAGATTGATTGAAAGGAGAAGAATACCCTGGCGCTGCGAAAATGGTTTAATGTTAGGTCATCTGCTCTATTTAAGGCCGCAGCTTCCAAAATTAAAATAACAATGATAGTAGCTAACCTCTGAAATGGAGATAGTAGATGAAGAAGAAGAGAGTTTTTGTTGTTTGCGTTTATGAGAAGGTATATATAACGTTCGGTTTGGGGTATTTCCCCAGATGGTCATCAGGTAGTATTTGCTAGATGCTAACAGTTATGTCTGATACTAGATATTCCATTTTTGCTGGAGTAGCGATTGTTTCTGTGCTCCGTTTTATCAGTGCATTGATGTATGCGTTTTCGGTTTAGATTATTTTCATCTACATTTACCTTTATAGTTGGTTGTTTGTTTCTTAAATAGGTTTTTATTAAAGTTACTTCAGCGCCTTTTATGCTTGAGACTGCCAGCTTTTCAATTAGTTTTGTTTATATGCTTTTTCATCTCTACGAATATGATTACTAGTGTATTCTGATCTAGTTTTATTGCTTCTTTGGTTAACCAGGTCATATCATCCAAATAGTGTTCCTGCATTTTTCTGTCGAATGCACATTGTTGGTGTATTATATTGTGCTTTTTGTAATACTTAGCATTTCTGTTACATATGGAAACAATATTTATTCATTTCCTATAATTGGATATCTTCCTACTTTTTTTGCGTTTTTGTTTGTGACCTTTGTTGTTGGTCTCTGCTTTATAGTAAGTTTTCGAAGTAACTTCCTTCTCTTTCAATGCAATAAGCAAGGCGATCTTGAGAGCAGCGCAAGGTATTCCGAATAGATTCTGGGTTATAAATTTTATTTGTCTGGTAACCCCAACGAAAGAAATCATTTGGAGCCAAATCTGCCAATCCATCGTCTTTAAAATGCGCCATTCAAAAAATTCCCGAAGGAGTTTCTAGAATGTGGCGTAGCCCTATCCATTTGGAACCAATGTTCATCAACATTCAGTATCTCGGATATTCGGATATTTTGCTGCAGTGAGGTTACCGTCAATAAAAAACGGGCCAATAAGTCGCTTATCATTCCAATTGACCAACATTGACTTTTTAAGGATACCAGACCATGTTTTAAGTATGAGAATTTGAACGGGGCCAATATCTAACGGATTAATGGAAAAGAAATGTTGTATTTTTCAATTAATTAATGTAGGCTACTAACCGGAAGTTCTGAGAGTTGACTATTTAAAATTTCTTCATTATCATTAAACATATTAAACATTATTTCGTAAAAATCAGTTCGCTTCACTTTATCTTCTTCAAAAAGTTTTTGATGGTTTCACGCTTTGTGTGGTTTGTATTTAAATTTTTTCAGGGTTTTGTACGCTACTCCAAAATGCCTGGCTATATCTAAATGTAATCCTACATACCATTTCTCTACATAGCACAGCTTTGAATTTGTTAAAAATTTTTTGGATTGTTTTCGCGCAATATATTGACCTGTTAGGGTAATTAAATGGAAGCATGTCCCTAGCTATCCTTAAACTATTATTCTTCGGGTACACATCATTGCCACCTTTCATCTTTGTACTTAAATTAGTTATCTATCTTTCAATAAAATGGATTTAATTTAGCATTCATGGTTGAACAAAAAATCAGAAATAATTGTCAAAAAATGTTTTTTTTCTCTCCAGGGCAATGTAATTTAATCATTAAGTTATAGGTATGTAAATCCTTCACAGTTCGTGTATAACTGGTTGCCTGCTATGCCTCTAAGGCATTGATAACTATCTTTTTAAAGTGACACATAGGAAAAGCGTATGTGTAATGATAAAAAAGGAATTCGATATATCGATTATCTTACTACCTTCGATGCATGAAACTTGTTTATATTTGAATAAACCTTACGACAAGAGTCTACTACGCATACTTTCAACAGGCGAGGTGTCCAACCTGCTTCTTTACTGCAGTATTTATTTAGCGAAGCTCGTTCATCAACATTTTTACCCTTCACATTAAGCAACGCAAAAGTGAAAAAAGGAATTAGATGAGTGGTTAAAATATTTTTCAGTGCTGAAGTGTAATTTTCTGTTTTCGCGATACACGGCAGCTTAATTAATAATATTTTTTTTTTGGAAATGTTGCTAATGCGTGCCTTCTACACACATGATCGGTATTGTTTTATCTTGTACGCGGGTCTCGTAGGGGGCTACAGCGCCATCACAAATTTCATAATAAATTGTGATTTATTTTATACCAAAAACGTCCCCGCGTGAAATAATTAGAGAATAAGCAAAATCCCATGACACGTCGGCATTCGAGTTCGCGAATGTAGAACGCGCTAACATATTTGCCGGGCAGAATAAACAAACAACGAAAGGGTAGATGTTAAGGGGCGGTTGCGGCGGTTACACGGAAACGAAGCGCGCCACCGCCACCGCCACTCGAGGGAAGGTACGACACTGTACCCGGCACGGCACGGTACCAGCTACAGGTCTGATTCCCGCACAACGACAAATTTCTCTATCCGCATCCCCTCGGCGTTACGACATGGGGTGCTTAATTTTAATGTTAGGTTTTACTCCCGATACATAAATCCTATATAATTTTACACTTTGCTTTCAGGCTATTTTATCTATTATATATACGTACCATCGTTGTGATTGTTCGTATTACGTCGATTTATCGAAGCTACCGCACATATAATTTCGGTATCAAGAAAAACCGTTATTACGTCGTCGACCACAATTTATGCTTGACGTGACTTACCCCCCTTTTCAAATTAAATGATTTGCTACGACCTTATTAAGCTAACTAGCTAATAAATTTTCCTCCACTCTGATGCCGTTACACACTGTATTGGTACGAAACGGTCGCGATTAACTATGAATCCGGTTGTGTATATTTTAGTGAATTTTGCGGAATGATTAAATCGATGGCTATTTATTAATTCTGCTTCCATCACGAGTGCAACCTACTAGTTAACTTGACACACAAAACTGCGTCTAAAAAATATGTATGTATATAAGTCTTTCAACTAACATATACAAACAATAATACCAAATAAATACCACGTCTATTACATTTTTCTTCATAAAGAATGTAGTCAAAGGACGAAAAAAACTTGTAGTAATTATTTACATTTAGTTTGTTGAAATTTTTCAAGTATATAACTTCGTCATATAAATAATAATACATATTTTAAGATTATAGACGTTAAAGTTCTTAATACATTCGAAAGGATGTTAAAAATACTTTAATATTCAAAAAAATCCGCTGTAGACTCAATATCAAGAGTGAGGAAATATGGTAAATTTTAGACAAGTGTTGAATACTATTAAAATATTAGAAACTCGCCGTTTATAAGTATCAACTGCTTTGAAAAATTCCAGTTCCAAATGGATATATTTGTAAAGACTAAGTTGGCAATGACAATGTAAGTGTCAACAAATGTCACAAAAAGAATCGCTGCACTCGAAAATAAAGTTTTTACGTATTGTCAGTAGAAGCAACGGGTACAATTAAACAGCATATGTATATAAAATAAATACTGTTTGAAAAGTGGTGGCATTTGACATATCTCCGGTTAATAGAAAATACAGTGTAAGACACTTATTCAAGGGAAAACAATGGAAAAATACAATGTGCGACATCATATGTTTAGTGGAAAAACAAAAGATCATAATACCACTTCTAGAGGTAAAATTGGGACCCATGAAAAACTTTGTTGAGGTATTAGGTTACGAAGTAAATAATCCTTAGTACCCCCGAGAAAAATTTCCAGAAATAATAGAAGGAACAGTAAAAGAAAATATTTTTGTTGGCCCTCAAGTACAAAATAGTAAGTGATAGAACAACTGAAACCTAATTAACAGTGCGGAAAAAAGGCAACGGGGATGTCCATGGCATAACTTTCGCCAGTTTCCTGGGAAAAGAAAAAAGCAAAAAATAACAAAACTTTAGTAATGGAAATGACTCAAGCAGTTCACGCTGCTGGTTGCAGTATGTCCTTTAAGATGAACGTTCTTCATTGTCAGTTGGACTTTTGACCCGACAGTATAGGCGATGTTAGTATGATTTGATGGTCATGTTTTCACATATAATCGGTTATTTCCCGGCCAGTTAACGGATTGGTTTCCAGCTCTGCCAGCAATCTCATGTGCCTCTCACAATTCCGACGTAAATTGAGACCTCCCCCGAGAATTACAGTACCATAACAGAACTATTTTAGTACGTAAAATTCTATAACGATTTTAAGTTTCATTTTTTTCTTCAATATCCTGAATTTAAAATTGGAATTATTCGATGTTGATACATTGACAAGGCAAATGTTCTTTCGGCTAATAAATTTAGAGAGTAACAATATACTGAAGTAGGCGGTAGACCAAAAGAAACAAATTGTGCATGAAGGTACTTCGAATAATTTCAATCCAATACCATCACAATGTCAAAAGCATGCATTGGCCAATATCTTGGTGAAGCGCTTGATAAGCGAAAGCAGGTGGATGTTATTTACATAGATTTTTCTAAAGCTTTCGACTGCATTAACCACGAGATGCTACTACAAAAAATGGACAAATTTGGTTTTGGTGTGGGTTTCCTGACGTTGATTGAGTCTTACCTTACTGGAAGGAAGTGTTATGTCTGCTACAATGGTTATTCCTCTACGCCGTTTTCTCCAACATCAGGTGTTCCTCAGGGTTCAAATCTTGGACCACTTCTCTTCAATTTTTATATAAATGATTTACTATCTCTGTTTACGTGTCACGTCTTAGCATACGCAGATGACGTAAAGATATTTAATACTGTCGGTAGCATTTTCGATTGTAAACATTTACAAGACAATCTTCTTCGCATTAATACTTGGAGCAAGGTCAATTATCTCCCTCTGAACATCAACAAGTGTACTGTGGTTTCCTACAATAACACTCACACTACTTTATACTATAACTACCAAATTAATGATGCAGCCATACCACGCAATATCAAAACTTTGGATCTTGGTGTTTTGTTTGATAATAGACTGTCATTTACGGAACATATTTCGTCCATGTGTTCATCTGCTTCCAAAACTCTCGGTTTTGTCATGCGTTCTTGCAGGCATTTCTCAGACTTAGGTGTAATGAAACGTTTATATTATGCCTACGTTCGTTCTAAGCTTGAATACGCCTCCATTGTTTGGTATCCCCGTTATTTACACCAAGAGCTTATGATCGAACGCGTTCAAAAGAAATTTCTAAAATATCTCTCCTTTCGAATGGACAACGTGTATCCTGCAAGAGGTATCGAGTATTATAGCTTACTTGTTGAGCATGGTTTTCTATCTCTTGCTGACCGCCGCGAGCGTAACAGTGTGGAGTTTCTTTGCAGGATCCTGAAAAATACTGTCGACTCGCCAGCCCTTCTGGCGCAAATAAACTTTACCGTACCTACTCATCATACTCGCTACTTTAATACATTTCAAGTACCTAGAGCTAATACCAACATTTTGCTTAAGGCACCTCTCAGTCACATGGTGAGGAACGCAAACAAACGGGATCTAGAGCCATTTTTGTGAGTCTTTCTTTTTTTTTTTTTGTTTCATTATTATTGTATTATTATTGTAGGCAACACGATTTGAATTATTTTATTTTATTTTATATAAGAATTGTATTGTAATTTGTCCTGTAATTGGCCCCTGGGCTGTTGGGCAATAAAGGATTATTATTATTATTATTATTAAAAGCCTGATTACAAGCTAATAATCTTTACATAATCTAATGATTTCGTTGGATAGACTAGGGATAAATTGACATTAACTGAATGAATTAGTGTCACCATTGTTCGAAGTTGAAACAAGAGAATCACTTTCTGTTGTAATAACGTAATTGGGAAGGGGAGCGGAAGAGAAAGGGGAGTTTACTAATGAGGGAAAGGTGGCAATTATTGTTTCTCAAAATCAATTTAAGTAATTCAGGACCCTTAATATGGAGGGAGCCGCCCTAACCATTAACCGTAACAGTCTGTATTATCATAGAATGCTGAAAATTTTTGTTTTTGGATATATCCTGCAAAATCCTTTTATATTTTCCTTTAGACGTGACACAGTAATTTGAGGAGTATATGTCCCTTCTAAGTTAGCTTAATCCATCGCTACTGCTATTTGTGTCGTTTAATAATGGCATCATACCAATATGTAAATTAGATATGAGGAGCAGGGTGTTGTCGCTATTAGTAGGGCACGTTTAGCGTTTATCTGCTACTGCACATAGTAGATAAATAATATTTGAATGCTAGTAGATATACAGTCGCGAGCAGATGTACTAAAACGAATTTCCATAAACCGTAGTGACACTCATTCATACCGACGTTCTATGGTTCGAGGCGTCTAGGTCGCTGGGCGACTATACAAGAGCTTATTAAAAATAGATTGATTTCTTATAGTATTTTTTGTCTTCAACTTAATTTATCTATCATTTTGAAAGTGTCCATAGTTTAGTGAGTGGCAATCTAGGTTGCAGTAAAAATGATGATTTCTACGATGATTGAATACATAAAATGTTTATGCTTTTTTGTACAGTTGTCATATTTTTAAGTACAATAGCAACTTACCCTATCGTGAAATCTCTCTTAACAAAATTAACGTACTTAAGGTTGTGTCAATGCTATAACCTCATATATTTAGATTTCCGATTAAATTAATACTATTCTTTAAGGTTGAGTACACGCAAAACTTGCCCCACTCTCGCATATTCCGACATGTTCTTTTAACTAGATTTTTTAACTACTTACCCACCGAACGCAAGGGAATAGGTACTCACCTGAAACCAAAGAAAAAATAAAATTAGTAAAAAGTAGAAGTTAGGTATTTACATTAACAGACCAGCCTGCTACCACGTTAATAGTTATATATGAGCAACTTTAAATTTAATGAATAGTTTCATATCCAATAACATAAACGATTTAGCGGACCAGATGAGAAAACGGAAACGGACTGAACTATGGCAAAGATAATGTCATACGCTAAAACTTAATGCAGGTGTCTTACAGTGTCTTATTTATTAGTTGTATATTTAGCTACAATTCATTTTACCACGTATTTAAGTTTAAAATTTAATAACACCTTCAATAATGTAATAAACTAAAATATACAGCTGCTTTAAATAAAAATGAGAGCCTTTGCAGTAACATATTATGAAATGAACATCTTTAATTAAATTTCAGTTCAAAGTGCTTGGTTTTTATATCCTCTCCATTGCTTGAGTGCTGGCTTTCTTTCTTCTATATTTATTTTCGAGCTTTACATTACACTTTATGATATTGCACTGCATTTCGTCAGATACCCTTCTACATCGTCAACTATATATTCAGCATCAACAGCTAGATCTCACACAAATTAATTTTATTTATAATTAAAAAACATAATATTGTTAAATATGAACTTATAAGTAATAGGTAATTAAGGATTTTAGAAAGTATACCCAGTATCTAGGAAACAAAAATTCAGACGTTTATGTTAGGGACATGGCCCTGAATACAATTAAACCCGAGTAAACTGTCATTCTATATACATACATACCAAAACTAATTCATCTGGTATATAACTTCTATGATACTTTATAGTAATAACTATAATAACTAGAGTTGTCGTTTGGGCTATTTCCATCGTTCGTTGAACTTGTATAGTCCGACGGTTCGGCAGTCTGTCTACTGTCGTCTTCAGGGGCTTCCTGAGAAGGGCTGTTGCTTGCCAGAGCAATCATGCTTCAGTGCTCTGGCAAGCAACAGCTCTTCTCAGGGCGCGGAAACGTCGGACTATACAAGTTCAACTAACGATGGAAATAGCCAAAACAACAACTCTAGTTATTATGAGAATACATCGTCAACAATATCACGTCAAGAGTTAGTAATAACTATTTCAGAATATCGAACGCTTTAGTTTTACATTGATCTTCCCTAATAACGCATTCTTAATTTTAGACATATTTTTTACTGAATTTACTGAGAATAATGTGAATGTGTAGAATAACTATTGATGGAGTGACACTTAGATATTGAAAATTTGATCCCCATTAGCTGTAGTTGCATATTTTCAATTTAATTCGATTAATATTGAAACATGGTATATTTCTGAATCATTGAAAAACATGTCATGCTGCTCCTATATTCAAATGGATAATATCTAACAAAATAATTTCTGTCTTACTCTATTAATTGAATTATCAATGATCAGCAACCACTGGCTTGTATATCCTTACGCACAAAGTGTTTGAAGTGTTATTTAACTCCATTTATAGGGGATATTTCGGTTGATTTGATAAAGATATAATGATATCTATATAACACATGGGCTGAAAAGTCCCGGACCTAACACATAGATGACGCTAGTTTTATTGCAGTCATCTTTCTCTCAGTTAGTACTAACCTTCAAAAGACAGCTGTTAAAATTTCATGATATTCTATTCATTAGTTTGTGAGTTATTGTGCTAAGAGTCACGCTACTTTTGTTATTTTCAAAACAATAGATCAAAAACAATTTCGTGTTTTAATTTTACACTGCTTCTTGATGGGAAAAAATACCGTTCAAGCGAAGCAATGGCTTGAAAAGTGTTATGGGGACTCCGCTTCATCAGAAACAACAATAAAACGTTGGTTTGCTGACTCCAAACGTCGTCGTAGAGACACCGATGATGCAGAACGCAGTGGACGTCCAAATGAGGCGGTAACACCAGAAAACATCAAAAACATCCACAAAATCGTTTTGAATGATCGAAAAGTGAAGTTGCGTGAGTTAGCTGACATCGTAAAGATATCAAAAGAACGTATTGGCTTTATATTGCATGAGCATTTGACTATGAGAAAGCTCTGTTCAAAGTGTCACAAGTCAATGAAAACAATGGCAAAACTACATGAATTGAACTTCGAATTGCTCCCACATCCACCATATTCGCCAGATTTGGCTCCCAGCGACTACTGGCTGTTTGCAGACCTCAAAAAAATGCTAGCCGGTAAGAAATTTCGCAGGAATGAAGAGGTTATCGCTGAAATTGAGGCCTATTTTGAGGCAAAAGATAAATCGTTCTACAAAAGTGGTATTGAAATGTTAGAGCGGCGCTGGAATGATTGCGTTGCTCTTGATGGAGGTTACGTTGATGAATAAAGCTAATTTTGAACCAAAAGAACCGTGTTTTCTTTGTTAGGCCCGGGACTTTTCAGCCCATGTGTTAGCTAAATTAACTGCCGAATACTATAGCCCCAGTTCTTATTTGTATCGAGCCACATCTGGCGCCCTTCAGGGTTCTGTTTTTGGACCAACTGTTTGCAGTTTTCATTGTTCAAATTGTCTAACCTGCTTGGCTTCAATTGCCTACTGTATACAAACGAGTTTAATTATTTTGAAATTCGCACAACTGTGGTTTGCGATACTTTCCAAAGAAGTTTACCACTTGGTCATCAATAACACCAAATTAGTTATTTCTAGTTAAAACGCGTCAATGTTTTTAATCAACAGATGTTTTAATGTTCACGCGGCTATTTTAAGTTCACATTAATCTCAATTTTCCTACTATTCGCCAGTGTTTGTCCAAATATTATTACTGAAATTGCCCACTTTGAAAATTTAACGATTTAATAATACGTTGTTGATTATCGTTAATTCAGATAACTGCGCAATTCTGTGTTTCGTGTTTCTCCTTGGTGTTATCTTTAAAGTACAATATCTCCGTAGCTAATGCTTGTTTGTTTTATGATAAAGTTATTCTGCGGTATATACACAAACCTCAGTTGGATGATAAACTATTATTAAGAAATACTTCTTCCGTTAAAATTCGGTTAAAATTATAATATGGAACAAGTAGTTCTTTTAGAGATTATAAACATGATTACCTAACTGTATCGTAGACGTTATGTTAACGTTATTTCAATTATCACAACACCTTTAGTGTAACTGCAATTTCGCCTAGCGTTGCTACTGATTTTAATTGCCTATATATTCATAATGTCAGAAACATAAGAGGTCAAAATAAGAAGTACCTAAGAAGTTACAAATGTTACGTTTCGAATTATAAGTACAACTATTATAACTTTTCGAGATATTTATATGTTCTATGGTGTATCTAAATCATGCTTTTATTTGAGATATCCATTTCTTTCTTTAGGTGCGTCAGTCCAATTAAGTGCTTTAGTTCAGAATTACTTAAAATAAGTGCTTTGATGACGCTTTAAAGCACGCTAAAAGTCGACAATAGCAGCATCTTTAGATATGTGATAGCTTCCGAATAATATGATACTTTATAGTGTTTGACGAAATCGAAAATAAGGTAGCTATTCGAAGCTAACCTGCTACACACAATATTTAGCATGTCAAGTGTATCCAATCCTTTGATATTCAATTCCAAATAAGAACATTGGGACAAAATAGAAATAAGTTACATCCAGAAGCTCTGAGAATAAAAGAACTATAAATTCCGGAGGAAACGAATACTTATGAATACATTTTAAGAAGCGTTTGTTTCACGTACGCTTTTTCAACGTTCTCTCGGTGTAGAATACCTAAAATATTAAAGGATTCCAGTACATACCTATTTATATGCATAATAATATAATACAACAAAGTACACTTTTGAAGGAGAGGTGACTTTTCTAGGTCAAAATTTTTAAACATTTCAAAAACTTCAAACAGAGCTCTTATTTCAAATTTACGAGGTATACAATTATTCTTATAGCAGTTAATTTTGCCATCTACCGCATCCCAATTTGCAAGAGGCTCTTATCGCTAAAACCATATTCCCTTAGTCCTCTCTTCTCCATAGCTTCTTTAATTCCTTTTTTCAAACTCCTTCTTGTTCATCCCTTTTTCCTTCTATTAGCAGATTTCCATTTCTAAATCTTTTGTGGCAGTCTGTCCTTGCCCAGCCTCCTCATAATAATGTCTTCTTACAGCAGCGTCTCCACTACATCATCTCCGTTTACATTATCTTGTCTTATATCTTCTTATTCAGCGTCTGCACTTCACTTCCATACGTAACACAGCTTTCAACAAAAGAATGGAACTTTCGGATTTTTATTTTCTTCGAAATATTGTGATTCCACACCACAGGGTGTGTAGTATGGGATATTACACACACTGTATATACACAAACGAACTGAGACGCGGATAGTGGCAGAAGAGAGAAATATTCTAGAGTATGTGAGATATTGTGTACCTACATACATGTTGTCAGTAGTTTTTAGTTACTTTTCGCAATAAATAATATCAACCATACGATAGGGTGTAGTTATAGTGTTTCGCTTTGTTCTATTCTGTATGTCTATTTCATCTCTACCATCGGAAGTTAACGTAACTGCTGGATATTTGTGTGCACTTGTCGTTTTTATGACTTCATTTTCCACCACTAACTGTTTTCCTTATGAACCAATTACCATGTACTCTGTCTTATTCATATTGATCTCCAAATCCCATCTCGCATATTCTTCCCTAAGCTTCCTGAACATGTAATCGATGTCATCTCCATCCTCGCCTAGTATAACCTGATCGACAGCGAACTATATATACTGGTCACCCAGAAGCATCCCCATCGGCATACATTTCTTTCTCCAATCCCTCATCATCGTCTTCACATATATTTTAAATAACGTTGGTGATGTGCAGCATCTCTCTCGGAATATTTCATTTACGATGAATTCATCCGAGTGTTGTTCCAACTTTCACTCTGCTTTCGTTACTTTTATATAGTTGTTTAATCACGTTTACATAGTTTGTTTGTACTCCGTTATCCTTCATTGCCTGCCACAATTGATTTATGGGAACACTGTCGTAAACCACGAGGTATAGTGCTAGGACAAAAATACAATACAATATGAATAGAATACGTATTTTTCAAAAGCGTTCAATCGCTTGTACCATGCAAGAGGCTGCAGGATTCTCTCCGTTATTACCGTCCCTTTTCAAATGTTATATGGCTGATATAAAATATTGTATTAGGTATAAAAGTAATCGCTCAAGTTATTTCTTTCCTAGATCTGGTGTTCAACAGGGTTGCAATTTGGGTCCGTTGGTATTTTTAACTTTTGTAAATGATTTACTTTTTTATTTGGCCTCTGGTAAATATTGTTCGCAGATTGCTTTATATTTCTTATAAGAATTTGAAATTACAATGGGCTTCGTCAATTCGTTCTAGTTTTAGATATCCTACTTCTTTTCGAAAAAAAATGCAAAGACGTTCATTAAAATACCTTCAGTTTAAACAATACGGCGTATATCCACGACAAAGTTATGATTATACTTTTTAGGTTTGTTTGAAATTCAGTCTCTAAAGCAACGAAGATTTTCTACAACTTAGTAAATAATGTCAATGAGATGCCACTAATGATTTATGCTTTATTGCCCCCATTACTAATTAGCAGGGTACTATTTTGATGTACGTACCTACATACTCACTATTCTTCCTTATTTTCGCTGCGAAATTTAGTAAGTGGCTAGTCATAAGTTGGCTGGTTTCCAAATACATTATTACCTGCAAACTATTCTTAAGTTCTTTGTTGTTACATGTTTAAGTCAGCACATTTTCTCGCTTAAGTTAAGTTATTGACATTTCATCATTTTCATCTCAAACACAAATATTCAAGGGTGCATATTTTACCTAAAGTGCGATTTTGTGCCTCAGGTGCTTCCTGTCCTAATTCTTGAATTGTTCCAATCCTACGGCTCTTAGAGAATTACCCCACTTTTAACTATTTAAATGCTCGATAAGACATGAATCTTTTAAATATTTTCGTATGAAAAATGTCTGCAATTTTAATACCTTTAAATTCGTATATTACATGCTACAATGATTGATTCTACAAGAATTATTGTGAGTTAGAGTTTATTGTCTATCAATCAATGAAATATATTTTCGCTCGGAGAAGAATCAGTGACGTCTTTAAACCTTAAAAATGATTCTACTCGCATTCTTCAGTCGAATAGAATTTCCACGAAATAAGTCTGGAATGCCAGCAAACGTTGCGGTTGCAAAGGTATGGGCATCTAAAGCGCGTGAGTTATACTTTCGAGGCTTCGCAATATATTTAACTTCGATTTGCTTTAAATCCTAGGTCGAGTATACACGGAGTCGGAATAGTGTGCTGGCTCCGTGACGCTCTCCGTTATTTAGGTCACATCTTAATAAAAAAGACGCTGGATTATTGAAGTTAACAAACGAAGTCTATTATTTGACTGCGAAGCGAAATTATTAAATATTCCATTAATGCGCAAATCATGAGATCACGATCAATTTAAAAAGAAAATACCGCATGGTACATTCTCGCATACATATAGGCATCGGGCGTTACAGTATTCGTGTCGATTTGTATATGTCAATAAATATAAACCGCACTATGATAGATGGGACCTCTGTGCCGACTAGCGCATTATAGACCATTTTAGTCAAATTTGATCAACTATACATCGCAATAAAATTTCAAGTAACTCAATTCCATTTACATTTTTCTCAAAATGTTACATCTGGCGTTTTCTATACCGCACCTCGACAAGCCATAAACCTTCTCAACAATGATTAGTGCTTTTACATGATTTATTCCATTTTTTATTTATAAGCGGATCTCTTATGATATTAATGAGTGTATGGCTTTTATGTCAAACAGATCTACTGTAACTAACTTAGCGCAAATTTCCCAAACGATAGCTGAGTTGTTTTGGTGTGGACAGAAATTTTCTAGGCTTCATTCGATAGTATCTTCTTAACAGAAGTAATTATGTTTACTTTAATGAGTTTGAATCTCCAGCTTTTTACTCCATCCCTGGAGTGCCCCGAGGGTCTAACGTAGGCCCACTTCTCTTAAATATATACATCGATGGTCTGCTAAAATCTATTAACTGCTATTTATTAGCTTATGCCGATGATATAAAGCTCTAACACGGTGTGAAGTCCTTCACCGATGTTAACTTATTGCGACAGAATTCATGCCTGATGCCTGCATAACAATATAGAATTAAACATATATAAGTGCTTCTTCATGTCTTTTACAAGAAGAGTACATAGTATTGTATTAACAATATTAATATCGCCCGTAAGTTTTCTATTAAAAATTTAGGTGTGATATATGATGAACAGGTTACTTTCCCAAATGTTATTGCTGCCTTATTAGGACTTATTTTTCGCACCTGTGAGGATTTTACTAGACTCGAAGCAATGAGCACCCTTTTCTTCGTTTATGTGGTTTTCAAACTCGAATAAGTTTCTGTTGATTGGTATCCTTTCCGTAACGTCCAAATTGATCCTCTTGAACGGATTCAGCTCAAATTTCTAAAATATCTCTCATATAGCAGCGATGGCCGTTATCCCTTACGAGAAATACCCTACAGGGAGCTAATTAAGAGACATGACTTTCTTACGCTTGTTAAGAACATCAGTGCTACATTTATACGTAATATTATTAGTGGAAGAATTGACTGTCCTTGTTTGTTATTTGGAGCTGATATCCTTGTACCACGTCTGGAATCAAGATCCCATTATTTGCTCCACATCCCTACAGTTTGGACGAATGTACTCGACGAGGTCCTTTGATACAATCAGCAAGAAATTTTAATAGTCTTAACATAGATTTACCTTAACTTTTCATTCTTTGTCTATATGTTGAGTTATTAATATTTATTTATTTGATATTTAATTATTATATCAATTTTTTTTGTATATTTCAAATGCATTACGTGTATTATCCTCTATATATTTCTTTTGTCCACTTTTGGAATGTTGTCTGTTGGGCATTTAATAAATTATCATTATTTGCTTTTTACAAAAATTAGAAATGCACTTAGTTCCTGTAACTTTATAGATGGGAAGCGCAAGATGAACGAGGTGGTAGCAATAAAGATAAACCTAAATTTCTGGTAGGGTCATGTTGTTCCGCAAGGACGACTCTTGAGACCCTTCTTTTTTTATATATGTGAGCAACCTATTCGTTAATACTTCAGCTAGAGTATTTGTGTCTAATTGCAGTCAGGGAATGTTCAACAAAGACAAAAACACAAACAGTAACCTTTGAATTAAAGTTTAGCGAACATAAGATATTTGCTGCAGAATATGTAATTTTTCTTAATATTTCAAATTTTCTGTTTATTATTACATATCTGATTTGGAACTGATCGAGCAATGTAATTATTATTTTCTGCCTACTTATCGTTTACAATATACTTTTCATATGCCGTTACATGCTATATATTATGTGGAAATACCCTCATTTATCTAATTTTATTAGTAAGTAATTCAATTCGATTTTAAATAAATAAATTATTATTCAAATATATAGGACGCAAAGCGTACATCTCTTTCTAATCTAGACACGATGTTAGAGATCACATACATGAATTATACTGTTTATAAAACTATAAGAATGTGTCAGGTTTTGGTAAGGTATTCCTTTTATGGAGGATCTTCGTAGCGCTGCCCTTATGTAGACAACAGTTAAGATAGAGGGATAATCTCAAGCAGAGTAGGCACAACGCCTACGATAGCTTAACACGAATCAAGCGTGCTATAAAGGAAGATTAAAGGCAGTTTTCGATCATTGGGTTATTATAAATATCGCCTACTGTATAGACATGTCCGTATCCTTACTATTTCATACCTAAATACCAAAACAATTGCATAGGAATTACTCGTATACATTTGGTATTTATTTATTCGATCAAGAAATGTATGTTACTGCGTGTATAAATACATGCATCTAATAAATTGGTATTACTCTGATACGTCTGATATTGAGGAAGTAGAGTATCTAAATAAACTATAGTGTCCATGGGAATGTGATGTTGCTATTTTCAATACGGTTGTGAGGAAAATGTAGATACATACCTACCTACACTCCAAAAATATTGATGTTTAAAACATAAATTCTATTAGCAAAGAATAATATGTAGGCTATTTCCGTTTCTTTTTTCTTTAATACCGACTGCGGCAATAAATAAACTACTAGAATATATAGTATATTCCGATGAATATGATAAATAATTTTACTTGATCGATCATAAATAATTCTGAGATTGAATTTTTTTCATTCTTTTCGGGTACATGGTCTTTATGATTGTGTAGTGTTTGAGTAAAAATTGAAAGTTGAACATTGAGAAACGCGCTGCAAGTATTACTTTTCATAATAAAAACAGAAGTGAGTGTTACATTTCAAATAAATTAAAAACTTTAAAGTCGCTATTCATTCGACGATTGAAAGATATATGGGAACAAGAAGAAATCTTAAATGCCCGCGCTCCGCAGGGATTAGAGTAACAATCATTGTCAAAGGCCAACATACTGTGTTAATTAGTAAACGATATACTTTTTTCTATAGCAAAAGCTATTTACTTATTATTATATACAATATTTTAATATATATAATATCGATATAAGAAAAGTATTTACTATCTTTAAGAAAATATTGTTTTGTGTTATAACGGCGATTTACTGGTATTAAGAATCCCTATTTTAAAATTTTCTGGAAGGTTTTCATGAAACAAGTTAACGAGTTTCTTGAGCAAAGAAATACTATTGTTTCGTTACAAATATATAATTCTCTTTAGCGGAGAAAAAATGCTGAGAAAATATTTCTATTGATTTGAAACAGTAATTCTATTGTGGATAATTGAAACGATTATTCTCTGCGTGTACATAACGCTCTTCGCTGACGATATTTCGATTCTCGTTGGCGGCACTAACCTAGACGTTAACAGTCTTTTAACTACTCTTTTGGATTGATTTAGTAGTAGATAAACTATCTTTCATCATGGGGAAAACTAAATATACTGTATTGCACACCCGGCAAAGATCTGTGGACAACGGATTGTTCTGGCTTGTTGGTCAGCAACTCACGGTTTGTAATCAGATCAAGTTTCTGGAAGTTACGATCGTAGACACTTTGTCATGGTATATTCGTTGTGATGATTTAACCAAGAAAATATGCGCAGAGCCATATTTGTTCGCTGTCTGCGTCACCAGGTATCCAGACAAACACTTACGTCAAGATTGCAACATGGCATCCTGTTGTGGGGAGGCTTTGCGAGTACGGGACGCGTTTTTTTAGCTCAAAAAGCTATTGTGCCAGCAATTATAGGCACATTTCATTTGATAAATTCCAGACCTTTTCATCATATCCCGTTTATCTTTGGGATTAGCTATGAGTTTTTTAAACTGCTTTTTGATATGAAAGACATGTTCACTGTGATACATGTTTCTTCTCATTAAATTTTCATTGACTATTTTCTTTTTAATTAGATCCTAATGCAGATTTCTCAAACAGTTTTTTGGTTAGCTCTTTTCAAAAATTACGTGACTGCGTATTTCGATAATTCTTTGGACTAAAGAATAATTCTTAAAAAGGTATTCCCTGTTCAAGTATATCTTCAATTAATATTTTTCACCACTTTTTAAGATGATTATTGATATCCCGCAATGTCTTTCTTTTCTTTTTTTGTGTGTACTTTGGTGTAATATTTTGTATTTTAGAAATGTTATTCAATCTCTTCGATCTAAAGTTTTCTAATAAAATGTTCCTAAGTGGCAGTACTTAATGTATAAATATGATAATAGAACTAAGTAAAAAATATACAAATAGTCCCACATAAGCATACTCTGACACGCCAAAAATCAATGCTATTTCATTATATATCTTAAAGGATAACGCTTCGACCATAGCTGGGTGTACTGGCATGTTTTCGTTGAATTCGCTCGGTAATTGAATAATCATAGTTTTCGGAGGCAATTGTATTCTAAAGCAGAAATCCATTGTAGCTCTGACCACCTCAGCTGCACTATATATTATTAAGTAGCACTGTGCTACATTTCTCCCTGCAGCAAACTGTATTTACTTAGCGTAACTACACCTACAATTCCTGGTTAACTAATAATGTTAAATTCATTAATCTAATCAATGATTTATAAACACCTCGAAGTTACTAAACATATAAAGCTACAATACAGCAGCATCACTAAGTTCAATTGTTGACCAACGCAAGGAAAAACCTTACATTTATCTCTTCTTAAACTAGATTTATGTACTAATAATTCGTATAGCGCTAAGTTCGTACGAATGAGAACTAAATACTACAATTTTAAACACTGAAGAGGGAAAAGTTTTGCAGGATGGAGGCGACGAGAAAAAAGTAGGACGTCTGCTGGTTCTCTCTGAATATTTTTGGCTACGTAATTTAGAGTTGGAAATATTAAAACTAGAAGTTGAAGGCGTATTTATTTAATTCCGCTTTACGTGAATTTTAGTCAGTTAAGCAAACTTTTACATTGATATGTCTGTAGATTTAATATTTTAATTTGCAACTGACGAATCCAATTTAAAAATGTAGAGCGCCGTTGAATTTGATGGTCGAGGCGCAAATTTATGTAGCGAAGTGATAATAACTAATAATTTAATATGCTTACAATGTATGTAAGATTTTCTTGTACTTATTGTATTGTTTGCGATGTATACAAGTATTGAAGGCAGGCAGTTTTTACTGTAATGGTGTAAATACCAAGGCTGTTGCGAATATTTCTGTGGACGATTTAAAGAAGCGCAATTAATTTGTTTATTTTCACATTTAATTCGCTGCTGTCTTTTATCGAATACATCATTCGTTATTTAGTGACTCCGATTCTGGTTGATTGTGCACGACTACAATTGCACAGAGATTACTCCTTTCTCACTGTTTAATAAATAACTACACTATTTTTTAAATTTTGTCGTGTAATATAGACTTCATCATATAAACTTCATCACATTATTCATATACCACATTAAAACGACGTAAGATTAACTTCTTCAATTTAGTGAACAAATTTATTGTTCTCAGATTCCACTTCAACTTCATTTCAACAGTTAGTTGGTAGCTTACACAATATGGTTGATGCAACATTAAGTACTACTTAATTTACTTTCTATACAATGAAAATCGAATCAACAAATATTGCATCTTAAAATTGGGTAACTGCGTCCAAAATTGAATGATTTAGGGCACATCTTTATATCCAATGATTTTGACATTGTCTGTATTACCGAGACCTGGCTCAGTAACACTATCTCAAAGACAATCATTTATATTGATGAATTTCATTTTGTTAAAAAGGACTGAGACGATCATGGCAGAGATATGGGTATTTTTCTAAGAAATAATGTAAAATATTAGGTGATTAAATCCGGTAAATCTAACTCAATTATCAGATCTCCTTGCTTGAGTTATTGGTAGTCCAAACACATTAATTTATCTGATACAAATCTAATCAAAAAAGTAGATGTTTTAAGTTGTCATATCTTTGATTACAATTTAATCTACTTTAAATTATATCTGATCGTTATAAACAGGAACTCACATTCCGTACATTTCGATGTTTCTAGAGAAGAACTACCTGCAGTGAGTTTATTATGACATTTATTTACTTCCTTTGCGCTATTTATGTAGATTTAATAATATCGATGATAAATCTTCTTAATTAACGCTAATTACATTTGTTTCACCAGTGCGCGCCGCCTACTAAGAAGTGATTTACAAAAACATATACACCTTGGTTGACTGTAAAAAGGACCAACAGATAAAGCAAAAAAAAAGAATATCGAACAGTAAAATCCCCAGCCAATGGTACCAGAAGTGGGGAAAGCTTAAAAGTGATGCAAAAATGCATATTTTTAAAAAGTAGAATTGACCTTCACTACTGTGGTAAACAATTTGTTTGAAATTTAATGAATTTATTCCATAATTTTTCCACGCATAGTATATGAGAAGAGTAATGACTTTCCTTATTGTTGGAAGAAATCTATTATTTTGCCATTTCTCGAGATTAAGGAACTCACATAACATAGGACTTATCTCTATAATGTGCAAGCTTTCTGAACGTGTAATCACGATGAGGTAATATCTTGTCCTCAAGACAGTCAATATCACGGTCTAAATATATACAATCCTTTTTAAGTTCTACGTCCTTAAATATAATCACCAGTATTTTCTGAAATTCGTCACCAACGATGTGAAAGGCATAGGATATTGTTGGCAAGACCCGTTCTGTTGGTGAGCCCACAGTACGAATCCACTGCCCGTAGAACCTGCGGTATTGTCGCGTAACAATTTCACGTAGCGTTATCGCCTTGGCCTAAATTCGGAGAGTGGGAACAATGATACAGAATTTGCCGATTTTGGGTTATGTCTCATCAAGCATCATGGTATAACGCAGAAACCGGTAAAAGCTGTCAGATTTGACTCCAAAGTGGTGTAGGGGTGCCATAGAAGGCTGCAACAACTGACGGAATATCACAGTGTTACGCTGAGATGGATGCCAAGCTACTCGGTAATCAGAGGGTACGAAATAGCTGACTTGCTAGCAAGAGACGCCAATGGATAACCATTCTCAGGTCCTGAATCGACGTGTGGGGGTACCTATGGCAGTATTAAAACTTTTGTTAAATCTGAGCCCGACGCCAATCATCGGGTTTACCTGAACGGTGTAGGCGGTTTGAGATATTGCATCTCTCGGGATTTATCCAGGTGAGGGAATACTGCGTAAGGCACTCCTTATGAGCAGGACCACACTGAGAACACTCACAGCGATCTTAGCTGGACACTAGGCACTGAATAAACACATACACCGCATGGGCCCAGTAAACTCTGCTTTATGTAAAATGGCTGGAGGAGCAGAGGAAACTTTTACCCACCTACTGTCTGCAGGGAAAGACAGGTTCACCTTGGGGATGCTTAGCTTGACGAAATCAAGTTAAGAAGATTACGTCTCGAGCGAATTGTGGACTTTTTTGTTCAGGTACAATCCGGTTAAGTGACTTAAAATCACAATAGGCGAGCTACTGGCCGAGTTACTCTTCGAGGTTAAAAATGCCGCAAATGGTTAAGAAAGAAATGTAATGTACAGTGTAGCCTTGTCGTTAACATTTCTCCATTTCTATTAATGCGAACGCAATCCATCACGTTGTAATTAGTTGCATTTTCAAGTACTCTTTTAAAATGTGGGTAGCCTGGCTGAAGCATGTCAGTTACACTCTGGCGATTTTTTTAAAGGTTTTTACCCATCATGCAACTGTTCGATAATATGAAACAGATTCAAATCTCTTGGATTCAATGTTTATCCAATCTCACTACTCCTGTTTGGAGAACACTGTGACCCTGCTAGCCTAGATCGCTACCTGCTGTTCTTTTGGTCACTGTCAAAACGTGTAGATCAGAAAGAACGAGTCCAATAGATTTAGGGTAGGAGACACTATAAGCAGCATTATTTGATTCTTTCACATGACTAACAACCTTCGTACAAAATATTATTAACTAAATTAGTTATTAGCTAAATCAACTAATTCTTGTCCTGAATGTACAATATTACTTAATTTTTGCAGCATTAGATGACCACAAATAGGTAAATTAAGTTATTGTTAGTAAACGATTTGCTTTACCTGTATTTATACATACCCATAAAAATGTCGTGAAGGTGGAGTATAATTTGTAACCGTCTAAGGTATACAAAATAGTAGGCGAACGAAAATCAATACTTGTTTAACGGAATTATTAATTAATTTACTGTCGAGACGCTTCCGTCAAATAAAAGTTAATTTCGGCTGATTAGCATAATTCCGATGGCATTGTAACAATGTTGCTTTTATAAATATTTCATCGATCGAACAGAACGGTGCGGTGAACGACGATGGTGCGGTCGTCAATCGGTAGCGTCCTGGTCTCAATCTTTTACTAGTGTGCATGATAAACTTAATAAATATATCGATTCTTATTTCCAACTTTCGCGACGTATACAATAATAGCATATTCGCCGATTTTCTGCTTCACGATAAAACGACCTTATTGACAAAAAAGTCGCTAATTTGAAATGGTTTGGTAAAGATATATATTGATGAGAAATTACTGGATATTATTCGAGCTTGTAAATAATTTATGAGCGTTATTTTCTACTCGTTTTACAAATAATAAATTTAAAGATTTATGAAATTACTTCCGCATATAATTTTCTAAAAACATAACATAATGGTTCTGATAAAAATTGTCTGTTTTTCCAGGAAAAGATTCCTAACCTGAGAATTTAACAAAGGGTTGAACTTTGTAAGTTGGTTTATCCATGAATATGTCCAGAACCAATTTTATTACCAGTAAAGAAAGACTTAGGCAAGAATTTCCAGTGGAGTGCATTTGAACTGTAGAACTGCATATTTAACGTCAAAATTTGGTTCTGCAAAAAATTATTTATGGTAGATACATGGATAAACTTTACGAAACTTGTTTCTTCTTATTACCTTGTGTTATTCGGCAAGGGTTAATTACACAATGGTTGAAAACGATCGACCATGCAGTATTGGTTTGGTCAACGGTCCTAGATGTCATTAGATGACCGCAACGCTTTTATTGTACGTTCTTATACATACTGTCTGCTAAATTCAGTACAAATAATATCTCAGGCCTTCACGGTCGTTTGTTGTTGTAGTATATTCTCGGGTTCCAATACATAGCTAAGTTCTTAGTCCCGGACGTTTCGCGAACAACTATGGCTCGCATTCTCAAAGGTGCCCGTTACGACAAAAAACTCAATGTAGTAAGAGCTTCTCTCTTATATTTTCGTCACCCTTACGCTCCACTGGTCTCACAAATTGCACATTATACGTTGTAGTTTTGGGTAGTAGTTAACATAACCCCAAATGATTGGTTGACGTGTCTCCCTTAGTTAATATTGCGTCCAATTCTATATTTACAACTAAAGAGCAAACATCTGTTTTTCAATGTGACTTTTAAATCGTTAGCTTTCTGTAAGCGATACACCAGTTTCAATTAATCCGGACATTGTCTGCCTCCATTCTCTTAAATAAAATAAGCAAATACGAACACGTCAGGGAGATCAATAATGTTACGCTACCTGTAGCTGATGCTGCAGGCAGCGTACATTATTAGTAGCTGATGCTGCATACAGGCTTCTGATTTCAACTGACGTTATCACCCGTATCCGCCCGAGGATCCGATTCAGTAAAAGTGCAAAGCTCAAGGATCCTTCACTGAAGTAGAAGCAACGAAGGAAAATTGACACAATGCCAAAATTGGCCAAAAAATTTTTATGGTGCGAAGCTGTTCCAGAGATGTTCAAATCCATTTTCCACCATACAAGGTCATTTCAACAAGCTAATCGTTTCAAAAAAGTTTTGCTCACTAAGCTATCACATATTTTTTTTTTAAATAGATAGTACGGGTATTGTTTTTAAATGCTTATGTGAAGTATAAAGAAAAATAAAAACGGAAAGCATAGGTTTTTCGTATATATTTTTTCTACAAATATACCCTAGACTCAGCTCAATTGCCCCTATGTACATGTAACATGCATACAGACAAAGATATACATAAAGTTAACGTTTATTTATATAGTAGATAAATCTAAGGGATGAAATGAGACGTAATGAAAACAAATTGTTGCACAACAAACAGTGGTCGATATAGCATCAACTCTACCAAATTAAACAATTAAGGCGAATTGTACTATCTAAAATTGAAATTGGAAAAGTTACTGGATGTTCGCATTTGTTTGATTTATCTTTACCTTCACACTAACTATATGCAAATAAGAAAAGATATCGTAGATACGGGGAAAATGTTTTTACGAAACTTTGCCGAACTCGGAAACTACAACCATAAATAGTAGGATTAATATCCTTCTACACATCTAGTGGTATCACACTTTACTCACACGTATTTCATGTAATCATGTTGGAATATTATTATTATACGCAGACCATACGTCAGATTTTGCGAATACTTCCAAACGCCTTACACATCTCACAAGGTGTAAATACCTTATTAGAATACTACTCGCTTTGTTCATTTGTTTTACATGAATCATGAATGAATTGTATACTATTTTAAACGTATTTATTTATTATGGAATAAAGATTATAGAATATCTCTGAAATGCGGGAGCTGGGGTTAACTTTTGATATTTACATTATAATGCAGGTTTCATAAAATACAAAAGAAAGCTTATATTGGTGTAAAGCGTAAGCTAAGTTATAAAATTTTCACATCTTTAAAGTTTCTGCATAAAAAGGAAACGGCAAAATAACCACGTAACTGGGACGCCTACGTAAGACAACCAAATTAATTAAGCGTACAGAGTAACGTTGTATTTTTCTGATATAGAACCTCTATATTTTCGTCTATAAAAATCTACACCACAAATTGTAAAGAGCGTAGTAGGTACTTTTCTAAGTAATCTAAAAAATGTTACAGTAAACAATAAGAACATAACGTTGCATTTTTGCAACTTTTCTAACAAAAGTCTGAAAGTTTTCATGTTCTAGCGAAAGTAGCAAACAATTCAGTTCAGTAAATGGGCATGTTTCAACTCTATCTTTTCTTTCTCCTTCGAAAATATTCGTTCAGCATGCAGAATGCCCTATGTCTTTACTATGTTTATAAAAATTATTTAAAGCTATTAAAATCATGGCTGAAACTGAGGAAGCTGCATTATTTTCAAGCACATGCAACATCTTAATCAATCAAAAAGTAAGGAAAAGACTTGATTTTTATTCATAAAGCAATGGCACTCCTTAAATTGATCGAATTCAGTTTAAATGTTAAATATATACCTTTTTATATTCCTCAATACCCAATAAATGTCAGCATTTTTTATAAATTTTATTGTAATTTTAACCGACATTTTCCGTCTGTCGGGAACCGTAGGATTATCATTTCAGAAGAATCCGTTAACCACGTGTTAGACAGATACCTGTTGACTGCGGGATTGGCAAACGTTAATTAATGGTCCCTTGACGAGATTATACATAAAGATGCAAGATCAGTAACTGATAATACAGGATATATACCATGCCCAGAATGGATAACTTGGAAACAGTTAGAGCTGACAATATCGGTAAAAATCGGAATTTTGTTTTCTAAGTTTATCTGAGAAGATATGGAAAAAGAAAGGGCCATTTACCATTGTTACCTTTTGTGTTCTGTTAATCGACATAACTTTGATAGGAAGCTTAATTTTTGAGTATTTACCAGCAAGCCTAAATAGGCCGAAAAAAGGTTGGCACCACTTTAGGGCTGCATTTCTCATTATAGAGCTAACTATATGCAAGACATGAATATTTTAAAAATTTTCGCCAAGAACAGTTTTCTCTTTTTTCACCCATTTGCTAGCTACTCGCCAAGAATAAAATCCATTGAAACAGCAGCTACAACGAAATCAAAGCTTTGTTTGAATATTTACTTTTCCGCAAGTTACATATTAAATTGCTCCAATTTATGACGTCAGCTAGATGTTAATATCGTCACAGTAATCTTTTAATTGGTTTACGAGTGGATCGTGACCACACCTTTAATTTCTAGTGCTGCAGGTTTTATGATTTTAGCATTTTATCATTGTTAGGTGATTCAATTTCATTCATCTTCAGTATTCTAATACCTATTTTTACTTTACGCTTTCTGAATTGTTTAGCTATAGTTTTTATTGTATGTGTTAGAACCTAATTGAAATACTATTGATATTTATTCGTGTTGATACCTAACATATTTAGTTCAACTTAATTCACGGCGAAAATTGAAATAATAATACGCGAAAGTGAAAACAAAACATTGAAATACATAGTAGCTGGAGACCAAATACATTGTACTATACTATGCTCTTTATAGCTTTTGTGAAGATTAGCCAGTGCCCTTAAAACTTTACGTATACAATCTTTCTGCAAAAAATAGTTTCTCTATTTTACGAGTAGCATTGTTGCTTCAAAAATATCAAATATAATCTCAGGGCAGCCTATACAATCGCTTCCTTATGCCTCAATCCTGTGAGAAGGACTGCAAGTTACCATCTCGTAGGTAACGAAAAGTTTCCAAAATGTAGCAACAAACAATATTGCAAAGTACGATGAGTTCAGTCATATCCATTACCTTCTTTATTTGGAGGAGCCAAGTGGGGCAAGTACGCTGGATATGAACGAATGGCCATGTTGTTTACGTTAAGATTTATTTTGTGATGAAAGCTGTGTTTGACCTCACGTAACTGTGGTGAAGAAGCAAGAGTTTCCGCAGCACCTTTTTGAGTAGTTGCTTCTCATAAAGCCTTTTAGCCACCTTAGAATATCACGATAGGATTCTGCATTGATAGAGAAGAATCTTTATGAATAATGATATCGAAAAAGCAGGTCTGTAAGGACGGGCTTTCCCTTCTAGAACATGTTCATAAATTGATCACTTTGTGATGAATTTCACAGGTATAGCAGTAAACTCCACTCACACAAATTAATTAATTATGCGGAACGCAGCGTTTCGGGAGCACGTGGGCTCCCAGTGTCAACCGTGTTACCGAAACGCTGCGTTCCGCATAATTCATTAATTTGTGTGATGGAGTTTACTGCTATACCTGTGAATTGTACATCCACACAGTCCTTGCAATCGTCATTTGTGATGAATTTGTTTAATCCAAATATATTCTTTCAGTTCTCAACAGATATCCACGCGACATTGTTTTAGCTCGTCTCTTAGTAGAAATGTAACTTTGTTACTATCTTCCGTATACTTAATTTTTTCGATAAAATTTGTTGATGTGTCTGTATCTGTATACGATGATTCGCAACTCCATTTTAAACACCAGCGACATATTCTGGTGTAAAGTCGGTTGATAATCGATTGAATGTTTCAATATCTGAATACATTGTGCATTTCGCCGACGATGTTTTCGACAAAAATATAACGCAATTTTTATCATCAACATAAATCCGTAATCTTTTCATAATTACAAGTCTATAGTTCTACGCCAAATATGCGAAGCAATACTCGGTGGAAAGAGAAAACGCATAACCACAGACTGGTACCGTAGTGCTTTGAGGTACTACCTGGAGACATAGGAATCGCACGGCATCTCCTTCGTCATTTTGTCAGATTAAGTTTGATAAGTTACAAGTGATTTACATTTTTAACATTTCGACCCGGAATTGCGTCGCGACCAAGTGAAATATTGTCGGGAATCCGCGAGAAAACTAGTTTTCCGCGTTTGCGAGTGGCGCGCGGCGTTCGATGCCGCTACCTACGAACTTGCTGAATTTTCACTACTTTTCATGTCGGCATAAATTAGATGTTGGTGCAAAGGCAGTGCGTTATGTAATAAATATGTATTCATTATTACGTGGAAAATATTTAAATATGCAAATTTGTTTCAGAAACTCAGATTACATATCTTTGATGTTCAACTCGAGTTCTCATGAAGATGCCAATTATAAAGATGAAAAGATGCCGACTCTTTAATCAGGTCCAAAGTAGTAACCTAATAATCGTTTAATTAATATTCTCGGCCCACAAAACTTAGACTTATAGAACAGTTTACTATACGTTTGAATTTAAAAAATATTTTCAATAAATTATTATGCGGGCAACTACTGATGAAAGCATTATTTGCATTTTTAGATGATTCCACAAAAATATGGCATCTTCCTGTCGTTACGAGTCCATACGTCCTAATCCATTTGTTTATTTAAATAATTTCTTTGCATTTATATATTACAGTTTCTGGCAACTGAATTAGAGCCAGCCTCGGATTCGAAGAAACTTGTAATAGGAACACTTCATATTTGAGCATATTTCAAGTTTTCAATTGAAAATGTATTGGTTGCTCAAAACATATTGTGTGAAAGGCTAATTACTTCTGGAATATTGCTCTGCTGTTGCACACTCTTCTAAACTAGGATAATAATATTCTAGTTATTTACGTAAGAAGCTGTCGTATTCGCGAGTAATCGATTTTAAATCCAAACGAGAATGACTATGAATTATCAGTCTTTTGTTTTCGGTTAAAATCGGCGCACATTAGGGAAATAGGATATCTGATTGACACACTTGTTCACTTAGTATAGTCATAATAAAGAATGGTTCTATGAACAAATGTAACTTGTTTATCCAATTAGTCGCATAGTTGATTTTCTCATATAGTGAGGAAAATAGGGATTTGAGCAACGAAACTACTCTTGATGGTGAAAAGTTAAATTTATTCAAAACACCATTGTATTTATAACCCGTTTCAGGGTAAAATACATCAACTAGAGAATATGTAAACTTCAAGAATGTATAGAAAACTTGTATATGTCGTACACATCGGAAAGCAAATTACAGAAACACATTCTAAACTAGATCGACTTGACGAATAGAACTTTTAACCAACGGACAGATAAAGCCATATATTTGGTAGTATTTTGAAACAAATTTGGGTAAGTGACCAGAAAACAACAAGGACGAAGCAGAAGCTTTCCCCAGATCGTTGATTGAGATGTACATACTAACGGCATCTTCTCCTCAGTAGTGATATATTGCGCATGTTAAATAAAAGCTACCGCAGTACATTTAGAGATGCTATACGACAGACTGTTTATTTTTACACTAAAATCCAAATATATATGTGGATTAAAACAGGATCCATGATAGAAAAAGGTTTCACATCATCGGCGTACGTAAGAATTTCAATGTCAATCAACATTATTAATGATATCATTAATAAACAGAAAAGATATGCGAAGTCTAAGCCTCACGTTATGCTAGACGTAAGTAGGATTTTATTGAAGTACATAAAGGGATAAAAAATCTAAATGCCTCTCACATTTAAAGGAGCACATAATTCGGTCGAATACTCTTTGTGTTATAATGGAAAAATGCCACCTTTTGGCTAGATGACTGTTATTGTCGTGTTGATTTGTTCAATTAAAAACCGGAATCAAACAAGCATATACAACAGCTATTGCATTGCAGAACTGATCCATAAAATTTTTAACAACCATTCTTGTACACATTTGCATTAATTATACCTTTCTTGGCCCGTATTCCTTTCTGAATATTCCCTGATTACTTCATTTGTAAGTAATTACTAACGGTACGTATTGATAACGTGAGTGAATTAACGAACATCCTACTGATGGTATTAATACGCATCGTTAGTAATTATCCCAAAATACTGCTATTGTTATGGTGAATATTCATTGCGTTGTAATGATTATAAATTACGTAACAAGGACGTATTCCTAAAGCGTCATGTTCCAGCATCAAGTGTACAAGTTTTTATACTGAAAATGTACATAAATGCATTTAAATATAACAAAGCATTAATATTAAAAGCCAGTATCCCTCGTTTGTAATTTAGAAAGTTATGTAACAATAAAACAAACACAACACAATATTTTGATAACCTCTGCACATTTTATACCTACACACACCTAGTGCTATTGTTTTTGTTTAATTGATATGATTTCCGCAGTTCCCACTTCTACAGGGTGATTAGAGTAGAAACGGTTATATTTGCAGTACATATTTAAGGGACAAAATTACGCGATTCGACTAAGTTTAATTGCAAAATCAATTATCACCGATTGCGGATTGTTTATATATGATTTTAATTTATTAATTTAGATTAAATAATTTAAATGTATAAACTGAACAAAATCAAAATAAATTATAGGAAGCTATAAGAAAACACAGTCGTCAAATTAAAATAATTAATACATCAAACTTAGTTGCGGTACTTTCAGCTATTCTATGTAGGTAATTCAATTCGTCGGATTCAATTCTTGAAATGGGTTTTGCTCAGTTTTGATATTGTTTTTAAATTACCCAGACACTTGAGTACATTTCAATTACTTAAAGGAATATTTGCAGTTTTAACGTTTTCACGTAATAGCATAACACACAAAAAATGTTTAATACGTTTCGTTACTATTATTTCATTTATTTGTAGTAGGAGGAATTGGAGCATATTAAAGAAAGAATAACCAGATATCATACTAAATACATTACTATGTTATAAACGATATCCTGGCAACTTCGTACAGTGAAATTTCCTCATCTGGGTCAAAATTAAGGTAAACTTGAAACCAATTGAATTACCATTAAGCGAGAATACGCTTAACAACCACAAAACGTTACATTCAAACAGCTTGAAACCGTTGATCGCAATTACAAAAGCACATATGTATGTGCGCTATTTCTGCGTAACCTAAATTCGTGTATTGGTGATGGACATGCCAACTATTTGCAAGATGTTCAATTTTCCTAGCGGATTAAACATAAATTTGACAATAAACAACCGATTGCGGTGTCAAAATGTAGTTTACAACATTTGCCATTATAAATTTTGCATATTTATAGTCCTTTGTGGTTACTCAGGTTAATATAAACACTTGCTTGTTTCAAATATTTGTTTTACTACAGGTAGCACTTGTCTAGGCGCAACTTCTGAGTTTTTCTTTTGCAGCACGGACAATAAGGCTAGTGTATTACATCGTCGACTATGCATCGATCATCCATCGATAATGTAGACTTTATCGAGTTTATTTGCATGTGGCCTGATATTTTTTTTTCTTAATTTGAGTAAAAAAAAATTGAGAAAAGTGATAATAGAATATTAAAACTATCTCCTTAATTTATCCTTTGGGAAAAGCTAAACAATTAAGTATATTAACAGTGACCTAAAGGTCATCTAAGGAGTGGCCGTTTTGTGAATTAGTCTATTAAAATTTTTTGACATGATTTGTGTTGTTGAATTTCAACAGTAATATAATCATATTACTTGATGTAAAAAGACTTAGTGTTAAGTAAATATTTTGAAAATTATTTGATAGCACATAGGCATATTCGTAAGCAACAAATAACAACAAAAAATTGAAAGGAAAAAGAAACGACTTTCTTTGTTTTACTATCACATGGATTCCAATAAATTGTCAATATCTTTTCTTTATATTACATCCCAGGCAACCCATATTAGTTTATTTCTAAAAAGTTGAGATCTATACACGTTTAATGAACACCACTGGAGACTATTGAGAATACTTCGGCGATACGATGAACAGAGCTTCAACAGAAAAGTGAAGATAGTGTTTTCTCCAGGCACCCATTTCGTCGACTGCCATGTACACTCAAACAGAATGTATCCAATGAAAGATATTATTATTTATTGTTGAGTTTTTAGATTCAAAATTTCGTTTCAAATTCTCTAGCTACAATGTATATTAGCATAAATAGAAAAGCAGGAAAAAAATTATACCGATTGCAGCTAAAGAACTTCGACAGTTACCTAATAGAGTTTATTCTTATCCACACGCCCAATTTTACAATTTTGCACCTTCGCAACAATCCAGATTATAGCACGAAGGAGCGTATAACAGTAAGAAAACCACGGTTAAGTTCCATACACAAGCGGAAAAGATTAAACTGGCCAAAAGCTTCCGCAAACCGCAGTGTAAATGATTGGAAAGAATGTGTTATGGACGGATGAATCGAAATTATTCGCAAGTAAACGTCGCACGTCGTCACCGTTCTGGAAAATGAATGTTAAACAAGTGTATTTCAAAAATAGTGAAACAAACAGGAAGAAACATCATGGTACAAAGTTGCTTTGGAGGCGGAAAAATTGCAATATGTGTACTTGGGAATCTTAGAAAACGATGCAGTACTAGCTGAATGTGAATTAATTGGGGAGGTGGTCATTTACCAGCAATATATCGACCCCAAACACACCGCAAAGGTGGTTAAACCTTATTTTCAAGACAAATTTTCCGATAGAGGTTTATTCTTACTGGAGTGGCCGACACAGAGCCCTGATTGGAATTCCATTGAGCTCTTACGTGGTCACTAAAATTGTACTGTCAACCGGGATGAGTAAGTGGCTATAGGGCTCACTCGCTATCATGGAATATCGTGGTAAATGTTATCCAGGTTTATTGTTGACTACCTTTGATGTCAACAGGGAAGCCAGTGCATCCTGTATGAGAACGAAGGGGAAATTCTGGGAGTGGCCTGAGCTTCCGGATGTTCTTTGGTACAAAGAGCAACAAATTAAAGAGAAAATTGTGCTGGTGACTGAAATCAGCAGCCACAAGTTTCAGGTGGACTACTAATCACTTTATTTTCCATTTTTTTAAAAAGTGTCTAAACTCTGTACAGGGAAGTTTAAGACAGTTGTATATACGTATTTCCTTTAAAGTTAGTTTCCTCTTAACTTGAGTTTGGCACAATATTTAGGGCAGATTTTTTTTAAGAAAATGTGTTCCCACCAACTCACGATTCTGTTTGTTAGTTATTTTTTTTTGGAATTCCATTGGTCCTTTGCCATTTTGTTCTTAAAAATTTTAATTATGTTGACGTTTTACATGTTTATAATGACTGGTTTCAAATAAAAAACATAGATATGTACATTTGAAATCTGTAAGGTGACTAGTAACCATAAAGCGTTTCTAATATCTTTTCATAGCCGAATCGTATTTGGAGTGATTAGTTCTAAGGAGGCCGCGTATCCGCCAGGCAATTATTACAGTCAAAGGGGATTACTTTAAAGAAACATTATAACTGTATTTATTTTATTAGAATGTACTCTACTGTCAAAATATTTTAAGTTAATGCGTAAAGTTTATTTCTTTAATAAATTTCTCGCGTTTTCTCTTTTCTTTTCTTGTTATTTTATATAGTGTGATCGATCTTATGAACAGCAGTGCAAATATTCCCAGCAACCATTCTACAATGCAAACTTGCTGATGTAGTTTTATTGTGTCTGGATGCTTGACCGATTACGATGAACATATTACATCATACAGTAACTGTACTAAAACGAGCTTGTGCGTGCACTGACTAGGAAATTGAATGTTTACAACCGTTTTCATCTGGAAATTAAAATTGATTCACACGATATATGCAGTAAAAAAGGTCACGTTGTAGGTTATAAAAAGTCAAAATAAATCGGGAATACCCGGTATCCGATCATTATATATGTAATCAATTCTAATTATGGTATGTCCGGTACTTATTTCTGGATATCGCACATCGTATGAAACTATACATACTCGTACATATGTGTGCATATTGACGCGACGACGTAATAGCTGGGATCTTGTACGAAAATACGTGACCTATGACAAAATTAATTCATCCAATTTTTTGTGAGCATGACATTAATATGCATTAATATACACTCTGTTTATGCTATCTGAGCTTCTCGTCCCCCTTACGAACTGCGTGATGAGAAAGAGATTGAGTGACACATCTGCAACGAACTTAATTTATTTAACAACAAATTCTAATTTGTCAGTTGCGAATTGCGACACGGTCACAAAAAAGCCGGCAGGGTTTTATGTGATTTTTTTTTCTATAGGAGTCATAATTAGTTGTAGAGAATGCTGTTTATGCCGCTTTTTGAACTATAAGAGTTATATAAATAAACAAGCTCCAGGAATCTAAGTACATTTCCTTTATATAATAGGCTGGTGAAAGACATCTTTTTATTCTATTTTTCGTATGTAGATGCGTAAATAAACACCGTGTCATCCTCATAGCTGTCTAAGACATACATACGTGCTTTAGCCACAGATCTTGAAATCAATAAAATGTAAAGTACAGCTGAAAAGAGGTTTCAAAAATTGCGAAGTCTCTCCAGAGTTACGAACTGTTTTTTATGGACATGTTTGCGCTACCTCAATAAAAATATATACTTCACACTTACTGTTGCGCAAAGTCTATCTTCTACAAAATTACGTTCAAAATTTTTCACAAGTAATATTTTTTTTAGATGGGGATTCTATTTTGGGGCTATCTCAGCACTGACGTCAGAGATGCTTGCATATTTTGAAACGTTATTATGTATGTAGACATGAAACATACAGTACTGGAGAAAGCAATCGTACAATTGGAGGTATAATAGAATAACATGCATGTTAACAAATACAGGATATCATTCCTCACTGTTGTAGATTTTGCGAAATCAGGAGAATTAATAATACCCTTTAATATTTCTTTTGCTGGGATATATATAAAATTGATATTCTATTGAGGCATCTAAGGTAATATTAAAGGACAATTCAATTCAGAACGAAAACTTCCTAATACGCAATCAACAATATCTTTATATTATGAAATACAAAATAAAATTTAAAGGTTGCTTAAAATATTTAATGATTTCTCACATATTCGCATCTTAATTTTCAAAAAATTCAACCAACTCATTATTTTAGACGACTTTTTATTTAATAAACCTTTGTATATAAGCAAATCCTTACGTACCTTGATGTCTTTTTTATCAACATTCCTGAGTTAATCAAGGTTAAGAAAAGAAATTCAAGTATACTTTATACCATTTATATCAAAGTTAGATCTACTGTAACTGTCCCCATATGCTAAGGACTTACGTTGCAATTTATCGCATGATTTAGAAAAATATTAAGTATAATGTAAGTAACAAATAATGGTCCGATATAGAAACCCTACGAAACCCCAGAGGACAAAAATCAATTTTACCAATGAAAAACAGAACCTTGTGCCCTCCAGTTTAGCACAAAGAAAATTGAAAGCCCTAGCAAAGTCAATATAGATCACATGAACCTGTCCTCGCTAGTTCAGTGTCCTAGGGGTGATATTTGGCATGTTGATTACAGTGAATTTGCCCGAGATAAATCCGTGTTGGGAAGATATCTATTGTAATGGTAGTCCAACATCCTTATTCTTCACTTGAGCAGACGCTAAATGTGACCCTATGAAAATTTAGTATTTGCCATTGATGGGAGCGTATATATCTAATGTTTACTTTTACTTTACTCCGCCGTCTTTAAATCTTCTTGACATAAACGGAAAAGTAAATCTTCAGCTCTTTCAAGTTTATAGAAGGGATATTTTGAAGCTACCACTCCAATGTGCTGAAAGACAAATGACATGAATTCATTTTTTCCTAGTATCTTAACACAATACTAACGAAGCTTTTGGATCTTTTTCTCACTCTTTAACTTCATATTTTAGGTCGGACTTTTGTAGACCACAACAAAGATCTGGTGCGATAAAAGATATATTCGGTGTTTCTCTAACTACTTTCTTTAGCCGTTTTCTCGCTTCTTTCGATCTGTTCATCCACCACAAAGTAACATAAGGTTCCTATCACCATTAAATACATTTTATATGAAATAAATAATGTACATATGTGGATAATAATACTGAAAAGTCAGGTTTTCACTTGAATAGTAGAAGAGGTTAACGAATAAATTTCATTATCGATAAAATGCTAAAGTTCTTCAGATTTCTAGTTTATTTTGCAATGAGATTTGTATTTGTTTTTAAGTAATTTCCATTTTAGCGCGATATGTAATTACGACAAAAAAAAACGTTTTTAAGAAACGTTTATTTGTTTCAAAAAAGCAATAGTGTGATCGTGTTCACGAACATTCAATTGCTCGGTATTATGCACATGTACATAGATGATAACCCAGCGATTAGATCATCGAAGTAAGCATGGAATAATTTGCATTGCCGCATTTTGTCGGATACGGTTACAAGCACGTACATACATATAACATGCTAATATATGTGTATGTTTATAACATTAAATTATATAACTACCTATTCTACAATTTAACTAGAAACAGTTTTTAAATAATCCACGAGTATTTAAATGACAAACACCAATTTTTTTAGAATGATCCATAGGAAAGTCATTCGCTACTCTAAATAATAAATCGCGATCGATTAGTGAGTCTAACCAAAATAATTGGTGACTTAGATTATTAGAATGGTTTCAGAAATGCATATTTGCCTGTAATTTTCATTTAAATTAACTGGAACGGTTCTGAAATATTTATTTTGTTACATTTTCGCGGAATATCAATAAACAGATATAGAAATAAATATAATTTTGTATGATCCTATTAACAGCATGCCATCGCGGCAGAATAAAAAGTTAATAGCTTCCTAGATAATTAATATCCGCTCGAAATGCCTCAGCATAACTGTGTATGCAATAAGAGAATATTCAACATGGTGAAGATGTGCGTCTATATAAAATGGGTCATTCATAAAAAAGTTCAAGAATTTGAAGCACATCTCTGCAGATTGTAGTAGAATATTGAAATGTTTACGTACATTAACAGAGAATTATGTCTGCATTACCCTAGCTACGTGACAAAGTTACATGTTTTAATATGTTGGTCAAGTTTGCATTTAAACTGAAAGTTATGTACATCGTCGTATTGCCGTAGCGCTAGATAAAAATAGTATAAAAATAACCAATTTCTCCAGTTTGTCGTTGGTAATGTAGGTTAGAACCTCTGCAATTCAATTTACGTGTTTCTAACATGTAGCCCAACAAATAAAATAAATTTATTTAACGTCTTATTTGACAGGTAATCGTCGTGAAAGGGACAAATGTAAACAGCTATTATGTGTAATATTTCTGGAAACTATTTATTTTCCAGGCAATTAGATTCCTGAATATTTTTAATTTTAAGATGCGTGGAACTCCTACTACATTTTTTTACAATGATCGTAACTGTGAGAATTTATATTGTCAATAATGCGATTATTGTGAACAGCCAATTTGTTCTTAGATTATATAACAAGTCTTAGGTTTCCAGGTTTCAACCAAAAGTTTGCGTTCTTCAAGGTTGAGGGTTTCTTTTAAGTTTCTACAAATTAAAAAATATTAAAAGATTGTGTTACAGGACAAAGCGTTCAGTTGATTCCATAAAGTCACTAAAAATGTTACCAAGTGCTTATTACTAAGAAAAGACAAAAACTTTTAAATTGAATATTTTCTATATTGCAGTGATGCAAATGAATAAATTCATAAGCTTTTCCATCGCTTTCAGAACTTACATAGTTCGA
Source organism: Trypoxylus dichotomus (assembly GCA_023509865.1). Lineage (NCBI taxonomy): Eukaryota > Metazoa > Arthropoda > Insecta > Coleoptera > Scarabaeidae > Trypoxylus > Trypoxylus dichotomus. Next base: position 53,829,578 of record CM042076.1, on the reverse strand, counting down.
CATTTTAGCAGCTTGTCTACTGGAAACAGTATATATAGCCATAACACCAACCGCTATTGACATACCAAGCCTGGAGATCACAAATATCTGGCTTTCTATGAAGAAAGTATTAGGCGAAGACCGGCAACCACAATACGAAGGACAGAAGAATAATAAGCGCACGCGGACCAACTCCGCAGAATGAAGGAATATTAGCAGAAACCACTACCTCTCCGGTGCAAAACATTAGCCTACTGCACAACGTCCTCTCCGCAGAAAATTGTAGCTTAAATATAAGCTTAACACAGTAACTTGTGTCCGCCCTATTAGCTTAGTCGTCAAGTGTATTGGAGTACGAATTCAAGAAAAACAAATCAGGTGCAATCCCCTAATAAAATAATAGGGAAGACAAATGCGTGAGATAAAAAATCACCGAACGAATGATGAATCTGGCAAGTAACAGCCTTTTTCAGGGCTACCCTGAAGGGACGGTAGTAGGCACACTGCCGAAACATCGGACTATGTAAGTTCCACAAAAATAGCCCAAACAGCAACTCCAATTGAAGACTTTTACTACAACGCAATCCTATTCTACGTGAGATGCTATTTTCCGATAAACCTACGATTCTTTTTTTCTAAGTGGAATTGTCAATAAACAAAATTTATATTTTGCGTTTCATAAAATCCCTATTGATATCGAGTGAATAAAGCATGGCATCTACAGAAGCTTAATATTTGGTTTGGAATTATCGAAATCATTGTTTTTTCATGACGTAATGACAGAGGACCTTTACCTTCAATTTTTAGAAACTAACTTAGTTCAAACATTGGTTAACATTTTTCCAAATTTCGATAGCGCAGATATTCCAAACAACACCTCATTAAACAAACCGTAAGATTCTAAATTATGCATTTCCTAATCGGCGAATTAGTCTAAAAGATGGAGGGGAGTAGCCTACTAGATGCCGTAATATGACATTTCTAGATTTATTTTTATGGGATACCATAATAAGTGCTGTCTACAAAGAAAACTCAGCCAATTTACAACAGCTAAGGTAAACAAGACGAGTTACAACTGAAACTACGGAATCGGAAATAATTCAAAACGTATCGCAGGAATCTCAAAATAAATTCACTTATTGTTAAAAAGCTGTAGGCGGACATTTTGAGCATTTCCTAAGATGATATGTTATTACGAGCTATTATTTACGATGAAAACAGAAATCGTGATTTTTACTATTCAACGTAATTTCTCTTAATAGTTTCCTTATATAACTCGAGAAAACATACAGTGTGATAAATAAGTGTCGAGACTCGAACCACATCTAAATAACCAGTAGCGTCATCAATGTGTTCAGGCCAACGTTTGAATTCTGCGACATTTCTCTTTCCGATCATACCAACTTTGCTTCAATCGGTTGATAAATAGCAAAGTTATGACAGCTCTTCCAAAACAACTTTTGTGTCGATGTTGAATTAACATGGAACAAGGAAGAGTTATTAGATACCCCGAAAAACTTTGTAAAAGTGAATCAGAAACATTTCGGTTGATGCACCAAGTGTACGGCAATGCTTGTTTGAGTAGAACAGATATTTTTCTGTGGTATAAACGTTTTTGGAAGCCAGAGAGAGGTTAGGAGATCATAATTGTGAAGGAAGGTTAATTTCAGCTCGAACACAAGAAGTGATCAAGTGATCAAATCAGTACGTGGTTCTGCTAAAACTAATTGCAACTCTTCGCTGAAAATAATGGAAGAGGATTTAAACATCAGCAGAGAAACGATCCGAATCATTCTACACGAGGATTTGGGCGAAACAAATTTATTCAGCACACTTTGACGAATGGTCACAAATGGGTGCGTGTTAATCATTCCCTAGAAATCGTTAGAGCCACCAGAAATTACCCAAACTTCCTGCAATCAATTATTACGGGCGACAAAACAGTACAATCCAAACAGCAAGCATTAAATTGCGAAATGGAAGTCGAAAAAATCACCACAAACCAAAAAAACACGGAAAACTCCATCAAAAATCAAAACAATGCTCATTACATTTTTCGATAGAAAAGGAATTGCCCACAGGATAAATAATTACTGGTAAATATTATCTCGAAGACGCAGGAGAAGTAACGGAGGGCTTCACAATGAGTAGAGGATGTCATAAAAAGGCGGGTAGATTTCTACCCGCTTTCTTATAACTTTTTCTCTCGAAGCTCGAGCTCACTCACTTTTCGTCAATTTTCGGCTCGAAATCAAACCTTTGTGTTGAATTATCCCCCGTATTCACCTGATTTGACCCCGTACTATTTCTCTATTTCCTAAATTAATTGAAAATTAAAAATATGTTCTTTTAAAGACATTTCGACCATAAAAACAGCTACAACACAAGCACTATAGGCAATTCCACAAAATGGGTTAGAACATGCATCTGAATCACTGTAATAAGTGTATTGAAACTGGAGAATATTTTGAATAAAAAAAAACAAATAAAAATACTTAAATTTCTTGTTTCAATGATTTTGTCACGCCCAGTTTCGAAACTTATTTGTCGCATTGTGTATCTACATTGTAATTTGGTCGCTAAATGAGGCACCAAAATATCAAATAAAATTTAGGGTACTACCATTTAAAGGAAGTACTAATAACGTAAACGCGTTTTAATTAGTCATCATGTATTTTGAAATACGACATCGAAAAATGTAGAAATAAAAAAAAAAATAAAAATCGACCTGTTTTTGGAAATTTTTAAAAATATAATATTACCTATATATTTAATTTTTTCCATACCTTTTTCACTGCTTATGTGCGTTCTTGCTTTCAGCAAGCTTCGCAAAAAGCAATTTAATTATCAACTTGCACCCTAACTCTTCCGCGATTACAAAGGAGAGAATAGGAAGGAAGGAAAAACCTGACGAAGTTATAAATAAATTATTCACGTTTCTACTTGAAGTACCGTCGGTGGTGTCACCTATATGAAGTGCATCAGCTATACAGGTGCATTTATTCAACTTATTAACTAGATTACAGTATGTCCCGTAAAGTTATCCTTGCGGGATGTGAATGAATATTCAGTATCTAATTTACATATGAAGAGACTGATGCTTGAGAGCGTCACGAGGACATACAAAGAATACATCTAGTTGGCTAACGAAAAAGGATACACGTAATGCAAGTCTAAGAAAGAAGTTCGTAAAAGCGAAAAGAAAGGACACGCTCTCTCTGTAAAAGCATAGGATTAGAGTATGCCTGGAAAGACTTACTAACATAAGTGACTGAAAAACCTTTAGAAATGTATCACAATCGTCGTAATTTAGTTTCCCAAAAAAGATATATAGGGGGACTTGAATTACTACATTAGTATAATGACGATGGACGTGCTGAATACCAGTATTTTCTATTTCTTACCGCCTAATGAAGTCACGTAGGATTACATTGTATATGACGAAAACGTAACGGTAAAAAATTATCAATTAAGGAATTTTAGAACCCTTGTAAATTTCAACACGCAAAATATCAATAAAATGCATGGGTATTACATGAAATCTGCATTTATAACTTGTAATATTCTATCTTCATTCTATTCTACGATATCTGCTGTCATGCAACGTTTATAAATAAGATACGTATTTATGGGTGGAATGACTTACATGTTGGCGCAGTTATGCAGTTGTTCTAGTTAATTGTTTATTAAGTTTTGTTCGGCGATTGGAATTTTGTAATTACGGCTGATTTATAGCCATTCTAATACAACACGGTAGCGAATTTTGAAATAACTCATATATTGATCAATTTATCACTGAAATCGTTTTGTTCTAAAATTGAATCAAAATAATTACCAGTTATTTCGACAGATGTATTTTGACTACTTCGTTTTTGCACATGAAATTGCACATAAATTTTTGTTTCAATTCAATTGGTTTGTTTTATGTTCTTTAAAAATTAACGTCGAATACATTATAAAAATATCTGATATACGGGGTGCCGCAGTGTAATTCCTGGAGCAACATAGTATCACCCCCGACGTAATTGTACTATCATACAAGTTGTTATATTTCAGCATGTTTCTTAGTAAGCAAGCTACTGCGAAGATTGTGCATATGTATATGCAATATACGTTCAAATAAATGTTACCTGTAATAATATTGTGTCTGCTGAGATATTATAATATATCTACAGATATAATAACTAGAGCTGTTTGGGGTATTTCCATCATCAGCCCAAACAACTCTAGTTATTATGACAATCCATCGTCAACAATTTCACGTCAAGAGTACAGACATTGTGACATCTAGGCATCAAAAGCGATTTGAACTCACAATCAGTCGCATGCTCTAATGGTAGTACAATGAGCCGGTAATCTAGAGGCCCTGAGTTCCTACCGCAACTGATATTTTTCAAGATTTTAAAAACGTTGGTTAATTGCCACGAAATCATAATTTTATTATTACTAATACCAACTGTGGTTTAATATTAATATTAATTAAAGAAAATTCTTCATCACATATGAAAAACTGTTACAAATTTTGAGAAAACTGATACGGTAAAAGATGAAAAAAGCCAGTCCCATCACCGTAGTGGATGCTTTCTTGTGGTGATCAGAGGCCCAATGGGGTTATAAGCTGTTTTAGCTTGTCATAACCGAAGGATTCTTAAAATATGTATGGCTTTGTTACTGCACCTCCTGTACTCTGGATGAGGCGCCGTTAATCAATTTGCCAACAGCGAATGGTGACTCGGGGGCATACTTAAGTTGCCTAATCCACGTGCTCTCTTACTACTGAACCACTGAGCCGTTAAATATATTGCATCGTAAGTACCAGTGTTATTGAGAAGTAAGTAGTAGTGTTATCGAGAATCCAAAAATATCGATTCGTCGTCGCCCTCAGCAACTAAATATCTCAAAACCACATTATTCCAAATTTTACCCAAAAATTTTCAAATAAAGGTTTGCAATACTAATAGAACTCAAACAATAAGGCAGCGGACTCTGGATTATGTCGTCAATTCGTAAATTGGGCAATAGAAGAAAAATAGATGAATAATAATCGAAGAAGTAAAACTCAAATATTTTACAAAAATTTCCAATATATTTAAGACACTATTAGTATAACATGTTTCGCTATCACTGCAGCTTCATCAGATATTTCGAAAGAAATTAATTTTGGGTTACTTGGTTATCTTCTCTATCTTTTGGACTAGCTCTAGTTAATTTTTTATTGTAAATTTGGCCGAGAATTGTGTATTTTCTCTAATAATTTCTAGAATCTTTTTGGACAGTTTATAGGTGGGAGCTGACATAAAAGAAACACTGGTCTGATAGGATTATCTTTTTTATGTATCTTTACTAAGGAATATAATTTTGCGGCTTGAGGGTTCATATTCAACAACTTACTCTCATGTCTTAAATAAGCTTTTACATCTTTTTATACAATTCTTAGCTAATGTTTGAAATTTACTTGTAGGATCCGATTTCAATACTTTGTACTTTGTAGGGTCTAAAAATTCCAATGCCTTTATGATGTAATCATTTTGTTTCAGTGCTATCACTGTATTTCCCTTGTCTGCTTTTGTGAAAATTAATTTGTTGTCTTTTGATTTCTGTACAATTGATTTTAATGTTCCACTTTCCTGATTGGGTTTGGAAAATTTAGAATGTTCTTGTTTTAAGATATTTGCTACTAAGAATTTCTGATCTATATTATGCGGTAGATTTTTTAAACTTAGTTCCGTATCTACTGCTAGCGTATCCAGTGTTTTAGCGGTTATTTTCGTATGTAGATTGTATTTAAAACCTTTTTCTAAAAGGTTTTGTTCCGGTTTTGAAAATTCAGCAGAACCTAGATTTTTAAATCTATCTGAAAATTGATGATGCTACAGTGATAGCGAAACATGTTATACTAATAGTGTGTTAAATATATTGGAAATTTTTGTAAAATGTATGAGTTTTACTTCTTCGACCATTTTTCAATATGGATTTTCAACAAATATCGGCCGGCTCAATCGATATTAAAAAATAGATGATGTTAATTTGGTCGACAAAATCATGTCAGTTGCAAGATACATTTACAACTGCGCGAATTTATAACCAGAGAAAGTTACTAATTTGGGGCGAAGGAAATTCACGAGAGAAGCTGGAGAAGCCTTGCATTTACAAAAACTAATACATTACACTGCCAGTATATTATTTTATTAATAAAGAGTACTTCTAAAGTAAAATATAGTAACTAACGCATAACATAAAGTCAGAGCTCTCATTTCCAACCGTTTATTGAAAAGCCTATTTACATAACCTACCGTTTATGTAAAAACCTACGACACCCATAACCTACGTTAGCTTAAATTAGATGTTAGCATGATTGATAATTAATGTGGATAATTATGCACTAAAAATAAGCTACATTATATTTTCATAGAACATCATTTCTGACTAAGTTAAAGTATAGAAAACGGTATAAATACTGTTCTAGTAATAAATAGGTATTACGTCGCCGTTTCACTCCTACACGTATCTAATTGTTTCCTTTAGCATTCGTAGCATAATTACGATTGTAGCTACCGAGTAATCACTAAAAATAAAAATTAGGCAAGTAATAAATGATTATTTATTAAGGTCTGTATATGGAGGACACATGTGCAGAATTACGTAAGCGTTTTTTTCCAGTATTCCCTGCAAGAAGATGTATGTGCATCACCGATCAAGCGATGCGAATTAATTACGGTAGAGGGACCAATTTAATTTTGTTTATGCATATGTGTGTAATTATTACTAATGATACACTTACATTGACTTGAAAGGAATGCTGGAAATAAATATGTAATACTAACATAAATAATCATTTAGTTACTTAATCCACAAAATTTGATGATATCCTGGTAAAATATTTGCATTAGTAATTTCTGATAATATTTGCAAGTATCCTCAACTTCAAGTATCGTACTAGCTTTTTTAAAGAAAGCGACATAATTCACTATAAGTTATGATGATATCAAAAATGCATTGGATGAATCTTGCCCTTCGCATGTAATCCTTTTTTAAGTTTTAATTAAAACCCAAAGCTTGAAAAACTCATGATATCCGATCATGTATATAATGCTCATAACGGGGAGGATTTTTAAATGATTTGTATTGTAACGAGCCATAGCTTTGCTGATATCTGTGCAGTTGTAAAAAGAAATGAAAAAAAGGAAATGTTGATGAAATTTGTTGGGAGCACGTGATTGATGTTAGAAATAGCCTTTATACGAATATGATACGAATATGATACAATCTAGCACTGCATTTAAATTTGTTCGTAAAATGTTAAACAAAGGTCTAGAATACCAAACGTACGATGAATTATTCCCATCAAAATAGCTAAATTAACAGACACTGTGAGCATTTCTAAAGAGAGAACAATGGCAATAATCCTCCAGGAATGGTTGGGAAAAGCTAAATTAAACAAAACCAACTGGCTATTTGTGATGAAATGTGTATCCATCAATATTCCTCAAGTCCACTTACTAAACGAAAATGTGGACGCAGCATGCGTAGACTAGACTTCGTGATGAGTCACCAGTTTTTTGGAGCAAAGGAGGTATTTTTATTATTAAATTATCTCAGAATAAGTACAATCACAAATGGTAAATCTTGGCACTGATTCTTAGACCGGTTAGTGGCCTAGAATTGCTAGAGATACGTGCTTCTGCATTGTAATTTTGGCGTTGGGCAAAAATTGATTGAAATACTATTTAAGTTGTTACCGCGACCTTCAATTCATTAGATTTAGCACCACTTGATCCTTGTCTATTCCAGATATTATTACACGTTTTCCGTAAAAAATTCAGGAATGAAAAAGCTGGTCGTGAATAAATATTTCGTAGAGCATGTAAACATGTGGTGATAAAGGGATATTATACTCAAAAGTAAAATAAGATTTTAAAATTTTATCAGTCGTTTTCATGCAATCGTTGGAATATTTCAATCTACCCTCGCGCTTGTATCTTCTATATACCGTTGGCCAATATTTAAGGGATGCGTAAACGGGTTCCGACAGGACTCTTTTAAACTCGTGCGGTTTGAGAGGACGTCGCGGTAATAAATTAAAAGTTTGGGGGTTGCCTAATCCTACGGGAGTCTACTAATCCTCGCTTCAACATGACCATTTTCAAGACTTTGACAGGGAGATAGGTTGAAATGAACTTCTGCATTAATTATATACATATAACGATACTTTATAGCTTCTCGAAATTCATGTACGCTTTAAAGATTTTATGAACTATGAATGACAGTAAATAGGAATAACTTTATCACCCTTTTGCGATTATAGAAATTACTAATTGAAAGTATGGAAGGTCGGTACAAATTTATACAGAAGGACATTTTAAGAAACAATGTACTGAAAAAATATCCATATTGAGTCAAAAAGTAGATAAAATAAGGTGACATAATTGTCAAATTGGGGATAGATGTGCTACCAAACCTAAATATCAAAAATTACCATTAAGGCAGCTTCCTTAGCAATGCATTATTGAAACCTACACTTTAGATTCTCTGAACTGACTGGAATGCGATTTTACCGGCTGAATGTTGAATAAACTACTTATTCGGGCAACTATGTATTTAAGGATAGAGAACGAATGCAACAGGTACTTTTTGAATTCACAGGAACAGTTAGAATTTTTAAAGCCAGATTGTTTAAAAATTTGGTCTAAGGTGTAAACTGTACAGTTTATATTATAATATATCGTTATAGTAACCATTTGCAAATTATTATATAGCCCCTCATCTTCTGAGACCTCAGAAATACAGAAACTCTTGACGTGATATTGTTGACAATGGATTCTCATAAGAGTTGTTGTTTGGGCTATTTCAAAACAAACAACAATTCTAGTTATTATGAAATACAGAAACTTGAAACTGTGTTTGAAAATGCCGATATCGGTATTGTTTGAAGTGAAAATTGAATTCTTTAAATGCAATGGGAGTTACTACGCATTCAGTACCACATATTAGTCAATTCCATCAGATATATTAATTGAATAAAAATATTATTCCCTCCTACTGGAGCATGGTATTCACTTAACTTTTATGTGTAATATTGTTGAATTATAAAAAATCCGATGGAAAATTCTCAAGCAAAGTATTGTTATAAAATTTTATATATTCAAATGAAAGCAAAATTCTGAATATCTTGCCGCAAAATTGAGTTTAATTTCACCACTGCCTAGCTTTAATCAGTATTCAACAGCGCAAGGTTCCTCTTTACATTTAATGTAAATACAGAATATAGTAAAGTAAAGGCGACTTCCTTTTGCAAACAGTTGCTAAGATAAATAAAAAACATCAGAAATAACGAACATTATTCTGTTTATTGTTCGCGAAACACAGAGTTTAGTAAAATGAGCGATAACCCGGGAATTTCAGCAATAGTAATATGAATAAAGTGTGATTGCAATCCAAACATATCGTCCTCGCAGCAGGTGGCGAAAATTAAAGGGCGGCAACCGTACAACAAATCACAGCCGGTTCTGTATGTAACTAGAGATTGCAGTCTTTTTGTTATTGATATTTTCATCCGGTTTTGGTTTATACTTGTTCGTATGAATGACATCCAGACCGATTTATGAGATTAAAATTTGATGAGGATGTCCAGTTCTAAACTCTATGAAGCATGAATTCATAACAGACTTCAAACTTTACTAATAGGATAACCTTAAGTATCACTGTAAAGTTTTATTTTGTTTTGTAACGGTACGAGGTTTATCCAGAAACTAAATACCACTACGTTGTACCGTCGCAGCGCTATTGTTGTAGTTTCGCGCATGCAAATGTATCTCTCTTGTTCACGGTCTTTTTACTAAAGCCATTATAACCGGATTATGTTGTGTCTATATTTGTTAGTGATCGTTCAAAATGTTTAAGATACATTCGGGGCCCGACGACTGTAAAGTGCGTTCTGTAATACGGTTTTTGAACGCAAGGAATATTAAGCCAACCTAAATTCATCGTCAACTTGTAGAAATTTATGGTGGAAATGTAATGAGAGGTGGAAAGGTGAGAAAGTGGGTTAGACAATTCAGTGATGGAAACAACCAATGTTCATGATGAAGCACGAAGTGGGCGGCCTTCTGTCGTCAATGATAGTTTAGTTGAAAAATTTAATAAGGAAATTCACGAAAACAGATGGTTCATAATAAGAATGTTTAGTGTTTCCACAAATTTTAACACTGTATTGCATGAGGTTGTCACGAATCCCTTAAATTATCGGCAAATGTGTTTCCGTTAGATTCCGAAGATGCTTACGGATGTCCACAAAACGAAGTGGCTTGGAAGTGCTTTAGCATTTTTTACACGGTACACTTTTTCAAAAACGGTAGTTACTTTCCCGAGAAGCTTTATCTTGAATATATATAGATTTTTAAATTTCATGTCTTCACTTAAAATCGATTTTTCTCGAAAATTATAATTGTACTATATTTTAATTAATTTAAACGCTGTACACAAAAGAAGGTTACAAAAATGATAACAAGCCAATTTCAAAATTAGATAATAGGAAGTACATTACCGTATTTAGTAAGTTATAAGCAGGAACCAGTTAGTGGATCCGTGGGTGCATTGCCTCGTTAATGGAAAGTTTTATGTACTTGGGTTAAGAGCGCTATTATGCCTGCATTGTTTGCGATCATCATCGCTAGAGCTGCTCGACTTCATCAGCGATTCAGCGGCGGCCATTGTATATGAACACGTCGGAACGGCAATTTGGTAGATCAAGTTTTGCAGTAGTTCTTGCAGTAATAGGGGTGCACTATGCCGTTAAGTACCAGTTTTTTGTATTGCTGGATGTTAATTAAAGACAAACAACAACGAACGTAAATATAAAGAACGATCTCTTGTTGATCAAATAAATAAGCTTATAGGAGAATTTACTTGAAATACAACGGTGTAAAGATAGTAATACGAGGGCGAAACAAATATGAACCGGACTTTTCTTTTTAACGCCTTCTAAGTGAATAACTGCACTGTTCTCTGAAAAAACGCTTTCAAGGAGCCAAGTCTACAAGTGGCATAAAAAAAAATTATGGTCGTGTGACAAATAAATAGGTGTTTATTATTATTTTCTTACTGAGTATTTACTTATTGTATTGCGTTTGAATTAGTATGAAAGCACGATAGCGACGCCTCTGGTGCGCCAACAAACTGTAAGCAGTCACGCGAGAGCTGGGAGACGGTGATGCCCAGAAGGTGACTGCGCACCTCCCCCACTATAATTTCTATTACTTGCAACGTCTTCCGCCAAGTGCGAGTTGTTTAATGTGTGTTGCTTGTTGATTTGAAAAAGCAACGCAGCTACTTATTGTCATACTTTACAACAATTGCAGAGAGCTATTCAATATAAAAGAAGAGGCATGCTGACTTTTGGAATTATTTTCATTCATTGCCATGAATGAGGCCGCCCTCACATTGTTGCTGCAATCCAACGACTTCTTGAACAATTTCAATGAGAAGTTTTTGAACAGCCGGCGTATAGCTCCGACTTACCGCCAAGCCACTCTTTCGTGAACTGAAAAAGTAGCTAGGACGGCAGAGCTTCCAGAGTCCAGAGGAACTTCAAAATAACTTGACGAATAATCGCAACTCACTGGAAGCAACATTCTAGGCTCGTCCATAGGTATGACATTCATTTTGTTATTTACGTTTGTTTTGTTTTTATGAACTATCGGAGGTTGAAAAGAAAACAGCCCTCCTATTATTTGTTCGTGCTATTTAGTTCATACAACAATATTTCGCAAACATGAATATATAAAATTTCATTACATTTTCCATTTAGTCGATTTAATAATTAAAAACTATAAATTACGAATTAAAAACCTTGCGTCAGCGTTTAGTTCCCGCCTCATCTCTAATCAGGAAGTGCGTAAATTTTCCATTTTTTCCAAAATGTCGGTAATGTTCGTTTTTCCATTGTATCGAGAAATATTTTTTCCAAATACCTTGAATTATATATGGCGTCTGTGTTACCTCAACACATCATTTATGTATTTCATTTCTCTGTTATCTGTTGAATCGAAAAAAAAGCGCTTTAAAATGCGATTTCCTTGATCTTTTTTATGTCTGCGTCGAGAATACCTGTGGTATTATAAATTTAAATTGTGCGATGTATAAATACGACACGGATACTCCCTATGGAATTGTTTTTTTATTTATTTGCTTAAGGAATTGTATAAATTACGCGGAAAAAGTGTTGTTTATAATGTTTGGACGTCGTTATTTATATAAACTTCGTGTAGTTCTGTTAATTTCCACCATTTATTTTTTGAAACAATTTCTATTCTTCCTGGACGTTTTAGTAGAAAACACTTCAGTAAAGTGATATAATTTTATTTTGATACATAAAACGGAGTAGTGTAGCATTCCAAATTAATCTAAAATTAAGCAGACTACAAACGCGCTTTGTGTAATATTGCAATGGATAATAATTTGTGCATTATTTTGTGTAATGTACTATATACGGTATCGAACAAAATAACAGCAGTGTTACCAAATTAATGTAAAAATGTTTATTATTATTAAACAACTAGATAATTTATAGAAATGTTATTGTCTTCAGGTAAATAGCAGTAAGCAAATGTATTACGCTACCTGCATCGTTTAGTAATATCGCCAACTCCAATAATAACTAGGTGACGCGGACAAAATAATAGCAGTGAAACAGCAATTGAAGAGAAACCATCAAAACATAGAGAAATTATTTACTAAATAAGATAAAATGTGATACATTTAATATTTGTTTGCATAGCTCCTATTTCGTAGTACTGCTGTCCAATGTCGCGGCATGCTGTGGAGCAAATACCGACCGCGTTTCGCAGTAATTGAATTCCAAGCGGCTTCTACAGTTTCCCTTAGTTATTGCTGTGTCTTGAGGTTTGCAGTGTTTGTCTTTAAGATCAGTCCATACATTTTCGATAGGTTTAAAGTCCGGGGTCTGCACTGGTCACTCCAAGACCTCAACGCTATGTTACATTATTAGGTCTTCGCTCGTCGACTAGTGTGCTTGGGGTCATTGTGATGCATTAAGACCCATTTTAAATAAATTTCTTCTTCATTATAGGGCAGCATAGCATTCTCTAGTATTTTTACAATCCCATCTTAACTTAAAATGTCTTTGATCCAGTATATGGGCCCTGCACCATAATAAGAAAAGCACCCCCAAACCATGCTTTTTTTACCAGCGGGTTTAACTGTTTTTAAAGTACATTGTAGCTGAAACGTTGTGTTGAGAGGCCTTCTGACATAACACATGGGCTGAAAAGTCCCGGGCCTAACACATAGATGACGCTAGTTTTATTGCAGTCACCTTTCTCTCAGTTAGTACTAACCTTCAAAAGACAGCTGTTAAAATTTCATGATATTCTATTCATTAGTTTGTGAGTTATTGTGCGAAGAGTCACGCTACTTTTGTTATTTTCAAAACAATGGATCGAAAACAATTTCGTGTTTTAATTTTACACTGCTTCTTGATGGGAAAAAATACCGCTCAAGCGCAGCAATGGCTTGAAAAGTGTTATGGGGACTCCGCTCCTTCAGAAACAACAATAAAACGTTGGTTTGCTGACTTCAAACGTGGTCGTAGAGACACCGATGACGCAGAACGCAGTGGACGTCCAAATGAGACGGTAACACCAGAAAACATCAAAAAAATCCACAAAATCGTTTTGAATGATCGAAAAGTGAAGTTGCGTGAGTTAGCCGACATCGTAAAGATATCAAAAGAACGTATTGGCTTTATATTGCATGAGTATTTGACTATGAGAAAGCTCTGTTGAAAGTGGGTGCCGCGTTTGCTCACTGTTGACCAAAGACAAGAACGTGTTGATGATTCTGAGCAGTGTTTGGCCATGTTTAAATGTAGCAAACCGGAATGTTTGCGTCGATATGTGACAATGGATTAAACATGGATCCATCACTTCACTCCGGAATCAAAACGATCGTCATCTGAGTAGACAGCAACTAGTGAACCTCGTCCAAAGCGGCCGAAAGCACAACAATCGGCTGGAAAGGTTATGGCCCCGTTATTTTGTGATGTGCGTGGTGTAATATTCATCGACTATCTTGAGAAAGGAAATACCATCAACAGTGAATATTATATAGCGTTATTGGAGCGTTTGAAGGCCGAAATTGCAAAGAAACGACCGCATATGGCAAAGAAAAAAATTTTGTTTCATCAAGACAACGCACCGTGTCACAAGTCAATCAAAACAATGGCAAAACTACATGAATTGAACTTCGAATTGCTCCCACATCCACCGTATTCGCCAGATTTGGCTCCCAGCGACTACTGGCTGTTCGTAGACCTCAAAAAAATGCTTGCCCGTAAGAAATTTCGCACGAATGAAGAGGTTATCGCTGAAACTGAGGCCTATTTTGAAGCAAAAGATAAGTCATTCTACAAAAGTGGTATTGAAATGTTAGAGCGGCACTGGAATGATTGCGTTGCTCTTGATGGAGATTACGTTGATGAATAAACCTAATTTTGAGCCAAAAAAACGTGTTTTCTTTGTTAGGCCCGGGACTTTTCAGACCATGTGTTACGATCTACGACCACTCGAGCCAAATAAAATGATTTTACTATCAACAGACTAGCAAACGTCAAACGACGCTTATACGTTCCTTTTTTAAAAGTGGCACTCTTCTTGGACTTCTAGCTAACAAATTACTTGCTTTTAACCGTTTCCGGATTGTTCTTGGAGTAAGGTTTAAGCGTAATTCTGGTTGCAGCTGAGAAGCTGTCAAAAATGGGTTTTTTATTATGTACCGTAATAGCAAAATCTTCGGGAAATGTTGTTTTTTTTTTACCACGGGATTCTACTTTTCCTGATTAATGCATTACCATGCACTAATGCATTTGAAATCATTTTAGTCGAACAGTTTAAAGGTTTTTGAATAAATTGATACATTTTCCCTTCATTTCATAATTTCATAAATCACGTTTCTTCACTACAATGTTTTTTATGGATCTATTCTATTTCTTAAAAGTAACTAAACTTAATCGAATCGGAATACTAATGACTGTAGAATAAAGCATTTCAACAAATAAAATCCTTTAATCTGCATACAACGACACTCGAATGAATACTGCTATAATTTTGTCCCGGTATAACACAAACTGGTTATGGAAAATATAGAATTTCCCCGAAATAATAACGCATTGAGTGACTTTTACCTGTTTTTTTTATGTCTGCTAAGTTAGTCTCAGTTCAGGTGTAACTGTCACTATTTCTATTTTCAGTTAATGATGAAAAACATGAGCTTAAATTATTCTTAGTTTTTTTCCTGCTATCACCTTGTTCGCTACTGTAGGCATGCGAATTAATACGTAGCCAATGTAGTTATGTTTCAATTATATTATAACCGAGCGCTGCATAATGCGGATTTACAGTAGAAACGTAGTTCTTGAAGTTACTATTTTTTTCTGGAATTTTCAATCAAGTGAAATAATCAAATTTCATTACTCCTCATATACCTATCTTATTTGCGATGCATTCCGGGGTTGTGTGACCCTTTCTTGAAAACAAGTGTCGGCATTGGAATCCATACTCTGTTGTACTATTGTAATTCGTAAAGTGTGGTTTCCAATGCCGATTGTTGCCTTGAAGAAGGGGTAACAACACTGAAACGCGAAATTTCATTATTTTACCTGACTTAATACGATCGATGCAAAAGGTTGTTAATAGAGAAAATAAAAGTTTTAGGAATCCATTGAGACTTGTTGGGGTCCAGGTTCAAATCTCTAGATTTTGGAACAAACAAATGTATTATATATACATATGTTGCTTTCGCTCTATACATTTTATGCGTTAAATAACATATATCGTATACATTAATAATTTATTGGGATCGTTCCAAGAGCACGTGTATTCGGACACGATTGACAATGAGAGTTGCTAACTCGAGTGGCAATAAGAGTCCACGTGCTCTTGCGAAATAGAGTGTTTCCGAATAAATTACTAATTTAGGTGGAGTGAAGTTTACTGCGATACCTGTGAATTATACAACCACACAGTCCTTGCAATCGTTGTGATAAGTCGTTTACTGTGTGCTAGAGCACCACATGTTACAGACGATAAGTAGTGACATTGCGGTTATCAAAAACGGAAAGATATATGATTGACCAACACATGCTTTATGGAGAAGTTGCAAGGAAATTTTGTACGGAATGTGGAAAAGAAAACTATGCATCACATACTACAACTCGAAAAATTGTTACAAAATCTGAGGAAACTGGTGCACTAAAGGATAAAAGAAAGCAATAGTAGTGGTCGTCTACAAAACAAATATTGCAGCTGTAAGCGCTAGTGTTGTTCAGAGTACAAGTAGCATTCCAAAAATATCCTTATTAACAATTTTGTACAAAGATCTTTGTGAGTCTTGCGCGATTCAGATAACTCAAGAAATAAAGCCAGTGGAATTTGGATTACCTCGTCAACTTGTAAATTGGGCCATACAAAAGAAATCACGATGTTAACTTTTTCAGCAAAATAATTAACCAAGTGGATTGCCGAGGATCTAGTGTGAAGAAAACCCACGAGAAATAGTAGAAAAATCGTAGCATCTATAAAAACTATAAACATCAAATAACTATCTGGCGTGGTTTCTAGGCAAGTTGTCCGTATTTCTTTCAAAATAAAGTTGGTAATACTATTTTGTTGTTAGAGTTTGATATCGAAACATGATTATAACATTAATCAATTGTAAAGTATGGAGGGTATGGAGAATTGGAATATTAAGGTTACAACATTATTACAAGTATGATCATTCGTTGAGATTTTTAATAGAAGATAAGAGTAGCATCGTGTGTATAGAAACTAGAATCTGTTTCTTTATCAAACTCAAATATCCAAGGCTAGTTCTATTCCATTCACATAGACAATTAGCTCATTAAGACTACATTTTATTTGCGAATATAAATTCGCCAGATCACATTGTAATGTATTCTCCGCCACCACGTTATTTAATATTTATTACACGGTTTAACCTTCCTCTAGTACTAACAATATAATCCCAAAACAATTGAAATTAATGTGGTCGATCATTAATTATATGTAAAGATACGTATGCTCTACAATAGATCGGAAAACTCTGTTTCGTAATATTAAAAAGGTATTGGAAGATATTAAATTGAAGCAGAGACAAACTTTTTAATTATAAAATGACAGGGAAGTTCGTTTCCATTAAGTTGATTAGACAGGTTTTCCTTTTGTTATCGGTTGCGTATTTTGACGCGCATACCTTAACATATTCGGTGGATTATCTTATTTTTAATTAACGCAGAGTACAGAAACGTATTCATTTTATACAGTTCCTATATATGTGCTGGTACTATTAAAGAATCAATTTGCGTTTGACCTTTTACTAAAGCGATATTAGAATAAACAGCGATATTAGTGGTTAGTGATAGATTTATATCCAAACATATGTATAACCAACTCTATATTTAATATGTAAATACATATACATATATTAAATTAATATGAAACTTTCCTTGGTTGTTTGTAATGATAAATTACGATTTTTTTACATTTTACCAACGTTAGGTAGGATTTGAACCCACGCCCTACGACGCTACGTCATATCACTAGAACTTACGCAGTCTCGTGGTCTAACGAGACTGATATTTTTTTGATAAATTTAAAAACGTTTGTAAGATGCGAGAAAATCGTAATTTATCATACATATTTATGTACATTCATTTCAAATCACTTTCAATGCTTGGATATCGTAATGTCTGTAAATATATTGTACTCTCTTAGCAGATACCTGATTGACTTGAACTTACAAGTGGTCCCGTGGTCTAACGGTATGACACTCGTCTTGATAGTGAGTGAGCGTAAGTTCAAATCCTATCAAGCCCGACATTCTTTTCGAAAAATTTTAAAAAATATTAGTACAAGTAAATTATAATCTATAATTATAAAAACCAACAAAAGCCTGGAAAATGATTAAAGAATCGAAGAAAAAGTTACATGAATAGCGAATCTGTGCTTTCCCTTCTTCCTTGCTTTCGAAGATAGTTATATAGAAACATATATAGGGTGCCGCTTATGAATGCAGGATGTGTATACATACATACATTCAACCACACTCGCAGACTGCATACACTGCAATAACACAGCTATCGCTGTTATAAAAACAAGATAACACTGTCTACCTTTCAAACGGCATGTTAAGAGTTCAATAACATCTTTACGTACGAATATCTTGGCTGTGAATAATAAAGACACTTTTATTTAAAATATCTCTATCATTCTCTTTCCCGCGTTTCCGAAGGAATTTTCGCAAAATATTTTAGATTTACGTCTAATAAAATTAGATCCTTCCATTTTTCATACTTTTTATTTCATTTCATGGACATCCTGTATAAGGTCATCATTTATTTCTCGCGCCTGCGAAAGAATTTTCGCGAAATATTTTCGATACAAGTCTAATAAAATTATGTATTTCCATTTTTTTATATTTTCTTATTTTATTTCATGAACATACTGTATCATGAACATACCATATGTAGTTGGCACTGCGAATGTTTGGTCAAAAACATATGTTCCCATCAGGTGGAACATGGCGGACATGGTTACAAGAGGAAATTGCTGAAATATATTTGGAGCTACAAATATTTAACCAATCCTATCAAGTTTATTCAATTGCATACTGAAAATAGTGCTGATCTACATTAATGGACAGCTAAGCCTCTTGCATATTTTCTAAGCGCGCGCAACTGACCGAGCGCTCGCAGTGCCAAGACTATATGTATTTATATACAACTAACTTCGAAAGCAGGAAACCAGAGAAACAGGGAAAGAACAAATTCACAATAATATTCACGTAACTTTTCCTCAGTTTCTTTAACGGTTTCCTATGCAAGAAAACAATGTTTAATTAAGATACGAAATTCTCCATATTAAAACAAAATGACATGATATGGGCAAAATTTTGATAGTAGGCTTCCGAAATTTGATCGAAGTTAACAACTTTTGAAAAGTTACTCAGCCATCAAATATCAAACATCCTCGCATATCGGCCTCCGTTGTGTCTAGTTGATGTTTCTTCCTTAGATCGATGTATTTAAAGCTATTCATTCCTTCAGACTCCGTGGACTAGTGATGGTGCGCCTGTCCAGAAAACAGGAGTGAGTAGATTCGAATCCTACCAGGTTCGCGAAATTTTTAATTCATAACTTAATCACCTTAAGACACTCCGCAGGGACAGGCGTAATAATAAATTGTGACCGACCGGTGTCCCCTGTAATTGGCGAAAAATAGTTCGGGGATGCGAAAGCATGAATTACTATTATTATTAATTAAAACATCGTTAAAAACATAAGAAAGACAGGAATCGTCAAAAATTAAACTGCAGTGCTTTGACAAATGTCTTCAAAATTTTCAACTTTTACCACTAAACATTAATGCAGTCGTTATAAACGATTGTAATCCGGCACATTTGCTATTTAATTAATATTAGTATGTAGTTGGCCTACTCTGAGTTAAATATTTTTTTATGCAAACATATTTCATAGTAATTTCAAGTAATTATTAAACTGTTCGAAATACAAGAAATGCTAAATAATTCTAACGGAGAACGATCAGCTAGATCACAATATACACAGGTATCGCAGCAAATTCCACACTACACAATGTATCGGCGTGCAATATTTCCTACGCAGGGTTTAGTTAGTAGTAGGCTTAAGTATTTAATTGCCAACTTTTACAATCTATTAGGTATTTCTGAATATTGTACCTTTTCGGAAAGGAGGAAACAACAGGAAACCATATCTTTTAACAGGGCATTATGATTATAAATCTAGCAGACTCGAATTTGTAATTGGAGGTAGTTCCTTAATTGGCGAGTTTTTGTTCCTTTCCATGAATATCGTTTCGTATGCGTCTAATTCCCTACAAGAATTTATATTTTTAGGCAGCTTAAGGTTCTTTAATTCAATATTATATCCAGATTCTAACATGCTCTGCCATGCGAAATAGTTCTGGTTTATCGAAACGATAATACAAGGAATGCTATTGTCCAGAGTATTTGTTTGGAACAATTGGATAAAAGAATTTTTCGTACATTAACCCACTAGCATTCTGAACGTATTCGATAACACAATTTACCTTACCAATAAAAATCAATGGAAAGATTTCAGAGGGAAAACATAGGATTTTCACAATTTTAAGGAATAAAACGAAAGAAAAGAAAGAAGTTAAAAGACCAAGAATTTATATATACATTCATACATAAAATGGTAACGTTATTAAATGCAAGTAGTCGTAAATTTGTATAGTATTCTGTTCAAATTATTTTCTTGAATATATATTAAATCATGGTTAGTCTACTACAGAGTTTATTACTAGTAGTAGGTATTTCCCGGGGTTGTGGGACCTTTCGCCAAACACTGCGGCTGGCATCTTCAGGACGTTTCCCTTGTGGTCTGACTAATTGTTAACCATCCCTCTAGTCGTCTAACTGATGGTTAACCATTAGTCACACGACCAGCGGACCGTCAACACCGTTCTGAAGATGACAGCCGCAGTGTTTGGCGAAACTTCGACATACACCAAGTCAAGGTCATACCCGCAAGCCCAGAAATACGTACTGCTAGTACAAGCTCAGACTCCGGCCGTGAAAGCCTCATGTTATTTTCTACTACAAAGGCCCTTTTATTTTTAAATGTGTCCAAAATCGTAAACGGGAACCTTAAATACCATGTTTTTTCAACATAAATCGGAGAATTTTGCGAAGAATAGGAATGCGTTCTCTGATTATTCGTCGGAATTAGGCTTAGTGACTTATATATGCACTTAAAATGTCAAAAATTAGTCCCTCCTGAAAATAGAACTGGACAATACTGTTTATCCCTGAACTTTACATAGTTCAGCATCCAGTAGTGTGGAGTCAAATTAAGTTTTTAATTTTTTAGGATCCCGAGACAGGAATCGCACACACATTAAAATATCACGCATTGCAATTACATACGCGCATTATCCGTTTGAATTAGGTTTGGATATGGTCCACGAAAATTTCTTTTACCTGCGCTATTTTCACATAGAAATTGTATACGAATGCATTAAAACTAATTAAAAATAATATTAGTATCTGGGACAACGCCACTGAATTAAAACGTATGATCTAAAATTTTCTATGTGATACGATAATAAAAACATGTTTGTTGGTTAAAGATTAATTTGAAATGAACCACGTAATGAGGTCGGAGGTTACGGATCAAAGAGATACGACGTTAATTTTGTTTAATGAAGTAATTTCGGATATTCCCAAAACTCAACCGGTAAGTTATTAATGTCAAGAGGTCATATATTTTCTTAGTATTAATAAATAGAGACCGGATTATATGCAAACTGTATATATTTTATTTTTAATATATATGATTTTAAATAAAATGTATGCACTTTGCATATAATCCAGTCTCTATAAACAAAAAATAAAAATTGGGAAAGCCTTGACGAATATGCATATAAATATCATTTCAAGTTTCTTGTGTTATAAAATATGCATAAGCTATTTTTGACAACAGTAGCTTAAAAGTAATTTTGGGTACATTTCAGAAATTTAGCGTTATAGGTCAGCTGAGAAAAAACTGAACAAAAGATTTCGTAACTTAACACAATTCCTTTTTATAGGTTTCTTGGCTATTAAGAAATGTATGCTCGCTGCATGCCCAAACTTTTAACATAAGTCTACAAGGTACAATAGATGGTAGCAGCTCTTAATTGTCTTATATGATACCATAAAAATAGTGACGAATTCCTTAATTACTTTGTAACGAGACATTAGACATGGATTTCAAAATACCTGATTTCAAAAGTCTCTAAAAATTCTCCTTCAAGTCCCATAATTAGGAGGAATGAAAATATATTTCTTTAGTTAAATATATTTCACCATACTAACCAAGATCAAGACTATGACATCAAATTTTATATTGTTTCAACTTTTTCAAACAAACGGACGCAAAAAATATGAAAATGGAGTACCACTCCAAATGTTTGATGATTGTTACTTTGCTATAGAGTAGGTACGTAGACAAATGAGAAGATACAGCGACTCAGGCGATGTATATGTTGCGTCACTGGTATAAAATTCAGATCAAATGAGAAAATGTGTTATTTCCATTTTTTGTACATAATTATGCTACCAGTTTGTGCTTATCTCAAAATTGACTAAGCTGAAATAAGAGCTACTAATGGCAATTTAGAAACAGTCAGAATCTAAATGTTTTTCTGAAAATATGCAGGCTTTGAACCAAATTCTATTTTCAAGGAAACGCAGAGTTTGGCATAAAAACAATTGTGACTTTACCAATGTTTTTCAAAAGTAATCACTTTCTTAGTTCTTTATTTTTTCAAAAATCCCCCATTCCTTTCGAAAAACAATATACAATGTTTCTCCTATGAATAGCCTCACGTTCAATAAGTTCAATAAGTGATGAATCAGAACTTTGAGGGAGCTATACTCAAGTAGGCATTGTACTAATTTACTAAAATACTTTTTGTAGTACCTGCAATGCAACTGTGTATTATTATGTTTTACACATAATTGGTTTAGATCAATATATACACTACCGTCCATAAGTATTTATGCACCTACATTTTTTCTTAATTTGTCGTTATGAATTATCTAACAGCCATCACACTTTATCAGCAAGTTTCGTTAGTATACGCTCCATTAGTGAGATCTTTGAATTTTGATGCAATACAGTTGTTTTATTGCATTTTATGATCCGAGGATATTATTGTGGTTTGTGATAGTTGGAAATTTACTGATGGGAACACACATAAGCGAATTGTTACCTGCAAATTTATTATTATATATTTCTTAGTTATTTATGTTATTATGGCGAAAGCAAAAGTGTTGTCCGTACAGATACGTGCTTTAACTCTTAATTTCAATAGAACGGGTAAAAGCAATCGGGAAATTGCAAGTGAATTGAACAATAGTAGGCAAACAGTCGACTACCACGTGAACAAATTGGCAAGTGCTGGTAGTTTTTGCAACAGAAACAGAAGTGGCCGACCGAAAAAACACGATTTTCTGTTGGCGTAATTTTTTTCGGTAGCCCACTTTGTTGGAAAAACTACCACTACGTCCAAATTTTTTCATGTTGTAATCTACTGTTTGCTCACTAATGTTCAATTCATGTACAATTTATCGATTGCTTTTATGCGTTCTATGGCAACTAACAGTTTAGTTTTCGCCATAATAACACAAATAAAAAATACACAAATAAATTCGCAGGTAACTTTTCGGTTCTGTGTGTATGATAGAAAAAGACCTCGCATTATAAAATGCAATATAGCGTTTAACTACATTGGATCAAAATTCCAAGAAGAGTTCATTAGCAGGGTCCGTACCCTTACAGTTCGAGTATAGCTAAAATGATGCGTGTACTAGTTAAACTTACTAGTAATTTGTATACATGTGAAGGTTGTTCGTATCTATTCTCGTCATTTGTAGTACATAAGTCATAACGAAAAATTAAGAAAAACATAGGTGCCCAAATACTTATGGCCGGTAGTGCATAAAGTTTTCTGTAAGTTTCAGAACATGTTTATACTTCACCTTATCTCTTTTGTTTATAATAATATAGTACATTTTCCAAATAATGTTCTAAATTAGTACAATAGGATAATACTACATTAGTTATTTCTCTACTTACCACAGCTAATACATATTACTTAACCTGTTTTTTAGGCTTTATAACTACTTTTAAATTATTAGGCTTATGTACGAGGGCGACCTGAAATCTTCTCGAAATGACAAAAAAAAAACACGATATTGGTGTGGTTTTTTATATTTATTTTTCGACGTAATCTCCTCGAAGATCAATATACTTCTTCAAACGGTGTTCCAGTCTCTTCAAGCCGTCGGAAAAGTAGGATGTTTCGAGGTCTGCAAAATAGCCATCTGTAGCGGCGGTGACCTTTTCATGTGAGCCAAATCTCTTTCCTCTCAGTGATTTTATCAGTTTTAGAAGAAGAAAAAGTCGTTGGGGGCGTCCGGAAAATATATGGAGGATGAGAGACTAATTCGTAGCGCAACTCATTCAATTTCGACACGACGATGCTGAATGAATTAGCCGGTGCATTGTCGTGGTGGGAAAGCAGTTTCTCAGCTGTAAACGATGTCGTTTCTCCTTCAGTACTGCATAGAATCTGGTCAATAAATCACTGTAGTATTGCCACGTGATCATCCTTCCCTCCTGCAGATAGTCGATGAGGATCACACATTGGGCATCCCAAAAAATGGTCGCCATGACCTTTCCGGCCAATGGAACGGTCCTTGCTTTCTTCGGAGCCGATTCACTCGAAAAAGTCCACTGCTTCGACTGTTACTTGGTCTTTGGTATGTAGTGGCAGATCCAAGTCTCATCCACGGTTACGAAACGCATGAAGAAATCTCTTGGATTGCGTTGGATGCTGGCCAGATGCTCCTCCAAAACGGGGACCCGATTTCGTTTTTGCTCCGGTGTGAGCAAACACGGTACCCATTGCGCCGAAAAGCTTTTCATACCCGAAACTTCGTGTAGGATATGGCCAACGCGTTCTTCCAAGATGCCTGTTGTTTCTGCTATCTCTTCGAGCTTCAATCAGCGATCGGCTAACACGACATCATAAATCTTTTGGGCGTCTATTGCGTGGTTCGTCACTTGTGCCTCTGCAGCCACATTTAAACTCGCTCACCTAGAAGCTGATGGGCGAAAATGATGGAGTAGATCTACCATGAATATCTAGCAAAATATCTCAAATTTCCGTGGCCGTTTTGCCAGACATCCAGGACTGTTTTATCTCTGCACGAAATTCGATTTTCTCCATTTTTGCGAAACCGCCTGGATTCCTGTACAAAGCGCACTCTTAAACATCAACTACTAAGAGTAGACATCTGAAATTTTGACAGTTGCCATAAAAAAGGTTGTCTTTACCTACCAATGAATCCACCTCAACCTTCGTGCGCCATCTCTTGCTGATTCCGGATATATTTCAGGTCGCCCTTGTAATTGCTGTTTGCCATATGCGTTCGAAATAAGGTTTATCAATATAAATTCCTGTTACAAAAGGGAACGTGAGAATAAAATATACTAAAAGGTAATCGTAGAATTTTATAGCTCATTCAATTGTCACTTATTACGTTACCTCTTTTATATCAAGGTACTCGTATATTCTTCACTAACCAACGGCAATGTCTACCTCAGCATCTGCATTGCAAATTGCCAGCCAGGTTCTATATTCTTTAGTAATCCATACGTTTATAAATTATTCAAGACGACGTATTTGAATAACTATTTTGAGAATGATATCCCCGCAACTTTTGGTAGAAGTTGATACGACAAGAGATATAAATAAATTAATACTACGTACCTGGTGGACATTCAATTTCGTCCGTTTGGTCGTCGCAGTCTTCGTTTCCGTCACATCTTTGCGAAATTGGAATGCATCGGTTCAAATCGCAGCTGTATTCATCGACGGCACAAGCTGTGAATTATAAAACGATTCAATTAGTATACGATCCGAGACAATCTAAATATATCAGGACGAATATGAAAGCTGATAGGACCATAAATAATTGAAACATCCAATTTTTTCGTTATAAAAATGGATGATTCTCTCGTTGATAGTATGCGTGTGTCTACGTCTATTGCATCCCTTAAGATGTAAAACGGGACCTTTTAATAAGTCAAACATGTTCTTAGATCTGATGGTTTTGTATGAGCAGGAAGTCGAAGGCGTTGTATCTACATATGTGTAGTTCTTTCACCAGTTAGTTGCAAACGATAAGAACACATGAAATGGTAATACATAATGTAATAAAGAGAAATTAAGAAATTAGTAGCTAAGATAAAAACATAAAGGAAAGTTTCAGCATAACTAATAATAGACATAACATAATTGGAATGTAAATAAATAAAAATATATTTTCAAAGGCTAACTATATATGTTTGATTGCTTCAGTTATGTAACTATATACTGAATTACAATTACAAGCACTAGTTCTGTCATACGTATTCAACATGTCAGTAATGATCCGTTATCACCAAACTAAAATTTAAAAATTAGGAAAGTGAAAAATTTAAGAAAACGAATAACAGATTAGAAAATGCGAACAAAAACTACACAAAAATAGAATAATAATTGAATACTTGAATTATAAAGGGGTCTATATAGTAAAACAAAATTGCGAGTTATTGACAAATACTGAGAAGTACCTACAAGTGGAAGATACATCAGTAGATTTATTACTAACTGGTTTGCGAATGATAATACATAAACAACTGCTTTAAATTTGTACTAAAATATGTATGAAATAGACAATTTTTAGAAGCACTTAATATGCCGGAAGTGTTAACACTTCATGATGTTTTATTTTTAAAAAATACAGAACTAAGTAGTAAGTTATTAGAGTTATAACAAAATAACAAAAAGTAACAATAACTGCTAGCTGTCTAATTTGAAATGCTAGCCGACGTCCTATTAAGAAAAATTCCAAACTATTTAGAAATTCTTGAAAATTACTATTTTTTTTTAATATTTTCTATAAACTATAAAAGATGTGACAGAATCTTTCATATAAAAATTAATTGGTTTAAAACATCACGAAGAGGTACTTTCTAAAACGCGAGAACGCAGTAGCTAGCAGATCATATACACGAAATATTCCGGCACCACATAAAAAGCACATAGATCCTTTAAAAATTTCACATCCAAACATGCATGCCAATCTTCGAACGTAGTTATTCTAAGACACACAATTGGCATACGACCGTATATTATACGTTACTGGAGTTGGTAGTTTCAAGTAATGTTACTGATCTCCAGAGTTTTTGTATTTAAATCCATTTACATCTCAAGTATTCAATTCCTCAACAATACTTTAGTACATGTTTGTGATTTTCCGCATGGTATTTATTTTAACATAAAAAAAATGAAGTGATAGCAAACTTGGTATATCTAACGGATAAATTTATTGAATACATCTGAACATAGAAAGGAAAATTATTTCAATTAACGTTTTAAGAAACCGTTTAATAAATCAAAAAATACTAGCGTTCATATAAGCAAAGTAAACTCAAATATTAAAACAAAAAGTGACACAGATAAATAAACAATTAAAACATATATTACGTTAAATTCATAGTTATGCTGAACATAGTCCTTCATATATTTTTTAAATGCGAAATACACCCAAGTTAGATATGCGTGGAAGTGCGTAAGTAGTAGAGAAACACGATTTATGCAATATATATGTAGTACCGGGGAAGACTATAGGGCAACCTTCTTCGTCGGATCCATCGTCGCAATCCTTATTGCCGTCGCATTTTTGATCGGCGCAGATGATTTGTAATTCGTCGTAACAGGCAAACGTATCATCGGCGCGACATTGACTGCCGCGTCCTCGCGCCGCGGGTTCCGTAACTAGCGAGACGGCAGTGCGATAAATCGACACGGTGGGACTGAAGGTGGCGGCCACTTCTTTTTCCGTCGGTACTGCAGGAATCTCGGGAATTTGAGGGACATCGGTAGCGTCGAATGGAGGTTCCGTATCGGGTATAATCGGTTCTTCTATAAGTAGCGGATCAGGGGTGGTAGAAATCGTAGTTGTCGGAGCAGGCGTTGTAGTAGTTGTCGTTGTGGTCGTCGTTGTGGTCGTTGTTGTGGTTGTAGTAGGTGTCGTCGTTGGTGCAGGTGTAGTCGCTTCAGGAGTTGTGGGAACTTTTGGAAAAGGGTAACAGATGGCGGGTTGATGAAGGGAGTAAAAGAAGAAAACAATAATTATATAATTGTATACGAATATGCTCAAACATTTTATAACGAACTGCCAAAAATTTTTACTTTTAGTTGGAATACCTTTTTATACAGCATACAATTGTATATTAGAGCAAACCACTTCTGACGCGTAGATCTTTTAATGTAAATTGATGCAGACATAATCTTCAATGGCATTCGCCCTTTGAGATATAAAATTATGGTATTAAATTTTATTCAATTCCTTCTTAAATTACATTTTTATTACTAAAATTTCCATTTTCCGCGTTTCTGATCTTTTTTTTTTACAAGCCTCGCATGATAATAATAATAATAATAAATATATATTATTCCAAATTTACGTTAATTGAACTGTTAACTAGCTGTGTTTGTATTATGCAAAATATACTAGCCACATACACTAATTACGTTTTTATAAATATTTTTTTGGAGAAAATCTGTTGATATCGTAATTTAGGTAAATATACAATAAATATTACATAATACGCGGTTATCGCTAGGGATCGACATTCAGGGGTACATGACGTCAATTCTAGAGGCATCTGGAATTCCGATTTGATATTTTTTATACGCGAATGCAAAGACGTATATGGAAATAAGTACTTACCAAGTAACAACAAATGCATCTTAAGTAAATCACTAATAATCGTTCTATATGCCCAAGTGTTAATAATTGTCCTATCACCACAAATCCCTTTATACATTGAAAACGAGCATTCAACATCTATCGATGTAGTAGGCGCGGATTTAAAGTACATAAAGGTTTTTACGAGGGCTGTTCTTTTTTAACCTCCGTTCGTACCTGCAAATAGTCACGCGAGCGGTGGGGGACGGGGATGCCCAGAAGATAACTGCGCATCTCCGTCACTATAATATCTGCCACTTGCAACGTCATTACGCCATTTCCAGCTCTCCCGGCAAGTGCAAATTGGGCAGTATAATTCGATTCCTTCAAAGCAGAAGGGAATAGTGCAGCTGAAATTCATCGAAGAATGAACCTAGTATACGGCGAAAGCTTTATGGCGGATGGTGTTGTGTGTGAATGGTGTAGAAGTTTTAAAGAAAGCCAAGCCGATGTTCACGATGAAGGGGGAAAAGGACACAAGTCTGTCGCATCAGAAGACATTGTTCAACGAGTTGACAAAGTGATCCTAGAAAAATGAAGATTTACAATCTCTTTCGTGAACTGAAAAAGTGGCTAGGAGGGCAGAGCTTCCAGAGTACAGAGTTACTTCAAAACAACGTCACGTCAGCGGCAACATTCTGTGCAGAGGGGATTGGAAGGCTTGTCCATAGATATGATAAATGTATCGATCTTCACGGTGATTATGTAGAAAGGTCACCATGTTTGTACATAACTTTTGGCAATAATTTCATTTTGTTATTTACATTTGCCTTATTTTTATGAGCTATCGGAGGTTAAAAAAACAGCCCTCTTAATAACGGCACATTCATTCCCGGTTTGGAAAACTCCAGTAAACGAGCCAACGGAATCCGGTATTGTTACTTAGAACTGCTTTAAATTTTTGTTTCACATTATCACCAGATAATTATGAAAGATATTGATGGAGGTGATATACAGTATTGACTAAATCTACTCGAATAGTAGAGTTCATAGATACTTGTAGAGCTTCAAAAATAGAAACAGGACCATTCGGATCTGGTAGCTATATTACAGTTTTAACGTCGTCGAAGTGAATGTATAATAGGATACTGTTTTTATCCATGTGTTCCAGGGCGTGACCACAGGTTCTGGTGGTAGTGGTGCATACAGGAGTTTTTCACGAAATAAATGTATTGCGTGTAAGTGCCTTTACAAACAGCGGGTAACATTTCCGGACTTCCTCTGATACTCGATAAAGGGCATGGGCTAAAACATGCAGTATCTAATTAGTCCGGTCCTGGAAAATACCTCTGAATACCGATCCCTAGTTATCAAACAAAATATCTTGAAATACGTGTAAAATGCATAACGGGGAAAATAGGCACAAAAAGAACTTTGACTAATTATTGCTGTGTAGTGAATAGAACTTAGTTCCACAAAATCACATTTTTCACAAGCTTGTATATATTTTAAAATCATATATAATGTCTATTTTGAATGAATGTTAATGGAAAATTCACGTGACAGAAAAGTACATGAGATATTCAATTTAACCAAGAGGTATATTTATCAACTATAAGTATATATTTTTGGCAAATGTTCTCATAATATTGACAAGAAAACTTAGTAAGTTATTCACCTTACGTGGTTTAACAATTATTCTACTATAGTTTGTTTTACGTATACCAACTTTCATTTTTCTTGATTAATGTGACTACGTAAGGTGAATATTTTCTTTCCAGTGATATTTAAACAAAACATGTAATTTAAAGAAGATATGTATGATAGGTAAAAATGGGATATATATATATAAAATTTCAGAGGTGATACTTTGATTAATTTACTACGTACAGATTAATTACAAATTTATCCCTAAATACTTATAATACTCTTACGTATTTTAACTCTGCTATTTATGCATTCTAACTATACAATGTTGTTCAACCAAATGTTGAATAGAACTGAATAGATATCACCTCTGACAATTCCTGTATGTAACAGCATGATCTAATTTACTAAAACTGTCAATAACTAATAAATGTTTATAATTATTTCATATATTTAAAAGGCTGTATCTTAATTGGCATCCATATACGGGATAGTTTCATTCGGCTAATTGAGTTGGGATTCAAACGAGTTTGTCTATTTTTGAGGAATGAAATGGATACTTGTGTAACTCTCTATTATCACACAAGTATGCCGCTCGATATGATAAATTCAAGTTTCTTGGTTTAGATGCGTGAGGGTCTTTGTTGCTTTGATACCGATCTGTATATCACATTGCATTGTAGAATAATTAGGTCAGTATATCAAATTGCATTGTAGAGTAATTATGTGTCCAAAATTGAACCGTTCCGTATGTTCTGCGCGAAATTTAGTCCTTACAGCAAGTGAATCAACATTAGGAAATTATTTACCATCTACAGCGAAAAAATTGAGATCAGTATTAAAGCTGCTTTAAAAAACAAACCAAGCATGTTCAAGGAGAATTGGTATGGTTGTTCTGCAGATCCGTTAGCTCAGTTCATATACCATTTTAACTGCGCAAATATTTAGATATTCTATTTATACAGAGCATTTTTGCATTGCGATAAACACCATTTTTCGAAACGAATGTGGAGGCTTACGTAATATTGTAGTTGTTTGGCCTAGCTAATCTATATTGTTGATACTTGCTTCGAGGGTAAGTGTTCAATAGCAAATATAGCATAAAATATATTTGTGTTTCTGCGCTCTGGCTACAAGTTGTACACTATGTATTAATTGTGACATAGGCAACCAAAATATCTTGGAGTAAATATTAATACAACTATTAACTTTCTTTTTTTAAATAGGCTTCCTGGTTACAGGATTCGTCACCTTTTTTTATCTAGATTAATATATTATTGAAATAATGCAGTTATCCACTAGTCTTAATTGTATCGTTTTAGAATTTAAATATTAAACGAATAATAAATTCATGAAGTCAAATGAGAAGAGGGAAGATATTGAGATGTTTGTAATAAAAATGATTAAATCAATTCAACTTTTTAAGCAGAATAATATAAGATGTGTCAAGATACCTCACTGCATAAACCTTATCATAGTCTGAGAATGATTAAACAACCATCTTTTAATATTCTCAAGGATATAACCATTATGTCTATTCCGATTCAAATAAAGCTAAATAAGATACAGCCTGAAAATGAAACAATATATGAAGATCGCGAAGTTCTTTGAGTAAAGTAAATTATACCATTTGCTTCATAGTTTTTGCTTTAATTGGTGTTATATGTTAACCAGCGATGAAATGGTCACTATTTTCTCTATATAAAATATTTTCAGAGCTGCGAGGGGTCGCTTCTATATTCCTAATTCTAATTTCGATACAATTTTTTATTGTTACTTTACTGTGTAACGTTTATGTCAGTTTACAGCTGTTGTAAGATTTTTTACATAACAAGAAAGGGCCCAAACGTTATTTTTCATACATGAATGTTGAATATGAATAATTATACCAAACATTAGTAATGTATTCACTTGAGATGCTGTTAATACATCCAGGTGTTTGGTAGTTGAAGATATAATAGTGGTGAAGGTTTTGAAGATTGTACAAGAGTAGATTCGAATGTTAAAATAATAAACGAGCTGTATCCGGAATTAGACCGTGATAATGTATAAGAGGTGAAAAATAAAATAAAATAGGAGGAAAACAAGGAAAAATTAAAAAGGAAGAAAGGAGAAAAAGAGAAAAAGTAAGAAAGAAAAAAAAGAGAAAGGGGACAGAAATAAATAAAAGAAAAAAAAAGAAGGCGGGAACTGGACCTTTCGCCTGCGTGGTAGGAGGCTTCTTCAGGAGAAAAGCAGGGAGAACCGAAGTGGCACGGTAACTCGACGTGTAAACCACGCTAGAGGCGAAACCACTTTGGAAAAGATCACGGTAACTCGACGTGGAATGTTTAAGCTTTACGCAAAACGAATTTCACGAATTCTCTAGCATTTCGGGTCCAAGTTCGGGATGGAATGAAGCAAGAGCTATTTCAGGTATGCACATATGGATATATCAGGTAAACCGTATATTAAGTGTCAAAGGGATTAAGTCATTCTTTCGAGAGAAAAAGTAATGGTAACTATCTTTTGTGAATGGCAGGGAATTTCGCCAAATGATTACATGAAGAAGAGTAGCGCAGTAATATGAGCACAAGCTTGAGGCATTAGGTACGTCATGGACTCCATTACTTTGAAGTGATGTAGAAAAGTTCAAGTTTTGTTGCTCCATCTCAGTGCGCTAGCGCAGAAATTATACTTTGTCTATGCTACTGATTGTGGCTAGGAAGAAATTGAATATATACCTAATTGTCTTGATTTAACACAAACTTTAAGGTCGATGATAAATTTGTGGCAAACACTTATGTACCCCTCCGTGAAGACAAAGTAACAATTCAAGAAGGAATTAATGATGTTATTTTAACGGTGTTGTAGCTACATTCAAAAATAAGAGAATTACAATGAAAAATAACTTTTGTTGCTACTCTAGTTTCTTGTTTATGTACCTAGTCGTAGAATACAGAAATGACCCCAGAGTATGTTAAACTGTCAGCTAATTATATACAACTGCGTTAGTTCTCACAACATTTTTTGTAAGAAGCGAATCACACGCAAACTGTGTGCTTCACTTCCATTGCTACTAAAATTTATTAATCCATCCACCATAATACTGACGTTTTAATACTTACAGATATAAGAAAAACAAATTAGAAGTTATGGTTACAATTAGTTATACATTTACATCTATGCGTGAAAGGTATTAATTTAAGCAAAATATTTACAGATCATATGTAAGGCAACGGCTTGTTAGAAATCGTTCTTTTTAATTAATTCGAAACTACTTCTTATACCAAAATTTCAGAATATCACACTATTTCTCTCAAATGTTATCAATAGAGTTACTGACATGGGACTATTTTAAAATATTATAGTTTCTTTCTGCTGATAAAGAATAAATTAAGAAAGATGATATATCTAACTCATGATATCTTTAAATACTGCTAATTAGAAAGTATGTTTTGCATTGAAATCAAGCAAGATGACATTACACCTATAACTGTGTCAGTTAACAGCTGTCGACGAAGTTATAGGAATTACTTGGCGATCTAAATCGAAGTGCTAGTCAACAACATAGCGCTTATGTAATTGAGAAATAGTATTACTCTCAGCAGAAAGATAACATTTGTTATGTGGAAAGCAAATAATGCTATTGGCGTAAGCGCCGTCATTTCAAATTGCCCATTTCATTAACTCTTTACAAGTGCATATGGTTTCTTAGGAAGTAAATAGCTTCTTAGTGCTGGGATACAGTGTAATATTCTGCTTGCATATTTGTAATTATTTAAAAACAGCCATGTTTTGGGATCTGAAGTCAACAGTATAAGTACATCGTTTAATGAAATATTCAAACTATATAATAGAAACTTAGAATAGAATAATGTACGGAAAAATGTCCAAATCATTTTCAAAAATATCCCTTAATGTGGGAAAGTTCATTTTGATGATCTTGCAATAAATTCTAAATGTCGTAAAACATATTTTCTGTTGATATTTAGATAGTGTATTAAATTCGAAGCTTTATAAAAATACGCACATCATTCGGGAGTTCGCCAAAGAAAATTCATTATACATGGACTTTTATTTTATGCTCTACACATTAATTAGTATTTAAACGATTCGCACTTACAAAGCTTGCTTAAGTAAATACTGTTTTAGAAGAAAAAGGTGATCGGGAAAGCATGTAGGAACTCTAATCTTTTAATGAAGTGATAGTTGTAGAGAAAAGTATCTTGAAGAGAATTTTAATTAGTTCAACAATAATAATAACAAAATTTTTGTATAATAAAGTACAATAAAGCTACGTAGTCCTGTTTCTTTTAAACAGGTTGCTTAATAATGCCTTTGTTAGAAGCCGTAACAACAAGAAGTAACAATAGTTCGTAGGTATAAACCTAAATGTTTCACTAAAATATAATCTCTCTAAAATACTAAACCATCCAATTTAATGCTATCTACTTCATTGGCTTACCAAATATTTAAGTCCAAATGCATAAAGGTAACTGTTTTTGGAAAATAACGTAATTTGGAAAAATAATTAACGTTTTCATTAAAAAAACTTTACTGCCTCATGAAGAAAGGAATATGGTATTTGCCAAAAATCCGTACAATAACAACTGAATATACCGTTATTACAAAATAAATACTCGATTCAGTCAAAAGTTAGGTGTTCCTACACATTAGCCAATCCTACGCAATACATTTGTACTTATATACCTACATTTACGTATTAACATTGTTAGAATACGATACCTTCAACATCAAGCGTTATTATTGGTGTCGTAGCAACTATGAGCAATTTGTATGTACACAAATCTATATTGCTGTTTTCGTATTAATTACAAGATTAATATAAATAGAATAAATCAAAAACGTACTTTCGCAACCTATCTCGTCCGATCTGTCTGGACACTGGGCTATTTGATCGCAACGTGCACTAACCGGTACACAAGTGCCATCCCCGCATGTAAATTCCTCTAGTCCGCATAAATGTACACGACCTTGGTTGAAAATAAAACAAAAATAAATAAAAATAAACACAAGAACAATAAAAGAAATATAAACAGAACTAAAATCAAGCGTTACACGCATGTAAATATTACTGTGTTCGTAGATTGTTTTCTATTAAACCTACAAGTAACTTTATTATTACTGCAGCTAGTATTTACTGTAATAATATATTCTAACCGTGGACAAAGAGCTTACCGATATATAGTAGTTCTATTAAATTTTACACCTAGCACTCTAGGTAAATGAACGATATTTTGGGGATATACTCTTCATAGACATAGAAATATAACTACCGTACAGATAGGAGATATATTTTTTACATGCGCTATTTTATTAAATTTCATCAAGTATCCTTGGCAAGTGACCGATATTTTGAGAGGGTATTGTCTATAAACTAGGAAATAGCTCGGATTTATAGACCGACGAATGACAACGCCGAAGGAGGTATATTTTTTGCATGTATTATTAAATTTTATCTCCTGGTATTCTGAGTTATTTAATATATTTTATCTGTCGTTCAATGGGAAATTGCAGAGGTGTATTTCATGCATATTTTAAGTTATAGGGGGTATTACAGACGTCACTGAGGAAACCAAAATAACTATGAACTTTGTCAATTTCAATACCAATTTTTCAGCCGTATCAAGAAAATATTCACGATATGTAACACTGCATTAAAACATACAGTAATACAAAAAGATAATCTCAAAAGAAAGTGGTAAATTTACTTTGTATTTATTTTCACGACGTCGGGACTCTCCCGGACAGCGGTATAACAGATTCTGTAGCACATACATACATGCTTAGCTATATTAGAGCCAAACTCGATGGGCTACGGTTTACTTAGAGTGAGTTTGCTATATTGTTGAATGTACGTATTTCTCTAGCAACTGAACTTAGTTCAACTGAATCGTGATGAACCAAAGTTTAGCTCAGAATGACGGGCCCAAAATTTAGCCAAACATGTAAGTGCTTTGAATTTGCAGGCTAAATAAACTTGCGGAAGGTATTCGTATTTAATATTTTCGAAAAATTTAGGCTAGTACCGAACTAAGAAAACTTCAAACAATTGTATGCTATCCGGAGTAAAGGTAATCGCTAACGATAACATTTACGAAGCACAAAATCAGTACCTTTTCAGTCTTACTAAGTACTGTAGTAACGCAATTTTTTTAGTATTAACGTACAAAAATATCTGCATTATTTAAACAACAAATTATACAATTTCTGCGAAATCGTAAAATCATTACCGTCAAATTCGCTGAAAATAAAGTCTTCTGGTTCAACCGTTATTTGCCCTAGTCTACGATGGTGCCTTATTCTGTCCAGTAACTTCTCTCGGAGAACATCTTTCTGGTTGTAATCAACGCTGCTCAGATCCATCGTTATCCTACTTTTGAATTGATCACCAAATACTGGCCTAAAAATATTAGAGAATTATTGAGATACAAGTATGCATTAGTTGAGACATTAAAAACAAGTTGACTATTATCTACAGCAAACTTAGTGGACCACCTAAGTGCAGGGTGGTACTGTAAAAAAGACCTGCAGATATTTGATCTGGATATTTCAAATACTAATAATTCAATAAGCTTAGTGAACTAGTAATTGTAAATAATATAGACTAGTGTTTCCAGAGTTCAGGCTGTCGCTCTACAATTGCAATTAATAGTGTTAATATTGAATTAGACTGGATTTCAAAGCAATGTTTGAAATTATGTTAAACGGCAACATTCGCATAAATTAATGGAGCTACGTTATACAAACGTTACAAATGAATATTGTGCTAAACGGTAACACTTAAGTACTGGTGTACGAAATCTCCAAAAGCAACGTTACTTTGCGCAGTTGCAACGTCAGAGACCGGTGTGGAGCTTAAATTAGAAAGAATCCGAAACTTATGGTTAAAGTATTGATAAACAGCAATATTGTTTTATACGTTTACGTCAACGTTATGTAAAAATTATAAATGAATGTTGAAGTGTATGCAAACTACGCTAAAATAGTGTACACAGTAAATTTAGAAAAGGTTCTCTTGCGTTAACGTATAAATTACAGTCACGTTAAATGAATAGCCTGAACCTGAATTAAACAAAATTTGGATCTTATGATTGAAGAATTGATAAACAGCAATGCTGTTTTATACATATATATTATATATATATTTCATTACTGATGCACATACATATGTATGTACATAATGAGCAGTCATCGGACAAATTACACTAAAGTACTGTATTGCACGGTAAATTACAAAAGGTTCTTTTACGCTTGCGTATATACTACAGTCACGTTAAATGAATAGCACTACTTCAGCTAGTTTAACGTTAGCATATCTATCAATATTTGCTGTTATCACAGCTATCTCGTTTTGTTACTAATTAGTTCAATTTTTTTAAGTAAGTATATAATATAACTTGGGAAAATTTAGAAACAAACGACAAAAGTCGTAGATTCGGATCTACGTTAGATGATGATTTAATGCCCTTAGGAGAAGTTCATGGTCAAAATTCGCTTGAAATAAAAATAAATGGAAAACTATGTATGGAAACACCAAAAAAACACGCAGTAAAGAAATTTTCATTAGGTTTATAAAAGATCATGATTTGGAACTTGATAAAATTTAATATTAATAATATTAAAAGGTACAAGTTTTAAAGTGTTTAATTGAATGTATCAACAATTTAATATTGTCTCCTTCAAAGCATGCTCCTTTGGAATGCCGACGGCATCTCCAACGAGTTCCATTCCCTGTAATAATCCTGGAAGTCTTTTTCCATTATGCTGTTTAGAACCTGCGTCGTGACTCTTTAAATGTTGTTTATCATTCCGTAATCGGAACCTCTCAATTTTCGCTTAAGCGTTCAAAAAGAAAGTAATCACATGGAGCCATGTTTGAATTGAAGAACGTGCTTAGGAGTACTGGAATATTTTTCTGTGACAAAAAGGCTCTAACCGACAGTCAGCTGTGACTACGGGCATTATCGTGATGCAAGTTTCACTAGATGGCAATGCCAGATGGCACACGTGGAACTATGTCCGAACTATAGAGCGGGGGCGGGAAATGTAGACTGCTTTTCTCTGCCAAAAATTCTGTAACCGACGATGAGCTGTGACTGGAGGCATTATGGTGATGCAAGATCCACGAGATGGCAATATCCTTTCCTATTTGACCTTACAGTACGAATTCTTTGTGGATAATTCCACTGGAATGCAGCACGATAATACCCCCAGTCATAGCTCATTTTTGACAGAAAAGAACATTCAAGTACTCCCACACCTGCGCTATAGTCCAGACATGGCTCAATGTGATTATTTTCTTTTTTCAACACTTAAGTGGAAATTGAAAGGTTCCCATTGCGGAATAATAAACACATCTAAAGGGTCACTACATATCCCAGGTTCTAAACAGCCTAACAGGACAAGACTCTCGAAATTGTTACCAGGAATGGAAAACTCGCTGGACACCTTAAAACTAACTATTCTCATTCATTCAAAGACATATCACACATTGTCTTGCTTTCACATTGATTCTAACTAATTTTTCAACGTTGTGCATGGCTTTCCACGTCCATTCTGTATAGGGCGACCTGACATGTTTCCGGAATCGACAAGAAAATCACGGTATTGGGGTGGTTTCTTATATCTATTTTTCGATGTAGTCTCCTCGAAGATCAATACACTTTTTCAAGCGTCTCCCCAAGCCGTCGGAAAAGCAGGATGTTTGGAGGTCTACAAAATAGTCATCTGTAGCGGCGATGATCTCCGCCTCTTAAGTGTTGCAAATCTCTTTCTTCCCGGTGATTTTTTCAGGTTTGGGAATAGAAAGAAGCCACTTGGAGCTAGGTCCGGTAAATATAGAAGATGAGAAACTAATTCGTAGCGCAACTCATTCATTTTGGATACAACGATGCGAGGTGAATGAGCCGGTGCATTGTCGTGGCAGAAAAGCACTTTTTTCCGCTGCAAACAAGCCCGTTTCTCCTTCAATACTGCATCGAATCGGGTCAATAAATCGCTGTAGTGTTGCCCCGTAGTCGTCCTTCCCCTCTGCAGATAGTCGATGAGGACCACACCTTGGGAATCCCAAAAAATGGTCGCCATGACCTTCCCGGCCGATGGAACTGTCTTTGGTGGAACTGATTCGCCCGAAAAAGTCCACTGCTTCGACTGTTCCTTGGTCTCTGGTATGTAGTGGTGGATCCAAGTCTCATCCACGGTTATATATGAAAAAATCTCGTGGAATGCGTTGGATCCTGACCAGACACTCCTCCGAAACGGTCACCCGATGTCATCTTTGCTACTGTGTGCGAAAACGAGGTACTCATCGCGCCGAAAGCTGTTTCATACCCAAAATTTCGTGTAGGATATGGCCAACGCCTTCTTCTGAGCTGCCTGTTGTATCCGCTATGGACCCACTTCAACCCTTTTGCCGATTCCGGATACATTTCAGGTCGTCCTCGTATGTACAGGTTAATTTAACGTTTGTACATGATATTAAAGTTACATTCAAACGTTACGTTGCTTTTGGCTTGATTCCAAACAACTGTACAACGTTACACACGAAGTTAATTTTCACGTTGTTTTGTAGGGTATTCACGCTCTTTTGGTTTTGTTGATTGTTATTACTTGTTTTTTATTAAATTTTTAATTAGTTACTACCGCTACTTTTTGATGATTATGAAACAATTTTGATGTTTAGTAAATCCGGAAGAAATAATTACAAAGCCATAAGAATATTCAATGAGAGTTACCCTAATTGGCCTATTAATCAGTAATATTTCATGTAACTTTGTACTAAATTTACGGAACAGAACAAAGTTCACAAAAGAGACTTACTTTAACAGAAAGTAAAACTCAAATTATTGAAAAAGCTGTAGTGGAACCGCGGCAGAAACGTTTGATATCGTAAA
Source organism: Trypoxylus dichotomus (assembly GCA_023509865.1). NCBI lineage: Eukaryota > Metazoa > Arthropoda > Insecta > Coleoptera > Scarabaeidae > Trypoxylus > Trypoxylus dichotomus. Next base: position 53,789,691 of record CM042076.1, on the reverse strand, counting down.
GTATTTGACATATCGAAAATAATAGTGAGAGAAATATAAAGATTAAGATTGCAATCATACGAACTTAAAAAATTAGCAAGTAGTAACAATTTAGGACGTATGAACAAATAAGGGGTAAGTGATAGCGAGAACAAGAAAAAAATGAAGAAGCAATATTTAATAACAAGTAATGTGCTATGTGTTAATAACCCAGTCAACCATTTTTAAATTTCACGAGCAATTTATGTTGGTAGTTCCTATAAAGGTAAAATATATTCTTCTTTCTTTATTTTTCTCTCGTAAAACAATTAATTACTACCAAAAATGTAAGACTATTACCAAAAAATTTATAATTTTTTAATATGGAAAACCGCATTGATTTAAATCATGATTTAAATTCTAATCGAATGATCCCGGTTAAATTAGTTAAATACCATTACTTAAAATTACAACTTACTTTATAGAAATAATGTTAGCTGTTTGTCTGCCAGGTGTGTCTTCATAAAGTTGTTCTACGGCGTCCACCAGCCCCATTCCCACAGTATTAAATTCCTTAGATAGACGATCACTGAATTCGTCAATATATAATTCATTGGCAGTGAATGTGAAGCGATAGTATGTAGCTGTGAACAGCAATAGAATGTATATTGGAACAGAGAAATTCAAATAAGAACAACTACCTGGTGAGGGTTGTGGAGTGGAGCCTGAACCTTCATCACCCGATCCGTCATCAATATCTTCGTCGTCTGGTATATCATTTCTGTTAACACAAAATATTCATTTATATTTCATCAGCTTTTATTTATTTTAAAGAAAGTACCTGGAGAATTGATGGTCACTTGGATCTATGCGTACTTCGTTGATAGCTAAGAAGGAAAATAGCAAGTTTAAATGGGATTTCATGATGCCTGTAATATCGAGTGTATTTTCTAATTATACTTACTGTCGTCCTCTTCATCGATTGTTTGTTGGTCGATATCAGGCGACTCGGTTGTAGAAAACAAACCAAACAATGAGGATATTTGACGTTTAATTCTGTGAAAATTTTTCGTTGCCCAATGATCATTATCTTCTAAGTGATGACTAGAATCTACGCCACGATGGAAATTTGACCTATTCGGAACATGCCTTCTGGATATATGGCTATTTGTGGCATCTAAATTTTCAAATACTAAATCGGAGTCGTCCTGAAAGAAAATAAACTTAGGTTAGTACAAGTGTTGGTATTTCGTACGTAGTTTTGTCTATTATTTACAATTTCGAGGTTTCTTTAGTACACTAACATAGAAATCGTGCTGTTTTACAAGAAAACTTGTTTTATGTATCTACATATTCAGTTTTATGGAATGTAGGCTCTGGCTTTCCCCTATATATGTATCAATTATAATGGGACCTTTTAATAAGACTCCTCAAGAACATATCAGAATTTGCTTTATTTTGCTACTTATCATTTCTAGATTTGCTTACTATCTCAATTGCACTTTACTTTTACAATTTATTGTAAGGGAAGATATATTATTGGACTCCCTCTAATTGTTATTAGAATTTAAACATGAGAATAGATAGGTACGTAAATAGATTTTTCTATTTATATGTTGATCGATTAGTTTCCCTAATATAAAGACTCTGCATTTAGCTTATTTTCCAAAATTCATTTTTGCCCTTATTGTATCAATATTCCCTTTCTTTTTATAGAAAAGGGTCCCTTCATCAACAGGAAACGGTGAGCAATACATTTCTCCAACGTATAGCTTATATCACATCAAATTTAATAATTATTATAAAATTTGTTATATAATTATTTGAATCCCACGCATACCCACAGCAATTAGCTAAAACCTCATCCAAAATTAGCATCTCCACTGGAAGTATTTGGGGAATGCTTTCGTCGCCATGGTAGGACAGTGATCATAATCACTAGGCCATGATCGGTCATATCTGCGCTTGGTTGCGGCGCAGCGAACAAAAGAGGGTTAGGTACAGAACAATTTTCAAGCAAAACAACTCTTTTGGAATTTGAAGAGCAGCTGATCTGCAAGTTCACAGAGATTGTGTGCGTGAGTAGAATAAAAAAAAAGGTTTTCATAAATCAGATTTATTTTAAAATTTTCAAAATTAGCTAGCATAGGGATTGCGTTAGATTTTTGTCGAAGTTGCTCCGATTGTAGGTAATATAGACCTTTATGTTACATTAATATACTATTGCTTTGCTGTAAAATTCATATTATTTTTTATTTCAAACAAAACTTTAAATTAAAGAATCCACTACAGGTAAAACTAACTTCTTTACGAAGCTCTGAGAAATTTCTCACGCACACAATCTCTGTGAACTTGCAGATCAGCTGCTCTTCAAATTCCAAGTTATGAATATATATATATATATATATATATATATATATATATATATATTCATAACTAGTAATCACATTTATATCGCACCATTGTGCAGTAGTTCACTTGGGGCGCTTCTGGAGAGAATAAGGAGCACAGGGGAATTTATACTTATAATACATATTTGCATTATTCCCCAAACTATTATGGAATAGGCGGCCCTTTATTCATTTTTTGGAAAAATATGTTACTGCTTGAAGATTGTCGATCAGAAGCTAATTGCGAAGGCATTTTCACCCCGTGAAATTACAACTTACAAATATCATATGGATAAAAGCGGACGAAGATATTAAGAAAAGTAGTATAATCAATGCTATATTGGGTGCTTTTAAATTTGATAATCCGTCCATACTATTTATTTTCTGTAGCAAAGATTTTCAAAATACGAAAACAAAGTATGATCCTTGGTGTATAATAAAGTCAATTCAGAATTTTTATCACTAACGGTGCCGCAATTCTGGTTAAAGTTGGAATTTTACAAAAAGTAGATTTTCCTCATATCCTTCACGCAACATGTGTGTCATTTTGGGGCAGATATTCATCCAGCAAAGATTTGACAAACTCAGCTAACACAAATTTCGTATCCACCAGAATATCAAATATTCTCCTTCTACGTTGAAACCACCAGATTATTGCTATTCTGCAAGATTAAGAACCATTTTTGGATCATTAGTTTGAAGCGGATGTAACGAAGATTTGTGAAAAATGCTCTGCTATTGAAAAATCATTTAAACAATTGGCAAATGGCGCCTCATGTTTATTGGAACTGTTTAACATAGATGATAATATGGAAACGCCCCTGGTAAACTTGACGGTTAATATAGGGCACCCAACTGCTTACGACTCAGAACTACTTTCTCCTTTCTTAGATCAATAGCACTGATAGCCATCAGGACCATCTAAATTAAACTTTTTCTCATCAGTAAAAATGTAAACACGTGGTTGCAAATGCTGCAACATCTGGCTTTTTTATGCTGACGCCTTAAAGGAGGTTTTCGTTTTAAGTGAGCTGTCGCTTTGGGCCTTTTAGATTTGCGTGCTTTTCAGTAATTTTTTAAAGACTTTATTGTAAAATATTTTCCTTATTTGCACTCTACCTGTTGAGGACAAAACTAAAACTGATGAGATGACCTCCCCGAATATTTTTGTTCATCAACGCTTTCTCAATGCCAATAGCAGAAACTACTGCAATTAACCTTGCACGTTTGCAACACGGGTTGCCTACTCGATTTTTTCAATATAATTCTCATTTTTCCTTAAAATTTATGGGTAGCCTATACTAATGTCACGAGCTGCATAAAATAATATGAACGAAAAGGCAGGATCAATTGAAGAAGGTAACGAAAGAAGAAACTAAAAAAATAAAACAAGCACTACGAAAAGATGAAACAATAATAACGCATATGACCTGTAGCCTACAGCGTCAAGAACACGACTGAATGCATTCCAGCTTTGATAACAAAGCGAATGAAGTGAGAGTAAATTTCACATCAAATAAAAACATGAGGGGTTGCTATAACTTACGTATTTGCAATTAGATTACCCTTACTTCATATCTACTCTTTTTCTACTTGTCTGTATTGGCTTTACAAATAGAGGAAAAGAAATTGCATCTATATGAAACCATATTAAAAGAATTTTTCAGCATTATAACATTATAAAAACGGATTACTTTCGCATTATATCGTACTTAATTTACTACCTCTTGTTCTATCAACATACAAAAAACTAGGTGCGATTTCCGAAGCCTTAATGTAGAGGAAAGCCACGGTTACGGTAGTAACAAGAGGATCAGAGGAGGAAGGAGCACGCTATCATCTTGATATCGCGTTGATATGAAGTTATGGCCGGGATGTGGTTAGATTCACTGATGTGATTCTATCTGCCGGACCGATATACATCGACGTGAAACATTCTAAACATGATTGTGTGAAAAAATCTGCGCGGAAATATTCGATTTAATGGGGTGATCTAGATATGATAGGATAACCGAACACACGTTTTTCCTTCATGGACGGTTATAGAGGTTTTGAGTTGTTTTTTTCATTAAATAACGATGTTATTATTTGCTGCATACCAAAATATATAGTTATTCGCCGGAAATTTGTTCCGGTTCTGGAAACTCTAATGGGGGTGAATGTAAGCTCTCGTATTAATCAAACGTTAAATTTAATTTCAGATAGCAATAAATTCCTTGTTTATATTGAAATCTATTAAATCTAATAGATAAAGATAAAGTACATGTTCCATATTTAAAACTTCGTTGGAGCAATGATACTTTGATATATTTAACAGCGAATCCCAATCAATAATGTGAAAATCATTTATTTATTTTCTTCGGATACAACCGAACGAATTTTTGTCTTCCATTTTATATTTTTAATGTTACAATTCATTTATTTGTACTTTGCATTCATTTCTGCAATTGATTCATTTTGCATAAATATATTTTGGTATATGATTCGCTATTACAACCAAATCTATATGTAATCTCTATGTAATTAGTATTGCTTAAGTTTAGGCAGCAAATGTTGACGTAAGGAAATCCTAGCAATTATCTCGATCTACTAAATTCTATGCGATACCAATTCACTATGCTAATTATTGTCTTTATTCCAAATTTCGGGTAGTATTGCCGTGCTTTCTAATTATTACCATGAAATAATCACCAGATGTCTATAACTTTCATTTTCAAGAACAATTAGGTAGCTTGGGGTTGTTCACTAATACACAACCGAAGTTGCTTATCAATAATCTGTTCAATAACTTAACATACAGTGCACCAGTACGGATTCAAATCACAACGTAAGTTCAACAGAATTCAACGTAACCTCAATACAGTTCTCAAAGATCTCAAGTTACAAAACATTCAGAACTGTCATTAGTAACAATTCGGTATCATTGATTTCATAGTTCACAAATTGTTCCTAGTAAGAACGAATTCGGAGTCAACTAAAGAACAATTGTGAATTGTAAATCAAGATTGTGCTAGTAAATAAATTTGGTTAAATGTTCCAAGTGCGTCAACTTCATTTGTTTTCTCCCAACCGTATACACCCGATAGTGTACTCTGGTCCTTCGAACTGAAAGCAAGAGGAACTATCGAGATACACGTCGCAACCGTTCAGATTAGCAGGTCAAAACATATTTTACCACTAGAATATCCCTAAATACATACATGAAAGTAAATTGTATACCATTTGCTGCGTTGTCACAAGAAATTTATTGATTATGCTGCTTTAAAGGCTGTATCAGCTGTTCATATTGTAAAAACACATCGAAAAAATGCCTAGAGAACAATACCCAAAAAAATAATGCCCCTAATACAGCTACTCATGTAACTGGGCAACATGTTTGCATGTTAACGTTTTCTCTCCTCACATTGTCCTTCTCGTGAATGATGCCACCAATACAATCAGTAGCTATATTAACAACATTAGTCTTTTGGGTATTGTTCTTTATTGTGTAAAATTTTCTTTTGTACTTCTATTTTTTGGATCAATCGCGCCATGAAATGAAACAAATAAGCAGCTGAGAAAATATTTAATAGTTCTAAAGCTTTTATTTTAGGAAACAAAAGATTGCATCTCCTAAATTCCATGTTTCTTTGAAGTAGAACTCAATATTAGCGTTTCGGTTACTATTAGCTGCTGTTAGATAAGCAATGTTGGTATATAATTATGAAGTACATTTCGTTATTGAAATCTACTCGATCATTTAAAATAGAAATCACCATATTCAATCAAGAGTGATATAAGTTTGAAAATATATTTGAGGAATAGATTGTTATCCTTAATACCGTTTACCAACATTTCAAAATTACGTTTTTATTGATCTAATGCGCATTTTAAACGGAAAACATGGTCAAGGTCTTATATTATTGGAAATATTCTTTACAGGTGCATAAAAATGTCGGCTCAAATATTCTTTTTGGTGGCGGATATGTCTTATACGATTAATTTCTTCTGTAATTAAGTGCACAATGCCGTAATAGTTGAGCATGCGAAGTCACAATCATTTAATAAGGATTGTTGATCTACGGTAATTACATCACTGTATGCACATAAAACTTTCCGCATGCAAAGTTTAAAAGGGGACTGGTAAACAGTTTACGTCTTAGAGCTAACACCGAATATGACTGAAGGTATGTATTGTTATCAAAATCAATTTGGCAAAAGTATTTAACGCCGTATTTGAAATACCTTACACCTGGTACTGCAAAATGTACCAGTGAACGTTCTATTCGAAAAAGAGGAACACATGAACGTCTATGCGTAAATCTGTTCCATGAAATGAATTGAATAAAGTGAAGACAAGCGTAGAATACACATTTATTTGGAATTACGGAAGCCTATTCCAGCAGCAGTTTCCGTAGTTTTAATTGGATAAATAAATTGTGTTTGACTTCAAAAAAGAGTAAGTATTTAATAACGGTAAAGTATAACAATTTAGTCAAGTGGGTAGTGTTTTTCAGGTTTTGCTGTGTACTGTTCGCAAGGTCTCTAAACAACTTCTAATGAAGTTAACAGCGTGTTTTATACGACAAAACCCGAAAGACACTACTTCGATAATTATTGTGTTACAAAAAATCCATATGTATATGAAAATGGTCGTACGCTATTAAGTGTAAAAATAACGCGCATCAGTGTACTTTACTTATTCATATGTAGGTATACCTTTTAACGCCATGTATCTTTGTACAATTCACGTATATCCTACTTGTATCTTCCTGTTGATACAAACCTCTACAAATAACAGAACCGTGCAGCTATGCGATTTACTTGTATAGAAAGCTTCCGCAGAGTAATATATTATCCGTGTCCTTTTTGTGTAAGAAAGCAATGTGCAAAATTTCTCCCTTGTAGCGATGATAAAGAACACTGTCGTAATATTGTCGTTTGAACGGTCTGGTCTCTGTACTCGATTTTTCACGGTGTACAACTTGAGAAGTTGCAAACATATTAAACTTTCTAACACACAGAGTTAGCCGTGAATTTTATATTTCTGTTTGCTACAGTGGCGGTTTTTTCTATGGTTAGGAGGTTGGCGCAACCACCAAAAATAATAGAAAAAATATTTAATTCATAAAATGAAAAAGTGTTATTCTATATTTTTAAAATTATAAATTAAAAATTTACACCATCTCTATAGAATAAATAAACTATTTATAAGGTAAAGTTTTCAATATACTATTTCCTTTTGGTTTCTAAACATGCAACGTAACCTAATGATTGGGACGATATGTTATATAAAGTAAAGAAAAACGCCCTTGGTTCCAGAGTAAGTGCAATCCATGTATGCAACACATGGGCTGAAAAGTCCCGGGCCTAACAAAGAAAACACGGTTTTTTTGGTTCAAAATTAGTTTTATTCATCAACGTAATCTCCATCAAGAGCAACGCAATCATTCCAGCGCCGCTCTAACATTTCAATACCACTTTTGTAGAACAATTTATCTTTTGCCTCAAAATAGGCCTCAGTTTCAGCGATAACCTCTTCATTCGTGCGAAATTTCTTACCGGCGAGCATTTTTTTGAGGTCTACGAACAGCCAGTAGTCGCTGGGAACCAAATCTGGTGAACACGGTGGATGTGGGAGCAATTCGAAGTTCAATTCATGTAATTTTGCCATTGTTGTGATTAACTTGTGACACGGTGCGTTGTCTTGATGAAACAAAATTTTTTTCTTTGCCATATGCGGTCGTTTCTTTGCAATTTCGGCCATCAAGCGCTCCTATAACGCTATATAATATTCACTGTTGATGGTATTTCCTTTCTCAAGATAGTCGATGAATATTACATCACCCACATTCCAAAATACCGAAGCCATAACTTTTCCAGCCGATTGTTGTGCTTTCGGGCGCTTTGGACGAGGTTCACCACTCAGATGACGATCGTTTTGATTCCGGAGTGAAGTGATGGATCCATGTTTCATCCATTGTCATATAGACGCAAAAATTCCGGTTTGTTACGTTTAAACATAGCCAAACATTGCTCAGAATCATCAAGACGTTCTTGTTTTTGGTCAACAATGAGCAAACGCGGCACCCACTTTGAACAGAGCTTTCTCATAGTCAAATGCTCATGCAATATAAAGCCAATATGTTCTTTTGATATCTACGATGTCAGCTAACTCACGCAACTTCACTTTTCGATCATTCAAAACGATTTTGTGGATTTTTTTTATGTTTTCTGGTGTTACCGCCTCATTTGGACGTCCACTGCGTTCTGCATCATCGGTGTCTCTACGACCACGTCTGAAGTCAGCAAACCAACGTTTTATTGTTGTTTCTGATGGAGCGGAGTCCCCATAACACTTTTCAAGCCATTGCTTCGCTTGAACGGTATTTTTTTCCCATCAAGGAGCAGTGTAAAATTAAAACACGAAATTGTTTTTGATCCATTGTTTTGAAAATGACAAAAGTAGCGTGACTCTTAGCACAATAACTCACAAACTAATGAATAGAATATCATGAAATTTTAACAGCTGTCTTTTGAAGGTTAGTACTAACTGAGAGAAAGGTGACTGCAATAAAACTAGCGTCATCTATGTGTTAGGCCCGGGACTTTTCAGCCCACGTGTTATATGGCTAACGAGAATGTGTTTCGAGTGTCTCGATATAGAACAACGATGTTGCGGCGTCAGTGCAACCTAAGGGGTCTTACATGTTTATACATGCGTGTGTGCAATAACTTCATAATTTGAGGAGACTGCGTTACGTTATACAAGCTAATAAGTATATATTTGTGTCTTAAAGGTTTTTTCGTTCTTTTAATTTTCAATAATAATGAATTCAGGGCAGAGTTTAGTAGCAGGCTGGCAGACTTATTCCGACATTAAATCTGAAATAATCAATTTCCAGTAAAACGTGAACTTCCAATGCAGTATTTAATCGGGATATTTATAATAAACGTTTGTAGATTTGTGGCTGTAATATAAAAAAATGCACTGTTCTGCTTTCCTTGTTTACTATTTAAAGGTGAAAAATTATGGATGAAGAATGGTAGTCCGACACCGCAAGGTACAAAGGACATAGGTTTAAGAAAAATACTGGATGAAAACGGGCTTGAGTGATTTAAATCATTTAAGCGATCGAATTAAGAAACACTGTGTATCACATAGGCATATGAAAAATGTAGTCCAATTTTCGCTTTTCCAAAAGTTGATATTACCGAATATACCGAAGAAATATAGCATTGTGCAGTGAAAAAGTGAAACGTGTGCGTTTTTGTGGAGTTTTCGAACTTGCATTGAGAGAATACGATGAATCAATTTTGTCCTCTAACCCCAAATTTTAGTGCCGAATTGGACGTTGGTTTAAAAGACTATCTAGAAAAGCTACTACTTTAAAACCAATGTTCAGTGTATGTCAGGAAGAAATCTCTAAACAAATAAAATTTCTGTAGAATCTTCTCTAATAGTTGGCGAAATTATTGACGTACCAAATAAATATAAAATTGCCATACTATTTAGGCATCTAGCTAAAGATAAACCTGTTGAACGATTTTGAAGTTTTTAGCACCGTCAGATCATAATGAACAGTAATGGTAATGAAAGTGATTACCCAGTAATATTATGAGGCAGTCATGAAAGGATCGTGTAATGGGGTACGACCACTTAACAAACTTACGCGCATCAATTAAATCTAGTTATATTCAATGCTGCCTCTGCCAACAATAATATCTGTATATGCTTTGGAAACTTAGAAGGAATTTGTACCTTCTTTTCAAGCAGTTCTCAAATAATTACGGTATTGGACGAAATAGTTAACAAGCTGCTGCCTCGTTCAGCCCCAACAAAATAGAATCTTAATTCCAAAATTATTGGTACTGTGTTTGAACACGGGGAAAAAATTACAGAAACAATGCGAAGAATTTTGAATCAAAGTAAAACTATAAGCATCACTACTATCAAGCTTCGAGCTATATTACGCTTCTTACTAATAAGAGTTTTATGTTATCATTTGAAACTCAATTAGCTCAAATCAGAAATAATATCATGAACATCAGCAACAGTGGGCCAATCAACTACAAAACGACATAAGGTCGATGGAGATGAATATACCCGAGAAGCAAAGGAAGTTTGTGATATTATTATTTGTCAGGCCAAAGATAGGTTTAGCTTTACTGGATATTTAACTACAACTACTCTATTTTATGACGATAAATTTAATACAGCCTCCATTTTCCGGAAAATGTCTTTCAGGAAACAATTAAATCTTATCTATACGTTGATGAGCGGAAACTCCGTACTACGCGTGATTTATAAAACTGAAAATTCTAAATCAATCTCGGGTTTGTTTCCACTTTATGACATCATTTCACAAAACAGTGAACTAAGTGTGTACTCTTAGTACAACTGAAACTAATTACAATTTCGCTGACATCAGCTGAAGTAGATCGGTGTTTTCTACTTTGAAAAGAATAAAAACTTTCTTAAGAAACAGCATGGCACAAGAAAGAATTTCTGCATTGGCGATGCTTTTTCATGAAAAGATAAAAAGTATTCCAGATTTTAATCAAAGTGTTATAGGTAAATTTGCTACTACTAGAGATCGTCGCATGGGTTTCCTATTTCAGTTAAATCAGAATATTAGTGAGCTCTAAGTCGTTTTCTTGTTTCTATATAATTCCCCTAGCAAAAATAATTTTTAATAAAACACAAATAGTCACCTACTCTAAAAGGAATTAGTATTCATAAAATTTGCAACCCCCACATTTTTAAGTACGAGCCACCGCTCATTTACTATAAGTACGACAAACACTTATGAAATAGTTCTTATATAATTGTTCATATAGTATTATTATAATGGTAGAGACCCTTGCTTCATTTTTAACGTTTGATACATCTGGTAAGAAAAATAAATCTTAAGTATTCTAGATTATAAACTAATAACTTGCAACTTATTTGCATGTCGTAATCAAGTTCTTTGATAGCACTTTAGAAGGTTGAGAAGACAGATTAAGGGCGACTCGCTCGGTGCCGTTACTTTTGCTCTATTTTGTAAGATTTGTTTTTCAAACAAAGTGTTGGTGACACTTTCGGAATTTCAAGTAAGAAGTCGTAGGTCACAAGTATTATAAAGCGGGTTCATGACGTCGGCTTTTACTCGTGTGCGTCTTGCCTTCCTGATAGCGCCGGGTCGTGCCTTTCTGAAGCGAAGAGAATCCAATATTGACAAATTATTACAGAAAATGAGCGAGAAAATTTGTCAATATATTCATAGCCTTTCAAACTTGAACGATGGTTTCAACGTGATAATAAAATGTCTTAAATGAGTATATATATACCATATAAAAAATTTTAAATTTGGAATGCTTTTTTTTACATTAATTTGATATTCTCCAATTACTACCGGTTAAATCTCATCTATCCAAATTTGCAATGAATTTAAATGTAATAAGTATATAACTGCATTGAATTTCTTGCAGCAATGTATTATGATAATTTTTTAACAAATTCCGTATTTAAATTGTAAAAATGAGTACACATGAAACCACGAAAGTTTGTAGTTACATCATTGTTTCATCGATAAAGTGAAGACAAGCGCTATATCTAAAACTCAGAATCATACGTACACTCAAGCGAGATAGAAGTATATAACATAAGTCGTAGCTACCTAAGATATACGTCCATATTTCATTAAGGATCAATGAACTAGTTGAAGTCAGATAGAATACGGTTACGGAATGCGTAGATAAGAGCTTTGAAAATGCACTACAGTGCATGCAACTCTAATAATTATAACAGAAAGAGCAGTAATACGAGAGAAAGTCGGTAAGTAGGTCACAAAAAGCTATTATAAAAATAATGTTTGCTGTATAAAGTTGTGTTTGGGTTGGTGTCTGAACCACGTGGATAGTCGCTGAGGGTTAGTCCTGCTCTAATTCTGCAATTCTCATCTGAGTTAAGTGGGCCGAACGCAGCGTAATGCAGTAATATTCCTCTCGCCAATAAGGCTGGACATTTTCGTCCAATTACATCCCGAAACAACAACAAAACTACAGTTTGATTCAGTAGTCACGCTCTCATTTCTATTCTGGGAATGGGCCAGAAGCATTCCTTGAGCATCCCCGAAATACGGTAAGCATAACCTTACCAGCTAAGGACACGACCTTCAATTTCTGTATTGACCGTGAAAGATGTTTCCATTGCATTGAAGCACGCATTGCTTCGAATTGGTAGTAGTGCAGTTATGACTCATCACCAATAACAATCCTGTCAAGCATGTCCTTCCCTTCGTATGCGTACCAAGAGAGACGTTGCAAGGACACGCTCATTCGAATCCTTCTGTGTTCCTCGGGCAGTTATCTAGGTACCCACCACCGCAAACTTTTCGAACGTTCAAACGATCATACATCAGTTCGTAGGCTAAATCATGAAAATACCCTATTACAGTTGCTAAGCTGTCAATTGTTACCCACCAGTCAGTTCAAATCATTTCTTCCACCCGCCGAATAGTTGCATCTATCGCAATCTAAACGGGGCGGCCACTTCGCTGATTGTCAACAACTTTCGAGCGGCCTTGAGAGAATTTCTCAACCCAATTATTCGCGGTTTCACGCGATACACACTTTTCACCGTAAACGGGTGATACTTCCTTATGGACATCTTTTGCAGGAAGCTCTTTTCCCAGAAAAAAAAACGCACAATAGCACGCTGCCCTCCCACACTCTTCAAGCACGGTTGCTATTTTAACACTGCCTGCAACTGTCACTTGAGTATCATAAACCTGAATTATGCTGACAGCTAGTAACAGATACGGAAATAGTTTATTGCTATTGTCAGCTTTCCCACAGCTGTTTGTAACTTATTTAATGACTTTCCCTCGTAGCTAGATGCACTGAATGACATTTCTGTTACCTTGTCATAATAACTCTTGTGTATATAAAAACAGTTTATTTGATTATTTCATATTACTTTCGTGGAACATAATATTGTTATCATTCCGTACGTAAAACGTTGTTCTGTAATTGCTTACATATTGGGGATTACGCTAAGAAAAAAACATGTTATAAGAGAAAGAGCAGACGAAAATGGGAAAGACAATTAGCTTGCTTAACGGGAACAAACTTTCCAGTTACGGATAGGGAGATAATCTTTAAGATCGTACGTGAGCCTATCTTGTGATAATATTCGACTGTAGGAATCATAGCAATAACGTCGCCAATTAGTATATGTTCGGTTAATTTGCACCTAAACAGTGAAACGTACTTGCCCTAGATTAATTACTCATTGTACCACTTCCATTTATATTTTAATATGTACGTATGTATCTACATACATAATTACCTTCGATAAATTAGCAGTTGAACCGCCGTACGAGGACGACCTGAGATGTTTTTGGCAATGGACAAAAAAAACACGGTATTGGTGCGGTTTCTTATTTTTATTTTTCGATGTAGCCTCCTCGAAGATCAATACACTTTTTCAAGTGTCTCCTCAAGCCGTCGGAAAAGCAGGATGTTTCGAGGTCTACAAAATAGTCATCTGTAGCGGCGATGATCTCCGCCTCTTAAGTGTTGCAAATCTCTTTCCTCCCGGTGATTTTTTCAGGTTTGGGAATAGAAAGAAGCCACTTGGAGCTAGGTCCGGTGAATATGGAGGATGAGAGACCAATTCATAGCGCAACGCATTCAATTTGGACACAACGATGTGGGATGAGTGAGCCAGCATTATCGTGGTGGAACAATACCTTATTCCGCTGCAAACGAGACCCGATTTCGTTTTTGCTCCGGTGTGAGCAAGCGCGCTACCCATCGCGCCGAATGGCTTTTCATACTCAAAATTTCGTGTACGATATCGCCAACGGATTCTTCTAAGGTGGTTGTCTCTGCTATCTCTTACAGCTTCAATGGGATTGCTTACCACGACATCACGAATCTTGTTGGCCATTTCATCGTTGGTAGTGGTTTTTGGCCGTCCACTGCGTGGTTCGTCACTTGTGCTTATGCGGCTACGTTTACACTCGCTCACCCAGAACCTGATGATCGAAAATGATGGAGTACATTTGCCATGAACTTCTAGCAAAATATTTCGAATTTATACACTCTTACTACTACTACTACTACTAATACTACTACTCTTAAACAACAACTATTGACAGCAGACGTCTGAAATTTTGGAAACTGCCATAAAAAGGTTGCCCTTCCCGAGTGCATCCACTTCAATCAACGTGCGCCATCTCTTGCTGATTTCGGAAATATTTCAGGTCGTCCTTGTATATAGTGATTATGAACATAATGTACTATAATGTACTACTATTTAAAAAAAATATTATATATATTATTATATTATATATATTACATTTAGATGCACATTTATAAAATAATGTGCTGTGAAGAAAATATATATTCTAGAAATGTGGTACTTCTCTGGCCATGATGTTCCTTGCAGGATGTAATAGTTGAAAAAAATTAGAAACAAAATCATTTAGTAGACAGACTGTATCAAAAAGGCGAGTGTGACACTACTCCAGGAAGTGAAATTCACTAAGGGTAAACATGCAACCACTAATCCGCTTACTTTTAAAACAGCTCGTCCTTGAAGGTATTTTGAATAGACGTCATAAATTCATAAGCGTCGTGCGTTGTACGTCGACGTTAAAAGCTATGAAAAGAGCTCTAAAACATAACTGGAAAAAAGGAGTGGTTGCTAAGAATTTCATTTATTTCTCTACAAGTTTAGTTAGCACACGCTAGTGATGTCGTTCAAGTTTCAATGACGTAGTGTCACATTTTCGTGTTGTATGTAGTCTACAGTAATGCTGGGACTAAGCGATCGTTTAACTTTATTGCAAAGTCAGGTAATGAAGCAGAATTTGTTGATTCATTTGAAGTATTTTGTAGTTACATACTGATTTCAAACTAAAAAAAAATTATGACATAAATCTCTTAACAAGCTAATGTATAATGCTAGTACTACCATTTCAAGTAATCACAACACGGATTTTCAGTAATTGCCAAACTCTCACCAGTAGTCTCAGAATTTATTTGTTCGGATGAGCATCAAATTTATTTTCTCATATATTTACTTTACAAATAACATTCAGACGTTCTCAGTTCTTTTGCTTTAATATGTTTGGGTAAATGCTACAAATGTAATAACTTTGTTAAAACAGTTGTACGAATATCCTTATTTTACGATTCTGTATAGGGGCTATAGATATAGTCATCCTAACTGTACTAATTTACAACTTTTTAATATATTTTTTGCTGCACATAAAAAGTTACTTCGACTAAAATTATTTTGGCTTTGTTTTAAATACAAAACAAATTCTTATATAGAAGTGAGTGTTAAATAGCGAAGAGAAAGCGTTCCAATGCTTTTGCAATAAGAATAACAAAACTTCGTTAAACTTGAAAACACTTTTTATACACATTTCAATAACAAACCTTAGTTATGTACATTTTGAAGCAATTAACAGATGGATTGTTTTAAAGCATACAAAAATACACAATTAGAAAATTAAGTATGCGGAAAAATTAAATTTTGTTTGTTATATACACCGAGCTTCCAGGAGAAATAATACGAAGCAAAAGTTTTTGTCGTTTTTTGGATTTATAAAACTGTAGGAAATAAAAGTAAAATAGTTATTATTAACGCTATGTTAAATATCATTGCTGTAAGTCTATGTAAGCAAGTAATCTTGAGATCTTTTTGATACATTGTGCACTTCTTGTAGACCCAAAATGCAATTAGACAGAATCACTATTGATGCCGAATGTATACTCCCGTGAAGTTTAAGGTTAAAGCTGGAACCAAGTATTCAGGAATAGTCAAAGAGATTTTCGAGAGGAACGACGTTCCGGGAGATCTCTCATCATTGATTAAAAGCTTCTTCGCTAAAAATTGCGGTCACTGAGACAATTATCACACGGGCTTGACCCTTCGCGGTGGACAATAGATCGCGCTATCTCCACTCTACGAAAAGTAAGTAAACAATGCAGAGAAATGCGGAATTAACTATAAAACAGGCACAGCGACGAGTACAAATCTGTAAACTTTTTTCGAACCCACAGTATCTCAATTTCTATTGACGAATTGTAACTTGTAAAAGTGTATTTACCTTTGTAATCCAAGCAAACCAATTATTGGCCAATCTGCAGAATCTATGGTCAAGCGCAAGAGCTTTGAAGCGGAAATGATGCTGTGTTTGGTGGAATTACAAAGGTGTTATTCACTTTGAATTGGCACCAAAGGGTAGGGCACTAAACTCCTAACTATACTACGAGCAAGTGGATCAAATGTATGCAGCTTTAAAAGAAATATACTCCACATCAAGACAAGGACTATCCAAAAGCTGAAAGAGTTTCAATTTTACTGATCACCACCTTTTTATATCAGTGGCACAATTTTTCGCTAGGCAACTTTTTGCCAATGTTGTGAAGGTAAAAAAAAAGATATATATAGTGGATTCTTCATCTCTAAGCCAGCGGAAAAGCATTAGGCGTAGAAGCGAATACCTTACTTGATAATGGTTAAGAACAATCGATCATAATGTATTACGATTTGAAATTCAGCTATCTTTCTGTTTTTATATCATAGTACTTGTACAACGTAGATTTTACGCGGTGCCCAAATGTCTTCTTATTGTAAACACAAATCGTAGATGGCTTTGACTGTATCAAAAAGATTAATTTGATAATTTCGATAATATACACATCAAGTTTATCTTTTTTTATTTACGAGGGAAAGTCATTAAATAAGTCACAAACTGCTGCGGAAAAGCTGAAAATAGCAGCGAGGTATTCCCCTATCTGCCACTAGGTGCCAGCACAACCCAGCTTTATGGTACTGAAGTGACAGTTTCCAAAAAAAAATTGCCGCATCACTATAATACCAGGCCGCATTCGGCCCACTTAACCCAGACAAGGTTTGCAGAATTAGGGTGGAATAGCCGCAAGCGACTATCATCTGTTTGGTCCACTCAAAAACCACCTTGGCGGCAAAAAAACTTTATGGGTGATAACGATGTTCAACAAAAAGTACGCACGTGGTTCAGGCAGCAGACATTGGGACATTGATAAAACGATGGGATGAGTGTATTAATGTAGATTGAAGCTTTGTTGGAGAATAATTCTTGTTTTTGGGTAATTATTTCCCCAATTATTTTTATAATTTGTGACCTACTTATTGATTGTCCCTCGTAAATCAACTATAAGACTGTAATAATATGTGTATGAATTGTGTTATATTTTATGTGACATATACATATTCGGCAATCAGTAATTGAGTTTGGTATCTGCATTTCCGGTGCGGTTCTGATTGTGGAAGTCGGGTACGGCCCTTTAGAGGACTCAGCAAATTATCCTCTTTTTCAATCAAAGCTATCTACGATTTCATTTAAAATAAGGTTCGGTAAAAAAGTCTTGAAACGCGTTAAAGTTACATAAGTTTCAATGACATAAAAATTTACCTTCCTAATATCAAATTATTATTTCGTTAATTAAGTAGTAGGCATAATCCATATTAACGTGTGCGCTCCATTTCATTTTATTGCAAGATTTTCGTAAGAATGTTCTGAAGATCCTGCATTTCGAGACCGTTTATTATTTTAACCACGCACTAGAATATAGAGCGACAAGCATACGATTCGTGTCGTATGAGTTGTAAATGGTGTTCTTCGCCGGTTCGCGTAAAGAAAACGGACGACGTGAGACAAGAAAATCTTCCGCCGAATCGTTGAACACGAAACGTGCAGTCTTTACCAAGATTTAATGTCGATTCTTAAAACAAGAATTTCTTGTCGCTGGATCTTAGATGCGGAAATCGTAACGGATGACGGAGAATTTCAGTTATGCTAACGATACCCGTTTCACACGGTCGATTTGCGGACGCCAAACTAAGTCATGAAATTCCTCTTGTTGAGGTGTCGTTGATCATTCTCATAAATTTGTTAGTTATTATATTTACACAATCCATTTAAAATTGAACATATTGATGTTTCTTTTTCAAAAGTTCATGAAAGTTGTTTATAACGTGGAAACGATTGTAAGTATTTGTTTTCCTTCAAAAAGATATAAAAAATATCAAAGAAACAATTTGGCTGTAAGCTACTCCACTAACAGCTCCCCTTCACATGGACACGGCCATTTCGCCTAAATTAGATTATAAGATGTCTTTTAGATTATGAACTAAATGCCAATTGTGCGCTTTTACTTCTGTCAAGGTTTATGCAATAACAGCAAAGGGTTTTATTTAAATAGTTAGTGAATTATAATTAAAGAAAATATAATTAAACTGAGAAACAAAAGTTCTACACAAAGAAAAGTATACTACATGGATCAAATAAGATGCTCAAAATGTTCAATATTGTTTTCGAGAATAAAGCCTACTTTCATATACCCTTCTGTTCTTTTGCATTCTTCTGCAATTCTGTTATGAAGGCCGATGGTAAAGTACATTTTCACATGGCCCCAAAAGATCAGATGGCCCGTCATTTTGCTGCACCTCTTCTACCAATTTACTTATTACGAGTCTTTTCTCTTAACCAATCTGTAGCTTGAAAACAGTGCGGCGCCGCATCACTTTGCTGAAGATGAAGGTTATTCCTTTGCAATATAAAATTTTCATGTTCATCTGGTTGACTTTCTAAGCTCTTCGTTATAATCGGATCCATTAAAATTTATAATAGCCTGAAATATAAATCACCATTTCCATTTTGGTTGTATTGGAACCAAACACTGCATTACCAAGGATTCCTGCCCAAACGTTTGGTTTCTGAAGATATTGAGTGTAAAATTCCCGACGAATGGGCAGATCTTGTTATCACAGTAGTGGCAGTAGTGACGGTTTATGTAACCATTCAGAAAAAATACCTTCATCGCTAAAGTAGATGTTTACAAACGAAATTTGATGCTGGTTAATCATTTGCACCATAGTTTTACAAAATTCTATTCATTTCTCAAAAGCATTCATTGAGTTAGTAAGTAATTTATATATTGTAAAGAAAAAAAAATTATTTAGTTTCAAAGCTTTATGCACTGGATCTACAGAAAGATTACTTATTGAAGACACCTTTCTAATGGAAGTTAAGCAGTCGTCTACAAAATGTTCAGTGATTCCTAATTATGTGATCTTATCCACAACTTACAAGTTTCCTTGGATATTGATGGTTAAAAGCACCAGCAGTTCTTTTAGCACATTTGTTATGCTGGTAATAAAAAATTACTAATTCTGTTCTGAATACAATATTGAAACGAAAGGTCATGTTGATTTGATAAATAACAAACAGACAAGTTCATCTTGAAATGCGTTAAATTCATATGAAATGCTTAGATTACGTTAAACTCATTTGTTAAAAAATACATTTACTTCAATTTTTGCACACATAATTGACATTTCTTCTAACTTACACCTAAATTATATGTATAAGATATAAAATAGCAGACCATTATAACGCAAAGGAAAATCCCTACAATTTGATATCGTAAGTAAGGTAGTGCTATTTAAGAATTCAAAGTAGGGAAGAAGTAAACAAATACTAACGTGTCTCAGTGAATTTATATATTTCTTCGTCTTCCAAATATCTAAGACGGATCATTTTAAAATGATCACAGTGTACGCGAGTTGTTCTTTAAATTTTGTATATAGTGCAGGAATAAAACAGTAGATAGCTTTTAAAGACTTCATTGTGTTTCGAAGTATTCTCCATTAGATTAGTGCCCTTTTGCATGCGCTCGAACCAACTCTGGAAACAGTTCTTCCACTTATTTGTGGGTACAGTCAAAATACATCTTTGAGCACGCAGTCTGCTCTTGATTTTCGGGAAGGTAAAGAAATCAATTGGGCTTAGGACCAAACTGTGCGGAGGATGGTCTAACAATTCGACGTTTGTTGTATTAGAAATTCAATTGTCTTGCGTGCTGTGTGTGAACTTGCGTTGTCTTGATGGAGGATGATTCGTCGTTTGGGGTTTGGCAGTAACAGTTCTTTGATCTTATACAGGAATTGTTGCTACATGACCTGTTATCGAGACAAATCTTGCGACAATATTTCTGGAGACACTTCGAAAACGGATGACTTTTATCGGCTTCTCTTCACCTTGGAACACCCACACAGACGACTGGCGTTTATTTATTCAGTTTATTTGTTAATCCAAGATTCATTACAGACAACGTTATATACATTTTTAGACTTTCCGGCGTTGAATCGGTCAAGAGTTTTTTGACACCAATTCACCCTAGATGCTTTCTGTTCTTCGGTCAACAGATGCGCAATCCAACGGAAAATTATTTTTTTACAAACAATTCTTTATGCAAACTTTTTTGAATTGAGAGCTTTGAAATCCTCCATGATACCTCAATCCACGATATGTTACATGTCGGTCTTCGTTAATGATCTTACACACAGCATCGACGTTTTCCTGGGTGACTGCGTTTCTTGGTGCATCCACTTTTGAATCGTCACTAACTTGTCAGTTTTGACAGTTCATTGTGGCAACAACCGATCGCACTGAAACTTTGGATTTAGATTAACTAAGGATGAAGGTTAATTTTTAGTATTGACATTTCGCTAGTGGGGCCCTCTATGTCCTAATATTAAAAACTTAAAAGACGTTCTTTGCATATTGTGTACAAAGCAAGCTGATTTTAGTAGTTTCTTCTATAAATATAAATTACAAAATAACGGAGATAATACCAATGCCTTTTACTTCGATATAAGTTTGAACTAGTGAACACATTGTTCTAGGCCATTATTACTGCAGCAATATTTTCAACTTTTAAAATTCAGTATAGCAGTTGCACATAGTTCTTTATCAACCAGTATAATCTGGCGTTACGTTTAATGCCACTGTTTTGAATTACATTAGTATTGTAGATAGCCCACATCCTAAAATATCGTCGACATGGTTTTTTATTATCAATGCTTGCCATATATGTAACTAATAATTCTTTTGTGCGCCAAAAGGATTTCCGTTATTTTATACTTAAATCAAGTAGAAAGATTGCTGTGTTAATAATAAACTATATTGATATAAAATGTTGTAGACGACGTTAATTGCCCAGGAGTGATTCCCTATTAATTATTATTCCAAATTTAAGAAAAACATAGACACAATTTAAACCGAATTACCTCCAGCATCCTATCATCGATTGTGCGTGTTTGTAATGTAACAATGTAATTTGATCAATCTGGCGGTATTGCGAGAGAGGGTCGCAACGTACAGACTGGTTAGCACCCAGAGCACGCGCCCGCTATTCTCAGACAACTTCACACTTTTAGTCTTAAGAATGATCGCCTCCCCGGCACGGGAGTACGGAACAAGAGTATCAGCGACATTAGAAAGACTAACTCGTTCTGGTAACGTCGGCCATTTATCGAAGAAATTACCCGTTAAATTTTATAACTAAATGTAACTCCGGGGTTTGTTGTTGGCAGAGTTTGTTCGAGCGGGAAAAAAAGAACGAAGGGCGTACACGACGTCTGGTTATCTACAGAATATTAATTTGTTTTATTCATCGGCTTGTGTCTAAGATGGTATTAGCAGTTAGCTTGTATGAAATATATGTTGCAATTATTTATGGTCAGTTTCACTAAATAATCAAGTTATTCAGTAACGTTTAAGCAAAGTAATCGTTTTCATACTGTCTTGTACACGATTACCAATTTAATCAGTATTTCCTCTTCTTCTATTTGTGCTATCTCCATCATCGACGGTTGACGAACACCTCATCAAGGTCTCTCAAAAAGATTCCATATTTGCTATTTGAGACCATGTGATTCTCTTAGGAAATAATTTCTTGGTTGCTTTGTTGCTTTCCTCAAAATTTCCTATCAGGCATATTTTCTTCTCACTTTCTCCTACCATTTTCGTTCCCTACAACTATGTAGTTTCTGACGGTGAAGTAATCTCACAGGAACGTTGCACGTTCTGGCTTATGCTTTGCACTTTCATTCTCCTCAACATAGTAACTGTCAAATGTATACTGTTTATCTACTAAGCAAAAATCACATTGCTGATATATATATACCTTCCTGGCATGTCCAGTGGTATTTCTAATAAGACTAACAATATCTTTTTTGCCATTACACGCCAGATGAATTTCATAACATACGATAGCCAATGTCTGTGGAGAGTGCGGTTGATAATTGAATTTTGATCTCGTGATATAACTTCAATCCCTTTTAGAAATCTTCAATTTAACGAGCAACATGCATATGAGCTTCATCCTGTTGGAAAAGGGCATTCATATACATACATCAACGATATGGAGGTGTATGACTTTGTAGCAGACTATTTATGGAACGTGCGTCTGCCATTGTACTCTATACAGAAACTAAAGGTTTATGAATGTACATATATGATGACGTTTTTGAATATAAATAACATTCTCTTAGCACTTTCTCGCAACTAGTACAGAGAGAAAGTATTTCTTAAATCAAGGAAGTATACTTTTTAGTTATGTCTTCTTTAATTATATACTTAATTAGAGATTTTAGTATACGAGAATACTTGACTAATGATTGCCTCTGGTGTAGAAGTAAAAAATTTAAAATGAATAGTGCGAAAGTAGTAGTTTCCCGAAGTCCCATCACTTCTTCGTTTTCAAAAAAATAAGTTCAATATAGATGTTCTGTCAACTTTGATACATTAAAAGGCAGCTATTTTGCAGCACTAAATTCGCGTAACATTCGCCTGTTATGTATCCAATATTGTAAAAGTATATACAAATAATTTCTTCAAACGGCAGAAAAACTATTGTCATAATTTTTGCCGTTTATGCCGTTGGTCCATGTTTTAGTGCTTCGATTCTAAATCGAAGAATCCAGCTTTCATCCATGGTAATTTTTTTTTAATCAGTGGGAACGTTTTTAATAATGACTAAATTGGTCTCCGCGATAATTTGGCGATACGTTTTTGATCAACAGCTAATTTTATTGATACCCAGAATATTTTGAATCATGGTGTAAATTTTCCTCCACTCAAAATGTTATATGCCTCTGCTATAAATCTAGCAGTCTTTCTCGAGTCATTTCCTTTGGTCACTATCGGTTTCAATGGTCTTGCACCTGGACCGTGACGACTCCCAACCTAATTCAAAATACCGTGACCACTTTGTAATCAACTGGTACGAATGTTCAAAATCATCCAAAGCTTTCATCGCGATAAATTGAAAACAAGTTCTCACTTGTTGATTAATGTCAACTATGCTAGGCATAATAAACTATGAACTTCCCGTGTAAAGCAATTTCCTCTAATTTCTTCTAGTTTCATCGCGCACATTGCAATATCTCTTAAAGTACTGTAACTACTAGGGTATCCTGACCTTTACTAGACTGGATATTTATGCCAAATAGGGTAGTTTCTTAGTTTCCTTGGCGAGCACGTTTCTCAGTTGACGTAGTCCCCAAAGAGTATCCAAATAGAGAACAAAAATAGAACTACGTGTGGAATCTGGAGCCTGTATTTGTTGTAATTGGTTTAAAAAACAAAAGCAATATATAACTCGAATTATTTTATTTCTTTCAATCTGTGTGATTTTTGATCGTTCGTCGAAATAGTCCAGTTTATTATGACACGAGGTTTAGTTGATAGCAAGAGGTGAATCTTGCTTTAGCCAACGTTTTGTCCTAACTTGTGTAGGACCTTCTTAATGCCTTCAGGTTTATTGAATATAAGTCGGAGGATAACCCCAGCAGTACATGTAAAACATTGCTTATAAGAGATAGACAGCCAGGTAAAAAATATTTCTCCCTAAACTTGGGTTAGTTATTTAAATTTAACTAGCTAATGATACTAGCGTAACATCTGCATAGTTGAATTACAGAAATATCGTTTTCAATCAGTAGTACAAAGTTTCTTAAAATTAAAGTTCTCTAATTCTTGAGAAAAGAATCTGTGTTGTAATGCAATACCCAGAGCAATTTAAATCTATGTTAATTGTTTGTAAATCAGTCCATTCAAACTTATGTTATATTTGAGTCAAACGAAATAGTTTAAGTTTACCTTGTATCAATTTCAGTGAAAGTTCTTTTACCTTGTTTGAACAATAGAATGCTATTTAAAGCAATTATTCAATGCATACTTCTATAATTTAAAGAAATCATGTTAACGAGTAGCAGGATGCCATACGATTTCTCTAATGGGAATCAAATTCCATTCTTACTCTGTTTTGTCTGTTTATGTATCATTACAAACGTTGTCGACAATGGTCAAGTTTTAGAAATAGTACTAAATACGATTGATAAGACGTCAGACCAGATCAGCATCAGCTACTCCTGTGCCGATTTGTTTCATCAAGCGATGGCAATGAAGTTCTATAGCTAAGCCTCCGTTTCCTACCCCTGCTACTCATCAAGCGGATATTCCAGCTTCTTTGAGTCGAACAATTCTCCCTCTTTGGTATTCCGTTAGTTGAAAAGAAATAGGTTAGCTTGTACCCAAGGTATAATTTAAATACGGCGCAGGCAATGCCATACTCAAATCTATTCAGCAAAATAACATTTTCAGTTTTAAAAAGTGTTAGATTTTTAATGGTAACAAGTATATGACGTAAATGGATAACAATGACTTCTGCATATCGTCAACATTGTTCATTTACAAAAGTTTTGAGAAGAGTAAATGCGTTAACTTAGAAAAAAGAAATCATTATAGTATTAACAGAATGAAGTTACAATCCGAAATCTTTGATAACTGATAGCAAATTTAAATTTTATAAAGTCGAAGCTGATATCAAGTGCGATAAGTACATAACAGGAAATAATGTTTGGCAATACAAAACGTAATTTGAAGGGAACAAAAGAAAAACAAAAAAAAAACGAAAAGGCGTAAAATGCTGCTCACAAAGTGTAATATATACAACTAAATTAAAGTTGAAGAGTCACGTATCACAACGTACATATAAGCGGAAATCCCCACATCTGCAGCGCCGCCAATAAGATATCATAACACCCTAAATATTCACGAGTGGCACGCTGTTATGTGTATGTATGATGTTTTAGACGAAGATTTCGCTCGGTTGGGTTCTTTTTTCGTTTCTCGCCTTGCGGTATCACTTATTTATGTATTGAGCAGAAGCCGAATCGATGGCAGAAGTTTCGACAAATTTCAGATATTTCGTTTAATTTTAATGCTAATTTATATGTAAGTCACAAACTTCGATAAGTTAAATTTTCAATTTCAACACTGAATGAAGTATTTCATTAATATCTGGTATGTTCATCAGTTTCTTTTAAATCTAATTGTGTATGAAAGATTTGTTGCAGTACTAACAGAACTAACTACAACATGTAATTTACGACTTAACTTTCTTAGTTAAATGCGGTAGCGGTATCTAGGTGTTAAATACATAAACCAAATTCAGATATTCAAATCACCCAGCTGCAATTAGTTAACAATTCTACGTACATCGTGCTAAACGCAATTCATTAAAAGCAGAAGCGTTGATAAAAAGAGGGTTTGTTGATTGGGGCTATAAGCAAATGTATTACGTATATATCTTCCACAATTACACAATTCCTGGAAAAGTATGATGAAACTTGTAGTATCACAAATAAAAGATGCACTGGGGAACGAAAGAAAACAATGGAAGACGATGATCACGTTTTACAATAACTGTTAAAAGATTTTGCCTCGACTTCTATAGAATCACACCCAGACCTAAGGAGAGCAAGGGGAGGAACTATAAGCATTTCTACTGTAAGAAATCGTTTAGGATTAATGGAACTACATACAATCCAGTCAAAAAGCCACGGTTACAAAATATATGAGCAGCTTTCGTCTGCAATAGGCTCGTGAACAACGAAAGTGGACTGTTGAACGGTGGACAAATGTAATTTTCCCTGACGAATCAAAATTTCATTTGCTCATCGGTATTCAGTTTGTTCATCATTGAAGAGAGGAACCTATAAATGATTGCCGTAAAAAAACATGAAATTTCATACTTCCAACTTTTATTTAATCTACAGTTAACATTTTTACAAACGTGTTAATTAACATACATGTCTGAGGATTTTATCAGTTCGTATACACATGTTATTATGCGTATAATTCTGTACTAATTTTGGACTACAATTTCCATGGATATAACAGAAATTACTTAAACTTTATAGATAATATATAACTGGAATTTTAATTGAGCTGTGGTTCATTCTGGCAATTTTGAATTCACTAATACAGCATATAGCAGATATGTCACAGGCGCCTCCACCAAAGCGCTATATTGCAACGTTATTTACCTTACCGTGATCGTTTTATAATTTCTAAATTAATAAATTATTTACTTTTCGAAGCGCATACATCGGCTAAAATATGAAAGCAGAGACAGTCTCTGAATTAATGTTAAATATAAGATACGTCAACAGTAGAAATCAAAAACAATAAAAAATACTACACAACATAAATCAAAATAAAGCAAAGAATAGGTAAAAATACTTCATCTGTTCCTGACTATTACATAAGCAAATGTCAATTGAGCAGCAGTTCTCTCAACTATTGGCATACTAATTGGTACACCGTTTCATCGATGACTGGTGTCGGCTATAAATGGACAAAGATACGTAAGCAAAAGCTCAACTTCGCTAAAATACGTACCGATACACTATTGACACATTTCTGGAAACTCAATTTGTCGCCAGCAATGCCACTGATTATTAATTCATAGACTTTATGTACTATAATTTTCTAACACACTTTATTTCTATTTATCGGGTTATTTGGTTTGTGATAATAAAATTATGTAAGATATGTAAATAAAAACTAAGTAGAAGTATAAACGATAGAAAGTGAATATTTTACAAGATAAATAAAAGGAATACGAAGTTTACACAAAGCTAATTATATAACAATGGAAATGGACCGAGTTAAGGGAAACAAGCATTTTATTATATCTATGCTAATACATTTCAAGATGTATGTAGATTGTCCCAAAGAGCATTTTCAATACGAGCCTCACCTGTTGTGAAAGATATGGCTTCGGTTAAATTAGATAAGTTGCTTTTCAGCCTTGCACTGGAGATACTCTTGATTTTACAAAAATTCCATGTACGCCAGGAGCTATGCAAAATAAAAAAAACCTTTACTGATTTTTTTTCCTCTTTCTTTTTTTATATTTCAATATCTTAATTTAACACAAAGGTGAATCAAGTAATTGTATGTAAATGAGTTGGGAATTGACCGTGATTGAATTTTAATCTGGTAGTCGTTGTGTAATAAAATCTTGATAATTGATGTTGTTTATACCAGTTATTTTGATGCAAATAGGGATGAATTTTGGCATATTGTGTTGTGTAGGACGCTTCCGAATGGTTCTGTCGTTGTTGCGTCAGAAATCGATGTTTATTCAAGGCAATGAGATCCATTGCTGGAAGGGCTATGTCACTAATTACAGGCGAATGAATGGATTATTTTGTTATGTGGCCTGCAACAATATTTGGCTGAATTCCTACGTGACGTTTAACCCAATAAAATCTGATATTTACTTCAGCCTTCCGTAGTCCATCAAGCTCCTTGAGTATGTCCAATATAATCGGGTGAGTTTTCGTGGGATGTTTTCTATTTTGCATGGATTCTAATACCATCTTAGAACAACCCACGATAACAGAACTTCTCAAACCTCTTCTTGTAACATACCTAAAAGCGTGCTTAATTGCTGCCGCTTCAGCAATGAATATTGAGGCTTCATCATAGATCCTAATTGACCTCCTATAACTTCAAATTTGGGAGCATAAACTCCACAGCCGCAACCTCCTGAACATGTGGATCCATCTGTATAGATCCATACTGCGTCACGCAATTTTAGCGTATTACGAAATAATTGGGAGTCATGCAAGTGTTCCCCGTTATATTCTGGATACGTTATGTCCACAGGAAGACGATATTCAAAAAACCTAACGAAGTAGATTAGAATTTATGAAGCTTTTTATGATACTGCGCTAAGATTCTATAAGGCTACTTTGAGGTAACATTTATTTGGATGCATGTTATACATATCGCTTTTTGACTATCTAAATCAAACTCTGCCTAGCTAAATTTTCCTTTTTAATACTAAATATCAAGAAACAAAGTTCTTGGTTAATGTTTTTATATTTGAATGGTACTCACACAAACACACACTGGTTTTCAGCTATCCCGCTCTAGCTCGATTGAAGTTTTGCTATCCTTACGGAATTCTAAGGACACCGGCAATTTTATATGAATCGATTTAAAATAGTTGGAACACTATTTTTTGGTACTCATTTTGGAGCTTAAAGCTCTACCCTTTTCGAAGATGGATTCAAAATATTTTTGAAAGGTAGGTCATATTGACGTTGTTATTCTATCAATTATTCGTTGGTACCAAGGCGGTACATCATCCATACTAGGATTTGTTTAGCTGGGTGATGGGCTACGTAGTATGGAATGAAATGGGGCTACTCATGATGGAATGAAATTAATTTTATGACAAAGCTGCCAGCTACGCTTTTCACGTACGGGAATTTAGAAGATTGTGTGTGTTTTTCCAAAATAATAAATTACACATAACTCTAGAAAGTGCATATGAGTACAGCATATATTCTTTAATTGTATTTAACCGAATGTAGATAGCTGCAATATTCAATACATAAGAGAAAAACTGCATACAGTGAATGTAGAAAAATTCAAATTGAAAACTATAGGGTGTCGTGACGGTATTTTGCCTCCAACAACGAAAACAAAATATAATAAAGGCGCGAAGCACACAATATCAGGATAAAAAGTTTAGAAAATAATAATCGAGTTCAAAATTATTATAGGATATATCGATACAGTACGAAGTATTATGCGAGTATTACATTCCTGTTATTCCAACAAACATGAAACCTTAAATTAATATTACGTATCTCAATTAAATGTTAAACCTTGTTGCTTAATTCAAAAACGAGATAAGATTTTGCTTAGCATTGAAGCAGAGTGTCAAACACATTAGGGAACACAACCCTAAAAAATGTTGATTGGACAGTTCCTTTTGTTAATTCAATGACTTTTTTTTCACAATGCACTAACACAAGGTTACGTTCACTGGTCAAAATGAAAACTTCGAAAAGTAGCTATAATTCTAACTGCCTAATCACTATTTCCCAGTTATTATTATTTTTGTTTGTATTGTCTACCGCATTTCCCTTTAAAAGGCTTATACACACATTGCACACAAAGCGCAGATGAAATTTCGCTTCTCTACGAAGTGCATAAAAATTTACCTTACAGCAATTAAGAAACTGCAAAAAAGCAGTTCTAAATAAACATTTTAGGAAACACATACTTAAGAAAATACGTATAAATAAACCATGACCTGATATTTGATACATGTCGGCGATATAATTTTTACGACTTCTAAAACACTTGTATAGTCGAAGTAATTTATTGCTAACAATAGTAATAATAAGTCTGACTAGTACTAGACGAGTTCATCGTTTTTTTACGGGTCTAAACATAGACAGTAAAATAGCGTAATATCCGATTGCGTTCTTGTCTATTCATACCATATACATACATACTTAGAACATATGGATGTAAGTTTGTAGAATGTAGTAGCTGGCGTTTCGGTGAAAATTCACCAGTAAGGATATCATAGTTATTAATATCAGCAAGTGGATATTATACCAGAAGGAATTTGCATCTAGTGGATGCGATGTTGAACGACGAAATTTAGTTAATTCTCGTGCATATTCCGCGTAACAAGAAGGTCCGCATCACACAGATCAAATAGATGATATCGAATTTTCCCATATTCTGATCTAATTAATGTAGTGCGGATAAATAAGAAAGAAATTACGAAATTAAACTGAATAATAACAGCGTACTGTTATTACAAATTAATTTATCATATCCATATTCAAATCAAAAAATGCTATCACTATAATATTATTCAATTTCCTTATTAATTCATTTCAAGAACCGAAAGTAAATAGTTCTTCTTTTCTTTCACGTAGCAGTAACTAATATGCGTCAGGCAGAACGCTACGTTTGATTAATTTAAATGAAACCAGAACTAATTTTACAATTAAGCCCTCGTTTTAAAATACGTAAGTTTGACTGCTGTGCTACGGATGCAACAATAAAGACCACCTACGTGGCGGGCGTTGTTGTAACATATCGTGTTTTATAAATTACTTTATTTGCCTGGAACTCGTTTAATTTGAACGGACATGTGGGCACGCATTTATTCACGATTCTTTTATTTTCTTTTATGCATACTTACATACTTTGTAAGACAGCTATCTTCCCATAATGAGCTTTCAATATTGTTTGAAGTTAATTGGATTTTCAAGACCACGTAAACGTCATGTGTACTTTTACAAATGCACAGTCTGAAGACGATGCTATATCGTGAAGATACTCAAACTCACAGTCTTAAAATTTCAATAAATATCGAAAAATTATATTGATAAAGGTATGCTTTGAAATTAGAAAATGTATGTCGCAGCTTATTTTATTTTAAGTAATTTTTCAATTATGGTTTTCTCCACATTCCACAGAACTTGTATGATTGAAGACTATTTTAGAACAGGTGTGGTAATTAATGGAATTTCGCAATGCGGTAAGCGTTTACGTTTGAATCATTTTCGTGAGTACTTCTCGCATTTCGCAATAGTAGAACAGCTGCTTTATATGTTATTGACGTTCGTGATCGACCCCACAAAACCCTTAAGACGCCTAGCCCAAGAAAGAGTTTCTTACGGAACATGAAGAACCGTTGTAAATAAGAAATTAAACATGCATCCATATAAGATGCAATCATATCAAGCCCTTTTACCAACAGACCACCCCAGGTATTTTTCGTACTGTCAATGGTTCGTTAATAAGACTGCCGAACAAAATAATTTTTTGACGTGGTGCCTCTAAACTACGAACAGATTTAGGGTATTTCTGATGTGGTTGTTCCAAAAATAGCTGGGCATTTCTTCCTAGCAGCTCTAGTTTTTGAGATACACATGCTTTCTAACTTTGCGTATCATCGAACATGAACATCAAGATTCGTTACCTTCACAACAACTTAACGATCTAAGTTGTTATCCAGAAAACTTAGGTGATGTTAGTGAAGAACAGGGGGAAACAACATCAGCATTATCGTGGAGGTACCAAGGAAGATGGGATACCCGTATGATAGCCGATTACTGCTGGAATCTTCCGCGAGACTGTTCCGATAAACCTCGTGCAAGGAAATCTTATAACAGGAAATTTTTAACTGTTGATTGAAAGTTGTATATGCATATTTTTCTGTTAAATAAATACCTCCTAGTAATATTTAAAAAGTTATATAAATCCAATTTTGGCGAATTTTTCCTAAATAGGGCAAAAATTGTGAATTTCAAGAATTAGATTTGATAGAACAAATTTGACGGAATTTTTGGATTACACACCCCAAAATTAAACTCAAAAAATCCGAGGTACCAAAACATATGTTTCCCAGTGTAATTTGATGAACAATGATTTGCTAAACTTAACATTTTTTTTCTGATGAGGCATGGTATCCGGGGTATATCAATTCCTAAAATATGCGATTGTGGAGCACTGGTAACGCTCATTTTCTTGTGGAATGTCCATTACATACTTAGAAAATTGGTATTTGGATTGGAGTCGCTCGTAGAAGAATAATTGGGCGGATTTCTTTAAGTCTTACCATGAATGCAGAGACGTACAGAAATAACGTTTTGGCTGAATTTGTTCAACAACTTAACGACGATGAATTTATTTTTATTTCGAGCAGGGCGGCGCAACAGCACATACGACACGAGAAACTATACACTTTCTCCGTGGGTTTCTTGATAATCGGCTTATAATAATATCTTCTAAGATCATAGGTTTGACGTTAGAGAGTATTTTGTATTCTCCTACATGGAAAATAGAGTTTACAAAACTCCTGTACTTAATTTGCAAGAACTGCAGCAAACGATAATTTAAGAATATGTAAAGATAATGCATTGCATTGAACAAGACGGTTATCATTTTTGAACTTGCTTTTTAATTAGAATGTTATTCAAGCATACAAATGGTTTTACCAAAATACAGTTTTCACGGATATGTACAAATATTAATGTTACTGTGACACTTAACCTGTGGTAATTATATCAAAAAAATTAAATAAGCTACGACTATGTACGAATATGTATTCAAATTCCATGGCATACTTTTATCTCGGTATTTGTCTAATACATATCCTGTAGTGTAGGTTTGGATTTAGTTGCAAAATCTTCCAGAACTCCAAAAATAAAAAAAATGTTATAACTTCAAAAATATCACGTTTTCGTAACCTACGAAATAAAAACGAAATAATATTTTTTAATATTCAATTAGTAAAATGAACACTTGCAAAAAGAAAATCGAATGTATTTAGCCAAGAAAATGTTCAAACTCTTGTCCATTCACATCCTGACAGTAATCAATTCTTTGCTGAAAACTTCTAAAGTGTTTATTTAAATAACCAACCGACACATATTGTATTCCATATCGTATTTGATTTTTCAAAACTTCTAGACTTGCATAAACAGAAGCTTTTAAATAATACCATAAGAAAGGAGTCATCAGCAGTGGATCAGATGATCTGTTCAATAAACTCTCTCTTCTCTATTTAGTTTTGGAGAAAAATATTTAAGAACTATTTGAACATAATGTGATATAGAGCATCCGTTTCTTGGAAGTAACCACCAGCCGAAAACAAATTTTAAATAACGAGAATAATATTTTGTTGGAGCTAGTCTGAGTCTTTCTGATCAGTGGGCTCATGAAGACCAAAATTCAAGTCTTTCATCAGAGTAATTTTCTGAAAGCTTTTGCATACCTTTACACAAAATGTTACGTAAAGATGCTCCTGAAGAGTTTCAATCGTTAATCAGCTTAGTAGTAGACGTTTTTG
The DNA here is from genome assembly GCA_023509865.1 of Trypoxylus dichotomus. Taxonomy (NCBI): domain Eukaryota; kingdom Metazoa; phylum Arthropoda; class Insecta; order Coleoptera; family Scarabaeidae; genus Trypoxylus; species Trypoxylus dichotomus. The sequence continues at coordinate 53,756,503 of CM042076.1, read as the reverse complement.
GCTTTGCTTGTACTCTGAATAAATAGTCTAACGTCTTACTGTCATTCACCCCATCTAGGACCGACCTTCACACCTATAGTTTAAGAAATTTAAGAAGAAATATTGTGCCTGCCGTAAATTTGCTAATTGGTTGAACATACAAATCGTTAAATAAGTTATGAACCTCGGTATATGACCTTTTACGATTGCGATATCCAATCATAATTATAATTTGACAAATAAATGAATAAGTAACATTAATTGCAATCAGGCCTGCTGTTTTTGTTTCGGATGTCAATTTCCATCGCAAATAATTTCAATATTTTTCTCTAATTTTTAAGCAAAATTCTCTTCATATCTATACCTGTTTTCTCTTTGTTCTTAATTTAACTCTATACCGATATGTACAGCCTGTCTAATGAACCTGCAAGCAATTTTCAATTGAAATAAACAATGAATATATTTTCCTCGAATATGCCGCAAAACTACTTTTATTGTACTATCAATTTGAAAAATAACGATATACACCTGTCTCCGTTCAGAGGATATGGTAAAGAGTATATCTGTAAGATCTGCAGCAAATGATATTTTTTGCAGACTAACAATAATCTATCTGTGTGTTACCTACGTAAAGTTTAATTTAAATAAATTTAATACTCGAGATGATATTCATGAGCGCGATATCAGATCTAGAACGCAGCTTCTTCGAAAGTGTTATAGATCAACTAAAAGCTTTATTGTTTTGCTTTTAGCACATTATTCTGAAATTTTTGAATAAATTGCGTTGCATCTTTGCCCCTAGAAATATCCGGCTATGGCAGCAAGTCTTCTTCTGAATAAGAGTTTTCTTTTTTATTTACTATAAAGCACTATTGTAATAAGCCTTCGTTACCTTTTGTTAAAATTTATCATATGTCTTGGTTGCGTTCTTACAAATTTAACACATTGTATATTTGTGTAAATACTCTGTATAGGGCACTAATAAAGATTGTTGAACCATCTATCAGTAGTACAGCAGTGTACTATATAGTAGCAGAACTTATACAAACAATAACTAATCTTCTAAACATTATATTCTTAAAAATATATTATTTTACTTTATGTAAAAGTAATCCACAGCCTTACAAGCTTAAAATGGATCTTGGAATCGAAGATGGATATATTTATTAACTCTTACACTCTTGTTCATTAAAACAGTAGTGGTATAAAAACATGTAATACAATGTAATAAATAATATTATCTAAATAGTATGATTTAACAAAAACAACAAATGATTAATATTTCGTTGCACATCATGTATTAATTAATTGTTGGGCAACGTTATTGCATACCACATCGTTGTAATTACTTCCCACAATTCTTATGTAGTTAAAAAAATAAAATTTGACCGCCCATTCCACAGCTTGAATCCTGTATTGCTTAAATACCTTGCTCGTATATTTATGGTCATTGTCTTGCAGAAAAACCCACTTTAAGGGTATATTTTTATATGCTTACGAATACACTACCTTCTCGAGTGTACAAATAATTTGTAATAATCCATGGTATCATCGATATTGTAGGTCCAACACCGTAGAATACAAAACATCTCAATACCATTACATTTGCTCAACCATGTTTAATAGCTTTCATTGTGAACTTACACCATATTTGGCGACTTTCGAACATACGGATCGCAACCATTAGAGTCGAAAAAGGATTACTTTACTCTTGTCGCTCCATAAGACATTCCTCCATTTTGAAGCTCAACATTTTAGTTAGAAGTCGTTTCATTAGCAAGAAAACCTTTAGTGACCTTTTTTTGTACATCATGCAACAAGCCTGTCCTCCCTCGTAGATATTTTTCCACGCCCTTCAGCTTTCTCTTATCACGTAATGTCACATCTGGACAAACTTTCTTCCCGAATTATTTTTTTTTCATTAATTCTCGTTGCATTGCTGTACAGTACTTGTTTTCCCACTAATTCTTTATGAAGCAAGCAATTTTTTTTAATGTGGTAGCTAGATTTATTCATTTCTGTGAAACGATACTTGCTACACCGAATGTATTTTACAGGATTGCAATTTTGTTGAACAGAGAACATTGCATATACTAAGTTAAAACTCAGTATCTCTCCGAAACAATTCGCAATAATAACCTAGTTATGCGTATGTTGTGCATCTAAACATCAATCCCTCTTCGTATACAGATGGTGTGCAAAAATACTACTTCGGTCAGTTAATTTTTTTAGCTTATATTTCGTTACATACCACTGTTATTTTATTGAAGACAACTCCGCGTATCCCAAAGTAAATGCATCAGTTTGAAGACAATAAATAAGCCAACGCAAAATAAATGTGTAATAATATTAATTAATCTTGACGTTTATAATTAGTTTAAATATTTCGGTTTTGCAATTGCTCAAGATCATGAATTGGCACTTCAGAATAATTTACTTAACGACCCACTTGGATTCAGTATCTTTATTAAGCCATTCGACATTAATACATAAGTAGACAATTATCTTTTATATATAGGAAAGGATAGATCTTAAATTCAACTCAATTACTATCAATCCAGCATGGCAATCGCTTATAATTTGTGTAAGTAGACCATGACTATTATTGAAAATAATCGTATACGATTCTATCAGTTTGGCATTGACATATGTTCCTGATGTTTTAGAGTATAGTAACTATTCATCTGTAGGCTACATCTCAATGCAAGGAATCTACAATAAAATACTTAATCGATTTTATAATACGCCGCTTATATTTTTTTATTATTCCTGTATTTACGGTGTAAAACGTTTTATGTTAATTTTATGACGCAGTGAAGTAGCCAGCGGAGGTTCTCAATTTAATTGGATGTACGTAAATGTCGTTTATCTATTATTAGATACGAATACGTTCATAGGCATGTCATAACAATCGCCCATGTGTATATTTCACTATTATTTCCTTTACTAGGTACTTCAATTATTATTCTTTCAAACGCGTCATATGTATTTCTTTCATTAAATAATAGTTAAAATGGCATATAGAATGCATTCCTTTTAGTACTGAATATCTCAAATTATACGTTAAATTATGAGTCAACAATGTAGACCTGATGATATTTACTTGTATGGACAAATCTTCATACACTTCATTCTGGTCTTATTCTCCTGTTTATTATTAACCTTGCAGATGTATTCCTTGTTAGAGTAGATTAATACATTACTTAGCCGATTTCTAACATTAGAATACACTGGCACCATTATTAAAGGTATTGTTTGCAATATCAACGATTTACCTTACATGATTTTTGTGTGTAAAAGCAAACAACATCGGTTAAATATGAATAGTGATGCACCATATTATAAATTTCGATATGACTTTATACGTTAAGTGTGTGCAACATTGCACAAAACTTGAACAATGAAGAATATCGAAAGTTTTGGGGGAAATACGTTCCATAATGGAGATTGCCAACAAGATGCCAATTACAGTATAATTTTCATCGGATCAAGAACGCGATCGTGGATCAAATAAAGGCAGAGTTAAAAGATCAAAAAATATGGCTGGCGAAGTTCAATATATCGGCAACTTGTAATGATGGCTACAGATAGGTGCTCGAACATAGTTAAAGCTGGAAAGCTACTACACCTATCTTATCCTCAATTGCTTCATGTAACTTGTTTGCTTCATGGATCTCATCTTGTAGCTGAATTTATTAGAAGCAGTTATCCAAAAGTAGATCAATTTATAATTTCTACCAAAAAAGTTCTTATTACATCCGAGCATTCCTCGGTCCCCACAGCTGGTATTGACGAGATGGGAACATGCCTTAAAGCTGTTTTGTATTATAGGAATTTTTTACACATTATTAGACCTTAAATTTAAATTTAATTTAAGCCACCAGGCACAAACTAAAATAGTAAGTAATCACATTCATCATTTTTAAAACTAATAGTAATCGAGCTCTACGTTACTGCGAAAGCACTCGTTTCCGCAGCCTTAGTTCCAACTTAACTTACGACCGGAGTAAGAATGGCTAACGTTAAATATTTTATAACAACCGGTACATTTATTAAATATCAAGTATACTTCTAGGGCAGCAAAATCAGCTGATTTACTATGAAGAATATACCACCGGAAGCTGCATGTAATATTTAAGAAAATGTGAATTTGAAAAGATTTGGAAGACCATTGTCGTTTAGTTATACTGAACAAACAAACTTGCATATTTTAAATTGAACAGAATATCCTTACATGTACATAAGTATATTATTCCATTGTTGAATTCTATGTAAAACTTGTGCAAAGTTCTCGATACCTACCAGGCGTATGCATAAGTTTTTCCTAGTTTCAGAGAAATTATTTTTTTATTATTCAAAATGTTAGCCATCGTCTTTTATACATTTAATCCATCTTTCAAGTAAATTGTGGATACTATGTCAGAAAAACTGCTTGTCTTTTACGGCAAACTATTCGTTGAACCACTCTCCAATTTTCTCGAAATTGCTAAAGTGCTGCTGTGGGAGCGCATGCCCCATTGATACAAAAAGATGATAGTCAGATGGCGCCAGGTTTGGGAAATACGACGGGTGAGGAAGGATATCCCATCCAAGCGATTTCATGGTGTTTTGCACTGGTTTTGCGGCCTGAGATGGCGCATTGTCGTGTAGCAAAATCACTCTGACACGTATTCTTGCCCATTTCGTTCGTCTTTCGATTAATGCACGGTTTAAAGTAATTATTTGTTGGCGATGGCCTTGTATATTAACGGTTTCGCCGAGCTTCAAGAGTTCAAAATACACATTACCGCTCTGGTCCCATCAGACACGGAGCACGGTCTTCTTGCCGAAGGGATTTGGTCTTGATGTTTAAGGGCTTCGTCAGGTGAAAGCTACGGTTTTTTGTGTTTCGGGTTTTCAAAATAAATCCATTTTTCGTCACTCCTCATAATTCGATACAAAAATCAGTTCCGTTCGTCGCGTCGAAGCAGCATTTCGCAGGCGACTTTGTGATTTTCTATTTAGCGTTCATTCAAATCTTGTGGGACCAATTTACCGAGTTTATTGATCTTCCCCATTGTTCGTAAACGTCTGCTGATTGTTTCTTGTGACACATTTAATGCTTCGGCTAATTGCAGTTGAGTGTAAGTTGGGTCTTCCGTAATTGCGCGTCTTCGCTTATTTGTGGTCTACCAAAGCGCTCACTATCTTTCACATTGAAATTACCACCTTTAAATGGTCGAAACCATGTCTCACATGTTCTAACCGATGGAGCGTGTTCACCATATGTTTCTACCTACAAACGATGACTTTTAACAGCCTTTTTCCTTTTATTAAATAAGAAGAGTAAGACGTGCCGCAAAGCTAGTGCCATCTCTTTGCTGAACTAAAAAAAAACGTGTGCATACATCTGGTACATGTAGATAACTGTTTTTAGTTACTTAACATTTTGAAAAGAGAAAGCAGTTCCTCACGCAACTCCTTCATATTTTTATTACGCCTTTGAGAACAGGAGTTAAAAAATTAGATATGAGCCGATCGACACTTTTCAGTTGAGCTACAGATTTGACTTACTTCTTAAAACATTAAATAATTTTAAAATATTAATTTAACTAAGTTTATAACATAATCTTCCGAATTTATACGAGTTATATGATATTTCTGCATATCAATAGTTAGAGTTACAGAGTTATCAATCGGATATCTGTACCAATAAACTACTTCTACCAACTGACAAATACAAATTTATTATTTGGTTTTTACTGCCTTTTTCACTAACTTTACTTAAGAAATACTAACAAACATATAACACAAGTTTCTAACTATCTGCTAAGTAAATTTTGTACCAACTGCAATGATATTTCTTTTTTGTACTTATTGTGGGAAATGGTTTCCAAAAATTACGCTTTCTGTAAAACTCTTTCTTTTTAATACAATTTCATTTAATTATCTACGACTAGCTTCTACTGTAAGCACCTAATATTTTTGTAAAATTCATTTTCTAGCCTAAAATAATTCTAATACTAAATAACGTTATTTGCAATAATGGCGCATACGAAAACATTAGCAAATAAAAACATTACGCAAAGAGCTTAGGGAATTGGTAAAACGAATAGGCGACAAAGTAGTAAAAAGCAGGGTAAATCTTATTCGGCAGCCCATTTTCATGTAGGGACGGAGCAGCACTTCTATATTCGCGTTTTCTCTACGGTATCTACACAAAGGCAACGTATACCGTCGTTGTTGTATTTTTCACCCTTGAGGATAGAGTGACAACCGGTGATCCACTCTCCGCTAGTTAACTTTATGAGTCAACAGACACTCTCTTCAAGATTCGTATGTCACCGACTGACTGCTTCTGCCAGCTAGTTGTCATGTAAGTCCTCTGTAGGTGACGAGCGCTAAGGTAGCGGTTAGTTTGCGCGGTTGTCATTAATATACAATGTTTGAAGGAAATATCCACAGATTCTTATTGTTATTATTATTCAGGGAAGTGTTAGCTGTAAACGAAGCAACCAAAATATATAAATAAACTAAAAATAATTTAGTGTAACAGTAAGAATATGAATACTTTCCATTCGCAGGTAAAGTTACTGCGAGTATATATATATATACATAAGTTATATATATATATATATATACACACTACCGCTCATAATAGTGTGGACACATCCCATTTCATGGAAACTTTGACGCTTGCTTCAAATCTTTAAATAAAATAATTATCTCTCTACGACTTATTGCACATGCGCACACAAAAGAAAAAGTAATAATAAACATTAGAAAACACCAAGAAAGTTATACTTTCGTTTAATCGAAAAATCTACTTCTTGATGATTAATAACTGCTCGCACAATTCGTGGCAATCTTTCTACCAATTTTCTCAGTGTATCTTGCGGAGTATTGTTCCACTACCTTTGCAATGGCGTCCAGTTTTGGAGTTTGGACATTCTCTTCTAATTCGTCTGTCCAGGATAGCCAGGACTAACATTTTTAAACGACGTTTCACTGTGCTAACGGATATCTCCCTGCTTTTAGCCAGATTCATTTCCGCCATAATTTCTGAAGCCGTTAATCGTCTATTTCTCTTACTAAGCAATTTTATGCATTCACTGTTGCTCTAGCATGTTACTCGAGGACGTCCTGGACGATTTTTGCTAGCAAGTGTACCAGTTAAATTTATTGGGCATTTTTTTACATTAAATCACCAGGGAATATTCCGTACAGAATATACTCCTTGAGGTAGCGTTAATATTGCTGATTGTGTTTCAACACTAGGCGGTTTTCCGCTCAAAGAAATAACAAAACGAGGGCGACCTGAAATGTTTCCGGAATGGGCAAGAGATGGCGCATGAAAGTTGAAGTGCATTCACTGGTCGGCAAGGGCAATCTTCTTTATGGCAACTGTCAAAATTTCAGACGTCTACTGTCAATAGTTGCTGTTTAAGAGTGTGTTTTGTGTAGCAACTGAGGTTCTTTTACAAAAATGGATAAAATCCAATTTCTTGCAGTGATAAAACACTTTTGGAGGTCTGGGAAAACGGCTACAGAAAGAGGTTAATAGCGGATATACTCTATCATTTTCGACCATCAACTTCTGGGTGAGCTAGCACAATTGACGAACCACGCAGTAGACGGCCAACAACCGCTACCAACAATGAAATGGTAGACAAGCAGAAATAAGAGGCATCTCAGAAGAACGAGTTCGCCATATCCTACACGAAATTTGGGTATGAGAAAGCTTTCGGCGCGAGGGGTAGGGCGTTTGCTCACACCGGAGCAATAACGGAATCGGAGGAGCGTCTGGCCAAGATCTAACCCAATCCACGGGATTTCTTCATGCGTTTCGTAACCGTGAATCAGACTCGGAATCACCACTACATACCGGAGACCAAGGAACAATCGAAGCAGTGGACTTTTCCGGGTGAATCGGCTCCGAAGAAAACAAGGACCGTTCCATTGGCCGGAAAGGTCATGGCAACCATTTTTTTGGAATTCTCAATGTGTGAACCTCATCGACTATCTGCAGAAAGGAAGGATGATCACGTGGCAATACTACAATGATTTATTGATCAGATTCTCCGCAGTATTGAAGATACGGCCTCGTTTGCAGCGAAAGAAAGTGCTTTTCCACCACGACAATGCTCATTCATATCGCAGCGTCGTGTCGAAATTGAATGAGTTGCTCATCCTCCATATTCACCGGAGCTATCCCCGAGCGACTTTTTCCTACTCCCAAACCTGAAAAAATCACTGAGAGGAAAGAGATTTGCCTGAAATGAGGAGGTTATCGCCGCTACAGATGGCTATTTTGCAGACCTCGAAACATCCTACTTCCCGACGACTTGAAGAGACTGGAGCACCGTTTGTGTATTGATCTTCGAGGAAACTACATCGAAAAATAAAAAACGATTCCGGAAATATTTCAGGTCGCCCTCGTATCGAGTTAGACGTATCGTTTCGTTTGGTTTGCATTTATAGTGGCATGAAATTTCTACCCGCATATTACTTAAAATATCTCTACCTGGTATTTTTTGTATTGTTAATACTTAGTGTCCACTCTATTATGAGTGATCGGAGATGCAGAAGAAGATGAGTGAGATCTCGTGGAAACGACGACGTAGTCGAAACGCTCCCTTTCGAGACCAACAGCACACGTGGCTCGAAATCCGGGAATATTATATGTTAATAAAAGGTTTCCTTTCAAAATAGTCAATCTTGAAGGAATAAATTGACCAACATGTGTTGATTGTTGAAAGAACTTTCTCCACCGAAGTTTCATTTCTAATTTGTAACTTCAAATGTGAATTTTAAAATGAATACGTAGGCTTCCACGGGCAGAATTAGTACTAAACGAACTACTTCCGGAATCGGACCGTGTCATGATGGAAAGAAAAATAAGAAAAAAAGAGATAAAAAAGAAAAAATGATAAAGAGTGGGGGGACATGAAATAGAAAGAAAGGTGAGAAGAATAAGAGAAGGAAATAGGGACAGAGGAGGAAGAGGGGTACGAGAGAAAAAGAGAAAAAAGGAAAAAGAAAGAGACCAAAAGAGAAAGGTGGGATCTCGACGTTTCGCCTCCGTCGTATAAGCCACGTTAGAGGCGAAACCACTTTGGCAGAAGGTTCTCTTTTTTTTCTTCGCCTCCCTCCCCCTCTGTCTCTATTTCCTTCTCTTATTCTTTTCACCTTTCTTTCCATTTCACATCCCTTCACCCTTTAACATGCTTTTTTCCTTTTTATCTCTTTTTTTCTTCTTTTTATATATATCTGACATGACACGGTCCAATTCCGGAAGTAGTTCGTTTATGCTTGATTTTGTATTCGGTTTAGTTTTCAATTGGAATCGGAACTCCTAATTCTGAATTAAATTTCATTTAGATATATTTTGTAATATATATATATATATATGTAGATAACATAAATTATACTCTGAATGAGTTTACTGTGGATCGGTTGTAATTTGAGCTTAAATCAACCCAATAAACTATTAATTAATTCTTCGAAATCACTTGCTCTAAATAATTCCCTACTACAACCGAAACCAAGTACTGAAAAGCAATATACCTGCACGAGAGTACAGAATACGATCCGGAGGTATAGAGAATCTACCGGAGAACGTAAGGCGTGTAAAGTTCCGCAAGGTATATATACGTACGTAATTATGAATTTGTAAAGTGAGGAGGTGTTGCAATGTGCTCGGATGCTGAAGCGCAAATTGGGCTAATTTGCTGGCCTTAATAGTTCTGAAATGTACACCAGCAGTCGTAAATGTGTAGTTATTATGCGGAAATATCACGTTTTCTTGAAACCAATACGTGCCTCGTATGGGATAACTACCGGTTCAGTAGCGAGTAACATGCACTTCATTTTCCTGCGTTTGTTTTAAAGCGTTTTACTTTAGTTGTAGACGTTTCTTAATATTTTAGTTTAGTTCCTACGGTGGGTTAGTAAGGTTCGGAATGAACGTAAACTAAATAAATGGTAGATCCCAAAAGATGTATAAAGTAGGTTCATTTAATAGCTAACGTTTTTGATTGGTTGCTCTTGGAGGCAAGGTACTATAAACCTCCCATTGAGATTCTTCCTGAACACATTTCTCTTTAATCTTATATAATTTTTTATTTTGCGATTGACGGTACAGGTTCATTGGTAGCAGATGCCTTCTTAGGATCAAATTGTAACATTGCACAGTTTATTTTATAGAAATGGCTCAGATAATAAAATGCCGGGTTTAATCACGTTCTCTAGCGAGTAGGAACTCAGTATGATGGTTCAAGGATGCTGGAATACTGCTTGTGGAAATCTCGAATACGTTTAGAGGATTTCAGAAGCGCTGTTTTTGTAGATGATATTAATCCATTCTCGATAACATCTTCAAATGTCTTCAGTTACAAGATGTGCTCTCATATTTATACTCATGTTTAAGACAACGGTCTTGATGATTCAGGACATTAACAACAATATCTTTTACAATCCATGGCTCCACCTATACATAACCCCCATTTTTTTATTGTGTAATTCATTATACTGCTTTCGATTTTTTGCCATTCAGATGAGATATCTGTCTGCAACATCTTCCAACTTGATAACTTCGTAAGGGCGCCAGATGCCATAATTAGGAGAGTTACATTATTAATAGATAACCTTAGTTCTCGATCTTAGGTCACTTTTTGTTATATTTGTATTGTAAACTGTTTATATATCTGTTTCCTAGAATACGAACCTCCGAAAATTCACAGCAAACTTAAGATTTGGCGAACGATTTAGCCATTGAAGGCACCCCAATTTTATCTTACTGTAACCATCATCTGATCAGTACCCGCGGTGCTGTGGTGAAAACTCCCATCCTCATTCGTGTAAACATGTACAACATTGGAGCTCTTCGCAAAATACCGAAAGCCCTTTGAGATCTGCTTTTTCTTAGTGACATCCTTTCAAGAATCCTCGCAGGATCGTTAAAATTAAGCTCTTTCCCGCAAAAGACAATTATTTTCTTCCATTTTGCCTCACACGCCATTCAAGTTTCATCAACATTTTGTCTAGGAGCTATGTACTCTGTTTTAAGGATGATTTTAAACCTTGAATAATCCAATTTTCCATAGGCATTTATTTATTTTCTGTTTACAAATACAAGTACTGCTTTTTCAGTCAGTCACGAGGGTTGTCTTTTAAGTTTTGCATATAGAGCTGGAGTAAAACAGTAAACAGCTTTCAAAGACGTTATTGTTTTTCTAAGTACTCTCCACGAAGATTAGTGCATCTTTGCATCCGTTCCAATCAACTCTGGAAGCAGTTATTCCACTCGTCTATTGGTACAGTCAACATTCCGTTTTTGAAGGTATCGCCTGCTCCTTCTGGCGATTCGAAACATTGACCATGCAGTCCGTTCTTGATTTCAGGAAAGATAATTAAATCGTTGGGACCTACATAGGTCTGGACTGTCCGGAGGATGGCCTAACAATTCGACGCTTCGATGATTCATCGTTTGGAGTTGGCTTTTTCAAAGTTCAGCGATGACTTGCGGCAAACAAATGGTTGTATACTAATCGGGTGTAACAGTTCTTTGATGTAGAGGAACTGTTGCCATATGACCTGTTGTCGAGACAAATATCGCGAGCATCTTTTGGAAACACTTCGAAAACTGATCGCTTTTGTCGTCTTTTCGTCACCTTGGAACACTAAAACAGACGACCGGCGGTTATTTTCTAGCTTGTATGAGTAAATCGAAAATTAATTACCACTTCAACCGGTGTTGAAGCAGTCTAGAGCTTTTGCACATCCTGCTTTCTGTTCTTCAGTCAACAGATGCGGTATTCAACGGGAAACTATTTTCTAAGCATAATTCTTCGTGCAAAATTTGTTGAACTGAGGTTTTTTGAAGTCTCCAATGAAGCCTCAATCTCGCAATATGTCGCATGTCGATCTTCATTGATGATCTTGCGCAGAGCATTGACGTTCTCCTGAGTGACTGATGCTTTTGGTGCATCTGCTCTTGGATCGTCGCTATCACTGATCCGTTCACGCTTGAATTCTCCATACCAATGAGAAATTGTAGAGTGACGTGGTGGTCCATTGCCGAAAACAGAAACCAAGTCGGCTTAACTAGAGATGAAGGTGGTCTTTACGTCCAAATACGCAAAAATTAAAAGGCAATTCCCGTATTAAGAATGTAATATTTTCTTGTTTGCGACGCAAAACGGAATTTGATAACGACTCAACAGCTGAAAAGAATGAAATTCGATACTTTTTGCCATGCCAAGTACCTTGTAAAATACATTAATAGACTTAAGGTCAGCATTCTATTAACAGCTAAGCCTCCTCAAGTTTTACTAAATCAAATTATTCTTCAGTAACGACTTTTACTGTTTTCTCTTAAATTTCAAAATGCGGACTATATAGAGAAAACTATTAAATAACTTCTCTAGAAAACTAAATAATATCGTAGTGATAAATTGCCTTCAAAAACTTTCTTCCTTAATGACATCAAATTTATATTTATTTGAAGTTATCAACTCGATTAGGAACCACAATAAATTACCTTTGTCCTTTCACGTAAGTAACGATCAGAGATCGAACCGAACTTGCTTTAGTTTCTCGTTAATAATTTGCTATGTATTTCCGAAGTGATAAACTTTTTGCGGGTTAAAGTTTTACATCTCGCTCGACCTCGCTTCTACTTGTATATTAATATGCGAGTACGAGCGTGCAGCAAAATAAGATGGTATGACCAAAGTTTCTAACGTAGTTAAACAGTGGGTTAGTTGAACAAGTTGATGCAGTAATTTTCTAGGACATGCTTTTCCTAATTTTGCACGTGTATATATAAGTAATTGTGCATCTGCAGTTTTACTAAAACTCGCATTTTTTATTGTTTGATATTTGAAACGGGTTTATAAATGACTACACGTATAACCCATCTATGTAGCGCCATTAATTCCGAGAAACAATGGCCTGACAGGTTTTCTACCAATAAGTGGAATTGTATACTGTACAGGTGAGAATTTATGAATGTGTATTGTGTGATGAGGTTCGTTGACTTTCATGGAAGAGCGCCAAACAGAACTCTATGAAACATTTTACATTAAAAAAAAACAAACTAAAATTAAGGGGCAAGCATTTCTCTTGTATTTTTGCAAATACACAGATCGTTTACATTTTGTTAATCAACAGTACACAATTCCTTAAATGAGGACAGTCATTCTCGATAGTTATAGACTGCGCTTATTAAAAAAAAATAATGAACAAAATAAAATTACCTAAATACAGATTCATGTACTACTGTATATCCAACAATAAAGGACCTCTCATTTTAAGACCACACACATATATATATATGTATATATATATGTGTGGTCTTATATATATACATATATATATATGTATATATATATATATGATTTTCAAGTTACATTATTGTACTTTTGGGGCCTCTATTTACAATGTTTACTGGATGGGAAATACTAACTTAGGCCTAAACCACAACTATATTCAGTCTAGCAGTAGGAAACTTGCTTTACTGCAGAAGCTCTCCAGAAAATATTGGTTGTGTAGTTTGGAGTATGTAACTCATGTGCCAACGATACACACACACACACACACATATGTATATTATACGGTTATGGTCAAGTACGAAACTAGAATTCCTTATAAATAATTTATTTTTCCTTACTTATTTTCATTATTAATTAAAAGTGCTAACTATGCATGAGATTCGTATACACGTATATAGTCAACCATATACTTACAGTGTCCGGAAAGTCTTACATTCAATCGCTACACTATATTTTGTACCTGGTAAATGCAATAGCAGTATTCATTGAAACATCGTATTATGCGAGCGAAAAATACTGAAAAGGTTTAGCTTGTGGTAAGAATCATCGTTTGCATTTATTACCATCTAATTTGGATAAATTTCATGATTTGCAATAAATATAATGGGACGAAACAAGCATTGTCGAGTCGAAACGCGCGGCTTAAACATAAAATTAAGAAAGAAAGAGAGAAGCATATGAATTGGTCAGTGGATAAATTGCGCAATATTCTCTGGTCAGATAAAAGTAAAATTGTACTATTGGGGCAGAGTAGATGTAGATCATACGTGAGAAGACCTGCTAATACAATTTATCAACCTCAATACACTCGGAAGACAGTCAAACACGGCTGGGTTAAAGCCATGGTTTACTGGTGTTTCTCGGATTACGGTCAGGGTCAATACATTATATAAAAAGTATTCACAATTAATATGGATATGTCGATATCCTACAAAAGATGATGTTACCTTATGTCGAATGGTAAATGCCTTTGAAATGGGTAATGCAGTATAATGATCCTAAACATACTAGTCCGGAGGGCGAAGGACTGGTTAATTCAGAATAGAATTGAGATTTTGCCCCACCCCAGCCTCCAGACCTCAATCGTATTGAAAATGTATGGGTTGGTGTTAGAGAAGACATATTTAAGGCCACCCCTAGAATACAAGCAGAATTGTGGAAAAATGTAGAATTAACTTGGCAGTCCATTCCAGCAGAACGCTGTTAACAGTTGGTTGACAGTATGCCCCGACCATGCGCTGCTGTACTGAAGAACGTATTATTATACATATTAACGTATATTCTTATACATATTTTTCAAAATTTTGTATTATATGTATATTACTGTTATTATATCGTCTGCGCCAATTACCATTGTTTCTGGTATTAGCAACATTGTTAGCCTATATAAAATTATATAATAAGCTAGAGCATATTTATGTATACATTACTGCTAAAAACTAATATCACTTCTACCTGTAAATAAGAAGTTTAAGAACAATGTTCAGTTTTCATTAAAAGAGTTAACACTCCACTTATTTTGACCATAACTGTATATACATGCATGTGAGCGAATATATAGTGCTGATTTTGTTTAACGTAATCAAGGCCTTCAGTAAATATATGATTTATATCAACAAAAATTTTTAGTTTAGGTATAAGGGATAAAATTAAGGGATGACTGCATAATATCTTTTTTTACAGCATAGCAGATTAGTTGTTAAAATTGAGAATGCCAGATTACAAGAATTCAATATTGGTATGTATTCCGTAAAGTAGGATGTTGGGACCCTATTTTGTGCTATTTATAGATGGCGTTCCCCAGTGTATTTCCTACGGTGAGTCTGCATGCTGATTACTGTTGCATTATTGTATTTGATAAAAACATGAACTCCCATAATCTAAAGCAAGTATGGGTAACCTTTGACATGTTGTGGGCCAAACTTTAGTGTGCAAATACGTTCGCAGGCCGCGTTTAAAAGTATTGCATTTTAAAGTAGTGATTTAGAGTAGTGTTCATAATTTTTAGCGATAGATATCAGACATGAAATAATACGACAATGTTGTTATAACGCAATTTATTAAAATAAGAAAATTAAATGAAAAAAATATGTACAACATTATAATTAAATCCTGATTTTTTTTTAATTGGGTTTTTCAAAATGTCTCGCGGGCCGGATCAAATCTTACAGCGGGCCGGTTGTTACTGACATTTGGTCTAAAGGTTACTTAAAGGCTTCTCTGATTGGTGGTGTAAAGAAATAATTACAATTAAAAAACAGTTATCACTGAATTTTGCAATCTTGGTTGGAAGAATCATATTGATTATGTATACACAAAGGCTTCAAAAAGTGCATTTTTTAATAAATACTTTGAAATGAAATGTTAGTTAAATCGTAGTTGAATATGTACCATGTGAATGTGCTCTTCTATAATATTATTGCCTGGAGCGAAGTGAATAGTATAGACTGTATTCTTTATTACAGAAACATATAATAAATTAATATTTGACCTAACCTACCATTTTTTTGGAAATCATAGTTTATCAGCCTTATTTTCGTTATACTTGCCATGTTAGATGGCACGATGTATACAGATTGATGTTGCGGTTAATAAAGCATTTTCTTAACAGCTACAATGTGTTAGAGATTGGAATGAAAAAATCAATATCCAAAATTTTTCCCACCTTGTAAAATTTACTACCAATGGAAACATTAAAATCAATATTGGAAAGTCGTTTAACTTCCTGATATATAATGAGTTGCTTTATGATAGATCACATTTTAATACTATTGTCTATTGTTCAAAATTTAAAGCGTGAAGTTATTTGGTAAGCAGGACCATTTCCGTTATCAACATTTGCGGTAAAACGATTAATCCTACACCAAATTGGAGACTTGTCCAGCTTGAAGTCCTGGAAGTATCATGGTCGAAACTATCACCAACGTATTGTGAAGAAAAACACTAGCAAAAAAAAAAAGTCATAACATATTGTTAGTCTAAATATACGAGTGATCCCGCTATAGATCCCTATGGAATTCTAACATATAAGGGATACATGATACTACTACGAAATGTAGTAGCAATCACGGTTAGGTAAACTTATATGAAATTACTTGAAACTGATTTTCTACAAAAAAGGTATGAAAAGACAAATTGTTACGAAATGCATATTTGAATGTTTGTTTTCCATCTTATTACACTGTATACTATTACCGTACGGACAAATGGTTACTATTATTATTTGTCGAACCATGCAGTATGTATGTTATACAGAACACGCTATTTTAGTTGTAATAATAAACCAACGTGATGTAAGAGAATTAAATGAAACATATTTCATCGTATTTTCAACTCGCTAGAAGGACTTTCGTTACTTGCCGCTAGCGTAACACAATTACATATGTATCTGCTTGACAATGTGAGGTAGTCTCTGGCAGTTCAACAACATTAATACACTATAATAAAATGGTACGGTTTCTGGCACAGCAGACGCCACTAAAAATATTTATGCAAGACGGAAACCGATTTCCAACACTTTTGCTTTCGATCGGCGAAATATTTAAAACAGATATTAACGTAAACACAAGGATATATTTAGAACGCTGATGATATAATCGGGTTGACTCAGTAGCGTAAACATTGCTTTTATATCGCGAACCTTACAATTTTAAAGTTCGTAAAAAAATTACATAAAGTTGGATCAAAGGCGGAATCTTTTTGACTTCATATTGACGACTAGTTTGGTATTAGATTACGCTTCTCGGAAAGGCGCCAACATTTTACTCATTTAAAGGACATTAGAAAACACAAATCATTTGTGTTACTGAGGAGTGTAGTTGTATTTCTTTGGAAAAAACCAGGCGTTTTACAACCTCTAGTTTTGGCGAGATAATCAAGTTTTATAAATAATTTTTATGTCAATGTTCAAGGTTACGAGCAGTTTACTGACTTCTTAACTGTTTTATTGCTGTATTAAAAAACTTGTTTCCAAATTTAATACAGAGTCATAGCAATACATACATGTGGAATTTCTCAGGGTTATTTAGAATATAGTTGGGTTCTCGAACTTAGGTTTTTAAAAAATTTAATTTCGAGTCACTACGTGTTTTATAAAAAGAAAAAAAATCACTTTACAACCGAGTGCGCTGTGTAAGACAAGGAACAAGGTATACGAGTTGTCCGGATCTTAGTAACGAATTCAATGTTCACAACTTAAGTTGCGATAGCTTTTTTATTTATTATTTTGGGTTTTTTCTAACACGAAAAGTGACGGTATTGGCACTATGATGGAAATGAAATGATGCAGACCTAATAAAAAGCAAAAGCAATTGACAGTTTTAACACTTCTTAAACTTATTTTATGCAAACGGAATTTTAGAATTTTGCAATTCTGAATTCTAATGTACTAGTACCTTCGAGAACACACACTAAATGTGTGTTTAAATTAAAACATAACATTTGAATTACTTGGGCCCTATAGCTTAGTACACATAAAAGAGATAATTTACTTTCATTAAGAAAGCATGTTACTATAATTTTGTGTACGTACAGAATGAACACATAATAATGTAGTCCTAGAAGTTATACTAGAAGTAATTATGTTATTCAAAAGTTTGTGTGTGAAATGGTTATTGCAAGGATTTTGTATTATAAAACAATATAATTAAATAATTGTGACAAAATTCGTTTAATTTGGCAAACAATTAATAGCAATTCTTATATTCCATATGTATGTGCTTATATATGCATATACGAGGGCAATTAGGAAAGTACAGAACGTTTTGTTTTCACTGGTGCCCGGGTCTCCCTCCCGCCACCGCCAACCCACCACTGACTTTGGTACTTATCCATTCTAATGTGAGGTGCGCAGCATTATCCGCTTCTGAAACGCGCAAAAAGTCTGATACATCGAAATTTATACGCAGACAATTAAAAGTTTCAGTTTAGAAATGGTGCACCATGTTTAAGGGCGAACGGAAAAATATTCACGATGAAGACGGCCGCACTCAAAGCTAGGATTGAAACAAAAATCCAAGAAAATAGGAGTTTCACAATTAGTGAACCGCACTCAATCTCTCCAGAAATTCGAAGAACTGTATGTACGGAATTGCTAGTGCAGATCTGGGCTTTAATAAAGTGTGTGCTAAGTAGGTTCGTCGAATTTTGACAGACGAACACAAAACCAAACGGATGCCAGCTGTATTGGCATTTCTCAGTTGTTATGATAAGGATAGTTATAAAATTTTAAGTCACGTTGTCACTGAGACAGATGAGACTCGGATATCAGATTTCACGCCAGAAATAAAGTGGCAATCAATGCAATGGCACCATGAAACCAAAAGAAGCAAAACAAATTTTGAGCACCAGAAAGATTGGCTACGGTGATTTGGGATTGTACCGACTTCGCAGAGATATTCAAAACAAGCGGCGATGAATGCTAAGCAGTGAAGTCATCCATCTTCACGATAGTGCACTTCCGCATGCAGCGAGAGTGACACAGGACTCGCTTCAGCAGTTTCGGTGGCAAATTTTTCAGCATCCACCATATAGTCCGAACTTAGCGCCAAGTTATTTTCATTTATTCCCCAAACTGAAAGACTTTTTGAGTACACAGCGCTATGGAAGTTATGATGAACTTAAAGAAGCCCTTAATCAGTGCTCTAACAACTTGTAGGCAACTAAGTATGCAGAAGGCGCAATACGATAAGCGCCTAAATTTTCGTAGAAAAGTAGCTTGTGTCTTATGTTAAATACAGTTTCGCTCAATTATATCTAATAAAAGAATTCTATTGAAAAGAAAAACTTTCTTTATTTTACGAATGGCCCTCGTATAATGGTAAATTATATTTTTTCTTGTAAAGAGGGCTTAGGTAAAAATCCTACGAAGACCGAAATTCTTGCGGGAAAAAAAAATTAACGTTGATAATTGTGAGAAAAATTATAATTTATCATGATAAAAAGCAACGGGAACATTACTTTAATCAATAACAACTTGGGTATTATGTCTTATGGGATATGATGATATATCTACAGACATTGCTACATCTAGGTATTAAAAGCTATTTGTTCTAACGAGTCCTCGTTGTTCTAGTGGCTATAATGCTCGTCCGGTGAGCGACAGGACATAGGCTCAAATCCTACGGAAATCGCCAATTTTTTGGAAAAAGTTTTAACGTTGGTAATTACAACAAAAATATAACTTATCATTGTAACAATCAACGAAAGCCTCTTATTTAAATAAAAGAACATGTACTAGGATATCTTAAACATCTTACGACGTTTTCCTTGTTTACTTTCTTACGTAATGGCGTATATTGAAATTAGAACTTTGCCCTTTCATTTAAAAATATAATATTCATATAAAAGCCATAAACTTAACTAAATCGCAACTAAAGGTTTCAAATTATTTATAGAAGAAAGAGATCACGTTTCTAATCCAGCCTTGACAAGATGTGAAAAGCCTCCGAAGATATAAGCATGAATTGCTGAAAATCCGAATTGAATTTCATATAAACCACAACTTTAATAAAGATTTTTCAGCGGTTTGCAACTTATATTTTCACGGCGTACTCAACATCGATCTTTTGAGTGTGTGTACTTTATTCGAGACGCGATACCTCTTTATATAAATGACAATCTGTTAAGTAACAGGGAAGACAGCACATCTCTCTTTCCGTCTCTTAGTCTCCCCATGAAAGTCTGTTAGCTTCGCTACTAATCCATCATAACTTTTCAGCGCAAGGATTCTTTCATATACACAGTTAAGCGGGTGATACCTCACTATTGCATTTTATATTGTCCATTAATCTTCGTTGGCGACTCCTCTTCCAGGCATTTTCTACCTAATAAAAATGTAAAGCACTTCTTTTACATAATTTGTTCGAACATTAACTTCTTTTTTCATGTGTCATGCAAGTGGTTTAAAAGATAAAAATCGTCTGCTTGCTGGTAGAAACTTCCCATTACAATAGCTTACGGAGATTATATTCGGTCCTTTTTCTTTATTTTAGTTACTTCTGTATCCCCAGTTAATGGATGAGTTATTACAACGGATACTTTATGAAGTTACTTAAAAATTATCATGAATTTAACTCTAAAGTCATTTAGATAAAATTCAACAATTATTTGAATTAACTTGGACTAAAGGCAAGGTTACAGCAGCAATTAAAGATAAAAAATTAGGACCTACATTTTATTTTTAAATAGACCAAGATTATAGGTCAACGAACAGAGCCACTGAAGCAATTAGTGATTTGCACTGCTTCTGAAGCAGTATAATATATATTTTTTATGATACTCTCACTGCTAGAATCGTTTCAAATAGTGCAGCGGTCTTTTCTTTGTAAAAACATAACTGTAAAAGATACCTTCCTTAATTCTGTTAACGTTGTCGCAAGGCCATATTCTAAGCATTATAAGATTCTAACTAAATGACACCTGAAATTCTAAACGTAAAAGATTTCTATTTTTTATTTTTCTATTCCAGTTTGCCACTTGATTAACACCAATTTTAACTGCCTAATTGAAAAATATATAATAGATCGAAAGCCAGGTATTGCATTTAACAAGAACCTATAAGAATTTCGAAAATACAGAATGGAATCAAAGTATAAATTACTTATGTTCATTTCTTTTTAATCATTTGCATGTAAATACCATAACCAGTCTTGTAGTTTCTTCTACTTAGAGTACTACACTTAATAATATCTCTCCATTCACCTAAGTAACTTATTACCTTGGATAGATGGCCCATTATAAGATAAATGTTGTCCTACATTATTGCAGCGCACTACAGTGTACTATGCATTTCTAACATAACGACTTACGGTTCTATGGAGTAGTAGCTAATAATCGCCAAGAAAGATTACCTGAAACAAACACATTATTATTAATATATACATACACATAAAGCTTAAGAATATTTCTGAATACTTATGAATAGTTTTACAGAAAGGTTTGTACTAAAATACTTTCAACAAAAGTTATAAGCTTTTGAAATTTTAATGCATAAATGATCAAGATGCATATGAAGTACTGAGAATCGACAAAACAGCATACGTCAACTAGAAGTTCTTTTAAAATTAGGTAATGTGGAATATGTGCAGGAGCTGTCTGGAATATCCCTAAAAACTATATAACAAAAAACACAAAATTTGGAAAGCCTTTTATCTAGTCTGTAACCGATTCTTCGCAAACCGCTACTTGAAAACTTCAGCTGCTTGGGGCAATGAAAATCATGAAAAAATAAATGGTTCGTTAAGCACGAATTGTCAACTGAATTATAGGTTACAAATGTCAAATTTGACAAATATGACAGTTAAAAAACGAAAGTGCTACTTAAACTACTAAATTTCAGTAATATTTCCAGTAGCCCTGACATAACAAAGATTCATGTGGAAGTCAGTCATTTTACAGGAAGTACTTTCCAATAGCCAAAATGCAAAGAGAGTACTTTCGCAAATTCATGGCAAAGCAAGAGGAACTAGTTACTCAGACAGTTGAGTTGCAAGAACAAAGTTCTCGATACAGTTGGATATACATTGAGTATAAATTTAAAATGAAAACAGAATATTCAGTTTTTGCACAAAGTGGCCAAGATAAGACAGGTCGGGCATGAATGCAGTAGCATAAATACTCACAGAATAGTTTTAAATAACAAACACATTTGAACATATCAGAATCAGTAATAAACGAACTGTTTCCGAAATTGGAGCGTCTCATAATAAGGTATAAAAGAAAATGAAATAAAAGTAAGAGGAAAAAAAAATAAAAAAGGAAAGAAAAAGAGAAAAAAGAAAAACTGATAACCGTTGGATTGGGAGCCCGGATTATTCTCTCTAGGAACATCTTAAATTATTAGTTTACCTTGATAAAATTCCTACTGTGTAGGTATTCATTGAACGTATTCATAAGAGTTTCGACTAATAATGGATACATTGATAATCGAAATGCAATCAGTGATTAGACGCTGCCAAAAAGACACTGCTGAAAAACATAGACAATGTCGATATTTACAACTGCGATGCTATTTCAGCATTTAGACCAAGTTAGATTAATTTCAAAACCTGAAGAAACATTGGGACAAAATTTGTACAAGACCCCATTCGTCAAATCATATCAAACTATGGTTGGTACATCGAAATTGGAAGATCCTGCAACATTCTCTGTATAGTTTACATCGTTAAAGCATTCTTCTTTTTTCTTTATGTTCTTCCTCTCCACAAGTTCCTCACATTCCAGTCACCCACTCCCAGATTTCTATCCACTACCGCCTCTCCAATGTATGTTTCCCAACGCGGAGCCGGTCTTCCTCTCCCTCTTCTTTCCGGAGGTTCCCATTGGAGAACTTTTTTTGGCCATTTGTATTCTGGATTATTTTGGACAAGACCGTGCCATTGTAGTGCTTTGTTTTCCAATTTCTTCATGATTGAACAGTCTATTCCCATTCGCTGCCGTATTTCTTCAGTTCGTATTCTGTCCAATATCTATTAGTAGATCTTATTTCTTGTTATTATTGTCATTGGGCATACTTCTGTCCCACATAGAATGATATTTTGTACTACTCTTTATAAGATTCTTTTCTTGTTCTCTTTGGTAAGAGTGTTGTTCCATATCAATCCGTTAAGTATTTTTGTAGCTTGTATTCCTCGTTATTGCGCTTAATATTTTTTTGTTATGGTTAAAAAAAAGGACATACCATATGGGAAAAAACTGCGTATTGAGGCATTGTTGGGTACAGGAGTGTATTCTCAACGCACAATTGCACAGAAGAAAGATGTATCCCGACAAGCTGTGCAGCGAATCGCCGTTTTAATGAAAGAAAAGATATCCACTATAAGAACCGGAAGAGCGTTTTATGGCAAGAAAGGAATCACTACTAATCAAGATGATCGACGTATCCTGCAACTAGCAACTGAAAACTGAGGTTTATAGGTCAAAGGAATAGGAAATGCAATGTCTCAACAAGGAGTGCAAATATACACGCGTACAGTACGTAGATGATTGTACGAAGCCGGATTAAAATACAGATGCTCCATGAAAAAGCCAAGGTTAACACCGATGATGAAGCGAGCACGTTATGAATGGGTAAAACGTAATGAACATTACACAATTGAAGAATGGCGGAATGTAAGACAAAATAACTTAAATGAATATGCAAATCACGCAATTTTTTTGTTTGAACAATGTCTTTTCGTTAAAGATCGTATTCAGCGATGAGTTAAAACTAGAAGCCATGACCGAAGGAGTTTAATTTGTTCGACGATGTCCATCTGAATGGTTTCCTGAAGGGAGTGTACTAAAAATGGTGAAAAACCCTCCGTCAGTTATGGTATGGTCCTGCATATGAGTCGAAGGTCTTGGACCACTGTATTTTTGCCAAGGTACCATGAATCAATTGGAGGATGTTTTTTTGCTATATATCAATGATCTAGATCAGAATGAAGGCCTTTACAAATTCATGCACGATAAGGCACCATGCCATATGGCCAATTCCACCCAATGTTTTTTGGAAACGTGCAATCTGCCAGTGTTACCTTGGCCGGGAAATTCTTCCGACCTCAATGCAATTGAGAAAGTGTGGAGTGTTCTAAAATCACGTATGTATTCAAGAACAACCACTATAAAAGAGCAATTAGTAAGAAATATTGAACGTGCGCGGCAAATTAACGTTACAATTAGACATACCATTAACGCTTGTATAGACAGTATGCCCAAGAGAATAAGAACAATTATAAAAGTCAAAGGAGGCATTACAAAATATTAGCTATATAGTTGTGATGGCGTCTATAAACAGTTCTGAATAAACTTATGCTTGTACAATACGTTTTTCATTGTACATATATCATTTATATAACAAAATCGCCATTTTGGCAAGAAGTCCTAATAAATTGGACAGCGACTGTATATATTAAAAAGTCTGGGTGATAGACCCCATCCCTGTTGTAGGTTTTTTGTTGTAGTTATTAGTTTTGTCAATTATTACTTATTTTTATTTGTGCCCAATGTGTCCCTTAATAACCTTTGCGCTACATTAATCTACTTTTTTCTAGGGTTCATCATTCTCATTGCTTCCCATTGATGTTTTCTGAGTGCACTGTTATATGTTTTTTCTAAACCGATAAATATCATATGCGCTGTGATGTTCTTTTCCTTATTCTTTGACGGGAAAATTGTTGTGAATTAATTTAATTAACTTGACAATCAACAGAACCGTGGGGGGATCTCAATTTTTATGAAGATTATGTCGAGAAATAGAAGTACGTAGCTTTTTGTGGAATGTATTATTTTATTTTAATTATAAATACAATGTTGGCTGGTACCTTCAGTATTGAAACTTCCTCGTATAATGTAATAATATGACAATGAGTTGTTTGGACGCCTGACTAGTATATTTAATATAACCAACACTTTCCACATAAACGCACTCATCATAATATAGCAATAAAATGATTTACATTTGAAATCTTCTCGTAATATTTAGCATTTTAAAGAAATAAGCTTGGCGGTTTTCACATATGTTTACTGATATTTATGTTTTCAAAGAATTCATACTTGCTTTCAAACTTTGTGGTGGTAGTGTATAAGTATATTAAGGTCTATATGATTCTAGATTACATTTAAATTAAACATAAATAATCCTACAAGATCTTCCACAAATATTTACGATGTTTGCAATTTATCTTTCGTAAAGCTTATAAAGAAGAATAAAATTTACGTAGGATGGGAATATATCATACGCATACAAAATATGACCTCTTCCGATGACGTTTAAAGTTTCGCGGTTCCTTTTCATCCCTTTTTCAACGCCCTTAACGTAACGCCCTCCCAGCGAGTCACCAGAGTGCAAACTTGCGACATAAATCAGTAAAGTGTAGTTTTAAAACGGGATAACATCAGTAATCTGATCATATGTGCTTATAAAAGATAATATCGGTGTGCGGGCTAAGTTTTGTAAACCCTTGAACATGTCATGAATGTTTGATACGGCCGCTTTGTGTATTCGGCGCTTACACCCTCCAAATATACATACATATATAGCGTTCTGGCTGTATATATTATATAACATCGCTAACCGAGCGTATCAAATAGATGTCACTACAGATTGCAATTATCTTTGGCTAATATCTCGGCTCGGAGAACTTTATTCAACATGTTTGTGTATACATATATACGTACTTTACGTAATGAATGGGATTTAGTTAATGAGTATGAGCGTTTTGAATGAATGCGTGAGAGAACATTTATACCTTTACAGGAGATTTTCTAAACAACACGTTGTTAGTTCTCGCAAGCTGAAATTGTAAACATGCTACAAACATGCAAGTACGAATTAGTTATGTATATAAAATAAGTTCTGAAAGGCAATAAACAAGAGCTTAGGATATATTTTGAAAAAAGGTTGTATCATTTAGTACAGACTGAATAATTTTCCCATTTAGTTAGAACCTCTGTCTACAGTTATTCATGTCATCGAAACTATCAAACTGTTGGCCGGAAAGGAAAGGGTTAAGATATAATAACAGGTAAAGAATATGTAACCCAATTGCAGTCTAAAGTCCTGCAAGAGTTGTTTTGCTATGTTTGCAATGTGTGGGAGGCGTTGTCGCGAATCACAACAATACCACAGCTGAGCATGCCTCGTAATCCATTTTGTACTGCACGAAATAACTTTCCAAGCATTTCGCAATGAGATTAGCGTTAATTACCTCCACTCATGGTATGAAATCATTAGTAAAACCAGCGTTAATTGTCTCCACTCGCGGCAAGAAATCATTAGTAAAACCTATCTGCCCCAGAAAACTGCAAATAATTTTTAGAGGTGTTAGATTATGGTTTTAACTCAGGGCTTTTATGGAGAATTGAGGTCTCATCTCCGGTGAGTATACGGCTTAATAATAATAAGTAGTTCAGTTTTTTCAGGCATAACTTCATAAAATAGTGAACGTGAAATTTAATGAAGGTCAACTGAAAGCAATGGGATGATGTAATCTGTCGTTTTCTTTAATCTTTTCTTTGACGCCGCGAACCAAATCATGTATAACCAGAGAATTATCTCATGCACAATTTCGGTAATTTTTATATTCATTCAGGAAACGAGTAAATTTTGCATGCGAAACCTATAGAACAATATTATTGTTCACGAAAAATTCATCAGTAGAGTGTACAAAATTCTTCAAAGGAAGGAATTTCAGTTCGCGTTCAAAGGAATTTTGAAGAAAAATGGATTTAAATTGCTGGGGTAAAAAGAGTTAAACCCAAGGCACATGGAGAATTTTTAGTTCTTTTCGAAACATGTTTAGAAATATGCAAATTTAGCTTACACATTGTATTCTAATTTTTGTGTATATAGATCAGCAGATCATGTACGCGCATAGCAGGTGGGAGTAAGATTTTTGATTTCCTTAAATAGACCTTACGTAATTCAATAATATTAAATGCAGCAATGCAACAAATAATTCGTTTCTGTGCCAAGAATACCCTGTCACTAGCAGAAGATGCACTCAAAAAAATGATAATAAGCAGTTTATATCAACAATGTCTTTTTAAATGCGATGCTAATAACACACTATATTAAATTTGTTTACTATTTTCTCAGATGCTTATATATAATATCCATATTGATTACAGTTTAGAATGTTCCGTTTCCCGCATATAAACTTATCGCTATCTTTATCTACGTTATTAGAGTAGTAAAATAGTGAAAAGAAAATTCGAAAAATAAAATCCAGTTGCAGTCCACTTTAAAAATTTAAAGTAGTGTGATAGTATGATTGGAAATGGACAAAACACTTGCAAGAACAGATTTGAAAAATCTATAACTATCAAATGGGCTAAATACTAACTTCCCATCATCATTGCGGTATTAGCAGTATTCCCGACATGGAATTATGTTCTGGCTTTTCAATGCAAAAACAAATCAGTATTATTGGATTTTAGTGCTTCCTTTAAAGTTTGTCTTTGAAAAGCCATGTTAGTTTTTTTGAACTTACCTAATAAGTTCTTAGATCTTCCTAACCGTGGGTTGCACACGGTATGTTGTAATATTCGCACAGCAAACAAGTTATATTGTATAAAACAATTCTTTCGTTAATGTAATTATTATAGCTCCGCACTAAGACCTTACCTGCTATTTTTCTTGCATATTTTCCATACTTACCTATTCATTCTCCATAGAATCCACAAGTGGGCAAACGTCAGCAATATTTTCCAATGAAATGTTTTGAAAACGATGCTCAATCGCACTTTTATTCTATAGTCCTATTTACTGATCAAACAGCAGAGCTTATAATCTGCAAAAACCACGCAGATGAAGCGCATTGTCCATAGAAATAGAAAAGGTTTCGTTACTGTGCTGTTTTTTTTTATTTTTGCATATAGATGCAACATTTACATCGCCAGCGTTACGTCAGAATTGTAATATGCATTCTGTGTGATCCAATAGAAAACTCGATTTCATCTGAGTAAGTCATAAAAGTTCATGCATAATGAAAAATTTGATTTAATTATTAACTTTACAAGAATAAGTTTATAGGAATTCGTACTTATATTAAGTGTGAAAATATGTGTAAAAGTAAGCGTCTTTATTTAAGTTTGAAACATTATTAAAAGGTCATTTGC
Organism: Trypoxylus dichotomus; assembly: GCA_023509865.1. Taxonomy (NCBI): domain Eukaryota; kingdom Metazoa; phylum Arthropoda; class Insecta; order Coleoptera; family Scarabaeidae; genus Trypoxylus; species Trypoxylus dichotomus. Next base: position 53,728,610 of record CM042076.1, on the reverse strand, counting down.
GTGGTCATTCACAAAGGAATGATTTTGTTACGTTCTCATAATAAACTATGAAATACTAATGAATACGTAGGCTTCCACGGCCAGAGTTAGTAATAAATGAACTACTTCCGGAATTGGACCGTGTCATGATGAGATAATATAGAAATGAAATAAGAGTAAGAGGAGAAAGAAATGAAATAAAAAGAAAGAAAAAGAGAGAGCGGTAAAATCCCATGGGCATCGCAATATAGGTTCGTGACCTGTCATATCATCTAACAAGTACATTCTGACCAAGCTGTATCATTTTGATATGTGTTATTGCTACAAAGTTCTTCCTAACTAAAAAATGTCGAACGTCTTTTTGCAAGTCCAACAAATAAGTTTATAGGAAAATTTATACACTTGAGTTACGACGGTGTCAAAATAATGTGTTTGGTATGTTATCGACCAATGTTATTATGGGATAAACAATAGCTCTGTAAGAAAGATGTATACGGTTCACACTATCAACTTAAAAAAAGGTGACGTAAGATTGAAACCAGAGTTCCAATAAAAGAATTGTGGTTGCATGAGGGCGAAAGGATGAATTTTAGAAAACCGTTCTTCTATTAACGTGATAGTGAAGCCTCTGAAACCGTAGTATTTGTTAGATGTGTACTGAAGAAGTAATATACGAAGGTAGTATTGAACATATTAGATGAATTTCTCTTTTCAAAGAGGCAAGTGTTAATATTTGTAGTTGACGGTGCCGCAACGATGCGCTTTGTTGGTCGTCGTCTGAAACAAATGTGTAGTAGCACTGGTAACTCTTTACATATCACGTGTAAATTTCGTGCGTTACATCTTGTGGGCCAAGAAATTCCAAAATGTTATTCAAAAGTAAGGAGATCATCATCTACAAAAAACAGTAGTTCTGTAAACTCCAAAACGTATTCGACAAATTTATAAACGGTGTTTTGACATTCCTGAACCAACAAAGTCAATTCCTACTCCCCAGGAAACTTGCTCAAAGGCAGCATTTTATTATTTCCAGCATTTTCATAGAATAGAGGCTGCAGAATTAAACGTTAATTCCAAAAAGGCGAACGCTAATAAGGAAACTCAATCAATATCTTAAGATCCTGAAATTCAGGCAGATTTACAAACTGTTCGAAATAATTACGACGTGCTAGTGGAGGCAGAAACCTGCAAAATTCATTCTTATTATTAGCAGATACATGATTTATATTATTAAGATTATTTGGATTATGCTGATATTACAGTGATGTTCCGTTTTTTCATGTAAAAACATTTTATCATCACGACGAATATGGCGCTGCAACAACAGCAGAAACGTACGAAATGTTGCAAATAGATAATCAAGCCCATGCTGCTTAGAAGGGTAGGTGTTTTAGAAATTACAACATATAGCTAGCAACTTCTTATTATTTTATTACAAGGACTGTTTTTTTTTCAACCTCCGGTAGCTCAAAAAAAAAACAAGTGTCAATAACTAAATGAACTTACTACCAAAAGTTATGTACAAACATGGTTGCTTTTCTACATAATCACCGCGAAGATTGATTCATTTGTCATATCTATGGACGACCCTTCCAATCCCCTCTACGAAGAATGTTGCCACTAGTGTGTTGAGGGTGTTCCGTTACAATTATGTACACAGTTAATCTTGAAACATGAATAAATTCCGCACTCAAATCACCAAGTGGTAAACCTCCGTTTTTCTCCAACTATTTTGTGAACACCTCGGGCAATGTCTTCTGATACGACAGACTTGCGTCCTTGCCCCCTTCATCGTGAACAACGGCTCAGCCTTCTTTAAAATTCCTACACTACCCTTTTCGCCGTATACTCGGCTCATCCTTCGATGAATTTCAATTGCACTATCCCTTTCTGCTTGGAGGAATTGAATTACACCACGCAACTCGCACTTGGCAGGATAATCAAATGTAGCAATCATGTTTATGGGCCTGCAATTCAGCTGAAAATTACGTGATAATGTTGTAAGTGGCAGATATTGTAGTGGGAGAAATGCGCAGTCACCTTCTGATCATCATGGTCTCCCATCGCTCGCGTGACCGTTTACAGGCATAAGCGGAGGTTGAAAAAAAACAGTACTCGTACTTTCCATTACTTGAAGTATTGCGTACATGTGGTGTCCAAATGTTAAAGGATACAGCACGGAAATAAAGGAAAATTTCCAAAGTAAATTCATCAAGCAATGTAATGGTAACCAAATCTTTTGATTACCAAAATATACATCTTCTAAACTAAAAAAAAAAAACTATCAAAATCAATGCTAAACGATATGCGAACACGTTAAACTGTTTACGTGTTCCCATCAAGAACAGATATCCTGAAACTTTATAAGGGATGATATTCCTTGCCTCGTTACTGTTTAGCGCGAAACGTTAGATATTAGTAGAACCCTAAAGTATCGACTTATATCGTATAAGTATCGAGTTTTATCTTTATTCCTAGCGAATAATTCCAAACGCTCTTTCAAAATTTCTTATCGTATTAAACCACCATATTATCCAGTAATATAATTAAAAGAAATATACTTCAACGAACAGATGAGAAATAAATTATCTAATTATGCTATCCTCCATTATAAAAAAAAAATAATAAACTAATTGTTAAAAAATATTTATATCACTCACGCGTCAATTTTTAAGGTCATTTAATTGTTGCACATCATTTATAATGTTTATAGGTAACTGTAGACATAGGAATGTATTAGCAATTTGCGATTGGACCACATCCAACAGATGTGTCTAGTTTGAATGCCAAAATGCTAACTAATACAACGATAGTCTTGTTATATACAACAGCAGGAGATTTTTGGCAGACCCCTGAAGACAAAGAAATCAGATTTGAGGTTTTTAGTTTTATCTCACAACAACCAAGCTCAATTCAACTTAATAATATGCTTCAAAATTACAGTAAACATACTAAAGTAACATTTATATAAATGAAGATAAAAGGATAAGTCAAGAGCTTATTGGTTTTCTAATCAATTGTCTTGCCCAGTGTCTAAGTAGTGCTGATTTCTTCACACGTTCGCTGAAATGGCGTTTAGTCGACACACGCATCGTCTCAATTATTGTAAAAGTCCTGAAATTCTTTTCTTTATAATGAGTTTCCAGTTAGCGGATGTGGTAATGTTCTTAAGATTTAAATACAGGTTATGTTAATGAAAACTATCGGCATTTAGGGAAGTATGATCCAGAGACGTTTAAAAGTTTGAAACTATACTGGAAGATGATGCAATCTTGCTTATCTTAAATGAGAAAATATCGTACTGATCCTTACATTTTATACCTACATGAAATTCTTTTTGGAATTAAGTATTTAGAATCTAGAACATATACTTCTATTTTTAAGCTTATGTTTCTAACTTTACAATAAAAAAGAAAAGGTACAAATGCACTATTCGTAGATCTTCCGGAACTTAGCACCACTAAACAGGAACCTCGGCTAGGTACCAACTGTGGCAACCCGGAAAAAGATTTCTACCAACACAGTCACAAATATTAATTCATGCGTGCTGAAAATTTACCGCGAACGTTTTTTGTAGGTTTCATTAGCGCTTTAATTAACAATATTCATAGTGGACAAATATTACATCATTGTGTACATCGATTTGAATAAGCGTAAAGATTTACCGATAATAAATAAGCGTACATGTGCTTTTCCATTTAGAATAAAAAGCGATACTCGGCATTACTATACGAAATTAAAATTAACGTGAGCATTGATTTGTGCACACATGAATACCTACATGTAAAAGGAATGATTTCAATAAAATATGCAATATTTGTGTAAAATAGAAATATATGTACGGTTACACCCGTGCTCCACAACCAACAAAAACACGTAAAAGTTTCATCGATGTATATATGAATGTATATGTTACATTTTTAGTACAATTACAGCTTTAACAAACGAAAGCACTTTGGTGATCAGTTATTTTAAAACCAATACCTGTCGCTATTATATTTTGATTAATGAAAACACCGGTAAGTTGAAAATTCTTTTTTCGGTAAAATTTTAGAGACTCAAGCAACACCTTGATGTAAGAAAAATTTAATTTTTGAGCGCCTGAATTGCCCAATTTGGTGTAATAGCAATTTAGCGGTAAGACTTTTGAAGGATATCCTCCACACATATTACCACCTTGTATAAAGCTATTAGAAATAATGGTTTTTAAGTTAAATCGTTTGCAAAAAGCACAGAAAAAATAATTGCATAATAAAACACGTTACTCTTGTGAGCCTAAGTGCGCAAAGTACACTTTTAGGAAACATTCCTTTTCACAAACATAAACTCAATACTTAGGTACGTTGTAAAATAGATTTTCTATTTTAAACAAACAAGTGGCTATAATAGTGCTTCTACAAAAAGGTAATAAGTTGCTATCTGTAAGTATTAAAGTTAAAGTAGTTGTTATTAAAACTTGTCTAAACAAGCTGTCCGTAAGTGGATATTTTAAACACTATCAATTTAAATGTAAACTAGCAAAAACGTGTGGTAAAGTTCTGGTATATAAATACACAGAAGTAATTTGAGGTATAAAATAAATGTAAACGTACTTATTAGTTTATTCTAGCTGCATTTCCATTCATTCATAATTCATGAATAAAACAATTAGTATCGCATTACCTTGTATATAATAAATGATCGATATATGAATATTTATTATTTATTATTTAAAATCATGTTTGAAAGACCCAATTCAGCAAATATAAACTTTATAAACGTAAAATAAACTATTTACCGCAAAGGGCTTGTATCGATCACTTAAACTTTACCTTCCTAATGACCAAGCATTAATAGCAGTAATGAAGACATACTTTAAAGAGATGTCTATAAATTAAATACTTACTGAGAGATATAACTTAGCTACATTGACATAAAAAAACTAAAGTAATGGTATTTAATAAAAATGAAACAATCAGATGAAAATAATAATATACAATAAGCTAATAAGAAAGGTAAGAACATCTAACTTCCTCGGATCTACAGTATGAACATACACAAAAAATAACAAAATTCAACTAGATAAATAGCACCATAGCTAGAACATTGAAAAATAAAGTAAATAGCATCGGAAATGAGATATCTAAGAATAGCTACAGGATATACAAGAATGGATAGGAAGAGAAACAGAGACATAAGAGAAGAACTTGGAGTTAGAAGTGTTAACGAAAGAAAGAGAAAACATATTTGAAAATTTTGAAAGGATAGTGCATACAATAGTATGCATCACCAAAAAGCAAGTAGACCATAACAATATTTCTGTACTGCTAACCTAGTAACTACAAAAATTAAATTATTATGCACATACAACACATTAATGTGATTGAAATATATCTACTTCATTATCGAAAATAATAAAAAAAAGTGTGTATATATAACAAAATAATAAACCAATTACTTAGAAAAATATGCCAAACAGAACACATAGTTTCTCGTTACTAACAAGCTCTCCGTAATGTATCTCTATGTATAATGTCAATGTATTGCTAGTAGTGATTATTAACGGTTATGCGTAAAGGTCACTATTAAATTATCCAATTTACGCAACGTTTTATTTTTCAGGAGGAGGCAATTGATAATTCGGATGCTATTTTTCATTTCTTCATCCACATTATCTAATACAGCCGCCTTTCTGTAGTGGTAGTTTTCCGGCGGCTAAATTCATGGCGAGTCCCATGGCCTTTCAAAATATTATAAACGCGACGTTCTCTAACCCCAAATTACTACTGAATGTTACTTTTATGAGAATTTGTAAGCTGCATAACTACTTTTGAGACCATATTCAATACACCTGTGAGTTTAAAAGTATCCCAAGACAAGAGTGTTAAGCGTATGCCAAAATCACTTTAGTGTCATAATATTAATTACATAAATAACTTTCAAATTCATAAATTGGCGCAAAGATTATATAAATTATTGGCAAAAGAAAGCAGAGTGTCAAAGAGAACAAGCAGAGAATTTCTCACGTATTTCTTAGTTCGAATTCAATAGAAGACTTAAGACATTAGAAGCCATTAAAATCATTTGTGTCATTTACAAAAAAGGCGTCACTGCCGAAGGTGCAGCACAAAAATGATTCTCTCGTTTCAAAGATGACAATTCTACCGTGAAGGTCGTCTGAATACTTTAGTTGATCATTATCCACATCAATCAACTCGGTAAGTGCTCATTACAATAAATTGCGACCAAATGGACTGTAGTACAACATGGGAAAAGTTCAAAAATTTGATGTAAAAACGCCGGATATTTTGAGCCAAAAGCGTAACATATACCTACCCCTGTGCTAGTTTGTCATCACTCAACTCCTCAACAACGCCGTCTTTGTCCAAAATTATTACTGGTAACAAAAAGTGGGCTCATTAATTGAAGGTCAAGGAAAGATTGGCTAAACTTTAAAAAAGGCAACTTCCCAACCAAAGAAGATGCTGCGAAATATAAATTGTTTCCAGTGAATGTGGTCATCGTTATTGAGATTTCCTGTTAAAAATTTCATGGTCTTGAAGCTGCAGCTCAAGAGAAGAAACAGGAAAGATATTATCATGTTATTTTTCTGCACAATAACTCTCGCTCTCTTAGTGTTACCACACCAAAAGTGGTTACAGAGGAACTTCATTGGGAGATCATTTCTCGCTTCAACGAGAAATCTCTTTTAATAGTGACATCGTGCTTTAAAATTGGTTTGACCAAAGTACCGGATTTCTTCAGGCATGGAATCGAGAGATCGCGGAGTCGTTGGAAAATAATATCGTAAGTACCGAAGGTAAATATTCTCTTCAATTTTATTTGCTAGAAATATTGATAAATTTTGAAATCAATAAAAATGTTAGAAACTTATGCATTCCCCTGATACAAATGAAATTGTAAGTAAGATTATGTTATAATAGAAAAAATCACTTCCATTAAAGATTAGAACATGCTATTGGATAACGTAAGAAAGCTAGTATTGAAGGAATTTGGTTTAAAATGCAAAGTGAGTAGATCTTTATTGCAAGTAATATGAAAAGCGAAAATCAGAGATATCCGTAACTAACGCAATTTAAAATTAATTAGACATAGTTGTTTATGGAAACTGTCTAGATCGACTCACACAGAATTCAGTTGGAACAAAACGCATGCCTCAGGCTAATTTATGGAATAAGGCAGCGTCAAAGTATTTGTCATAAATTTAGGGATGCTGGATGGTTAAGTATAATACGACGAAGACAGTCACATTTCTCGTGTTTTATTTATAAAATTTTGAATACTGGTATTCCGTCCGATTTGTTAAACAAAATGAGGTATCTTACGGATGTTCACAATATCTACGTCCGCAGGAGGGACCTTATCAATATACGTACCCAGACATCATACCCGGCAGTTTGAGAAAAGGTTTAGCTATGCTTCTGCACGATTATATAATTCACCCCTAGATATCAAGATCAAATATTTGGAGTATTTCAGTATGATAGATGATTTGGTTATGAAATGAATTATGTTCTCATTTTTTTCTTTATTCTTGGGTAATCATTAGTAACAGGAAACCTTTTTGGTCTACTCAAGGTGATCCAAATGACAAAAATAGTTGATCGTTATATTCCTTTCGTTTCTTTTGTTTCTGGATTTACTATTTACTTGCCAATAAAATATACAGAGTGGACCAACAGAAAGGTACATACCAAAGTTTTGTCATGGTAATAGTTGTTCTTTTTACGCAATTCTTTATATGTTACATAAACTACTTTTTGCAAAGTACTGCAATTTTCGGAAACAGTTTTTGTCCACTTTCTATGCAATAACCAAGACAGATAAAATTTCAAATTGATGCAGATGAAAATTTAATGCATGATAGGATTTATCTTACTTGGAATAATGCTTTAAATAATCAAAATTAACTAACCACGTTAGTTTTATCTCAAAATTTGTAAACAATATGATTTCCTAAATTTGAAAGATATCTACATAACCCTTCATTATAATTTTGTTTGGTTTTATTTTATAAAACGTTCGTGACCACCAACTTAGTACTACATAAGAAGGTACTCTTTAAGATGCAAATGGAAATATTAACAACTGTTGCTTTAGGAATGCGCCTGTGTATGCATTGAATTCGCGGTGTATTGCAAAATTTGCATTCAAGGTTGCGATGCTATTTTCGTAAAACTCACCTCAGGCAATTTCCTAATTATCCAACCGTCGCTGAAAGGCCCAGGAATGAGCCATTTGCGGATTTTTTTATTAATTAATACACAAACGTCACGAGTCATAAACTTCTTCGTAACGATTCGAATAAGCGACTCCGCTCACTTGCGTAGCATTTTAATTTTGCGTTTTATAGCGTTCGGAATAAAACTTGTTACTTTGCATAGTAGATGGATATGTCGGTAATGGTAAATGCACACTTTAGTTATTCAATTAACAGTTTGCTGAAGCGTTAAGACTCCGTTAATAGCTTATCGCTTGTCCGCTTGTAAAATATTACATGTTCTATCTTTATCAATCTTTAAGTTGTACCATTGATCGTAACTTTCGTATTTCTGCAGAATAAAGTCTTTTTGAGTAATAATTTGCTAAAGTGGACTTATGTATATGACATATTACTTTCTAATACTAAATGTGGATGCGTATTTTTAAAATGCAGTGTCTAGTATTATAATTTCTTTAAGAATTAATGATTCTTAGCTTTGCAGAAACATTCGCATGTTCTGGCAGTAACACAACGTTACTTGTTATAACTTTAGCAGGCAGCATTGTGCCTCTTTTCCTAGATAAAGAATCTATCAGTGTTTTTTGAAAAACTGCAAAGATAATGTTGCTGTTACTGTAGTGAGCTAGGTTGTTCATTGCTTCATTCACTATTTTAAAGCTTATTTTCTATCAATTTTTTTGAAGGTCGTCGTGACCAACAAAATTCCGAAATTAACATTTAACTTTGTAAGTATTTAGTTGTTGTTTCTGATATAATAAATAACCTTTAAGATACTCATCGAAATCGTCATGAACACCAAATTTAGCATGGTACGTTTTTATGGAAAAATATGGAACGTGGGGCGAATAAAAAAAAATCCTTTCTACAAAATATTGTCAAAAAGAGATGTGTTTCAGATTTTGAAAAGACGCCGGTGGCATTTGCATTGTAAAATATTTTCTATATTAAGCTAGAGATTAAACATAGCACTAGATGAGTGTCTCAAAATTATAGCATATTATTCTAAGCATTATAATTGCTGCTACTAGTAACATATGCATTTTTATCATAATATTGTCTTTTATTTAATTTGCTTAAAATTAAATACGAATGTTTTTTGAAATATGTGTCTTTATTAAATTGGCTTAAACATTTAGCCTTGCCAAAGGAAAAACCAGATTATTTTTAAAGAACATACGTGTTGGTATTTTGGATGTTAATAACCGCAATAATCAAATGTGAAGATCAGATTATTGTTTGTGGTGCTGCTTTGCGTATGAAGACAGCCTTATTGTGTAGCGGGGGAACTTATTCTGTTTAATAGAACTTGTATCATGAACGTAGATACTCATTATTGCTCTCATCTTGAGGATAATTAGGACATCCCTGAAGCAAAAATAATCCAGGGTATAGTGTGCGTCGGTATACAGTACTATAATGTTGCTTGCCAAAAGTATATAATATAGTATATTCCATCAGTTGCACTATTTACAGATATTTTTAAATTCCGCAGCCGGCTTTACGCTGGATTAATAGCATTTATATAATCAAAGATGCAACTCATAATGCGTCCTCATCTTAAGGGCTGAGTTCAACTCAAGCAAAAAATAAGTTCGAAAGTGCGGGAGCTTCATTAATTTTACGTTCATAGTGGATTGCCATGCTTTTATTAATAGAGGAAGCAATATTAAATTATACTGATTGAATCCACAGAAATTGGCAAGCAAGTTTCCTGTTTTGATAGATTGCGGTAGATGTTGTTCCTAACAAAAATGGTAGCAAATTGTCATTTGCTTTTATTATTTCAATCGACTATTCGACTTTTGCCCCAACTCTTCCTTCCTAAATATGTTACCGCTATAAGAAAAGTTGCCTCTGTTACATCTTTGTATAACTCATTTTTAAAAAGCTCTGACAAGCTTTTAAAATTCCTTTAAGACCTCCGTTTAACCTGCATGATAACAGTTTTGCTAAGAGAAGGGATCAAGTAGTAATGTTTCTTTTGCATATACATGTTTTCTTATGTCAAGTTTCTGTAATATTTTATATTATTAGTTCCAATCGTTTAACAGTTGTCATTTTTATTTCAAATCTAAGAAGTGAGTGACTTGAAGCTTGAACAAATAGGCGGTATAAAATTTCTATCAAAAGACAGTGGACCGACGAATATTCATAGTGGCAGCACATAGAGAATATTGCTCGCTCTACTTCCAAGTCAAACATTGGTGGAAGTACTTCAAACAAGGCAGAGAATCCATTCATGGTGGCACAAAGTATGGAAGGTTTCTAGAAGAACAAAGAAATCATCAACAAATTTGCAGATTTGGTTTCTTTTATTTATAGAGAAATAGGAATATCAGACGCAAGTGTTTTTAAAATTCTACGCGAATGAGTGAAGTCCCAGAGGCTGCTCAGTTCCAAACAAAACCTATGTAGACAATAAATTTGCGAGGAGAGCTTAACTGGTTTATCCGAAGATGAAGACTTTTTGTGTAGAATTAGAACCGTAATTTACTGCGGGAAAAGTAATGGCCACAGTTATTTGGGAGAGGATTCTCTTAATTAAGAAAAAGCCAAAGAGCACTCCAATTACGCGAGATGTGTACAAATGTATAATTAAGAACTTGAAAGCGACTACGCATGAAGAAAGACTACAGGAAACTCTTTCTGTACGACAACTACAAAGTGCATGATGCAAAAGTTGTTGAAACAGTAGTCAATGGATACCATTTTGAAGAATTACCTTACAATACTAACCTCACATCCTGTTGTAACTATTTCTTTTCAAAACTCAAAAAGTCACTTAAGAGGCCGTTGCTTTTTACTAAATAATGCCTTGCAAAACGTTAAGAAGTCGTATTTTGTAGAATTACCGAAAGGTCTTTCTTTCTTATGCATTCATTAGAAAAACTTTGGAATAAGTGTGCTAATATTAATTCTGCAGCTCGTTATTTTCAAAGCTAGCTAGAAACTTCCTCCAGAAACATAGGTAGTTCTCGAAGAAGCGATCTCTATCAATACTGCGTTTAAAACGAGAAATATGGATAATTTTACATAAGGCCGACGTTTATTACACTCAGCACCTGGTGTCGAACAGTGTAATTTGACGAAATGCTTTTAGCACTCTGCCAGTCCAGAGAAATCAAACGGATTCCGAGATTTCTTGTTTGAAGTAGTAAGAGAGGTGTTGTTATCCTACATTTTTGCATAATATTCACGAATTGACGGTACATTAATAATTAGGTGTATCTATTCTTGAGCCAGGATTTATGCTAATGCTTTCTAAATATTGGTCAGCGTGTTAGTAAGACGTTAATAACTGTACAAATCACTTGGTAAATCTACGGCTAACTGTATCTAAAAATATCTCTTGTATGTGTGAGAACTAGTCACAGCTGTAATGAGAAGTGTGATCCGAACTGTTTACTTTAATTCCACTATTTCTCACTCCTTCCTTGAAAAAGGAGGTGGGTTCTTAATGAACGCTACCTAATGTCGCTGTTATCTATGTAAGTCAGTCTAGACCGTCTACACATGCTTATGTATATTACATTTTAATAATGAATGTCACGTCGCTTTTTGATTGAGATTTTTCAGTATGGAATTAAACCCTAGTAACAATAATCGCAACTACATACTAAGTATTTTATTTACATGCGAGAATGAAAGAAATATGCTAGAGAACAATGTTTCGCGAAAATTATGGGGATATAAAGCAGAAGTTACCTATTATCTGGTGGAAAACACATTCTCTTCTCCCTATCGGACTATGTCTATAGACTTCCAATAATGTTGCGAAAAGAGTTACTATCGCAGTTTCTTTTTACAGATTACAGTGCTATTACAAATTGTCAAAAAAGTTAAAATGATGGATACTTAATAGGAGAACATAGGGTAAAAGAATATGAAGGAAATACGAGGTACACAAAGAAAAGTCATCAGTTATATATAGTGTACTATAATTTGTTTGCATATGCCTGGTACAAATCCGGTTATATAGAGAATCGATCTGGACCATTCGAACATCCCACCAATTTTGCCTTTTCAAATCAAGACCTTCTGTTTCACCGCCGGTACTTTCAATGTGATACCTTTGCATTCATTCGTTCTTCTTTGTGCCAAACTTATGCTTTAAGCACTCTTTTGACGACTTTCATTACCGTATTCAATCATAGATACATCATTTAAATACGGACTGCAATAAGTGCTTTATTCATTACTATTTAATGCTAAGGATTTGTCATCATGTGTAATCCCGTGTTTACATTTGTATGAATTATGAGGATTAGGATATACTAACTGAGCAATTTTACTAATTAGTGATGGTTTTTCTTAATAGAACACACATACATGCAATATATAGATGGTTTTGGTGTTAGTAGCATAAGGTATGATTTGCTCTACACCTATGGAACACCCTGTATAATTGATGCTTTAAACTTGCGTTAATTGTCTTTTTACATTACTATAATCAGGTCTAGCATAAGATGGCGGCGGTTAAATCCGATACCCTGTGTATACAACATTTATATGTCCTAAAACATCTTTAACTATTTCCGTTCAAAAAAACTTAAAATCTGAATTTTGCGGTGTTTCGCTTCCTCAGAGTGAATTTCATCACAAACAAAAAAAATTATTGTTAAGTCTCAACATACTCTAGTTACGTACCAAGTTTCATTAAGATCTGAATTTGACACCCGGGAACCTTTCCTTGTAAATTGCTTCGTTAGCGCGTAATGCAAAATGCTATCTGAGTAGTCTTCGTAAGCAAATATATGGCAAATGTGATCCTCTACAGGCTGTCAGTACACTGAGAAAGGCTATTTAATTTGATAGTTCTTACTTCATGAACTACACTATTAGTTGGCGTTTAAAATAAGGATTTTTCACTTCAAACTTTTCATACCTAAAATAAGGATCAATTCTGAATATTGCAGAATGTCTCCATTTACAAATTCTATTTAGAAATTTTGCCTACGTTAAGGGATGCAAGGAACTAATTCATACAAGAGTGCTAAGTATGAATGAAGTACTTATTTCACTGGATTTTATTTCCTGAATTCGAATTTCGTAACGTAATATGTACGATGTTTCAATAACATCTCTTGTAAGTACAATGATTATTTCTAGTAGATAATACGATGTATTTTATATCGAAGCGAAATAATCTGTTTATCATAAAAGTTAACACGACACGTAATAATTTTCGAGAACTCGTTTTAAACCACTTAAAAAAAGGCTACTTTATATTCTTCATGACAATTCGTACATTCAATTCAGCAGACGTATTCTCCTGAAACCGTAGTTTAGAATTAGCTGGCGGTTAGTAGTTAGTAATAGGCGTGTGTGAAGATGAGAGGAGGGCAAGGAACGCATCATTTCAAGTGCGACCGCTACACTTACCCCGTGTTTGAATACAGAGCTATTAGGAACGCTCGAGCACTCTACAGTTGTCTGCATCCCTCTTCACGTAATCTGCATAGAGTCATGCTCGGAGGGTCGCGAAGCCTACCGTCCCTAAATCCCACTTGCTTACGAGACGTCTTGTTCGTCTCGCTAATCCTTGTCTTCATGCTTTATATCGCCATCAACGCCGACTCTTCGTTGTGTGCGCATCGCCGGTGCAACTTTTTTATGAACACAGGCACTTCGGGTTTACGTCGCGTTTTTAAATACCGCTGTTAGAAGGCTATAACGATAGAATTCTTTATTACGTAGAGTTCTCAAGACGTCCTAGTTCCCATTATGTTTGCGCACGGGATATTCAAAAGGACGTTTTATTTCAAAGGATGGATGTAATTTTAGGTAATAGAAAATATTCGTCAAAAGAGCGGAATGGAATCTGTGTTGTTCCTTGTGTCCTAGAAATATGTCTATTTTATAGGGGATTTCAATAAGAGCCCAAATTTTAATTGCGCGCCATGATTAACAGTCATAATGACACGTGATTATGACGTGACAGGTAGAAAGTTGACAGGTGGGCGTTAGTAAACATGGAGTATTATACGATAGAACAACGTGTCCTGATTGTTAAATATTGTTATCAAAATGGTGAAAGTTTGATTACAAGAACCACTCTTCTTCTTATTCTAACTAAAGATTTGCATCCCCACACCTACAAAGTGCAATTGACTCAACAACTTCTGCCAACAGACCATGAACAGCGAAGAGAGTTCACCAATTGCATCCTTGACCAATCAGAAAAGCCGATTTTGCAGACAAGATCATTTTCAGTGATGAGGCCCATTTTCACCTCGATGAAGAGATGAAGATGATGAAGAGAGAAAAGCCACGAACGATTCGTCAGAAAGCAATGCATCCAAAACGTGTCACTGTTTGGTGCGCATTGCAGTCTGGAGGCATAACTGGACCGTATTTCTTTGAAGATCGGGAAGGTAACACAGTAACGGTGAATGGCGATTGTTGAATAATTTCTTGTTGTTAAGGACTTAACATTGTTAATTTTTATAAGTGAATTTTAAGTTTCTAAGGAAATGTATTTTATATGATTTTATTTTCTTTGCAACCGTATGGGTTAGCATTATTACCTTACTTTCATTTAGAATATTACTTTATTTTCATTTTTATCATTTATTTATTTTGCTCTCTTAGAATATATCCAATTTTATTTTAATATGTATGTACATTACGCATTGTACATGTAAGCAAGCCGGCCATTCACATTACTCTAGCTAAAAGTGCCTAATTTATAAGTCAGTAAGTGTAACGTCGTCGAATCAATAATGGGAGTTTTCTTAATATTTAATATATACAAGCACAGGCAGTCGCGCAACGGTCGAGGTATTGGCGATCGTCCACTCTCGGTCACCTTTCGTACCTCGTCGTAACGTGTGCAGTAACGTCGTCGTATGATTATTGGAGGTTTATAATATTTTCTAGTTTTGGCGGGAATCGTAGAGGACGTTGTCGTATATACATTTATTTCTGGCGGGAGTCATTCTGGTAAAGTTGTCGAATCGCATGTATAGATTTCTTTAATAAGTACAAATTCTAGATTTTCTATCATCGTCCGTCGAGGCTACTGTGTCCGTTGTCGTCTATACATATATTTAGTCTTCGGTTAAGTTTGTGTCGGAAATCATTTTGGTAAGATTGTCGGCACGCATGTATAGGCATCTTCTATAAGTACGATCACTCCGCTTCTTGTTGACGGTCGTTGTGGCCGCAGCGTCCGTTGTCATCTGTACGTTTGTTCGGTCCTCTGTCGTATCCGAACATAAAATTTTTTTCATTTAGTTGTTCGTCGGTGCGGACGAGTTTCACGGGCCATTTTTCTTATGTAATGTCGGCATCATCGCTCCGTTTTACTTGTCGGTGCGCAGTTCGCACATTTGCTGGCTACTGGCTTTTTCCCTTCTTTGGGGCGCAGTTGCAGAGAGCTAAAGATTGCACACAGTGTCATATTGTGTCATATTATTTCGAACGAGAACGCCTGGGTAGCTGTCACATTACTTTTGTTTTGAGATCGGCTATTATCGCTACTGTCGCCCTCGACCAGGCGTTCAAGCTCTAAGAGGTAGGGTGGGTTCCCCCATAAATGTGAAAATAACGAACGTATTTGGTTCAAGTACAAATACATGCCAATGATACAGGGCCAAGACCCTTAGGCAAATTTAAAACAAGGAAAATATATTAGGCTCCCGGAAAGGGACATATAAATAAGCATAGCACCGAGGTGCGCTTATAAATTTACGAAATAAATAGGGTTGGCTCCCCTATAAAAAGGTAGTGGTGCATGCAAACAGATAGACGCATTATTACATGCCTCTAACAAAGCTTCTGCGGAAGCATAAGAAACATAATGTATAAGAGAGCTCGAATAACTGCAATTATTGCAAATATATATATATATCTTACGTACATCGTAACTGTACATAGGCAAGAGTGGAAACCGTGTACACATTTTATTTTTTAAACATATTTTTTGCGCATGCGCATTGAGTTTCACTGTACAACCTTTGATCTAGTAAATAAGCGAACATACTCTACAAGTAAGTATTTGTCAAGTAATTCAGGAATTTACGAGCAGGCTAGAGCGGCGCTGTTCTTCAAACCAGGAGAACGTAACACTTGTAGTTTAGGAGAGTCAGCTGTTCCGTACAAGTTGTTCCAAAAACAGGTGCTGTCATGAGTGTTGCTTTGCAGACAATAACATTCACGTTTTAAACAATTAACCCCCTTTGAAGGCGAGCGGATTATGACTGCAACAAAGATAAATTGTGGCACCAAGTGAATGCAGCGTGGCAAAAAATATCCCAAGAAGAAATACCCGGCTTAATTCATTCTACGTCCAACCGCATTATTACATGCATTGAAAGAAGGGTGAGCCTATCTGTTATAAAATACACAATTGTACTTATACTTTTGATATGTAGTTTGAGCATCTTCCGTACTAATGAGCATTAGTTTTCGGGAGTTTCATAGCGATACCACTAAACTTTTCATGCCAAAGGAATATCTAAGGTTTAGGTCTGTAAATAACACTATGATTGCATGTAACATATAACATGCCAATAGGAAAGTATTGCTGTTGGCTAACTCCGCTGTGCAGGAAAGTATACAGTTTAAGTAAATATGCGATAAATATTACTAACTAAACATAGAAAGGTAAACGTTTTCCTGACATTGACATAACCTTTTTTGTTACATTTTCCTAACTGGACCCGGTTGATCAGTAACCTATGTACGTGTTGCTGCTCGTGCATTTTTCTTTGCTCTCATCGTGAAAATATGAAAAACGTAGAGGCGTATACTTTCCAACATACATATGTATATGTACATCTGCTGCTTACGTAATCATAGTATGTATCTATTTGTAGATACATCAGTAAAAGGAGAAAGACATGTTATTCAAATTAACGTTTTCGAGTATTCAAAAATAGACGAAAACAGCAGTGGCACATTTTAATATACACTAACAATGCGATATGCAGTACTGCTTTTGTATTCAAAGCATACACGATTCGTTGTCTAAAACGATGATGTTCATCCTGATACATATAGTTTCAGTTATAAATATTAATGAGATCCGGACTAAGGTATATATGTAAATATGTGAAAAATTCAATTGAAGTGTAATTGTGAACTTTGTATTCGTTCTAGAGTCTTGCAGAATTCATAAATTGCAAATATTGCAAATCAGTAAGAAAATACAGAAAGATATAACAGTAATATTGAGAAAAGTGGTCACTGTGAATAAACATTGTTATTTTTAGTTTTAAAAAGAGATAGTGTAAAGGCTATTCTTCTGTTATTGATAATTAAACCTCACAACATCGTTTCTATCTTGCTAACACGTTACGTCTTCGACCATGTGTAGTTATCGAACGTGAGTTGTTACTGCACGAAAAATTACAACTTTACGAAGAAGGGATAGACAATTGTTCATGTGCAATATGAGCTTTGTCTACCGCGAGAATGTTAGAACAATTTTTTTACTGATCATTATACCATACATGCACGCCAACAATAGAACCCTTCTATTTTCAAAGCAATGTATGTGTTTCATTTTACATTTCTGTTTTGGTAATAACCATATCTCACTAGTAGCCAAAGCAAAACGGTAATAACGTGACTGCACAGAAGAAGGTGTATAGTAGAATTAAGTATAAATGTACTGAAGTCTTTAGCTACAGTGGCTCACAAAAGTATCTGGTCATTGCACATTTTGTCCAATCGATCAAAATATTTCGAAATTGTTAAGAAATAAAGAACAGGTAGTGTGTATATTACATTTATTTATTAATGCTCTTTAAGTTTAATAGTTTTAAATTGAAAATAAAAAATGCAGTAATAAAAGATATAAAATTAATATATGCATTTTTACCGTGCACAAGAGTATCTAACCATTAGGGGATTACCCTAATGAAACACACGGAAAACCACTTGACTCACCAGAGACATATCATTAATCATTCGGTTAACATTACTGACAACGGCTCTTCTTCCATATATTACTGTATTACCAGAATAACATGGCCAAAAGTCGGGAAAGAAATCTTGCAGATTGATTCTTTAAGAAAACAAGGGTATTCACAAAGAAATAGGATGTCATACATAAGTTTCTTGTTCACAATTGTTTAACTAATAAGCCGCGCCGTGGACGTCCAATATAGTGAAAAAAAACGGGAAGTTTTGCCGATCATTAAAAAAATTCCATTTTTGGTGCAGCGTATTTTATTTTTGTTATATTTACTATTTTCACATTAAATCTTTGTTAAACTTAAAGAATATAAATAAATGTATAAATTAATTCGCAATTGTTGTTTCTTATTGTTTAAGAATTACGAGATTTTGCTGGAGCTTGGAATTTTTTGAAGCATGTACAATTGTTTCAAAAACTTCCAAGCCGGCCGGATACTTTTGTGAACTGTACGAGGGTGGATCCTCATGCTGTTACCCCTGAACCGCCTACAGTAAAGTAAGAGTGACATTATATTTTTTATTTTTCGACACCATTGCACTTGGTCCATCGGTGCCCCAACATATAAACAACATCCCTGAAAAATTTTTGCCCGACCTTTGCAAACAACCTCTCTACATTTTGCATCACTTCACAATTACTGGAAAAAAATTTCCTACGTAAGATTTCTTTTAATTTGGGCAACAGACTAATCACTACTGTTTCCACTCTCTGCTTTGCACACTGGTCTCGGAATCTTAGTGGTGCACCCATAATCACATACCGACATGAAAGTCCTCTTTGTTTGTTTAATACCTTTCCAGAAGACGCTTACAAATCAACACCCGATTTCTTTTTCGATCAATGGTTAACATTAAAGGCAGCCATCTTGCACTCATCTGTTTCATATCTAATTCTTTAGTCAGTATGTTGTGCACCACATGATATGACCAGTATCTCCCACAATGTCCATAATGCGTACTCGTCGGTCTTGCGATATGATATCGTGTTCCTTTTTAATGTGTTTGTTTGTTGTTACCGTTATGGGAGGATCACTGGCATGATGGTTTTCACAGGATGTTCTTCCGCATTAAAATCTCGACACCAGCGTTTGACTATATCATAAGAAGTAGCAGACTCACCAATAGTTGCCATAATGTCTCTATGAATTTTAGTTGCCATCATGCCAAGCATGAGAATGGTATAGCCAAGATGATAATATAATGTACTAAATTTGGTAATAAGTTTTCTGGTTTAAAGATAGTAAAATATTTGAATTTAATACACAAAAATTTAGCCTTAAAATAAATAGTAGTCAAATTATGTATACGTGTCTATAATCGACAGTAGTATAACTCATATTTACCGTTATTACTTAATTTTGTAATTTTAGATAAAAATAGCTTTTTGGTTTTGTTTACTTACGATTGATAACCCAATAATTTTTCCTTTGTTAATATATAAGATTTACGCTTGTGAAGCTAGGATGATGTTGGTTAAATAATGAGCACAAAATATGACTCAAATTTATAATAACAGGAGAGATCTTATTTGCCCAACAATATACATATTTCCATTTACAGAACGAAACAAAATACTAAATTGTAATAATAGTAATAATAGTAGCTTTCACAAATAACAAGGAGCATCGACCAACGGGGAGTTATTGTTGTATGTATTGTTATTCGCCATGGAGTGAGAAAAATCACACAGACTTTAACCCCTAAGAAGCGACAATCGCGGGATTTGAAACCGGTATCCCTAGACCCATAGCCAAGCGCGCTAACCACTGAGCAACCAGCCCCGTTAAATTATGGAAAGTGAAGACAAATACACAAATAAAAAAAAACACAACCCCAATAGCCCTACATGCATCTGCGGATATTCGTTTTATACGATAGTCAAAGGTCAATTGTGAATTAAAAATTGCGGCATATGTACTTGTCCTGTCCTATCTAGTATTTCAGTGATATATTGAGAAACCGGAGAAAGATTCATTGCTACCAATCGACTACGAATGAAGCCGCGATGGCATGTACAAAGAACTTGTTCATAAAATTTGACACAGTTTAATAAGATGAAAATAGGTGGATGATTGATAATCAATAAATTGCCACCCTTTTCATGAACAGGGCATATTATTACACGCGTTCAAATTTCAGGGAAATTAAACGTTCTTAATAGCTCGATTAATCATTGTCACCAATAGTTCAGAAATGACAAAAGTTCTGTAGTATATCATCGCTAGAAGTACACTTTTTTGCTAGTTTTGCCATAATTCCCAGTATTTCAGTTTCCATTACTGGGGTAAATGAAAATAAAGAATAGTTGCTGATATTTTCCGTGCACTTGGTTGGGGTGGTATCTGCTGATAGATTACAAGAGGTGGCAGCAAGTGCATTGACTACGTCCTTTACATTCGCAAGTTCATTATTGTTACAGTAGCCAAGCATTCACAGCCATTGTTGCTGACTACTGTATACTAGTTACATTACGTCTGTCATCCCAAAAATTTCTATACGGATTTAATATTGAGTTCAGACCCTTATCCTCCTCTCCACCTATCTTAAAGAAAACTGCAACTATAAAAGCATTATAAACTTAATAATTCAACAACCATGAAGTAAAATATAGCTGCTCGAAGAGTGCTTTCATTATTTTGAACAGAGAACAAAAAAAAATTGCAGTGAAAAAAAGCAAGTAGTGTAATTTGCTGTTCAAATAAACTGGCATTCAAGAATTAAAAAAGAAGAACGAAAATCAATGCATCCTACCTGATTAACAACACTCAAACATCTGTTAAGATTTTTTAGGGTTATACCTTGCTTCACACACCATACAACTTAGTAAGTGAAAACATGGAATACGTGGAACTTTTTCATATACAATATTGCACATTAGAGCTTTAAAAAGCTCGCATACAGTCACCTGAATAAATCAAATTGTAAATCACTGGAATCCGAAAAACATAAAACTGACTTTCGATATCGCTTTGTCATAAGTTAATGGTTTCAGTAGTTCTTTAAAACCATTCTATGCGTGACTTCATACAATCTTTCGTAATAATTCATTTCGCAATATTTGCTATAAACAATCTTCCCTCGCTCGTAAATCAATGTTTATTACAAATTCTGATCTCAAAGTGTGCTTAATTTTTTTAGGGATCCCATAAAATTAAAATCAAATAGGCCCGAAAGAATTCGTAATATAAATAAATACATTATCACCTCTAATTTTAAATTTTTGTTTGTAGTATAATATTTATAATATATCTACCGAACAGACCTACGTACTTACGCGTGTGCATGGTTCATGAAACCTGATCTTTATAGGGAACGTTAAAAGAAGCCAGAAAAACCGTGTGCAAAAAATTCTATTTTCATGTGTATTGCGTACAGCATAGTAGCATAGCTTAAGAGCATTAACCGTGTGAGTGATTGTGTATCGTTTACATCAATTTTAGCTGTGTATATTTTAAATGAATCGTCAAAAGTAAATTGAATGAATATATAAAGCGAATATTTGCAATGCATATAGCAAATCAATGCTAAACTGACAGAGCTTAATATGTAGCAGGAGTTTAAATTGAAGTAGAATTAGTTATTCGTCTTTGTAAGTATTATAAATGAAAATACATCATGTAGAATAAAACATGCCAATAAATCTATGTGAATAAAGTGCTAGTCTTCATTAAATATCAAAGAATATGTGCTGGCAAGCACAGGTTTCAAAGTAACTTTAACTAATTACGCAACAGTAATAGTTGTTACCTGTTTTGAATAGGTTAGAACGATACATTCCCAGTATTTTCAATACACTATGCTGTACTTATTATTATCAATCATCCTGCTTCTATTAAAAATACATCCACTAAAATCTCCGAATAATTGTTTATAACATTTTTGGATGAGTTTAGGCAACTTGCCATTTTAGAGCAGTATGGCTTTTATCCTGGCGAATCCACCAAAATCTCGATAAAATATAGGCAGATCCTATCTATACTGACCATAATACATATGTTTTAGAACAAGCATACTTTTTCTGATCTTAATGTCTTTTGTAATGACAATTTCATTTTCCAGAATTATCGCGATTTTTTAAAATTCTTTTCAGTATTTCTCGTCTAATGGGAAAGTTTTTCACTGTAGACTTTGCAAATCCGGCCAATTATCTTTTGATATTCACAGCATGTGGTTGTTATACTCTGGTACTAAAGAAATTCGAAAATAAATGGATTTAGGAATAGGAAGTATAATACGTTTCATTTCGATTTTTCAGGGCGAGTACGAAGAAATAGTCAATGGAAGGTCCTACTATTAAAAACAAAATTACTTTTTTTGTTAAATACATCCATGCTTCAACTAGAGCTGCGGAACACTCAGTATAACGTTTTTAAAATATTGTGAGAACAAGTTATGTTATCAATAATTACCTGAAAACTTATTTAAGATAATTCATGTAAAGAATATTTCATTTGAAATAAGAGGCAGTCGTCGTGAATGACATCTTTCTCAGATTCTCAACCCTGTAATCACCAAATAATATCCTGTTGATCGCTTGAATAGGTTCCATACTATTTTCAACTAATCTGATAACATGCCAATCATTATTGTGAAACTAGATGGCAACGTAAGACAGTAAAGAATGTATACGTGAGATTGCTCTGAGAACGAAGCAATGCAGCATATACATACATATGCACATACGAGGGGAGGTCAAGAAGTTCGTGGAATGGAGGGGATGGAGTGGGGATAGGGGCGCTCGCTAGGTGTCATTCTGATTGGCGATTCATCATTAGTATATAAGTTAAGTTGCAGCCCTATAGCGTCATTCGTTTGCCAATAGTTGCCTGCTAAACAAGTCAATCCGGAAGAAAACTGAAACTATGAAAGAAATTGAACACCGTGCTGTGATAAAGTTCCTTACAAAGCAAGGAAAGAATGCTCAAACTATATTGAATGAAATTGAAATCGATTATGGGGAACAGTCTAGTAAATCAACGATTTATAAGTGGCATCGTCTTTTTAAACATGGTCGGGAGTCGATTGAAGACGACCCCCGCTCAGGACGGCCAGTTGAGGCCACCACATCAGACATCATCGAAAAAGTGCAAAAATTTCTACTGCAAGATGCCCGTTTGAAGAAAAATCAATTATCAGATACCACCATTTTGCTTATCCTACATGACCACCTGGGTGTGACAAAAGTCAGTGCAAGATGGGTACCGAGAATGCTCACGCCGCTGCAGAAACAGCAGCGCGTCAGTGCGTCAGTGCGTCCAGACAATTTTTGGAGCTGTGTGGAGACAAACCTGCAGAGATTTTGGAGCGGATTGTTACCGGATGTGAAACATGGGTTCATCACTTTGCACCTGAGTCCAAACAGGAGTTCATGCAATGGCATAAAAAGGGGACACCACCGCCAAAGAAATTCAAAGTGTCAGAATCGGCTGGGAAGTTGATGGCTACTGTTTTTTGGGATTGTGAGGAAATATTATTGATTGATTACAAAGAAAAAGGTAGGAGCATAACCGGAGAATATTACGCAGCGATATTAGAAAAATTAAAGGAGGCCATCAAGGAAAAACGTCGAGGAAAATTGACCAAGGGTGTGTTGCTCTTGCAAGATAATGCACCGGTTCACAAGAGCAAAGTTGCAATGGCTGCTCTGCACAAGCATGGCTTTCAATCAATAGTCCATCCACCCTACAGTCCAGACCTGGCACCTAGTGATTTTTATTTGTTCCCCAATTTAAAAAAAGACTTACGTGGAAGAAAGTTTTCCGACGACAATGAGGTAAAGAAGGCAATTTTGACCCATTTTGAGGCGAAAGATAGAAAATATTTTTATGATGATTTGGAAAAATTAATTCATAGATCTAATAAATGTATTGTGCTTAAGGGTGATTATATTGAAAAGGAAAAATAGAGTTATTGTTTTATTTTATTTAAAACCCTTTCATTCCACGAACTCCTGGACCTCCCCTCGTATCTACAGCTAGTGGCAACCATTTAATCTAATGTTGCACCCTAATTGCAGGTTGCTTTATATAAGAGGAGATGAGAGTATAGAAGCCTAAAGTCTAAGAGCAAGTAAATAATCTCTCTATAATAGAAAAGGAAGTGCGCCATAAGTTTTGGTAGTATGTAATTAATTGTTAGTATGAGACAACGTATGGTTTATAGATAAACACAGATGTGTAGAACCGCAGTCATCGCATAAAGGTGAATGGTATGTTAATTATAACGTTATCTCACTATCTGTTTGTTTTCGGGGTTACGACCTATCATAAATTTTGTCCATGCTACACGGTACGTACAAAACCTTTCAGGTGTAATGTGTGGTCTTGTAATTCATATAGTTATTTTATTACGTACGAAGTTATGTATCGCATATGTTTGCTCATTCTAAAATTCTCACCCATAATTAAATTCTGTTTATATTTATTCAATAAATCTATGTATATCTTTGTTGTATGGCAAAGCATATTCTGTAGATTATATTATCATATTTTATTGTATCTCGTGCAATATAATGTAATATAGGCATGCTTCTTAGTACTTTGTAAGCATTCCATGGTTCGACACAGATTTTTAACAGATTTAGAGCAAAGATAGTAAACAGATTTTAACTTAAAAATATACTGACCTATTATACTTTACGGAATGTGTAAACTATATACGCAAACATGTAAGTAGAGCTAGTATATAAGATTAACATGATTAAACTTTAAATTGAGCGAGTTGATTTACAACTTAGTTAATAATGAAATTATTACATTATTTAAACCACGAAAATTTAAGTTTCGCTGCTTAGAATTGGTTTAATACTATTAGATTTAAACTGAAATGACAGATATCCTTTTCATCATTGTCAGAAATCCGTTATTCATGAGGGGTCTAATATTGTAGTCACATTTCAACGAACCATAACATGTTAAAGACTATTTAAACTGTATTTCAGAAACGATTTACCAAATTATGCATACCATTACTGTTACTATTAGTCTCCTAGTACTACTAGTCATTTTGCTAAGCAAAACTAAAAGCGGAAGAAAAACGAAAACCTGTCTCATAAACGTATTTTATTACGAATTCAAAATTCTATAACAATGTTATAAACGTCTATATTATTTTGTGCCATAAAGAAAGAGGTATTAACTGGGAGGTAAAAAAAGAATTTGCATAAATCTTGAAAGAATACATCTCGGTATCTGTCCAAATTAGAACATCCAAATAAAATATAGTTAACATCACCTAAGGTCTTGTTGTCCAGCAAGAGCTATCAAGAACACCAATTCTATTGAGATGCGCAGGGGAGCATACATGATTGAACTTTAAATGGGATATCTTAGAACTAAAGTATCTGGTAACAACACAATTATGGGTGTAATCAATGTGGGAGAGTACATCAGCATGGAATAACACACAGTGCGTTTTAGATTTCTGGGTAAACACACGCCAGTCAGTATCCCAACGTTCCGTACTCTGAGCTCTGAAATAGCTAATAATATCAGAAAGAGGAAGACCGTATATCCTTAATCGGATTTTTAGAATGTATATCAGCTATGTGGTTGTTAATTATGTTAGAATGGGCTTCCAACCATAAAAACTTAACGTGTCGTTCTTTAGGGTTCTGTCTTAGGTTCGCTTTTGTTTAATACATATATAAACGATCTCCTTCTCTTAGACAAACTAAAAATGTACAAATTATACATTAGATACATCTCTATCCGATTCGCTATGTTTGCAGGAAAATATTACAATTATAAATGAAGGGTGCTCCACCGAGGTTCGTTTAAATATTGACGAACGTGCCATCTTTACTTTTGCCCAGTAACCTAAACATCATTTTTTTTACTATAAGTTTTTTACTACTTCCATTTCAAGAGTAAACGGTTTTAAAGGTATCTAAATCACTTGAGTTTCTCTTTAGAACCTGCGACAACTTTTCCAACAATAATCCTTCGAAATCTCATTATTTCTCTCCCGTTCGCTCTCCAATAGAATATGTGTAAATTGCTTGGTATCCACATTATTACTACTCAATTATCTGTTGAAAGAATTTCGAAGAAATTTCTGTCCATAAACTTGACCGTACCAATTTGAGGAACGCATTAACATTAACTTACTTTGCAAGCATGATCTAAACTAATTATCATAGCGTAGAGACGTTACAAGTGAGACATTTGTTAGGAAAATAATAAATCACCAGATTGATTCACCTTCTTTGCTTCATCAAATTTATTTTATGGCACCCCGCTACAACCATGTGGGCCAGACTCCTGAAGAACCATATAACTAATTTTCCCAAAATTATTTAGGACTATTACGAAATACTATAATACCTGCTGTTCGAACTAAATACCGATTACCAACAAATCTGGACTCTGTAAGGTGATTGCCCAGCCCATAACAGCAAACATGTGAGCGAATCTGTGGAAAACAAGATAGAGTGCTATAAAGTCACCTAACATGGCTCCCAACAATTTTCTTCGCTGAAGACGTGTAAATCAAAGTATTTATAAATTCGATCAAAATAACCCCACAACAATTGATGAATTGCGAAAAAAAAACAGTAAAATGCCTAAGAACTATTTCACTCGAAGTTCTATTCAATGCTCAACGAAGTTTCTATAATAGTTTGAGTTTCTGTTCATATGTACAAGATGGATGATTTGAACATTTGTTAAATTAATTTGCAAAATACTTCAAATTTTATGGTTACATATATATTTACTCTTTTGTTTTAGTTACTATAAACAATATCTATTTTCGTTATACTGCAGGAGCAAACTTTTTTCAATAGAAAATTTGTTTATGTTTAAAATTAAAATCACTGCATACTTGGTTCATGAAAATTTTGGTTTTTACAATGCTTTCTTGTCTATTTTTGTTAGCATAATCTTACTTGAACATTTTCATAATTATATTTAAAGTAAGTATTCGTTACATTTAAAACTCTGTATTCTTCCAACCTACAAGTAAAGATGCAACGATGCATAAAACGAATCAGTGTCCGTTGTAGTAGAATAGGTTAATATACCGCTGGCGTTATCGGTATACTGTGCTAGACAAGTGTCGGTTCTACAAGCCTCACGATAAACTATCCTGAATAAACTAGCAGCATTTGCCTCTTTGAATCGGATACCTAACATCCGTCTCTAGAATATATCTAGAGAATATTTATCGAGAAGGCTACTAACATTTGTTCTCTAAATCAAAAGAATGTAACAATAGGACTAGAAACTATAGCCTGAAAAATTCGCTTGAAGAATACGTTCTTTTGAAACTTTTATATTTAAGGGTACTAAACCTGCGCAAATAGTTCCCAACGCCCAATCTTTAAGGAGAATGTATTTTTACAGTGATTTTACAAAATCTTTGTCCGTATAGAGCCTCACCCTATACTTGAAATTAAGCTAACTAGTAAGCAATTAATTTTTATTTGTAGTCAAAGTGAAACAAAATTTTGTGGAAGACACTTTTAAATTTCAACTTCAGTATAAGTTGAAGCGATATCGCTGACGTCCTTATATAGAGAAACGTCAGGAAGATTTTAAATATCCTAAAATTTCGTGGATAAATGAAATAATTGTACGTCTGAGTGCCTTTCCAAAAACTCACAGTGTACATGTTTAGTTCATTTCGAAACCTCCAAAGGCTGAGAAATATCATCACTCACAATAAGTTGTTAAGACGACTGTTAGATATAAACTTAGAAATATAGAAGTAACAAACATTATAGCCACGTACGCCGATGTGAAGGTGCGAACAAGAACTTGATGTTCTCCTATAAAAGAAATTGCTTTCCACTTTCTACGAAATAACGATTTAACACGCCAGTAAACGTACCGCATCCTTACTAGCTATATAGCAATGTTTTTAGAGTAATCGCTTGTACAGCTTTCGGATGGCATTCTAACGACGTTTGTATTCACCACTTGGCAAACATAATTTTCATGCGCGCTGCGTTTCTATTATGATCGCATATTTTTTAGGATGATGTGACGCGATGCGCGTTTAATAAAATCAAATGAATCACGAACGTAATCCGTTCGCTCGCTACTGTCGATGCTTCGATTAATAAACAATGGCAATTTGTTATAGGATCGGCTTTTTTCTCGTTCGATTACAAGGCGACTGGTGCTCGTTTAATGAATGCAGTTGGCGACACTATAACAGCCAATATATCTGATTTACCGCTCGCAAAAACTAATCCGCATTCAATCACTTTGATGGCGTTGTACCGATATAACTTCTTTCATTTTATGATCCTTGCACTCCTACGTTACATTAACATCTGCAAGATGTAGTTAATGTGTCGTAAGCAGCTTTACAGTATAATACACTCAACGAAATTTCTGTAGTTCTATATGAACTTTTGAACTGAATATTTGGTTTCCTGAATATCCTCGGCAAATTGTGCATCGAAGTTAAGGTTGAACTACAAAGAAACGCAAAAGCAAGAGAAAATAACATTAAAAAAATTACTACATTTTATGCAGAGAATATTTACAATAATGGTAACTCGGGTAACAGCGACATTCTTCTAGGCACATTCACATAAAATTAATAAATAAAATAAATTTAAAATAACTTCAAACATCTAGAATTTCATACTGTCTATCAATTTGGCCAATGATGAAATAGGAGTACCATTCACATCTCATCGCAAACTTTAATTCTTAGACGCTATCGTACTGTTCATTATTGGCATATACCGCCCTTGCCAATATTCCCCAAAGATTGATGAATTGATTTTCTTTCTCTTTTGTTTGTCTACAATTATGGCGCTGCATTGTCCTGCTGAAATATTGAGTCTTGCGTCGCCAACTGTTCACTAAAGTCTATCAGCACCATTTCCAGAAATTGTATATAGGAATTAGAATTCATTCGCGTAGAAATAAAACATATTGAGGTTGTATTGCTTTGAATAAAAGTCGCCCAAACCATTACACTACCGTCACCAAAATTTCGGCCCATCGCAACTTCAGTGTACTTGCACAAATTGTCAACAATATTTGAAACCATCAGGCCCATCTAAGATAAATTTCTTATCAGAAAATATGACGTTCCACTCGTGATCCTGTTTCACATGATCTCGCGCAAATTCTAGTCTTGCCTGTTTATGTGTCTCTTACCAGAAGAGGCTAACTGAAATATCGATGACTGCAACCTTCGAGTTAGTTTTTGATTACTACTTTTAGTGCGATATTTATCGTAAGAATTGCCTACTGGAAGGTATTTATATGTTTATACTTCCCCTACATATCTAACAGTTATGATATTGACAAAATAATATCTCTGCTACTTCTTTACGTTCAGAAATGGGGCTGCATGTAATTCCCAACTTATACCAATGCTTATAGAGGAACTACAAAAATATATGGAACTATAGAAATTTCCCTGATTGTAGAGTATGAAAAAATGTGTCAAGTTCCAGTAGCAGAACTAATTAATGCAAATTATGTAAAGGGTTTTAACTTTTTAGATTTATAGTTGACACCTTTTGTACCAGAATTCCGTATGTTTTTTACCGACAAGAAGTAGACATTGACCTCCAACGAAAGCTACCATGGTGATACAAAATAAGAACACTCGTTTCACATCACGTAATACGTACAGGGATGACACAGTGTATATCACAAGAAAACGACCATCGGAAAACTGGTTAACCCCATACAGGTGAAATAGTGATGGTTGTTACTTCCACTGGATCTCAAATCCTAATTTTCATCAGTATGAGTATTTGCATAATATTTTATCTATTTGAAAGTAAGAAAAATATATACATTATCATCGAGTAAGGAAATATAACAAAATTCAAGTTTGTCAAGTGTCCTTGTAAATATATCTGAATCGTAAACTTTGTCACTTGTTATCAATAATCTTTCCTTTACTGTTAAAAGTCCACATCGATTTTTATAACTTTTTTTGCTTTAGACATTAAATTGCTTCTTGTCAATTTGTGCAAATCAAACGAACAACTCTTCCATGTTCTTTTTTTGGCCCTCCAGCACTGTTACCGCGTTGTTAGATTATCATAGAGGATTGTATGATTTTCTTCTTCAATTTCATTAAACATTGCTCTAACCTTGTGCCTTGGAAACGTTTCTCATTTTGATTAGTATTACATATAAAGTAGGTACATATGTGTTAATTTCAGCTATACTTTCTACCTAAGTTATAAATAAATAGTGAAGACATTGTTTGTTTCTTTAGAAAGACTTTGTACGAAACAATCTTCTTTCCAAATTAATAAGACTTCCATCACCCAAGTGAAGGAGTAGGAATGAGTAACAGCATTCCTTCTTTTTTTTACTAATTTTATTTATGGGCAAATTAGAAACTGAACTTAAGAATACTTTTATTGAACTTCCTGTGAGCTGAAAAGTTCAATTTCGAGTTGAAAGTATTTCTGAAGATTAATTGGAAAATTTGAAACACAGTTATGGTACCGTTTGATTCTGTAAAAAGTGCCAGCAATGTCACAATGTAACTTTATCGCATGTTGTGTATTCATGGCATCTGCTACATACTTAGAAGTCTTTAAAATCGAAACGTTATAAATTAGCTAATAAAGTGGCGCCAAGAACTTGGGCACGGGATATTCTGAGTATTTCACTGTTTTGAGTAAAAGAAAGCCGCATCCACAATCATCAAATTTTAATGCTAATAATCTGTTGTTTAATCATCTCAAAAATCCCCATGCAAGTGTTTACACTTCTATTAGTTGTGTGATGTCAGTTATCTTGCAACGTCGCAATTAAAAAGGTGATTGGCACAGGCGTCATTACAATTACTGCTACAATTTAATAATGCTATTAGAGCTAGATTTGATAATGCCAAATCAATTACAATCATAACGAACGGCTAATGAATGTTTAAGTAGAATAGTAAATGCAGAGTAATCTAGAAATGCAATAATTTTCTAAGGATGTGTCTAATTTTAGAATTCGAAAGCTTTGCGTTGAGTGAATCACCAGTAGGCGCTATAGACTGCCTGCTAATAAACTAATAGTGTACCATTGTGGTGTTCAGAATACACAATTGAGTGTACGACATTGGAATTCAAGGCTATCGATTTAATTTTATAGAACGAATAGTGGCTTGATCAATTTTAGATCTAATATAAGCAATCAAGCCATAAATCACTTTGTTAATTCCCAC
The DNA here is from genome assembly GCA_023509865.1 of Trypoxylus dichotomus. Lineage (NCBI taxonomy): Eukaryota > Metazoa > Arthropoda > Insecta > Coleoptera > Scarabaeidae > Trypoxylus > Trypoxylus dichotomus. The sequence goes on along the minus strand of CM042076.1, from coordinate 53,697,334 downwards.
AAATTCATTTCTTTAGCGCTAGTTTACTCTTCTGAAACAGTCTAAACAGTTACCTAAATTACCACAAAACTATACGGTTTATATGTATATTAACGAAAAAGAAACGGCTAAATTTACTTGATACTTGTTGCCAATGTTAAGGAATACATTTTGGCATACATCTGGCCTACGTAATAGTCAATTAACACCTTAGTACATACTATGTAATAAATTGTTTGCTTTAAACTAGCTAACTATATTTAGATCTCTATCTGGGAAACTTTTCTCATTTTATTTACATCTATACGTCTACCGATGGACATACATTTATACATTTCTGCAAGATAGTATATACTACTGATGACTTAGCGAAATCATTATTGTGATGGCTATTTTATCACATACATTTTTGTTAAGGACTTAACATTGTTTTTTGTATTTTATAAATTTTTTACTACTATGTATTTTATCTTCTTTGCATTATTATTTTCATTTAGAATATTACTTTATTTTCATTTTTATATTTATTTATTTTGCTCTCTTATATCCAATTTTATTTTAATATGTATGTACATTACGCATTGTATATGTATGCAAGCCAGCCATTCGCATTACGCTAGCTAAAACTGCCTAATTAGAAATCATTCACTGCAACGTCGTCGGATATGTAATGGGAGTTTTCTTAAAATTTAAGGTACACAAGCATAGGCAGTCGTCTCCCGCGCGACAGTCGAGGTATTAGCGATCGTGCACTCTCGGTCACCTTTCGTGCCTCGTCGTAACGTGTACAGTAACGTCGTCGTAAGATTATTAGAGATTTCTAAGTTTTTCTAGTTTTGGCGGGAATCGTCGAGGACGTTGTCTATAGATTTATTTCTGGCGGGAGTCATTTGGTAACGTCGTCGGACCACATGTATAGATTTTTTTTAATAAGTATAAATTCTCGATTTTCTATCATCGTACGTCGAGGCTACTGTGTCCATTGTCGTCTATACATATTTTTAGTCTTCAGTTAAGTTTGTGTCGGAAATTATTTTGGTGAGATTGTCGGCGCGCATGTATAGACCTCCTCTACAAGTACGATCACCCCGCTTCTTGCTGACGGTCGTTGCGGCCGCAGCGCCCGTTGTCTTTTGTACGTTTGTTCGGTCCTTGTCGTATCGGGACTTAGAAATTTTTCATTTAGTTGCTCGTCGTAGCGGACGAGTGTCACGGGCCAGTTTTCTTATGTAATGTCGGCATCATCGCTCCGTTTTACTTGTCGGTGCGCAGTTCGCACATTTGCTGGTTACTGGATTTTTCCCTTCTTTGGGGCGCAGTAGTATAGAGCTAAAGATTGCACATAGCGTAATATTTCAAACGAGAACGCCTGGGTAGCTGTGACATTACTTTTGTATTGAGATCGGCTATTATCGCTACTGTCGCCCTCGACCAGGCGTTCAAGCTCTAAGAGATAGGGTGGGTTCCCCTATAAATGTGAAAATAACAAACGTATTTGGTCAAGTACAAATACATGCCAATAATACAGGGCCATGTCCCTTAGGCAAATTTAAAACAAGGAAAGTATATTAGGCTCCCGGAAAGGGACATATGAATAAGCATAGCACCGAGGTGCGCTTATAAATTTAAGAAATAAATAGGGTTGGCTCCCCTATAAAAAGGTAGTGGTGCATGCAAACAGATAGAGGCATTAGTACATGCCTCTAACAAAGCTTCAGCGGAAGCATATAAGAGTTTAACCTTTTAAACAGTATTAAGACATAGCGTTGCAACGTACATACTGAGGCATTACTTTATGTTGCTACCAATGAAAATACATATACAAATGCTAATGTACATTACATGTATAAGAGAGCTCGAATAACTGCAATTATTGCAAATCTATATATCTTACGTACATCGTACATGTACATAGGCAAGAGTGGAAACCGTGTAACCATTTCATTTTTAAATATATTTTTTTTGCGCATGCGCATTGAGTTTCACTGTACAACCTCTCCTTTAGTAAATAAGCGAACATACTCTACAAGTAAGTATTGGTCAAGTAATTTAGGAAATTACGAGCAGGCTACAGCGGCGTTGTTCTTCAAACCAGGAGAACGTAACAATTTTTTTAATCTCCTGTGGGAAACCACCTGTTTCCAGAATTACGTACCTTGACAACCTAAAGATTTTTCATGGAACATATATGGAACTTATTCCTTTAGAGATATTTTCCTTGAATTAGATAAATATGCTTACAACAATTCACAGAAAGAAAAGTAAAGGCGAATATTAAAATGATAATTTTGACATAGGAGAAAATTGTCGTAGCAGGTAATTTTCACACAATATTTTAAGAGGCCATCAGTCTAATACCTCTCCAACAATAGTACTTCACAAAGCACATGCCAACATTCTAAAAGCAAAATTTTGGGTTGTATTAAATCGGTTAAATATTAAAGGTACGCTAAAACATGCAAAACAATCAAATCCTTATATAGGACGTCCTAGTGACAAATGGATGTTGCTTCTCATGTACCTAGTTAAATAAGCCTTAGAAAACGGATGGCAAAGTGCAGAAATGGGAATACCACTGATACAAGATAGATTATATATGCTATGCTTTCCAGTCAACGAAGTAATAGTAGTCTCAGATATGACGGATATAAGAAGTCGGGTTTAGTAAGCAACGTGGAAAAATTTTTATAATAATAGATTAATAATAATTAATTACTATGTATTTTTTTTATAATAGAATAATAATAAAATTAATAATTATTATATACTATTTCTGTAAAACAAAAGGCAATACAAAATATCATCTATACATATTTGCTTATGATACAACAGATGGTAGAAGTTTGGATAGAAATGGATACAGCTGGAAGCTTTAGCATTAGCAATGACGGAATTCATAAAGTTGTAGAGACATACCAAACATAACAACACACTACGTGAAGATATCGCAATAGAAAGGCTTTGTATTATAATTACGGTACAGATTAATGATATATTTTAAAATAGAGAAAAATGGAAACTGAAAAGCGCAAGATTCTGAAGAAAGATATTTTTAAAGATAATAAAACTATTGGTCTGGAAGTTTTGGCAGGCGATACTATAGATAAATTAATTTTCTAAAACAAGCAATTTACAAAAGGAAGTAGAGTAAAACAAAAGAAACATTGATTAGCAAAGTGCGAATGGAAAGTTGGTTAAATAGGAATAGCGCCCATTAAAATTTCTATGAGGTTCATGTACGACTTCCTGAACTCACCATAATTTGCAAATAAGTTCTTTGTTGTTGCACTTCCTTGGTAATTATTAACATGATAGTGACCCGAAAATGACTAACTTCAAGAATGTTAAAATAACACAAATAGAGGAGGTAATATTTTTGGCTTTACTTATTTTCTTTGAATAGAATATGTACAAAGTGAAAAAATAGAAATTGTTATTTAAAAAAGTTTGTTACTTAAATTTTTTTCACATCCATGTGGTTTTTAAATATCCTGCCTAATATTCTTAATATTTACGATGATAAATAGCTCACTACATCGTTAATGAAAATCTCAAAACGAATCTACATTGAATATAATACCGAACAAAAAATACTGACCTTTAAATTGGATCTGTCGAAATTTTCGGAAAAAATAATATTTCAAAGTTTCATACAAAACGTGGATGATCCAATTGAAACAAAAAAATGCCATATACTTTCGGTATAATCAAATACGTCATGAAATCGACCATATTTTTAAAAGACAAATCCTTACTTCTACTATTGTTTTCCAAAATTTCAAAATGATTTTAAACAAAATTTAAAAAACATATTTTGGAAATGTTCAAGCAAATCCTTAGTTTTCTTCGAGTTTTTTTATTGAAGGAATTTTATATAGAGTAACCCCAGCAGTGAATAATATGTTGCAGATCATTTTGTTGGATAGTATTTAATAGATCATATTTACATTAATTTCCGAAGTATGAGTCTATATACTTATGCAGAATAGCGATCCTAATTTGTTTTATGTTTTCTTTACATCACTTCAAAATTGTTTTGTTATTGAAAACTATTTACAATATAGGTGTCAAGTAAACATTACAAAAAACATATTGTCGTTAGTTTTATGCTTATTGTAATATACGTATGTTTCTCGGTTGTATATTGAAAATAGAGCCAGCATTTATCAATTGCAATTCAGTGAATATTTCTATAACAGGGTACTTCGAACGTTCAATTATATGATTTTTTAATTCAACCGAAATTTTCTAATGTTGCTGAGGATGAAACATCTTTGATTTGAGCATTTTTAATTTAACAATGAAATACAAGAAATATGTTTTCCTAATTTCGATACATTCAAGAAAAACACAGTTTTAAAAAGATCTACAACAAATAAATTTCTCCGATGATAAAGGTGGAATTCAGAGGTAAACATTTTGAATCACTCCACTGGATTGCTCGATTTCAGGTTCTTGCAGTATAGGATTCTCCTATTTTCGTCGTGGGTGCTATTTTTATTCTTTCCCTGTACTCTGGTATCACAAATTTCTTTTGCTAGTCCTTCTTCCTTCATTCTATCTATACGGTTTAACCAGCTCTATTGCCTTTAACCCGTTGACTGAATCTGTTGGTTTTATATTTAATTCTATTATTATCTCATTTCTTACTCCGTATTTTTTTTTTGTAATCCGTTTTATTCTTCTTAAGAATTGTTTTTTATTTTTTATTAGTGTCCAAGACTCACTGCTGCATATTATAATTAATCTGACAGCTTTCTGGTATTCTTGTATTCTTTGACATGTCTTTCTTTCCGAAAAATGTATTTCTTAGGGAATTGTACAGACTTCCACACTTTTCTGGTCTTCTCCTATATCTCTTTGTCTATTTTCTAGACTCTTCTATGATTGTGCCTACGAAGTTGAAGCTTGAAACCGGTTTCAGTACTTATGTTTATATTTCTCAGTTTCTTTTAATATATTGTTAGACTTTGTTCCAAATTTTCTTCTATTTCAACTATCAAAACCATGTGCTTAGCAAATAGTAGTTCTTGCAGTGTCACATTCTTCATCTTTTATTTACCTATTGTTAAATGATATCATCTACGACTGTGAAGAATAGTAATGGACTTAATGTACATCCCTGTTCTAATCCAATTTTTGTCTCGAATTCCGTGGAGTCTTGGTTGTGCCATCTTTATCAAAACCTTTCTTCAAGTCTATAAAACATAACTGAATTTCTTTTCTTTTCTCGTTCATTTGATTTCTCTTTGTATCCGTCTAAATGATCTTGTGTGCTTCTTCCTCCCCTGAATCCATAGTGGAATTCTACCAACTTAATTCCTTATGATTCCTCTATACTCGTGTTCCAGTCTTTAAATATTTCTCTTTTCCCTTAACACGTCGTTTAACAATTTGCAAAATTCTTTTTGCCGTTCCTCAAATATACTTTACTATTTCTGGTATAATTTCGTTTTGACCCGCAGTTTTTCCTGATTTTAGTTTATCTATTGCCTGTATTATTTCGCCGCTTATTACCGATTCAAGTTCAGTTTCACGTCAGCCATCATACCTGTATAATATTTCTTCTGTTTTTTCTTTTTCTTTTTCTGTGGTTATAATATTTTCCTCCTTATATATTATGTTTCTTAATCTAGAAGGTTTCTTTTGATTTAGTTGTTTTATTGTACAAACTACATTAGAGTCTTTGATATTACAAATAGTTTTCTTTCATGACCTATCGTTCTTGATGGCCTAAATCCTGTTCAAAGTAGAAAGTGGAATATTAAATGTTTTTCGCAAATATTTTAAAAATAATGGAATTTCGATACAGATAATCTTGCAACCATACATTTTCCGGAGAACCAAACGTGTGTTAATACATCGAATGTTCTGTTAACAAAAGAATACGTTAATTTATAGTGCCACCCTGTATATGTTAAGATACTTTTGAACTATAGTGCCCGAACTTTTTATGCTAATTGCCTTTTTTATACCACCAACAATAAAGACGTTATTAAGGATTGTAACAGTATCGTCCCATCCTGTATATCATAAACCATGTACCTAAAATTGCGGGAATTGGCACTAACGATATCTCGGTAACCGTAATTAGCTTTGAATAGTGTGATTGGCACGTTATTAATATCGACAGTTGGTGAATAGATTCTTTAATACATGCGTTACTGTACATGTCTATTTTGGACAATATTTATTAGTCTACTAATGGTGATTTATACGTTTTTAATCAGTGAAAAATTCTTTGTTCGAACGTATGATATACGTAGTGTAACTATATGTTCATCATATTTCTTTGTTAGTGAAGTTACGTTTGAATTAACCAGGTAAATTACATAGAGAGTTCTTAATTAAAGCAGCAAATATGAAGAGCGTAGGACATTTGAATCAAGTGTGAATATGTAAGAAACAGTACTTTACCAATCTAAGATATGCAGAGACGTACATAGATGTACTTTGTTTTATGACGGTACGTACCTGAAACAAACAAAAATCATTAGAAACATTACACCGCATAATGCATTACAAGAATAATGCATCTCTAAATCGATATGATGGCACATAATGGCCGTGTGATATTGCGACATCTTCTGTTCTCACTCAAACTTTTACACCCTTTAACTCTTCAGAGAATCATCAAGCTCGAAAAGTTCAGAATCAATATCGCTAACCTATCTTGATATATCGCGCGAACCGCTATAGGAAGTTATTACCAGACAACCAACTGCCAGAAAAGGAATCACTTTTCTCATAATCCGTTTTCCGACGGTTCAGAATGCACAAGGAAGTAATAAAGGGACTTTTCGATGCAATCATGTAACTTTAGCGTCGAATAAAACGTGTAAGCGTTAGGTAAAACCTGACAAAGTTAGATACCTAATCTGAAATTATAGATTTTCAATTTAAACATTATTAGGAGAGTACTTCTTGATAATTTGTTCTTTCTGCATAGAAAATATCAATGTATCACTGTCAGATACACTTAGAAAATAATGAATCAGTTAGTAGGTAAGGAGATGATAAAAGATATTCTGCGGAATTGAAATGAATCTTTATTAACTAAAGAATATATGTATCCAACGGGTTTGTCGGACAGATTTCTTTAACACCTTATTCTTTCCGACCCATATAAATGTTTATTTATTTAAAATTCTACTCATTTTTTTTATAGCTACTATTCCAAACTTTTTACCTCTCTGTATAAGCGCATTAAATACCCGTAGTCATACGTATCAATTGTGTCTAAGTCACCCAGAAATAGCGGCGTCTACTTTTATATATTTTTATGGACATAAGCCTTATGCGGTTAATTGTATAAAAAAATGGGACAGCTTAAATATATGTGTGTATGTATATGAACATGTGTAATAAAAAAAGAAGAGGGATGTCAGAAGTGGGATTCGAACCCACGCCCACAGAGTGGACTGCGACCTGAACGCAGCGCCTTAGACCGCTCGGCCATCCTGACATAACAAAGTATCTTCAAATTTCCCGACAACTCGCCAAAGTAACACGAAATAACAGCGTTACCCTCCTAAAATGCAAGATGTTAATAAATATACATTTAGTATTATGACAGTATTATGCTTTAAGTAGACCTAGTTGGTTCTCCTCTTTGTTCAAAGGGAACAATTAAGTTGTACATTTTTTAAGTTACATGTTATATGTTTCACCTGTCTAATAAAGTAAATTCCTCAAAAAATATACTTTAGTCATTTGTTCTATAAAAACTCCTTTGTTCTATATTTACGTTTCCGCTATGTATTCTTTTTATTTTCACGTCTTCGTTGGTTACGTTTTGCTTGATTTCGGAAAGTTGCAAGCAGTTCTTTCTAGGTCTTTCTTATCGTCTATTTCTAGAGATTGGTAGTTTTGATGTACTGTTAGTATATCTTCGCCTAAATCAATTTCGTAATCGTAATAGTAAAGTAAGTAAAATAATAGTAATAAATTTAGTAATCTATTGCTGTGCATCCAATTAATTTTCGCTTGATAAGGAATAATACTTGCCTTTACTACATTAAAAATAGGAAACAAAAAATCTTATAACATTGTGCGAATAGTTAAATGACAAGAATTAGCCATAATACAGGAATTTAAATCAAAATGGGCGATTCAGCATTAACTTAGAGGTAAGGACTTTTTTCAAATTCTTCTATTGGCATTTATCTTCTTCTGAATACGAATAAATTTAATTTAACAGATGCTTGTTCTATAGCAGCTCAATCGATATATTTTGCTTGATGCATTACATATCAGATGTACCAGTACGGAGTGCGTTTTTTTTTTTCTGTAAAAAAACATATTAAATTCGAAAGAATGATAACAAATGCCTCATTCAAGGTATGCTCAATCACTCTCCATTTTTTCTATCTTTCGGGCAATTTGTGAATAACATGCCAGTAAAAATCTTTCCCTTTTGCTGCGTACCATTGATCCAGCCATTTTTCGTACGAACCAAAGCGCTGCTCAGCAAATGCGTGACCCATCGATGCAAACAAGTGGTAATCGGAAGGAGCCAAGTCCGGTGAGTAACCCGCACGAAATAGAACTTTCCAACTGAGTACTTCCAACATGTCGCAAACCAGTTTTGCCGTATGTGATGGGGCATCTTCACCAAGAAAAAGGACTGCGTTACCCCTTTCGGTATACTGGCCTTTTTTTTCGCCCCCTCTGGTCCCACCAAACACGGAGGATTACCTTTCTCCCAAAGCTATTCGGTTTTGTAGTCCATGCCCATTGTGCGGCTGGGTCTACCCTTAATTTTTTGCAGTTGGCGTTTTCAAAATAGATCCACTTTTCATCCCCTGTAACTAAACGATACAAGAACGATTCCCTAAAATGTCACATGTGTTTTTCGCTTTTCCATGTGCCTGCCACTCAACTCACGTACTATCCATCTACCGATCTACTGAATCTTTCCCATCTCTCGGAGCTGATTGGAAGCAGCTTATTGACTAACATCCAATTTCTTGGCGAGTTGTTCTTGTGGATCATCTTCATCCAACAATGCTTGCAATTCCACACCTTTTTCTGCGGTTTTCCACGTTTCTTGTCTGCAGCATCGAAGTCACCACTCTTGAAACGCCAAACCGTCGTTCGATCATGTTAGATGATAGGGCATGTTCACCGTAAACTTCCCGAAGTAATCGGTATGATTCAGCAGCAGTTTCCTTCAAACCAAAAAATTAGTGCTGTCTGCGAATGCTTTTTGTTCGGTATAAATTTCGGTATATTGAACGCAACTCTATGCACACTCTTTTCCAATTTGTCGCTCGTACGCGTCTGACACTTGATAACACAATAAAATGGGGCAGCGTCAAATCTCTATAGCACAAACTGACTTGATGCGCTATCTGTTGTCTGAAATCCGCATTTCATACCTGTACACCTGGTATAGTTCTCATTTAAATAGTGAGCGTTACTATTGACGAACGTGAGAGGGTCAACCTCTTGGGCAATTGCTTCCCATATCTGTAGTTTTATCAACAAAACCTTTCAGTAGGAAATTTGAAATGATGCCCTTCATCGGGTTTCCATGTAACCTTTCGACGGCTACTACACATTTCCACAGAGAATCTTAATCTGTTGCTATGCTCTTCGATATTCCATTGGAATTTTTCCTTGTACCAGTTTAAACAATATGCCTAGTTTTCAACAATGGGTGGTAACTTCAATCCAAAATATCTTGCTTTGCGGTACATCATTTGATAGCTTATTGGGCTTAATCGACAAATAGTCAACATAGAATAGCAATAGTCAAATTAGAAATTGAACTGGTAGTTATAAACCGATGTTCTAAAGCCAATAGTTTTAAATGGCGGTCTCCGTATTGTTGTTTAGCTTTCCCCTTCGTTCTCAAATTATGTTAGGTATTAAGTATCTCATAACGATAGACTGATTTCCATTTATGCGGTTAACAAGTTTTCAAGAATGTTCTCGGATACTAATAATCATAAAAAGTAGCAGTAAGAACCAGCGAGATTGAGCCGGTATCGTTACGTAAAGTTTTGTCGCTATAATGACTGTTAGATTATTTTTTTCAAATTGTATCCCCCATTTTGTTCGGTTATTATTTTACAAATGTGATCCTATGTGATAATTTGAAATATTCCCTAAATATGATTAGAGAAACGATTTTATTACTGCAAGGATGTATTGTACATATTTTGGCAAATAAAAATATTCGATTCTATGTTTCTTTCCAAACAATGTATTCAAGGACATGCTCGTACCTCGGAAGTAAACATTCTTTTTAGAGAGCTGAAAGTAATATTTCGACATACTCAACGGATCTTGCTTCGTGAGTCCAAAACGTCAACCGATTTCTGGAGTTCTGTGAAGAAAACCCTATGGATATGTTGAAGACGATTGTCACAAGGGATGAAACTATAGTTCTCTACTGTGACACTTTGTAGAAAAGGAAGTCAGTGAAATAGAGGCGAAAAGGAGGAGCACCATCAAGAAAATGTAGTGTGAGTTTGTCAGTTGACAAAAGGTAATGGCTACATAAAAATAAAATTTAAAGAGTAGGAATAGAGTCAATGGAATATATTGCGCGCAAATTATGACGAAATATTCGGGAAAAGAACGTGGTAAACTGACTAAAGGCTTTCGCTTACTGCATGACAATCTTCATGCATACTGAATGAAGAGTAAACTGACCAACCTCCATATAACCCAGATGTGGTCTCCAATGATGATTATTTGTTCAATAACGACCAAGAGGTGATGACTAGAGTTTGGGCGCATTTTGAAGAAAAAGAAAATGAATATTTTTAAGGATACTTAACTGTTGTTGAAATATTGTAATAATTGCATTAATGTTAGCGGTGATTACGCTGAGAAATAAAATTTTGAGGGTTGCTCCCGTATATTTGATATAAGCGTTCTATTTATAAATTTAATAATTTTATTAAATTAACATCAGAGTATAATACGATATACAGGACATTAAAGGACTCACGTACACACGTCAAGGTTGTTTACGAATATAAACGTATAGGGCAAATAAGAATTGTTGAAGGAAATACAACAATGAAAACGTGACGGATACGGGGTATTAAATCGAAATATTGTTTGCAGCTATTTACAACTCGAATTAAATAACTCTCTTATTATTTAAACAACTGAAATTGTTAAAAATACGTTTGAATTGTATAATTATGAAAGCAAAAGGAGTAACAATGTGAAACCAGTGATCGATAAAACTTTCATTAATAATTTTTCGTGCGTGCCATTACTGTAGATGAGTATCTAAGTATATACACTTATTTGCCCGTGTATGTGATTCGCTGAACACATAAGCATGTTTACAAACATCAGGCAATACATTTCATTTTCCTGTATTACAAAGGTGACCTGTAAATTTATACGATTGAAGCCGATCGGACACATGCAAGTAAATACCACATCCAAGTTGAAATCATTTGTACAGTATTTAAAGTTTCTTCACATTTCATGCATGCTATTGCATTATAAGGTCACCTGGTTTCCTAGATCGTTTTTTTTTGTCACGGCACTCCCAGTAAGGGGGACTTTGTCACTTAATTTTTTTTTAAATTGAATAAACAACTAGTTTAAGTAGTCTTAATAAGTGGAATAAAGTGATATTATGTTTCCCAATTGCATTGAAATAAAGAAGAGTGATTTGGTTATTAAATAGTAAAACGATACTACGTTTGAATCTAGTGCCTAAATATATAGGAGTACAAAATAAGGTAATACTCCGTAATATACTCAAACTTTCATCTTTCCATACATGTCTTAAAACTTAGATTTCGGATGCGGTTTTGTTAAGAGTTGGATGCAAATTTGTTAATTGATATCTTGGGCGTTGGCGTACTTAAAAAAATCTATGATAGGGTTGTATGAAATACGTTTGGAATATAAATATTGGTTCGTAATAAAGAGAGAAAGCATGCGGAAATATGGTAATCTGCTTATCATCAGACAGCATTGGAGGTTTAATGCGCTTCAATCTTTTTTGATATGCATTTGCGTTCAAAATTTAAGGCAATTTGAACGTCAAAATTACATTAAGGTATGGTACATTCCAAGCCACTAACCGTTAGGGAGAAGTAAAAGGACTAGTCATTTGGTCAAAGAAGCAGCGAACATATCCCTCATTGGATCAGGGCGCTGTTATGGTTTACAGAAGAGACACTTAAAACATGAAATTAAGAAACTAGAGGAAGATCAAGAGGCATAGTAATGGGAAAATATATACCTGGACATCATCATGCATTGACTCCTCAACAGCTACAGCAAAGGCATTGCTATCTTTCAGCAAAGAAGACCTTAAACTATTGGCAGGAATGCTGACAAAACATTCGTTTTCACTTGGAGTAGTTGAAGATTAACTCTGCTGTCGATATCATAAACACTTAGAAACGGCAGAACACATACTAAGCACTTGTGCTGCAACCAGCCGCTCACAACAAAAATTTTTCAAATAGGAATACTTAATACCTTCTGAGCAAGGATTCTAGACTTGTACAAAGCCTTATTAACAATCACGAGCTATAGTACCACCGTTAAGACATAATTACAATTTTATTCCGTAAAAATCATTCTATTTAAACCATTGGGGAGTGAGCTACTATAAGACGTTAAATTCAGAAGCAAAGGGTAATATTAAAAAGGGATTTGAAAGAACTAAAAGCGAATCTTTTCTTTTCTTATACATAATTACAGTTATTGACAATTGTTAGTGTCGATGAAAGTTCTAGATCGCCAACAAGCCCACGGTCCTACCGTTACCTAGACTGGGGGCTAACTGAAGTCATATCACACTCAGTTGTGCTCTTCTTAATCACTGCTGAGACTCTTACAAAGAAAATGCGCCATTGGCTCATATTAAACATGACGGAATCTGCATAGCAGGGTTCTGCTTACTCCCATTTTGGAAAGGAGTTTGCTTGGCCAACAAAGTCCGCACAATTACGTCAAAGTATCTCTCTCCTAGACAACCTCAGATATTTTAGAGCTATTTTCTATTTAAGATGATAAGTCAAAACGAGTAGTGGTGTGCTCCATTCTATTTCTTTCTCCAAGCAAAACAAACTGAACGCTTCATTGTCAAGACTACTACATTATAGTAATATGTACTAGTATAATGATGTACATAAAATATTATAATCTTCTTGATTCTGATGAGAAAGAATACCTCTGAGCAGTTATTATTAGCAGCTATTAAAGATCACTTCGTGTTGATTTTACTTGATGCCATCTATGCAATATCGCAGTCAGCTTCGTATTGGTACCAACCTTAGAGCCCATGTTTCCGCCTTAAGCACGATTGGCTGAGGCTCCACCACCCATAATTATTTTGTCTTTTTTTGTATTTTTTATCCTGTAAAAACTGTATTAGTTCTTATTAACTGGTCCTTTTGACATTGTAACTGTTTTAATGTCTTTTTGCATCCTTTTACAATTCTAACGTATTACTTTTTAATGTAATTTTGCTGCCGTGACGGGTATTGTATCCATCCGTTTAATTTTATAGCCCCTTTCTGGAGCGTCCTGGCCTGAGGATATGCAGACTTGCACAAAACTGATAGCCAAATTTGAATAAATATTGAAGTACTGTGAGATTGATCCCTTTTTATCATTTCCCGGCATATTTTTTGATTTGTTTGCGAAGAGATATAAGTTGCCCTCGTCACAAGTGGACTTTGGCTATGTTAGAGCTCTATACGATTTATCGAAGGCAAACAGAAATGACATGTTACCTGTCCAAACTTTCTCTCTTTCTATTATTCAAGGAAAGAAATGAAGGAAATATGAGAAACGATGAAGTACTTCTGGCAACTTTGCGCATTTCCTGTTGCAGTTAATAGTAAATGGTTCCAAATCGTATTCTTAAATTGCATTGCTGTGTTTAAGCATTTCCACTAGAAGTGTTGAAATTTCTTAAATCATCTGTTTGTCAATTTTAAAAGCATTTTTCAACGAACTGTAACGTAAATAAACACTTTCACATTCTTTCGATCAAAGCAGTCGAGAAAATAATTCTGTCTTTACAAATAAACATAGTGAATAAATATACACGTACGCATTCTAAATCAAATTCGACCTTCATCTTCCTTCACATCCTTTCCTAAAGTTTACCTGAATATGCACATACACAGGCATATCAATGTTTAACAACCATTCTATAATACAAGATTAATGTTTGTAAATGGAAATAAAACGAAGGAAACGCTATTTCAGCAAACTGTTTTGTGCGGTTCGTAATCTTAACGGATTAGCAGCGCATTTAGTTGCAGTTACAGAGCAACCTCAGTAGTTATTCATAACGGCTAATACTAATTCCCCGAAACTTTCAGGCGAATTGTTACATTAGACCATCCGGAATTCAATAATTCGGCAAAAACAAAGCACTCTAAATTATTCAAACTATCTAATCAATGCCTTGTTGATTCCAGTCTGACATTTGTTTACATCGAATAAGAGAATCGATTAATGTTTAATAGGGTATCAGTTTTAGTGTTTCAATACAAAATATTCATTGATAGGTTACGTACAGGGTTAACAGAAAATGTGGAAGGGATAATGATTTAAAATTGTGTAAATAAAATAAGTAGAATATACAGTGGTGGACAAAAAGAATAGGTGACAAGTGAGTTTTTAGTACATTATGTTATACATTGCATCTTATCATTTAATGCAGACAATATCTATTGCTGTTTTCGATCCGATTCACGCTAGAAGGGAATTTCGCATGTAATGTGAGTGAACGTGAAGGTGAATGAGTAGGTGGATGGCTTTAATGAAGAAAAAATAGTATTATCAACCAGAGATTGATATTTTGTAACGGAAAATCTACTTACACAGAAATAAAAAAATTACATACACACATTGGATGAAAAATGACCGAAATATAATACAACAATTATGGAAAGAAAGGATGTATAAGAAAATTTCAAAACCCATAAAACGTTCAGAGAATATGGCTACGAATGCATTAAAATCCAAAAAAAAATACTGAAGTTAGAAGCAGTCCTACAAAAGCCACTCCAGAAGCAGATCGTTATAGAGTAATATTAGCGAAATGGAATCAACTTATAACCTTAGTAAATATTTTAAACTAGTTTAATGTGAATATTAGTTTACGTACAATTAGACGACGATTACAAAGCAATAACTTGTAAGTAAGATCTGCCAGGAAAGTTCCTTTCTTAAGCTAGAAAAATATTAAACAACGAATTGAGTTTTCGAAACAGCATGTTAGATGTACTATAGAAAAATAGAAGAACATACTTTAGAATGACGAATTTATGTTTAATCTGTTCGGTTCTGATGTAGAAATTACGTTCGCCGACCACCCGAGTAGCAAATTGACTCTAGATACAGAAAGAGAACATGGAAGAGGCAGCATTATGATATGAGCATGTTTTTCTTGGCTCGGTATAGGTTAGATACATTTGAATGAAGGAATTATTACCAAGCAGATATACAGAGACGTCTTATCCAACGCTATATACCAGTATGCAGATGATAATATCCCATTAATTTGGCGATTTCATCAAGACAATAATTATAAATATAGCTCCAAGTGTGTTAAGGATTGGTTTTAGGGAAATAACATGAATGCTTTAAGTTGGCCGGCACAGTCACCCGATTTAAACCCTACCGAAGTATATTAATATATAGTAATATTAAGTATATTAATGATTGATTGTCGAGTAAAACATTTAAAAATAAAACTGAATTGTGGGAAGCTGTTAAGAAATGCTCGTGTGCTACTCCGGCAGAAAAATGTGCACATTTAGTGAACTTTTCCAAGAAGATGCATAGCTGTTTTCAGGAATAATGACTATGCCACAAAACTATTGAAAAATAAGTATATAGTGTTGTATAACTATAATAATATTCCACTTTGTTTATAAAAGAGTATTTACACCCATTATTATGTCCAAACTAAAATTACGTTAGCTTTCTTTTTTGACACAACATATTAAAATATATAGTTTTCGTGCAATGAATTATTTTTTCATATCATGGTATTAAACCTCATAAAACACAAATATTTCATAAATTATCCGATATATAAACAAATTTTTGGATGATTTTTGGTGCACCTATTTGCTTGTCCAACACTGTGTGTGCATTGGCAGAGGATATGGTTTTTGCTTTCTTCGTAACGAGTTTGTCATGCGAATTTTTGTTTCTAGAGTATAGTGATGTATTCAGGTTTCTTTTAAAGTGATATACAATGAGCAGATGAATTAATTTTTTCACATTTGATGTAAAGTGTTGTGCATCCGTTCGATTGAGATGTTTACAGCTTGAGTTATCCCGCACATTTATTCTATTCGGTGATCGCTTTTTACAGTCGCATGGGCATTTATTAACCATTTCTAGAGAAGTTACTGTAAATAAATTAAAATATTGTATATTAAAATTATGTAGCTTATCTTTAGTTTCTTTAATGGCTTCTTCACGTAAAAAATAATATTTAATCAACACACAATTTTTTCTTTCTCATTATTAAGACAAGAACAACAAATACTTTACTATAAACAGGTGTAAAAACACAAATTTGGCCTACATTTTAGCAGCAGCTTTCTAAAACTTGGCTAAAGCCAGCAATGTACCCATCATGGCGAAATCGTTGCTAACTTTTAAAATGTTAGTCTATCGCCAAACCGTCTTTTTATTTTTAATAATTTACTCTTGCATTTGGAATAAAAATAACTTTAATAGATTAAAGTATACCTGGAAATTATATTTAATATAAAAATGTTACTATTTGAGTGAATATCAAATATTTGTTTCTTGTTGTCGTGATCCACACTTAGAATGGTTCAGTTGTGTCTAAT
The DNA here is from genome assembly GCA_023509865.1 of Trypoxylus dichotomus. Taxonomy (NCBI): domain Eukaryota; kingdom Metazoa; phylum Arthropoda; class Insecta; order Coleoptera; family Scarabaeidae; genus Trypoxylus; species Trypoxylus dichotomus. Next base: position 53,680,532 of record CM042076.1, on the reverse strand, counting down.
TGGCTATTTTATTTTAATCTAACATAGAAGAATTCACAGTTCCATATATACATATGGGTATGAAGGAAATAAACTATTACTAAGTTATTATTAACATATAAATTGCTAATTCGGTGTTTAGTACTTATATGTTTGGAAAAGGAAAAAATAGTTAAAAATCTGACAGGTGCATTTTCTTCCCGTAGAAGAAAGGAAAATATTTTATCCATTTTATGAAACCTGAACTTTTCATTTATACGCGTTCTAAAATTAACGTTAAGTAACTGCAGACATCGAACTGTTCACTACACCAATCTAATTAGTGATACAGCCAAAATATTTAGAATTTCGAACATAATGCTCTGAAATTGAATACCACGCTCTCTTCGGCAATCCATTCTCCACGTCCATCGAGTGTAGGCGAAGATATGTCATACAAGTTTCAAGTTACAGTATTAATAGAGGTACTATTGGCGATAGACATCTATTTCTGTGCATCATGTTCACTACTTTGTTACTTTACGGTTAACGTCTCATGCGGACTTCAATTCTTGTAGTAAATTATCCGAGAACTTTAAAAGTTATATCAACGGAGCCATATTAAATTAAAACGGTACCGCAACGATAAAGAAAGCCAGCCGCCCTTTTGCTCAGTAATAACGGTAATTATTCATCCTCAACGCATTATCTATATAAATCTGTCTGTAGTTTCGAATCAAAAGGACTTACACGGGAAAGGCAATTGCATTGCGTGCATACGGCGAATGCATACAGGCATAACTCGACCGTATCGACAGTATCTGTGCTGTTAATTATTCACGCTGTCAATTAGTATGTCGAAAAAAAAGCCGAAACAATTTTGCCATTATTTTATGTAAATTCGTGATATAACGGATCGCGTATGCGATAGTGCATTCATTATTTTTCGTCTTCTTTTTTTGCATTTTCGTGGATCAGATAGGCCGGGTTGGAAGAAAAAAATGTCTCCGTTTAATACACCGAATCCAATTAACTGATGATGTAATATCTAAAATTAACTACAGAAATTCGTATATTTCGGCATTTTTAAGCTGGATTATCGTGAACTACACATTCGGAATAATTATACTGTCCATTTATTCGTCAGCTAAAGTCGTAAAATACGACTATAAAGTGGACATGTGTCAAATACTACTAAGATTATACGTATTACGTATAGTAGAGACAGTCTGAATACTAAACCTAGAGATGGTGTAATCGCAGATAAAATAAACTTGACACAATAACTATGGAATATGAAAATCTGTGAATACTAAATCTAAATTTAGAGCCGGAGAATAAAAAATATAGCGTAAGCATAGCAAAACTTTAGGATATCGTAACTATAAGTTTACAATTTTACAAAAGTACTTATAAGATAATTGATATACACAAAGAAACGATTGCTTGTATCAAGACTGTCCACCTTCATTCAAGAAAATAATCGTTTCAGTTATCCACAATAGAATTACTGTTTCAAATCAACAGAAATATTTTCTCAGCATATTTGTAATGAAACAATGGTATTTCTTTGCTTAAGAGCTTCGATAACTTGAATCAAGAAAATCTTGCAGAAAATTTGAAAATATTTATTAATTAGGGAAAGTCTTCGGGGTATAGCCCGATAAGGGCTGAGTATATTTGCCAGATTAAATTGTATTACCGATATCTTTTTTATTAGTGAAACTATCGCGTATCGAGGATCGAACTCGATTTATTCTTGTTATCGATTTTCGTATTCTGCCTGACTACAACTAAGCCAATAGCGGAGATAATAATTACTGTGTTAAACCTATATTTAAATTACAATTTCACTAACATTTTCTTAACTTAAGATTAAATGATCTACTTCGAAAAAGCATTTTTTTGTCTTGCATTTATTTGATCTTCTAACCCGAAAAAAATATTTATTTGATTCAAGTATAATTTCAAAAATATTATTTTCTTATAGAATTCCAATATTGGAAATTTTTGTAAAATATTTCAGTTTCACTTCTCCGACCATTGTTCAATATGGATTTCCAACAAGTATCGGCTGACTTAATCGATATTATTTTCTTATACTAAATATTGTTTTAGTCTTGAAGAAAAACTATTTACTTAAATACAGACAGATTTTTTGCGGGAAAACACTTCTCTGAGTGTACAATGCACTTTGTCATGATGCTTAGAATAATGGTATTGTTCACGTTGTTTTGCTCATTCTTATGAATTAATGTAAGCGGATGAAAAGAAATTGCTATATCCATACATTGATATTTCTGCCAACGTGCTTACTAGTTTTTCATATATCTTATTTAACATATATGTATACAACAACAAGTTGACGTTGAATCGGTATGCTTCGGTTGTGATATCTCTCCAACCGAATGTGCAAATTGATGATCGATCCCCTTGCTTGAATGTCAATTATTGAGTTCATAACATATAACACATGGGCTGAAAAGTCCCGGGCCTAACACATAGATGACGCTAGTTTTATTGCAGTCACCTTTCTCTCAGTTAGTACTAACCTTCAAAAGACAGCTGTTAAAATTTTATAATATTCTATTTATTAGTTTGTGAGTTATTGTGCTAAGAGGCACGCTACTTTTGTTATCTTCAAAACAATGGATCAAAAACAATTTCGTGTTTTAATTTTAGACTGCTTCTTGATGGGAAAAAACACCGTTCAAGCGAAGCAATGGCTTGAAAAGTATTATGGGGACTCCGCTCCATCAGAAACAACAATAAAACGTTGGTTTGCTGACTTCAAACGTGGTCGTAGAGACACCGATGATCCAGAACACAGTGGACGTCCAAATGAGGCGGTAACACCAGAAAACCTCAAAAAAATCCACAAAATCGTTTTGAATGATCGAAAAATGAAGTTGCGTGAGTTAGTATTGGCTTTATATTGCATGAGCATTTGACTATGAGAAAGCTCTGTTCAAAGTGGGTGCCGCGTTTGCTCACTGTTGACCAAAAACAAGAACGTGTTGATGATTCTGAGCAGTGTTTGGCCATGTTTAAACGTAACAAGCCGGAATTTTCGCGTCGATATGCGACAATGGATGAAACATGGATCCATCACTTCACTCCGGGATCAAAACGATCGTCATCTGAGTGGACAGCAACTGGTGAACTCGTCCAAAGCGCCCGAAAGCACAACAATCGGCTGGAAAGGTTATGGCCTCGGTATTTTGGGATGTGCGTGGTGTAATATTCACCGACTATCTTGAGAAAGGAAATACCATCAACAGTGAATATTATATAGCGTTATTGGAGCGTTTGAAGGCCGAAATTGCAAAGAAACGACCGCATATGGCAAAGAAAAAAATGTTGTTTCATCAAGACAACGCACCGTGTCACATGTCAATTAAAACAATGGCAAAACTACATGAATTGAACTTCGAATTGCTCCCACATCCACCGTATTCGCCAGATTTGGCTCCCAGCGACTACTGGCTGTTCGCAGACCTCAAAAAGATGCTCGCCGGTAAGAAATTTCGCACGAATGAAGAGGTTATCGCTGAAACTGAGGCGTACTTTGAGGCAAAAGATAAGTCGTTCTACAAAAGTGGTATTGAAATGTTAGAGCGGCGCTGGAATGATTGCGTTGCTCTTGATGGAGATTACGTTGATGAATAAAGCTAATTTTGAACCAAAAAAAACGTGTTTTCTTTGTAAGGCCCGGGACTTTTCAGATCATGCGTTATATTAAAACTTTTCCTGAATGTCATACATGGGAGAATTTGCAGAACCTGTGAAGAATAAATGGTACCTACGCAATTCGGATTTAGAATTCTGTTGGTACAAGGGAGGGCATATACAACACACAAGTACTATTTCAGCGGTGAAGACATGAACTATGGGGTGTATGCATGTTTTGTTGACTATGAGAAGGCATTTGATAGAGTAAAACACCAAAAAATTGTAGAAATTCAGAAAAACGTGGGCCTAGCTGGGAAAGACATTAGGATAATAGCTGATCTATATTGGAATCAATTTGCTTTCGTCAGAGTCGGGAATGACACAATAGAAGAGACAAGTATACTACGAGGTGTAAGACAAGATTGCATTCTCTTTCAATTACTGCTTAACGTATACCCAAAGCGCACATTCAGAGAAGCTTTAGAACACACAGAATCTGGAATTCTTCTTAATGGAGAAAGATTAAATAATATCGGCTACGCAGACGATACGACTAATCTTCAAGCTTGGAAGGATTACAACAATTTGTGGATAGAATAACATATGACAGCCAATTATATAGTCTGGACATAAACTCCAAAAAGCCAAAATTAATGGTCGTTAGTGAAGGAAAAAACTGTAACTGTTATCTTACAATAAATCAAAAACGTATAGAAAAAGTAAGCAGTTTTACCTATCTCGGAACTATTGTAAATGAACAATGGGACTACTCCCAAGAAATACGTAGCAGAATCCAAAGGGCCAGGTTTACTTACAATAAAATGAAAAATCTGTTCATAAACCATGACATAACATTAGACAACAAGACAAGACACTTACGGAGGCCACAAGGAAATTGGAAGTGTTACTACTGGAATTTCATTATTTTACATTTCCTTTTCTTTATGTATTTTACTTAAAAATACGTATTATTTTTTTAATTAAGTGTACTTATACATGCTCTTAGAAGCTACTTTCACATGGAAAATTTGATCATGCACCAAATGGAGATATTGATTTAAATAAAACAAACAATTGCTTTAAAACGAAGTAGATCCTAGAAGAAAACAGATATTTGTGGCAAGTAGTTTAAATACATTAGATCCAGACAACTTTCTTGTACTAAGACGAGAAATAACTTCTCCTAATGCAAGGAACTAGTTAGAGAAAAAAGTATTCATACAGAAAAATAATTTAAAAAAGGTTCTATCTGAAGAATGGTAAAAGCTAAGTTCAAATGTATGCAATAATCTGGTTGATTCGATGCTAAGACGGTTGGAAGCAATTATTACGGCGGATGGTTACCCCACAAAATATTAAACATTGTCTAAGATGAATATGTTCCTACTATGTATGATTGTATGGACATTTTTCCCCTAAAAATGGCGTATTATTTGAGAACTTTTTTATTTTTTGTAATATATTTATTTTCATTATACATTATATCTATATATTATTATCTTGCAGTCTACTTTACTAGCTTGTACTATAAACCCACAAATTAATACCTACCAATTGTTTAATGTGGTTACTGTGTAAATACTTTTTTCTCTAACTGTATTTATATCGGTATTCTGAACACAAGTTACGAAATAAATTATACAACGAATCTCTTCTTACGGATCTCTGTGAAACCAACACCGTCCCCTGTTAGTAATATCAGTAAAATATCTCATCTTATGTAGTAGATATACACTAGTCTGCTGTTATTACTTTACGCTGTATCCACATACTTGTCTCCATTACTTATTTAGGGAGATTAAAGATTACTCATACTTCAGTTCATACTAATTATAAAGCCGTGTCAAAAGCATTATACCAAAGCAAGAATTTTAGAAATTATGTAAATAGGATTTGATTAAAAAAAGATGTAAACAGGTTTTTGAAAAGTAATCTTCTTTTTGTAATAACTGCTGGTTTGTGTTAACGTTGGAAAATGAGATATTGGCTTTGATTCAAGGTATCTCTTCAACAATCAAGAAACGTAATAACTGATTACAGTAAAAACCTACTTGTAGTTATTTAGGTGAATAATTTAAATGTTTCGTTGAAATGGTATATCGTCTGTGACAACATTATACGAATTGCATTTACAACTACTGCACGCCTTGTCTTATAAAAGCCTACTACCTTAGCATCTTAAAGTAGTTCCATTCGAATACAATAAAATGTTATAAAGATTAAGTGCTGATAGTTGCCAACAAATAAATGCAAATAGCTTACTATCACGATTGGCATTCACACTGCACTGAAATTTTGCATTGAAAGCTATTTTGCAATTTGGGACCGTTAATGGTTTGCTTTCTTGAGAACCATAATGACTAATAAGAGCTTCTTTCTTATTCATTGTCTGCGTTACACGTACGCAGTTTACGTTGCGTATCTTGCTTCAAAAGTCTTACGATTGATTGTGCTAATAAGAAAATATGTTATGTTCTTTACTTACGAAATGACCAATCTAGACACAACCAATGTTTTCTTGATCTTTCAATAGCCATACGTTTTCAAATAACATTATTTCTGGCTAATTTCATTTTATTCATTATCTTTATTCCAAATTTTGTATTTCAAAGTTTACCTTAACGGAGTTTTTGGTTTATACAGTTTGTTCCTTCATCGAATGGCTTTACCCAAGGAACACAGTTTCATGTGCCAATCTTCTAAAGTTTCGAACCTGGCCTGCTGTACGAATTCGTTTCGGAAGCAATGGATAAAGGAGGTTAAGCAGATGGCATGTAACTTGCACCTTCAAAAATCTTTTGACCAAATTGGCCACTACGTTCGCCTTTGAAAACTATACTCATTTGAGTTTCCGAAATCGTTACGTTGTTTATTGAAATTGTATCTTTTCAATCAACAATTTAGGTATATTACAGAAACTTCATAGTCTTTCATAATCGCGGATCTCTAGTGTCTCTACAGGTTACTAACAAAATTGCTAAAACTGTTAAATCCCAGACATCAAATTATTCTCATCCACCCGCAGTCCAGCAAATTGTAGATCACTTCAGCATGTGGTCAACTACATCTCCGAGAAGTGTGAAACAAACCTATTGCCTTTGAGATAAATGAAATACACCACTTTGATTTTTTCTAAACGTCAATAAGTTGTTTCTTTTCCCTATCACATTCATAGAATGCTGATCCGTATTGCAAAATGTAGGAGTTCATTTTGACGCCTAAAATAATTCACCTGAAAAAATTAACATCCTTCGTTTTTGTTATATGGCCCAATTGACGAATTGATGATGTAGCTCGTCCGCTGGATACATTTCTTGAATTATCTGAACCCTGGAAGCCATCAAATGAAGAAAGTTCGCATTAAGGTTATTTCTGAAATATTTAGTTGCAAAGAAGGACCCAGGAATTAATGTTTTTAATTTTTCAATAACATTAACGCCTTAAAACTATAATATTTATTCTAAACTACCACTATGATAGTGTGCTCTCGCTTTTCCATCATTTACCGCATCAGTTTTCTCAAATTTTGTAACAGCCTCTCAGATGTCAAGTGTAATGGATAATTTTCTTTTACATATTCTCTACCGAATTCTCTTGGACCTTCTACATAATTTTTGCTAAATTTAACATAATTTTTAATAGTAAGTACGCATCGTTCAATCGTATATGGTGGGGCATAACGATCTCCCACATTTAGAAATTTAACTAGAAAAAAAAAACAATATATTTTTGAAAAGAACATGAAATAGTTATTTTAATGTATTTTAAAAATTAGGGCAACTGTGAGTGCTGATCGGTACGTTGAAATGTTGGAGACCTTTCTGCGTATCAAATTGGGACGATGTAGATACAGAAAATGTGTTGGTAAAGGAAATGTTTCCTGAGCGTTTGATCAGATTAAGAGGAGACATGAAATGGACTGCACGGTCACCTGATTTAAGTACCGGTGATTTTTTCCGTTGGAAATACCCAAAGGAAAAGGTTTTTCAACATCGATCTTCAGCTCTTGGGAAATTGAATGGAAGGATCCGACAAGAAATCGACGCTGTTCTGCCTCAACTAAACCGGAGAGTAATGGTAAACTTCTGGGAACGATTTCGAAAAAGTATTGACAACGATGGCCACCATTTGCCTGATATAATTTTTAAAACACACTAAAAAAAGTATGTTTTATGTTCTTTTCAAAAATACACCCAGCTCCTATTTTTTACTATGGGGGTTTGTATATTTGCCCTTTTCCGCATCCCAATCTCCAAGAGGCTCTGTCCCTAAAACCGTCCTCCCTCAGTCCTCTCTTGTACATAGCTTCTTTAATTCCTTCTCCCCAACTCCTTCTTGGTCTTTCTTTTCTCCTTCTATTAGCACGCTTCCAATTCCAATTTTTTTGTGGCAATCTGTCCTGGTCCATTCCCCTAATGTGGCCATACCACAGTAATAATCAATAGAGACCGGATTATATGCAAAGTACATACACTTTATTTTATTTATTTATTATATTTTACGTCTATTTGTACATGTCTTACACTGATTAAAGTTAATTAACTTTAATCAGTATAATACATCTACATATAGACGTAAAATATAATAAATAAATAAAATAAAATATATGGACTTCGCATATAATTGGGTCTCTAGCAATGAATATTCAGTTTCTTTCTGGATAAATTTCTTCATTTTTTACACCTCTTCAAAATAAGGGAAATCAGTTAAACTGGAATATCCCTCATTAGATCCAATGTCCATGTTTAATGTTTTATAGCGAAGTATGCTATAAAATAACAAGGACAATTCAAGTGATTTCTTTCTACTTTGTACCTTTGCACAAAAATTACGAAACAATAAGCGCGGAAATTTCTTTGATAACATTTGATTATTAAACAAATATTGATAGTTCCAACAGGAGTGGATAGATTAAATTTAGATATCTGCAATTTACATTCAGAGTATGTGAAATTTTATATCTTTTCGGATATATAAATTTATTACCAGATGGCGCTTTCTCAAAATAAAAAACGCAAAATTCGTCATACAAATAAGTAAAACAAACTTGAATCGGGGTAACTAAGTCGCAACAGCACTAACCGGTTATCTACATGATTATGCGCTGTAACATATCGACTCGTTTCCACGAAGTATGCGTGAGTCATTGTCCTATATTATTTAACTTGGAGAGATTTTTATTATACCATAACGAGTAACTATATAGGTATATATATGCATATATGCAGATTACAAAGTAAATGTCACTTCCATATACGTCGCGTAGGAAAAAAAAAGAATATAATAAATGTACGGATCAAAACGACGTGTCATGTTCTTGGGATCATGGGGTTTCGCAAGAATTTTGTAGGACTCCATAGCATAGGCATCACACGCATATATGATGTAGCGAGAGTAACAGAAGTCTATCTCACTATTTATGGTATATTTGCTTAAGTTGATAAATTAGACGTGCAGATAAAAATCAAGCCTGTCACGCTTAATATGTATTAGATATCGCTATATTATCAAACGTGCTGCTCATACATGTACATATATAATGTTTTAATTAGGGTGAAATAAATTCATTCGGTCAGTAAAATGGGCATTCTATTAATATTACATCAATAAAATAAAATTGGTTAATCTTGGATTACAGTATTAGTAGCGAACTGAGCATTTTCCGAATATTAAATAATATGCGGCATTAATTTTGAATCTGTCCTAATGCACTATAAATTGAAATACAAAGCTCGTAATTTTAGAGCGGGACAATGAAAATTTGGAAGTTATAGAAACATCTCACAAATATACTACTTCAGACTGTAAAATCGCAGCTTTTAAATAGGAAACAGTATGTGAAACTTAATAATTTGTCAACAACGCTTGTGAAGTATTACACGTGATGTCCTGGATCCTTTTTTGTTTATTCTATATACTAACGATATATGCAATTACTTGCGCATGACTAGTGGCATTCATATTTCTACAGTGAACGACCAAAGTTTAAATACACCAACATCACTTAAAATAGAAATAAAGCACTTTAACAAAATTGTAAGCATGCAATTTATTTACAGTTGAATAATAAACAGCAACGAACGCTTCAAATCTTATTTTGTCGTATGAATAACAGTAAACTCCCCAGAAATAATTAAAATTCGCTGGATAAAAGTTTAAATACAATCTAAAAGACATTTACGTTGTAACTTTTTTTTGAAATCTCTGCGAAATAAGTACTGTTCTATTTGCTAATTTAGTCACTTACGCATTTTTATTCAGCATTATTCATGATTTCATTATTGTCAGTAGATTTATAAACAAAATAATGGGCACCGGAAAGCAAATAGAGGCTAGTGTAAAAAAATAATTGTTGAAGATTTTCAAGAGGGCAAGTCCTCTGAATTTGTCATTGGCAGGTGTGCGAAATATTATAAGAAAATATAAAACTTAAAAAACAATGGAAAATGATCCCAGAACAGGATAATCCGAGAAACTTTTGGTGAGCAAAAATCCAAAATTGAATGGATCAAACTTGGCTAGTAGTTTTGCTGCAGTATAAGGCAAACATGTTCACCCGAAAACTGTACAAAGAACTTCACAGTATAAGAGCTATCGAAGCAGAATTCTGCATAAGAAACCTCTTCTTTCTGTATGAATGTAAATTAAATATTTTTGGCAGCGAAACGTGCGCAAAAATTTGGTGTAAGCACTTCACACCAAGAACACTGATACAGAAAATATAACTGAAGATGTGTTAGTATCGTGTATTATGTTAAGAAATGTTACGAAAGATATGTGTGAAAGAGACAGGGGTGGGCTACCTTGAAACTTAATCTTTCAATGTATTTTTAGTTAGCCAGGAATATTTGTTTTCTAAACACAAAAGAATATGAAATTCGTAAAGTCTGTCTAAAATCAGATTGACCTTTAGAAAAGGTTTTTTTCAGTAAATTTTATAGATATAGAAAGTCATGTGGCAGTTTTTGTTTATCTTATCTATATATAAAACGTTCGACAATTTTTTTTATTCTATTTGACGCCAAGTCTGTGATAGTCACTGCAGGCACCGCCACCAAATTCGTTATCATTGTGACACAAATAAAAGTAATGAGCTCAGTTCAAAAGATCTTATAAGTACATATTGTCGTGGAAAATCTCGTGCAATATCTACATTATATATAAGGTTTCTAGATTTAAAATGTCCGAAAGTGTGTAATTAATTTGCTTTTAAGATCAAATGAACGAATTACATTGCCATTAATATATCGGTTTTCAGATAAGTTTACTTTTAATATGAAAACGTATACCTAAATTAATCTGTGACTAGCTAATAAAAAATATTACTGAGAATGTTGAGGTTTCATTTTATAGATTTGCATCAATAGCTTACTCGCACACGTTGTTCTTTTTTTAGTAGTCCACGATCTTCGTCAAGTCGAAAAATTTAGACGTTGGAAGTTCCGAAAACCAATGAATAATACCTCCAAAGGCTCCTTTTGGTGCCTGAAGAGTAAGTATTTGATTAACAGCCCGATTTAATCAAGAGATGATATACTTCCACTTTAAAACTGGAAAACATTAATACCATAATTTGGAAGATGTTAGTCGCTAAGTTCCAGTCATCAATTAGCTCCCTATACTGAAAATTGCGGTGGCCAGTGATGGGAATAGTTATCGTAAAGTTGCTTTTTTTATATCAGAATGATATCATAGAGTAAAGAAAAATACAAATGGGTTTAAGAGGCATGCAATGTATGTGCTGATATATGTAATAAAATACAAAAAAAAATGTAATTAACGTACGGTAGCGTGCTATGTAAACCTCTTAATAAATGAAATCAATTGAAATAGTAGCCGGAGAATATTGGCCATGTTCATGTTAACTTATAAGATCGCTTCATAACCTTTAAGAATTATAAATTTAAGAATGTAACTACTTATAAACACAGTTAAATATCTACGTGCAGTTTAGCAAACAACTAGATTGTATTAATTATTTACACGCTATGTAATTTCTGATTATGCGTAAAAAAATTAGGAAGAGCCCATTCGAGGTGATAATTAGGAAAATTAACACATATAGCATCTAAATTTCAATATGATGCGTATTTGATTTCACGCCTTATGTAATAGATATATAGGTGTTATGCGCTATATTTAAAACGTGTAGTGTAATAGTAACTCAATGGATTCTATTGAAATTGCATCTATAGATCCAGATAAGAAACTCTTAAGAAGTAGGTTTAAAAACGGCGGCAACAAACAAATACGTCGGCTTTCCTTCGCTACTTCCAAGCAACTGTGAAGTGCATTAACATTAAACTTATAAAAACATCACCAGCTAAATTTAGTCCTTGTACAACGTCATCGTTTTGTAATTTCCGTTAAGAGTATATCAGTATTGAATGCAAATAACACTTCTAATAAGCCGTTGATCTATAAATAGCATCGCTATTGTCTGTGCTGTGTCGCCGAATGACGTAAATTATAAATAAATTAGCTGCAGATTGTAAAAGGAGTTTAGAAATGTGTTGCGGTTTTTCCGAAAGCATTAGTTGTTTGTAGTATCTAAAGCGTAATATAATATTATGATTAGTATTACTGGGAATTACAGAAGAGGAAAGTTATGATGAAAACCCACGAACGATCTTTGATCTTTGTAATCTCCCTTGACAGAAGCTCTCTAAGATCATTACTTTGTTCACTATTAAACCTTTCTTTTAAAACGTTGTCAGAAGCTTATTTTGCAAGAAATAGAATGATAAACTTGCAACTCGGAATTTGTTTTTTGTCTTTTAGGTACGTAATTATAGCTTCTGCCCAATTTAGTTTCCTCCTAGTACCAACTCTTCGGTTTAGGAAACCGCTAATTAAACAGAATATATTTCACTTAGAACTTAAGGTTAGTGAAATTGAAACCTTTTGAAATAGGTTCAATTCATACATACAAACCAATGATCTTATTTATAATTTTGAGATATACCAGTTAACAATATTTACGCTGTGCAGATTGATCTAGTCTTCTGTTGCTAAGCAAAAAAAAATTAGACCAAGGTTATTGCGTCTATGCATTCCATTGCTCCAGATCACTAAGAATATAATGTGACTTTTTATACACGGTTCTAATAAACCTACACGCCTCTAGTAGACATCTGATCATCTTTGCTTATTTTCGGTAACAGATGTTTGGCCTCTACATTTTTTTTTTGATTTTGTGTACACATACCAAGTATACAGAGAAAAAGATAAATATCGTTTGTAAGTCTGGATGGTCCTGTATCGATAATCTTATTTAATGGCGTCTTAGAAAAAATAATTAAAAAGTGTAATATAAACAGAAGCTAAATTTTAACCCGCACATGTCACAAACATTTGATTTGTCCAGATGACAGATATAAAGGCCATAAAATTACACATTAACGTTTTAAATTTAAACAGAAAATATTAAATTGACGTAGATGTATTAATAAACAATAGATCGAGGATAAACTTACAGAAAAAATGTAATTGGTATTAAAAAATAAATGATGAAAAAACTAATTAGAAGAATTCTAAATACGATGAATATGTATAAAAAAGAAATTTAAGTTTAGTAATTGATTTAGTTAGATTATTAAGAGAACCACTGCAGCCAACAGATAAAGATACCGCAAGTAATTTTAAACAGCTAAAATATTTAGTGCTAATAGTTTACTACTAATGAACGTCTTTATTAGCCATTAAAATGTTTGACACACATTTATTTATTTCACCATTGGTGCGTAGTGCATAGGCGCAGATTTTTATTTAGTATCGTAATACTACTATTACTACGGAACATAATGGTTGCGCACAATATCTTACATTCATAAAATGTTACGATCGGATATTCATAACACAGTATGTCTTTATTATCAATGACCTAGTTTTAAAAATAAATTTGTTAAGAAGTATTATTAACATGATGTAATGGTATACACCAGGCTCAATAACATCACTACCGAAATTAGCAAATGCTTCTAGGAATTGAAATGAAACAAACCGTGAGACGAAATTTTGGGAATTCAGATAAAATTTTGCTTAGCAAATACATTGCGAAGCGTATTATCTATCCGTCTCTTAAACTAGAACGGTGGCATCCGTTGCCTCTGTCACTGTAAAGTTTTTATTTGATAATACAAAAATGAGAATTTCCTGCATAAAAGCATATGGTTATGATGCAGATATACAGAGTGGGTTATTATTGTACAAGAAAGCTCTATGTAAAAATGATAGATGTTCGTAAGTACCACAATTTGAAATAAATTTGGCATATGCAGGATCAACCAAAGAAACCATATACTTAAGTACTGGTGAGTTAATCGAAATTGGATTTTAGTTGAGATTGCGATATCTAAAATTCAATTTATTGAACTCGTAGGATTTTTCAGCCAGTCTATATATATATATATATATAAACCTAAGAAAGTCAAATCCCAGATACCACACCAATTTGGTTTCCACCAACACGTCTATGACCTAGCATGTGCTCTCCCTACGAGTCGAACTAGTAATACCCTTCTACTGCTCAACAGTTTTGATCAAACGATAGTTCTCATTTATGACTTTGAACAAGATTGGGAGTGACTAAAAGTCAAATTGGTCTGGTACAGAAAATTAAACAACAAATTTTTCATTACTGTTTTTGCTCTATACAACAAAATCAATTTGATGATGACAACTAGAAGTGGAGACATTAATAACGACCTTTATCGAAAATATGATTTACTTCTTCATAAACAACGATTATTCTAAACATATGATCAATAGATTTGCTGTTCAACCGTAGTACGTTCGTTCCACGGATATACGAAATGAAATTACATGGAATTTGAGTGATAGAGATATCAAATACGAAATACGTACATACATCCTTCCAATCTTATCACAACTGTAGTAACCAATACCAACATTAAAACAACTCACATTAATAAATCCCAACACAAGATTAAATTTGATGAGGTTAGGATTCCATTTAAAGAAAATGATTACAACAGAAGATAACTTAGGAAAGTTAGCCAGTAACAAAATGTCTAAGAATCTTAATACTAAACCTCCCAGGTTTCTATAGGTTTATTACAGTAAGTTAATAACTTACTACTACTTATAATATAATGTGGCAATTTAAACTAATAGTTTAAATTGCCACATTACTCTCCAAACTGGTCTGATATACTTACACTGATATAATTTCCGGATTTTTTCAATTTGTTTTTAGGTTTTTGAAGCCTATCGCTTCCTATGGATCTCGTAGGAGCGCAGACCTCTTTTGTTTATAGTCCGTTGTATTCATGATTGTGGTAACATTTCGTTTATCTGCCGATAAAAATATTACATTTGTGTTGTAGCTTCATGCTTGTTATAAAACAAACATTAAACTACTTTATATAGCGTAAAATAAGTGCGGTATAAAATAAAATCATTCCTTATCTATAGCAAGTACCCTGATGCAGATGTATATAATACTTTGAGCAAAGACATCTATAATGTAGTCGAAATTAAGAGAATATCAAACCTACGAGGGCT
Organism: Trypoxylus dichotomus; assembly: GCA_023509865.1. Taxonomy (NCBI): domain Eukaryota; kingdom Metazoa; phylum Arthropoda; class Insecta; order Coleoptera; family Scarabaeidae; genus Trypoxylus; species Trypoxylus dichotomus. The sequence goes on along the minus strand of CM042076.1, from coordinate 53,665,376 downwards.
ACAAACTGCAAATATAGTTTAACACTACGTATTTAAGAAGATAAAAGGTAAACAGAAATGTGACTGTGAAAAAACGTAAAACATTTTGAAAACCTGTAGAATTAGAAACAGTATATACCTTATGTAAGAGATACAACATGACATCAGCAATTTAAAACTGTCAAACATATACGGTGTTTCATATAAATAACGGCGAAGATAACATTTGGAGATATATTGGCCAACAGGTCCTTTTTTTATTAATGGAAGCATTTTCCATAGTATTAGTTAATCAAAGTGTGAAGCAGAAGTCAAAGTATCAAAGACTATGCTATTTTTACTGAATGCTACAACAATAGTTCTTCATAAATACTTCTAAAACAGTTGAGTTCATGTAAAATTAGTGAAAATGATTACAAATTATGCTGTAGAAGTCAAATGTGTGTTTGGGTACACAATTGTTTTTTATTTTTTGTTTGTCCATATGCCAAAATAATTTTAACTGGTAGCAATTTTGGATTTTAGTTTTTATTCACGGAGTTCTACTGTATTATGGGTAATGAAGATACTGTCAAAGAATCTTGAACCATTTCCCCATCCATTGAAAGATGTACAATTGTAGAATTCATATTGTCGTAAGGAGTAGATTGGAAACGTTTTCAAATTATGCTTAATTCCATCTTGCAACTTAATAACCTACCATGAAGAAAGGCCACTGCAGTTAATATAACAAGCAAACTTTAATATCTGACGTTCATTACAGTTGAACAAATTTTGTGGTAAATTTGATTTGAATTAGCAGTGATAACTACTTTGTTCTGATAAAGCAAAATCAAAAAGCATTACAGCAATAATTTAGAGCAAAGCAAATAAATAACCATACAAGTGGCAAAACTATACAGTCCATCAGTCACGCAAACAAAAAAAAGGATATAACAAAAATTGTACAGTTTCCAAAGCTTGCGAAGAAAGAAACATTCGTTTAATGACCAAAAATTTCAAAACTAACTATAAATATTTAACAATAAAATCAAAGCTAAAACGGTCCGCTTAAGTTATACGAATTTTTGTTTAAAATCAATCACCTTCCCTAATTCTACTTTATGTTATAAATATAGAATCTGACGGGACTTTTAGGATTATAGCCAGAACCTCCTGGAAACTAGAATTAATAAACTATGAATTTTTAATATCGCGTACACATATATATACAAACATAAATGCCGATGCGGTGAATAGCACGAGCGTAAATATTATTCAGTTGGCACCGTGTTCTACGACTATGAATAGTATCCGAGCTACAATTATTTATTTATAAAAGAATTCACTAATTTTACACGTCCATTGACCGTCTGCATATTTTCTTTTCCCGTTACACTTATCCTCTTTCCGGTTTCCCGTGAGTACCTTCGTCTGATCCCGATGTGTAATTAATGAATGAATATTTGTCGAAAGATATTAAGCTCATTCATAGTTTGGCATATGGTGCTAATGAAAACGTTAACTTTCATCAGATAAATGATACAAAATTAATACCTAATTCTCTTTCATATGCGGCTAATTTGGCTTTATGAAACATAATTTCCATTAACATTTGAAGACTCTTTAGGGAATTTTCATTCCCACAAAACTCATTGTTTTTGAGTTTTTTTATGTATATATCCAATAAAAATACTAAAAACTCAAAAACAAATGATAATTACCTAACAATAATTATTTCTCATATATGTATGCTTTACGAGGACGGATTCTAATGCCCCACCCCTCACTTACTTCTAATTGGTTGTTTGATTGATGTTTTGACATTTACTTAACTGACATTTGTTGATCACATCTACATAATATCAAGTTTGTATCACAAAGTGTTATTGCGCTGTGGCTAATTCTTGAATTGTGTGTCGTGATTGTTTATAATACTGGATCCTGTAGAATAAAGAGCCGTAATAACATACCTCCAGAAAAAAAGGCATGATGCCAACTTGAATTCATAAACAGATTATGTCAACTATTGATGATTTTGCAGTTTCTTATCAAACGCTGGTGTTAAGATTTTAAATGCGGAAGAACATCCTGTGAAAACCAACGGTTTGCAGAGGTCGGACAAAAATTTTTCCAGGAGGCTGTTGAGATAGGAGCACCAAATGACCGAATATATACTGCCACTGTAGTTTTACTATTAGGTGGTGAGGAGTACAGCATAGAGATCCACCCTCGTAAATATGAATTCGAACAACAAGTAAAGAATAAAATTATAAAAAAAAACTGCAGAAGATGTTTGTGGATAGCACTACGTTAACGCATTTAAAAACAAATATAGCTCTTTTGAGTAGGGTTTAAGGTTTTAGTCAGTAGCTAACACTTCTAGAATTCCTCAGTAAGAAAACAAAACAAGTTTAAACCAGAGAACCAGGACCTCTATGTTCTTCTATTGGAGCCTACAAGGCAACGATTAATAATAAAGAAGACAGATCCAAATTTTATTGCTGTTAATTTAAAATATGCACATCGCTTTCGCACAACCGGACATCCGGTGTTCATGTCCGATGATTTCAGCTCTGCGATTAAAGCAGCTTTGTTGACGTAAACATTTTTCTTCAATTGACTTCAGAAAAAAAGCCCAATGGGGTCAAATCTCAAGATCACGATAGCCAATCAATATCATCCTTCTGATAGACGACACAACTAGGAAATTTTATTTCATGTACTCTGTTACGTGTGCCTACATCCTGTTGAAACTACATGTCACTCAAGCTTAGCTCGTTAAAACGTACACTATTAAAAGTAACAGTACGGTAGACACCATAATGAATTTCACCAAATCTATCGGTACCAATTGTAAACTTTAAATGTTCACAGACCGCAAATAACATGCAATTCAAATACCAAAATTCAATTTGGATCATCCTATATCAATTAGAGGATGAATAGCAAATTACTATACAAGTTAGGGTGCAGACGAAATTGGCTGGACGTTGAAAGACATCACGTATTTAGTTCCCTGGATGAATGTAGTTCACTTGGTTTAAATATATGATCAAATTTCCCACATCATCATAGAACTCTGCTGACAAAGCTTCGATTGTCAAAGTTAATGCTTACAAAGCATCGGTTTTTATTTTCCAATAGTGTACTTTCTTATGGTTCCATACTATACATGATAGTTCTAAGGATATGAACATATTGTTTAGTCTTTTCCTAAGTGAATGGGGCATAACTTTCATATTTGCAAAATTCGTTTTCTTTGAATCATTTGTTATGTTTAACCTTGATTTACATTTAATTTTTATGCACTTATTGCAAGTTCCAACATTTTACTAAAAGTACTATTAGTAGATACATTGCGACCCCCTTTTTCTTTCTTAATAGTCTTTTCCCTTCACTAACGAGTTGTCTTTCTTTTCTTCCATATTCCATTAGTTAAAACGAACTTTAATTACTACGCTGGATAGGAATACTGATTGCACATCTATGAAATCAAAAGAAAAATATACAAAGCTGAATTAAAATAAGCTAAGAAAACTCCTCTTTACAGTATTCCAAGCTTCCAAATTTAATGCAATTTTTTCAAATCTTTTATCACCTTGAGGAAATGTGCCAGTTTTAACATTGAATTTTAAGTATCTTATAATATAGCGTACTTCTTTGCATTCAATTCATAGTTTTAACATGTTTGTGTGGTTAAAGGAACATTCAATGAGGGATGTTTTTCAGATGTATTAGTACGACTTCGGTACTTTCATAACTGTTGCTCTCTGATGAAGAATTAAATTATATTCGAAAGTTTAGACTGCTGTAAAAGAGAGTTTTAGTAATTGGTTCTAGTTCGACGTTAACTGCTATCCCCAGCATATTTTCTCCTTTGATATTTTATTTAGTATTTTAGATATCAGTGAATGTAAAAGCAATTGTAACATTTTCTTTTTTAATTTTATATGTTACTTAGTTTTTCATTATGTTGCACTGTATTTTCAGTAATTGATTTTTTTTTTCTGAATCTATTTAGACAAATGAAGCTAATTATTTTATAGGGCATAAAATGTATTGCTTTTCACTGTTGTATCTATTAAGAAACTTCATTAATTAATGAGCGCATAATAAACATTTTTACTATTTAATTTGTTACTTCTACATTTCTGTTACTTTTAATTGTTTCTGCGATAAAATTAACGCTGCTTTCAACTAATATTCAGTTATTCGCTTCCATACTATAAATTCTTCGTTTATTGAAAATCTATCTTCTTAATATGTTTACGATAGTAGAATATCCTTAAAAAGATATACTCAATTCTGAGCTGTGTATATTAAAAAATTATAGAAACAAATAATTCAATTATTGAATAAACAGAAATTAAACTCCTATATTTTGCAGTTTTCTTTTCCTTAGGTACCTGTTGAATATAACTTCACTAGGAGTACCTTTACTCATGAAGTCTAACGGGATGAACTTTCTTGTTATACAATAAGGATGGTCTTTATACTCGGAGAACTACTGCGGGTCGCAACCTGAGATTGTACGGTTTCCCGGTTAATTCATTTCATAATCCATTTAAAAACGTAAATTTGTTTTAGCCGGACAGAGCCGGGTGTATAAGCTAGTCAGTGAAAATTTTTCTCACAGTTGCAATAATATTTAGAAGCATTCCAAAACATAACTGTATAAATTAAAGCGAATATGTTGAAAAATGTTATACATATCGTCGAAAAATGTGATAAATATTTTATCAGAAAGAGCTAGTCTCAAATAAAGTAAGGCATCCCAATATTTTTCTAGTCATTCATCGCCTTCTTTCAGTAAGTATGTCCACTTTTGAAAAGATTACAGTTCGTGTATTTCTCCAAATAATCGCTCCTTCATAGATTATATATATGCAGCTCTTATTACTGAGAAATTTACATACTCTTCAGTATTGCAGTTCAATTATTTGGTATCAGAAAAAAGCTGCAGTAAGATGGTGCGGACACATTCAACGAATGGAACAGGAGAGATGGTTCAAAAAGAGGCTACAGTGGCATTCGCGAAGAAAAAGAAAAAGAGGAAACCAGCCGTCAAGTGGAAACAATACATATGCCAAACGATGTATGAAAAGAGATTGAAAGAAGATAACCGGGAGGATAAAGAATACTGACAACCGAGAAGGACCAACCTCTAAAGGGGAAAAGGCCAAAAGAAAAAGAAGAAAATACAGTCAAGTATGATCATTAAATCGCAAAACTCCAACACTACGGCACCGGTACACTATTTATACCCTATTAAAGTTACAGTTGACTGACTATGGTCATGCATGATTTAATAAACAGTAGAGGCTGAAATTTAGAGGACCTGAATCTGTACTGATCAAAATATATTTGTGCCAATGTCTCCAACATCAATGGTCCAACATGCTTGCTTTCTAGGCGGTTATCCGACAAATTTAACAGCTTAGCAATGCAAATACCTAATCTAGCAGTAAAGAATTGAGACGCGTTCATTGAGGAAATTGAGAACATTGAGCTTACTGATGTTTTAGTTTCCTAGCGTCCTGGTCGAGGTAACTTTGGAATATTTAGAAAAATTTTATTGGATAACCAAGTGGATAGCAAAGAGATTATTCCTTTGGCTAGACTTATGTATGAAACAAAACTCTTTCTAAATTCATAAACACTTTTTACCAATGAGCCGGAATGGGTAACAGCCAATTCCCTTTCACGGACAATCTTTTTTCCGGTGAATTTGAAAATCGTTAGAACAGCTAAACTCAAAATCTTCGTCTATTAAATTTACCTACCAAACGGCAACCGATAACAGGATTCCCTTCCTAAATGTATTAGTTATAAGAAGCATGAATAAGCTAAAAATGGGCATACATATATAGAAAACCTACTAATAACTGTAGATTCATCTTGGGAGTGTCTAATCACTCATGAGAACATAAACTTTCGTCAATCAACTTTTTGGTTCATTGTTTGATTAATTTCCCTTTCACTAACGACAGACATAAAAATGAGCTCTATGAACTCACAAAAATTGTAAATTTTAACGGATTCTCCGAAGATGTAGTATATAATACTATTAGGAAGCATAAGAATAGAATAAGGCGCAATATAAAGTACTAGGAGTAGTAATAAAAAGGATGTAAACTTACAATTTTATCCATGTTACACAAGAGATTTTTTTCTAAAGTTGATCACAATATCGTTTTATCGATAAACAATAACCTCAAAAACTTTTTAAGAAACCCTAAAGACCAAATTGATGACATGGAAAAATTAGGAATTTACAAATTATCATTTAAGAATTGTGATCAAATGAACATAGACCGGACAAAAAGATCTATCAAAATTAGATACAAAAAGCATTTGGGTCATCGTAAATTCAAAAGGTTTCAGAAATCTAGTGGCGCCCTATCTATGCTAGAAATAAATCATCATGTTAAAAATATAAAGCCAATTCGAAATGTAAGCAAGAATGTTCATTTAAATTGTTATGAAGGCATGGAAATGTACAGAAACAAACATATTTTAATGAATACAAATTTAAGCCCTTTAAAATTCTAGCTTTTACTTTTTATTAAATCATATATGACCATAGTAAGTCGACCATAACTTTAATAGAATATAAGTAGTGTAGTCTTCGTGTTGTTTGTCTGTTCAGTATTAGATTACCTGTAGAAACGTGCTTTCAGTTTTTCAAATATGATCATGCTGAATGAACTTGAGTTGAAGTATAATTGTTCATATTTATACTACTAAAATAACATTTATCTTACCAAAGTAGACATAAACAATTTTACTTTGAATTAGAGAAAATTAATACTGTGCCTATACATTTGTGTGTCAATGTACGTAAAATTGAGAAACAAATATTCGTGTTGTACACCAAAAATGGCCGTATCAGACTGACACTTATGTATGTATATCACCAATATTCCATAAACTGGTTTGCTTATGGATGCATAGGTAAGTGTAATATCGGTCACTGCAACTGTATACATTTGTTCGAGCTGTAGTATACCGTCTTGTCCAACAGCGCTCACAAAGTTTTCTAATATATTGACAGCATCCGAAACGTACAAAGAAAGTTGCTTCGCTAGTTACATCCACACGTACTTTGCTACTTCTTCGCTTTAACTTGAAATTTAAAAATTGAACCGACGAGCTCAGCAAAAAGCGATGTCATTTCGAAAGTTGTATTGTGTAATAAGAATTGATGCCGAAATTCACGTGTTCGTAAAAAATACGACGCCCTTTACAGTTTCGCAATAAAGTGACGGAACTTGAATTGAAATAAAAAGGTTGAATATTAGGCGTACCTATATTTAGATTTGCGTTATAAATACGTGCAGCCAAATATAGCCTGATAACAGGTATGCCCGTAGGATATATTCAAACCTGTTTCTATATGTATTATTTAATTACATGAGTTAGTATATCGTAGTATACAGTGAACGCTGTAAAGTTCGTACCTAATGGAAAATTTGTTTTATTTTAATCCATTTTAAAAATGGAATTATGCTATTAGTCTTTAACCATGTGAAAAGTAAATAAGCCCAAATCAGATCTGACGGGTCACTGTTTGTTTTGGAATAAATGGCACTTTTGATAACAGTCAAAGACAAAATAATTCTGTTCTAAACGAAAGATTTGAGACAATTTTTTGTCATGTGTTAAATTTGATCTTTATCTAGATAATAACGAAGCAATTAACATTTGCAACACATCAAATAACATACACTAGGGTGACAGAATAAAATAGACACCAGGTAAAGCGGTATAAATATGTAAACAGCTAAATTCTAAGAACGAATTAAGAACTTTCTCTTGTCATTAGGGTAGGGGTAAATGTATGGGAAGGAATTCGTCATAGTTTAGTATCGTTACAACTATGCCTCGCTTACAAGGTTCGAGTGATATTAGAAACTTCACCCGAGGTCCCATCGTTGGCCAGAGTGAACGCGGCGCTTCGCAACGTGAAATAAGTAAATTTTTAAATATTCCGATGTCCACAGTTAACCGTGTGATTACACAATTTAAACGCAAGGAAAAAACAACAGTGGAGCCGAGACCAGGTCGTGTCGGACCTTCTGAAAGAAGTAAAAGGGTGCTTGTGTGCGAAGTGTTAAGAGAACCGCGAAAAAGTACAGCTGAGCTTGCGGCAACTTCACAGAAAAGTCAGCGCACCGTTCTGTGATACCTCCACAGTGTGGGCATGTATAAAAGGGTGGCAAAGAAAAAATCGCTCTTTACGGCGTTTCAAAAACGGTGCCGAATGGCTTGGGCAATCGATGCGAACGAAGCCCGAAGAGTTTTGGCGGTCTGTCATTTTTTCAGACGAAAGCAGATACTGCCAATTCAGTGATAGTGGTCGTACGTGGGTATGGAGATGTTCGTCACAGCAACTGGACGATAAATTTTTGCATCAGACGGTGAAATACGGCGGTGTGAACATCATGGTGTGGGGCGCGATATGGTATGGTGGAAGATCGCAATTAGTAATCTGCGACGGAAATATAAATGCGGCAAAATATATCCAAATATTAACAGAAGGACTACTACCGATATTCGACAACGCCATTTTATCTAAAGAAGACGCCACTTTTATGGAGGATGGAGCACCCTGCCAGAAAGCAAGAATAACAATCACATGGAAAGAGGAACAGGGGATTCGGATTTTACCACGGCCAGGACAATCACCAGACATGAATCCGATAGAGAATGTTTGGCATATAATCCAGACAAATATGGCGAAACTACCCCGAAAACCCACCAATATGGAAGAACTCGTGGCAGCTGTTACAGAAGAGTGGTTAAATATTCCAGAAGACACCATTAATCATTTAATAGATTCTATGCCACGATGACTCGCAGCACTTCTTGCAAGTAAAGGTGGATCGACAAAATATTAGTCTAATTTAAAAATTTTAAAATCTTTTGTATATATAACGAGAATAGAATCTTTTTTTAATTAGCTGGTGTCTATTTTATTCTGTCACCCTAGTGTAGATTAGACTACGTATAAAGTACACCGACAAAAGATTTATCAGTAGCAGTTACATTTTCGTAGAATGCAAGAAATTGCTCTAGCTGCATTGCTTAAAAATATTAGTGTGATTTGCTTCGCATATTCTGGTGTAGTACCTTTCAAATGACCAATATTTCTAAATGGTCGGTGTCTATAAATTTCGGTTTTAAGATATTCCCAGAAGAAGTCCCACGGTGTCGGATTCTGCGAGCGTGAGAGCCAAGGATATTCGAAATATCAACAAATCCACTTCTTTAGTAAAATTTAATCTAACAAGTTACCAATATCTCTTATGCTACGGGCTGGAGCACTATCATTCTGAAACAACACTTTTCTATGACAGACACTGGTTTGAAGTAATATTGGCCATGAACTTGAACAATGAAGTACGGATTCTCATTTTGAGGTCTTATTATTCTGTTCGATGTAAATGTTGCTGCACTGCAAAAGTAAGTTTCGCAAACGATCTAACATCTTCTAACTAGTTTTGAAATCAAAAATTATACCTTCATCCTTTAGAGATGAGAAATTTTGTCGTGTATGGCCCAAATTTATTTTTTTATGTGTTCTGAATCCATTTTTCCTCAATATATTTCGGGTTGATATATGAGTAATCTCATTAGCTTGTGTTATTTCTCGAACGCTAGTTTTTGTAGTTTCAACAATAATCTACAGTACCTGGTTTTGATTTCCCTCCGAAATAATCCAATTAACGTGTGGCCGTTTTAAATTCATGTTCACCAAAATTCAAACTAAAAAATTTATATAAAATGTTGCTGTTTGGATGTCGCTGATTAAAAATAGCAGCCGCTCCTATGCTTTGCAATTTTCACCAACAATTAACGCAATTTGAAGTGTATCTTCCTGCGTTAAATTTGTCAGTATTTCAAATGAGAATACATTCTTAGAAATAAGCAAAGATTAATAAATTGTTAGGTATGACTAGTACTTTGAAATGTTAAGCCATCATGTCAATTCATAACAAGATCCTTATATTACGTAAAGGTAACATTAAGCAGCACCTTGGAACTGGGCTTTTTAGTTTATTTAGTGTGAAAAGCCCACTATTTCACACTTCACAATAACACAAAATTCCTAAATTATTTTCACAGGGGCATTTCAATAACTTAATTGTAAAAGTGATTGTGGATTACTTGAATCATTATAATTAGAGACCGGATTATACGGAAAGTGCATATATTTTATTTTTTGTATATACATGGAAAGACCTAATTTGTGCAACCATTAATTAACACTAAGTAACAGTGCAATACATCTACATATACACTACACTAAAATATATGCAAAGATAGTATACGCACTTTGCATATAATCTGGTCTCTAATTATAACAAACAAGTAATATAACCTCTAAAAATTACAAATTTAAATACAAAATAGTTAAAGTTATTTTCGAAAAACGTTGATAAGCGCATTTTTGTTTTGATATGAAACTCTAGGCTTGTTTAAAATTAAACAGAAAACAGAAAACAGTAAAATGTGACTGAAATTTCGCATACTTTGTTTCTAAAAATACCACTTTCTCCAAAACAATTACTAACTCGTAAGATATGATTTGAGCTTATTTAGTTTTCAAATAAGAGCAGACTAATTATATTTTTTAAAAATATTCCCTATTTGGTGCGGAGTTTATGGCGGTCACTGTATACGGATAACATATAACTATAGAAGAAAGATGCTTTAAGGAGATTAGAAATTTCTATGCCTCAAATAGAACTCAACTAAAAGCTGTAATCGTATACTTAAAACGTATACGAAAAACGAAATGTGCTAAAGAGATAAAAATATTAAAATATACACCGTAAGAAGAATTAAGTAGATTTAAACCAGAGATCCCTGCCTGCTTGTAGTACCACGATTTGTGATATAAACTTACTTGTGTAATATAATACCCGAATGTTGTGAATGTTTTCAAATATGTGAAGAGAATTTCCTTAAAAATTAGTATTTCCACATTATACATAACGTTTTCACAACGTGATTATTAATTTTGTAAAATGTTCACATTTTACTGGATACACATAGTATTATATTAAAAATATGGTATAACTATTGTGCGTAATTTTCGACGAACTTTTTATAATGCGCTGCAACTTAGAAGTTGCTATGAATTGCGTTAGTTTAGCAAAATATGCAAATTATACAAGGATTTTTTTAAATGGTAAGGAAGTCTTCTATGTAAAATGTGTATGTTTTGCAATAAAACATCAAAATTACTTTTGAAACAGACAGATATTTACAGAGAATGGCATACTTCCGTTATAAGTATAACAAAAAAATATTACGCTCAACATTACAGTTATTACCGGATTCTATTCGCATTTAGAAGTATCAATATAGAATATAGCAACATCGTTCGTTATAGGATTAGATTAAAGTCAGAGTGTTTGTACTTCAACTCTTAGCAATTAGGAATGCTTTGAATGCAAAGTTTGTAGCCGTAAAGTGAAGAAATAACACAAATAAATTCTGCGAAATTAATGAGGCTAGTGATTCTGGAAATACATGCATTGAGTGATTTATTTTCATATTACAGAAGTTCAACTGAAAAACAAAGAAAATATTTTGTGTGTAATTTTAAAACTTTTATATGTTCTTGGTGTTCATTGCTTTAAGATAAATATTATTCTTAAAACTTCATCTCTTTCTTGTGGTACATTGATGGCAAACACGATTTCACAATTGTACCTTAATTACGTGTTACTTGTAATTCTATGGTTAGATACGGTAACGTGTTCGTTTAATGTTTTATAATTGAATACAATAACCCATGTGAATGGTGTCGGGATTATACTTGAATTTAAGAAGTATAATATCAATAATTTTAAAATATTCTTTATACTAACTCTTTTTTGGGTTTATCTGAATTTGAATTTACCTCTCGACTTACTTAGAAACTGACATCTACATATTATTATATTGCATTTACCAGAAAGTAAGCTTTTTAACATGTTTAGAAGATTTCTTCTTTTGAAGGAGAATGCTTGACTTCATCGAACCCTATACAATTATATAAATTACGTTCATGTTGCTATATGTTTGTTTATATAATAGAAAAGGTGCTTCGTCTATCTATTATCATCGATATTGACGAAATAATATCTCTAATATTTCCCTATATTCAGAAATGCAATTTACCGTCGATAGCTATTTATAAAGGAAGTGGAACTATGACATTTTTGTTGAGTATAGCTAAAGATCAGAAACCTGATAATAAATATTCGAAAACGAAAATTACTAAACTGTTAAATACTCAGCTAACGGAGAACGAAAAATTACAATGATAAAGTGCATTGCCTTCTTCTGTTTTTTATTAAATAATCCCAGAAAGAATAGAAACTAAAACTAGAAAATTCTGTAAATACTTCTAAATTAAGAAAAGTTATTATTTTTAACTTCCTCACGATATGGAATCCCCCTCTTGGATCCAGTGAATAGCATAAAATACGAATGATACAGTTATACATTAAAAAAATCTTACTTCTACGTCAGTCATATAATTTGTTTTCTTCTATTTACGATCCATTCACTTCAATTCTCCTTAGCGCGCGTCAGTTATGATGCGCTGATTCTATAGTATGTACATACATAAGTACATAAGTGTTCGTTAATAGTTCCACAAAAAGTAATGTCATATATCTATGTACAGACGTAGTTTTTTCGGAAACAACTATAATTATAAGCATTTTTCAATGAATAGATTATAAGCACACATTTTACGTCTGTACGACTTGATTTACATCACAATTCAAACGTCTATTCCATTCAACATCATAAAATTCGCCGTAAGCAAAGACATTCAATAAAGCCTGACACACCTCCTTTGAAGTGCTAGTGCAGAGGCGTCTATTGCCTTTTATAAACACGCGTATGCGAATATACTTTTAACTAAATGTTCCGCGAAGGTAAAACATTGAGTTAGTAGCGCATACTTTCGTTCAAAAATCTATACTCTTAAATGGAGTTCCATTAAGCGGATATAATTTACTTCCTCTTACATTTACTTATTATATTACTGATAATTTTGCATTCGATTTTTTTTGTAGAATTTATATTTCACTCATTTTCGTGTCAAAATTACTGAGAATCAAACTAACGATGATGTAAAGCCAATAGCTTTATTAAGCTGACATAACTTTGGTGTAACCAGGAATATCCAAACTAAAGAGTTATTGAAAATCCAGGAGAAAATACATCAGAGTTAGCTTAGATATAGGGTAGTAATTTCTAGATTTCCTATTTTGCGTTTGGTGCTCTATCGGATATGCTTGGTGCTTGTTATTTTGATGGTTTTGATAAGGTTCCAAATGTTTGCTATTATACAATACATTTACTGTTTTATAAGAGAATGTGAATATCTAACTTTCTTTTCACTACGCCAACGCATACGCTTGGTCGTTGGTCATTTTGAAGATTTTTACAACAAATAATTTTCAAAATCGTTGCTATAATCCATTTATGTTTTATTACCAACAAAAAGGAGTCAAATTCTAACTTCTTTTTCAAGACATCAGCTCAGTAATCTCACAGAGGAGAGAGACGTTATTTATTTATTTACTGCCAACAGTTGGAAGTGACACCAATTGTTCTCGGAGTACCATTGAGATAAAGAGCCGCACCTCCACAAATTTGTCTTAGTATGAGAAAATCTGAATCCTTGTCAATAACACTTTCAAATTTTCGTATTACACTTTAATTTTCTTCGCCTTCCGCCGTACATAGGTGTGAGTAAACATCATCCACAATTTGAACAGAATCCACAAACGACGTCCAATCATTTTGTAATTTTTCAATTCCCTCCCCTAGTCCATAGTAGTTCTTGCGAATACTTTCTAAATCACATTTTATTTGACTATCTTGAAACACTTTCTGGCTTTTCGTGATAGCTTTGAAGTGTCTCGGATCGAATTGTAAAACTACCATGTTCCCCAACGCGTAGTAATCGGCTGTGGTGGTTCAGGGGCTTTGGGATACAATTCGTGAAATCTTTTGTACGTTTTGGGGACTTTAGAAATACTGCCTTCGTATGAGCTATTAAAACATTTACTCGTGGATAACATATAGGAATTATAGAATGGATTTTACATATTACATGTAACAGATTGTCACATTCTTCTTTAAGAGATCGGCTTAAGGAAAGCATGTTAGCGGCACCGTCACTCACAAACATTAAAAGTTGGTTTGTTGAAACTTGAAAGTTGTTCAATGACATCAACACCACTTTTAAAATGTCATCACTAGTACATTTTGCAACTCTTTTGGAAGCAAGTAAGATAGGCAATGGTGGCTCAAACGCTTCCATTTTACGTATAATCACATTCACCACAGAATGTTTTTGCTGATCGGTTGTTTTGTCCACACATAACCACAATTTCACAATTTTTCAATTCTGCTTTAATTCTTCTTTCAACATAGTCACGAATAGATGGCATAAAGTCTCTTAACGATGTCCGACTTGGTAATGTATAATCCGAATACTTGCTCCAGAAGGAGACAAATGCTTGTTAGTCTAGTAGAGTGAACGGTACATTACATAGAATAAATCAAACAGTTATATCAAATATTAATTGTCCGCTGTATCGTTTGCCATCAATTGCAGGACAGTGTTTTATACTTTTTAGGTGGCGTTCACATTTCCACCTGCTGGTACACGTCAGTTGTCGCTATATTTCGTAAGTATGTGTGTACTGACAAGCACTCACAACGACCAGTCGAATAATACTGAACAAGTGCGCTTTGATACGGGTACTCGGTTCTCCGTGTCGCGCGCTTTACCCTTCCACGTTGTTCTCAGCACGGCGCTGAAACTTGCTCCTCTTTGCCGAGATTAGTTATTACTACCCCAAGAAAATTGAATTCTAGGGAGAGTATCTTAAGTATTATGGGGAATATTTCGCACATGCAGTCATGTATGCCATTATTTGTATCATTAAAGCTCCTGACCGTCGTTATACGTATTGGAAGCTGTACCCTATACTTATAAGCAGAATGACATCCTAGAAATTATACTCGTGGCGTATGTAATTTGAATGTATGAAGCCACGCAGTACAACTAACGAAAAGAACTTTAGAACATTTGGGTAAAGAATATACGATAAACTACCAGCAGAAGTTAAAATATTCCATAAATTTAAGCACGCTGCATCAATCTTCTTACTTCTGATTTTCAAACTATTTTCTATATGACAATTGCCGTTTTTTTGTCTTGATAGATCATTTAATTATCGAACTGATACCATAAAGGTTTTAATATCTCACATAATAAAATTTTCGAATAAAGAGTGGAAAACGAAAATTTTATCGATAAAAAGACAAAAGTTAAACGCTATCATTCAATAAATGGAATGATAGTTTCTTTTGAACCTTTTTAACCAATTAATCATCATATATTAAAAAATCTACTGCGTCTGTTTGTAGTGCGAACTCGAAGAGCTATCCTTTTAAATATATCGAGGTTCCTAACATAGGTCATACAGCAGGCGGCTGATGTGTTTCTTATTTGTACTTGTTATTCTAAGGACATCAGAGCATCGTATTCTCATATTCATCCGACAAGCTACCCCCTACACGTTCGTCAAGCCAATTGTTATGTGGATTTGTACGTCATCTAAATGTAGATTTACTGGTACGCTTACTCTCATCCATATAAAAAACCGATGCATGTATCTGTATCCACATATATATACAGTTATTTTATAGGCCAGGGCTGACGATTCAAACTTACATTCATAAATAATAAGTATGTGGGTAAGTACACAAATACATACGATGAAAACAAATGTAAATTTATTGCGAACGCAAAGCATGCATACGTGAACGTACAGTACACACCATTGTTAAATAAATTCACACATACTCACGTAAACATGGTTCTCTTGCTTTTATATATTATAGGTGGCTCCTTATTCCTTACCTGTACAAAAGAAAGCTATAATCTATTTATCTGTCATAAATTATAATCATTATAAAACGCCTATGACGTAATTACACGCATAAAATATCGTTTTGGTCAATTAGAAAGACAGCGACGCATATATTAAATTTTCGTTTCGGGCTGGGTTACGTAATACGTGTCTCTAATAATATTTTACGATAGAAGATTTCTGTGTCGTCAATGACACGAATAATTTCTATGAGGAGTGCTAAAAATCTACTGGTAACATACATACAACAAACGCATTCACTAAACGAAACTAAGTTAGTAGAGCACATGTGTTCTATTTGTCTCTTCTTCTCGAAATAGAGTACATAAAATCTGACGATTTATTTTCTAGGGTTTTCAAATACTCTAGATTTACATTAAGCTGTTGTAATTAATTTTAATCTGGAAGTAAATTGCAGTTACTTTCATGGCTTCCTAGATATGCCAGTTAAAGGAATCTCACCAAATAAACATAGCGATATGTCACTTGACATAAACTGGTGAAAGAATCTATTAATACTACCATATATCGTCGAAAGTACTATGCATAAATGATAAATCACTTGCGTTCTATTTTTTGACATAATCTGTTACTCTCTAATATGATTTCATTATATGTATCCGGTTATTAAAGAACATCTTGATACTTTACTAGTCTTACAGCGAATAACAGCAGAACACTATCCGTTAAAAATTAAAAAAAAGTAATTTCCATTTTATGATGGTACGTTCCCTTTGTTGAGAAATGAACCGTAAACATAAATGTGTGTTCTCACTACTAAGAATGATTCCGATGTATAGTTGCTTTACAGAATTAGGTGAATGTTTATAAAGGTGAAGCATGGAGCCCAGGTCATTGTTTATGTTATAACTTGGTTATAACAACTATGTTAATAATTCTCGTTTATTTAATGAAAGTGTTTTCTACAATAAAAGTAAGAGTAAAACGTTAATACAACTTAATCAGTAAATAATAAATTAAATCACAATAAGAAATGCCGAAGAGTGCATTTTGTTTCCAAAATAGTGGACAAAATATATAACATAAGAGCAGCAACTATAGCTGTAACAAACAAAACAAGATGAGGTCCAATTGTGAGGGTTACGGATACACGGGGATCCACTGTAATTCTGTGCCTGAGGACTACAATATTGCAAACACGATCAAATAGAAACAGTCTTGAAATGCAATATGACTATATTCCAAATTTTCTCTTACCATAATAATAAGAAAAGTAAAAATGATGGTAATATTACAAAATAGAATTCGTCAAAATTGACAATCACTCAAGGGAATATACATTTGTCCTGTATGTTATATGGTTACTTCTGAAAGGTCTAATGGTAAGACACACTCAAGGAGGAATTAACTTCAGACGTTATTTTGTTGTTTGTCCGGCTGGGGCCTTTATAACAGTTCTAAGCAAATACCATGACGTCGACACTTGGTTGCTTTCATCCCACTCCAAGAAACTTATTTTAATCAGGAAAAATCTGAAGCCTTGCAAATTTATAAGATTTGTTGGTTTTGAAAGCACGACACTTAAAGTTACCAAATTCAGATACAGGTCCTTTTATCATTGGAACACTTGGTCGTTTGATGATATTAATCGATTTACGATTGAGTAACAGCTTTTTCAATTTTTTATAAGATTTAGCTCACACGTAATATGTAAGAAAATACTACACCTTAATTTAGGTTAACCGTCTACAAAACGCATGGTTAGAACACAGTCAATCCTAGTTGTAATTTCTTGAAGGGTGAAATTTTAAAACTACCATTAACACCAACCCCCTAATTACTTTACCAGTACCTACTTGTAGTCGTTTGTTACCTAATAATAGTAGAAGTGATGGTTTTGGGACGTTACCTCTGTATGTACTACAATATTAATAATTAATAGATAATAACATTTTCTTTTAGAATCCGTAATCTTGTTCACAAATAATCACGATTTTTTCTAACGTGTAATTCAGGTTTTAGATTGCTTTCAATTTCTTTCCTCACAGATAATACATACCGTATCCAGAAAAAGTATTTGGACACCCACTCAATTTTATCATTTTTAATGGTTATTCGTTTTAATAAAAAATATATATATCGCAACACACAAAAATAACACTACATTTAATACAGGAAAAGTATACATAAACCAAAATCATAGTTCAGTTTTTCTCTAGTTAAATTTCATCAGCTTTTATACCTCTTCAAAATGTAGGAGCTCTTTGTGCCCCGCCCTGTAGTGAACAAACCGAGTGACGGTTAATAGTCAGTATTGGGGTACCATCTTTTAAAAAGTTTTTACTGCTGAAAGGAACTTCGCAATAGGAAACATGCAAATGAATTATTATAACACCCTTTGTTGTAGTATCCTTTTTCAATTTAACTAGATTTCTTGCTTTATATCTGCCATATCAATTGACTTCATATCGCAAATCAGAATAAAAAATACGTAGGCCTTTTGATTTAGCAGTTGGTTTCAAAGAAAAAATAAAAGTATCTGGTTAATTAGCACAAAATAATGAAACGATAGAAAGAATTAGCGAATCTGTTAGCAAATATACAGTATAAAGCGGAATAAATGTTAATAGCCGAGGTATTTAGGAAGTCACATGCTTACAGAGTAGTTGCTGTCCATCAAACTTCAATTAGCAGTAAATTTATTTAAGAGGTCAGTACGTCAGAACTCAACAGGAGCTAGTCGAATCTGCCTAGAATGGATCTGTATGCAGATCGTCATATGTAATATACATGAATCAGAATTCTACATTCGGTTTCTATCGCATTAACCTCTCTTATATTATTACATCTGCATCGACGAGTTGATATTAGATGGAATTTGGGATGTATGAACAATTAAAAAAAGTAGATTAATGAATTAAAAACAATATGCAGAAAAAACTGTTGTGTTAGATTACATAACTCATATCTAAGATCACGGCCAATTTCGCATAGTGAACTACATATTTATGCAGTATAAGAAAGAACTACACTATAAATTTAAGTTATTAATTTAATCTACCATCAAAATTTGCAAATTACCACTTTGCAATTTTAATCAGTAAACACCATATATCATACAAGGAATCAATGACATAACTGTTTATGTAATTTCAGGACTGCATCATCTATGCAGAAATTTAGTAAACATATTCACAAGAACGGGTTTCGGACCCATATTTCTAATAACAGCCATTACATGATACATTCTAAAGTATTTAAATTACATGTACTGAACTGGAATTTAGACATCATTTATAATGAAAAATTATATACTTTTTCAGTATACGCTACTAATCCAGAGTTCCTGTATATCAACCGCATCTAGAGCACATAAAACCTCCGAGCTAACTAACCTCAAGTTTTGGACTTTAGTTGCAAATGAAAGTGGAAGGCAACAATCAATAATAAGATTTCATTTCATGAAATTACTGTTTACCATTTTTCAAAGCAAATTCTCGAAATAGCCAGTTAGTTAACAAGTACTGAGGTAGCAATTTGAAAGGGAGCATTGATATTTATTCGTGTAGTTTTTATAAACCACTACCTGAATTAATAATTCTTACACCTGTTCTGCAACACCATATACTATTATCCATTAAAACCATTAAAACAGTCTGGCAGTATTTGCATTCCCATCTTAAAATATAAAGAAAAAGTAGTTGTTCAATCTTTTTATTATTTTTCCTTTAACGGAATGATGAGACAAGCTAGCGTTACTTCTGCTCATTTCTGAAATGAAGATTTTATAGGATAATATAACATATAACGTCCACTTTCAGAACTAATTGAAATAGTATGGTCAACAAATTCATTGCAATAGTTGTCAGCCATGTACATACATATATATACTCGTTAATATCATTCGTTAAACTCGCGATGCTAGTTCTTTTCAACTTGTATATTGAATATGCTAGTCTATGCCATACAGGATCTATTAATAAATTATGACAAGCTTTAATAATAGATACAAGCGCCGTTTAATGGTAATGTTATTATAACAGCCAACATGCTTTTAATTTTTATGAATGGGAAATTCAACCTTATATCACATTACATTAGACGTATTTTTTTTGTAACAGTAGTAGTTTTATATAATAAATAAAAGAGGTTTAGTTTAGTATGGCTATACTTGCTTATGCATTTGCATTATTATTCATTTACATTCAATTTATTCAAAAGAAATACATGACATCATCGACCATTCATGAACGAAGAAAATAGTGGGATTATAAAGTTATATGAAATATTCTTACAATAATACACTTCAAGCATTCACAAAGATTAATCCTACACTATTTATAAAACTTTTTCAGAAATACGTACATATTTTGCAATATAACAGTTTTGGGAAAACATATGTTCGTAATATAGTAACAGCTGGCAAAAATGTACCTACACGTTAATTGTGCATGTACTAAATAACAAGCAGTAAACAGGTTCAAACGAAAACCACAGGTGCAAGGAGTATTAAATAGAAGATGTATGTTCGAATGAAATAAAAAAAAAGGTATAACAATTGTGTGACATTCAAAATGTAAAATGGTGTTCGGCTACAATTTATAGATCCACCAAACTCGAACACAAAAGATGTTAGTTTTTGTAAATATCACAATATTGCGCTTTTAATGGGAAATACAAGAATGAGGTCCATGCGTTTCGCAAGGTACGCAGTTTACAAAGCATTCACTACCTCGGGCGATTGAAATTACTGAATTGGGAAAGAATCTTTTGCAAGTTTTTGTATTGAACTCAAAATGTCTACTCCCATCACTGTTAGTTCTGTGGGAACAGCTAATCTTTCACCTGTCATTTTTTTTCATAGTCTATTTAACTATTGAGATACGATAATCTATACAGAACTTACATTGACCTTAAATATAATCATTTTGCTTCTGCTAATCGTTACATATACAACGTATTGCTTGCTCAATGATATACCAAATATATTGCTCAATTACTAACAGTTGGATATTTGCATGGTTTTAAATGATACTAAATGAGATATAAGAATCTCTGCAACAGAAACGCATTTGTCCACCTTTGATTTTTAAATTAGCTTAATATAGAGAATATTTTTGAAATGAATGCACGTGGAAGGTAGAATGATATAAAATCAAAATTAAACAAATGCGATTTTTCCTTCTCGAAAGCCGTTATTTTGTTTTAATCACTCCCATGAATTTCGAAACAGATTGTATACTATGACAGTTTGGCAAGGTTTATTTCGTTTTTTTTTGTAGCGAAATACAAAAACATGACAAAAAAATTATGGATGCACAAAAAAGGCTACTAACTGGCACACTAAGTACAGCAACTTGATCTTAATTCAGTGAATGTCTCTAATAGAAATCGACCCACATCGCAGGACATACTTTAGAAATAAGATCATATTCCAGCTACACGATTTTGATGCTATTTTCAATCTTATGTTTAGAATATGCTTTCCGATTTCATAGAACTATAATGTATTCTTCGTACGTTTAACACACGTTTCTAGTAACTGCGTTGCTAAGTAAATATTATCGGCCAGATTTATCCATACGGACGTACATGACATAAACAATCTACTAATATGTATATCACACCTCATTGCAATCTTAATTTAAGACTTAATTTTCTCTCAAACATAATTTTAGCGAACATGAGACATTTCTCAAATAAACCAAAGCAATCAATCATACTTCTGTTAATGGCGTTATGTTTATTAGCGCAACGAAACCCAATACTTCAGTCTCCAATTTTGTGTACTGAATATCATTACAATCAATGCCTACAGCCTAGAACAATCATTTTATCCATTAAACATCGGCCACCATCAAACCCTGTGTAGTTTAATAATAGTTTGCTTCACGATATAATGATCCCATCAAAACTACTCAATCCAATACGAACAAGCACCAAGACACAAGGAAAGGTGTATCTTGAAAAGGGCGAATCTGAAAACAGTACTTTATCTAATTCTATTCTATAGAAATATACTCCTCCAAAAAAGTATCGTAAAGACAACGAAAAGGAGTTTATAGACAGATATTTTCTTATACGTCTACAACATGTTTGCCATGTGTGTGCTAACTATAAGTACACATAGAAAATCATACAATTAGCTAGCAATTAGAAGTTCTTTTCTGTTATTACAAAAACATCTTTGAAAAGTGCATATACACATAACATTGTGGCATCTAGTACTAAAAACGATTTGAACTCACATTTTGTTTCGTGGTGTAATGGCAGCACAATGCCCAGGTAACCCAGAGGTCGTGGGTTCAAATCCCAGCAGGACTGATATTTTTTCAGGGATTTAAGAACGTTGGTTAATTGCAAGGAAATTGTAATTTTATCATTACTATATCAACGGTGCTTTAATATTAATAAAAATTAATATACATGGTTTGTTTAGTTGTTTATTGAAAGTAATTCTATACGGACAAATTTTAAAGTTAATCTCGATAGCTTTTTTCTGGAATCTCCTGCAACTTCAGCAAGAATATGATATTATTCCACAGAGAATAATTAATATATATATGAAACTGCTATGCACGAGGTAGGCGCCATAATTTCTCGGTCTGATAGACTTACACAGGTTCAAGAGTGTTCAAACTCTGTCACGGCATGCATACAAATACGCGAGGTCTACGCTATAAATATGACAGTTCGAAGTGTAGTAGTTTTTAGTAGCCAGCCAATAAAAGTGAGTAGCACATGAAAATTTCTGAAGTAATAAAAATTGAGTACCGCGCGGTCATCAAATTTTTGACAAAAGAAGGGTACACGCCTAATCACATGAAACAACGTTTAGACGGCATTTACGGTGATTCACCTCCTTCCTATTCCGTGGTAAAGAATTGGGCAAAATGTTTTCGTTTAGGGCAAGAATCAGTGGAAGATGCTGAACGGTCGACCAATCGAAATGCCTCAACAAATTTCAATTATTGAAGATTTAGTGCTAGAAGATCGCCGTTTGAAAGAGAAGGAATGATAACAAACATATTCGAAACAAATATTCGCCGAATTCTCCATGACCACTTGGGTATGCATAAAATTAGTGCAAGATCGGTACCGCGACTTCTTTCTGCTCTCCAACGTGAACGTCGAGTCGAATATGCGTGGTTGTTTTTAGGCAATGGTGGTGGCAATCCAAAACCGATTTTGGAGTCCATTGTCACAGGGGACGAAATAATGGTTCTGCATTCGATCCTCTATCGAAAAGGGAATCCATGGAATGACAGCGACCTGATGAACTTCGCGCCAGAAAGGCGAAAGTCGTTCAATCAAGGAAATAGGTGATGGCCACAATATTCTGAGATAGTGCTAATTGACTTTAAAGAACGCAATATAGCTGTGAACGGCACATATTATGCGCCTTTATTGCACAAATTAAGGGACAGTATTCGTGCGACACGTCGTGGCAAATTGACTAAAGGTGAACGATTGTTACACGACAAAGCTCCCATGCATACTGCCGCCGCTTCACAAGCTGCCTTCCGCGAATGTGGCCTTCAATCCACGGTATTAATCCAGATATGGCTCCTTGTCATCTTTATTTGTTTTCTAATTTAAAAAGAATCGTTTTAAGGACGACAGTATGTTGCAAGCAGATGTTATAGAACATTTTGACAGAAAAACTTGAGATCATTTTAACAAAGGTATCGAAGTTATCGTTGTAATAAAAGCATAGAAGTTAGGGAAAATTGAAAAGTAAAATTTTTTGTATTGTTCCAGCTTTCTTTTTTCTATATCAGACCTAGAACTTATAACGCCTACCTCATATGTAAACAGCCCTGCAGGCTCTCAAAGTCATTGTCCCTATAATTAGACATATATCTCTTTGAAGGCTATCAAATATAGTCGAGAGTGGTACTGTGTTACTATGGCTACTGTTTCATTACACCCATCGTATGCAACCGCTAGATATAGTTAGTCACAGCGAAATTCGCCCACCCACTATTGCAGTTTATTTGTTGTAAAATCTGGTTTAATTTCATATTAATATGTGTAATATACTATTTTATAAAATAGTCTATATATTACATAATAATACAGAAAAAATTTTTTATTCATATGAGATACAAGAACATCCATTAGAAATAAATACAATATTAATGATCACAGTGAAAATCGTCTACTTCGAAATACCACACAAATAAACAATTTATTAGTTTTTATAATAATAGTGATATTTAATATCTAGCAGGCTATCTATTGCTATGTTTGACGGCACTTATTCTGTTGTTCATAGAAAGTAACAATTTATTAATTACTTCGGGTAATATTTTTGACCATTCTTCTTCAGTTGCATGTTTGAATTGTTGTTTATCTGGAATGGTGTGGCTATGAACAGTTATACGGTACTTTCGTTAATCAGAAAACATAGTTGTCATCATTGGTTAACTAACTACACTTATATGCAAAATAATAGCAGTGCCAGTAACACGAAGTAATATTTTAACTTAACGTAGTTCCAACATCTATTAAATGAATTTGCTATAGCCGCAAAGTATGGAGATCACCGCGTTATTATGGATTTGCCCGTATTCTCTAAAATCGTGAGTTAAGTGCTGTGCGAAATAAGAAACAAGTGTGATGAAAAAGTTTTAAAGCGTTTATTTTTTATTGAAGGAAAAGTATTTGCATTAAGCTATAGATGAATTAATAATAAAGTCTTTCAGATACTTAATATGGGGCGAGCAAAACACTGTAGCGAAGAAAAACGGAACCTCACAAGAAAACTGCTTCCGCCGGGTAAAACCTACAAATTTATAGAACACTTGTTGATTTAGCAAAATGATCGCAAACGCTAAAAAATGGACAAGAGAGCCGGAAACGAAAGGACGAAAGAGAAAAATTGGACCGTGCGAATCAAGACAGATAGAAAGAAAGGCGAAATGCGGTCCTTCTATTACATTTTTCCTAATACAAACAGGACTTACAGGTCTATAATACGTCAACGGCTTATTAAAATTCATTTGCTTGGTAGAAGCCTACACAAGACACCATTACTACAAGCACGACATGTGAAGAAAGGATTGGACTTTGCCGAGAAACACTTTGCTTGGCAACTTACTAAATCGCATAACATTCTGTGGACAGATGAGTCCAAAGTCGTTTTATTTGGTACTAGAGAACGTCGATAATTTGTATGAAATCCGGGGAATGTAGCATACGATCCGTCCTACACTCTGAAGACAGTAAAACATGGGAGTGGAAAAGTTATAGTCTGGGCCTGCTTCTCTTATTATAGTACTGGTCCAATATAGCGCATGGAAACGAAATTGGAAGCGCCAGTTTAGAAAATATCTTATAATCTGTGATGTTACCATGGGCTGAAGAAATATGTCGCTTCGGTGGGTCCTAATGCAAGAGAATGACCCAAAACATACTAGTAGATTAGCGAAACAGTGGTTTATTTCCAATAAGATTCAGGTCATGGATTAGTCATGATCTCAATCCTATTGAAAACTTTCGGATCGATCGAAACAAGCTGTTTTCAAAGCGAAATCATCGAACGTTCAAGAACCTTGGCATATACTGGAATCTGCGTAGTCTAATATTCCTATTGAACGTTGTTAGTGGTTGGTAGATAGTATACCGAGAAGTTATAGCTATTAGAAGTTATACAACCAAATATTGAATAAATCATATTATTTGAGCCACGTTTAGTAAAACATTTTTAAGTATCGCGTTTGTATTTATAACATAAGTGCACTATCGTGTCTGTGTTAATATAGATTTTATTATGATATTAATGATATAAATATCGAAATAAACATGATTTTCACAAAAGAAAATGAATTACTATTTTAAAATAAGAACGGAGAGGGTTTTTCAGAAAAAAGTATGTGACACTACTATTATTTTGCATATAGGTGTATATATCGATGCATGTGCCATTCAAAGTAAGATGCAACACTACATTTAACAATCTTGATATAAGAATGTCTACAAAACTAGGGTAGGTGAGTAAGAAATGCTTAAAAACCAAGAGTATTCAAATTTCATGACAGTACTTGCACTGTAGTCTACTATCCTTCCTGCCGTAACATAAAAATATTTTACAATAATAAGCATGACTTCAAGTATATTTTTACAAGTAAACTATGCCGATTCTTCGAATATTTTTGGTCAAAGGAGGCAGTTAAATCTTAAAACAAACGGAGGTGGCTCCGCAAGTATTTTTAAATTTTAATATCTTTTATGCGCCTCCGTCCTTTCGCCTTCGCGTGCGTGGCTGCCGTTTCGAATGCCTCAGTATCTGTGAACCGTTCGCGTAACACTCGTCTCATAATTCAGACATCGGCCTGCAATCTAAATAAATAATCCGATCCATAATTAGGCCGACAGACTGGTCAGCCATATAAAAATAAATACTTGCACAGATGGATGCGTGAGGTCAGATCGACTAAAAAAAAACTTTCGTCTGAATTGCTTCTTAATACACTGATGAGATGAAATATTCATACGTTTTTTAAGTACTTTAGGCATGAATTTGTGAGCTTCCATTAAGTGAGCACGTAATTTGCATTAATATAATTACTTACTAAATCTGAGAACTTAAGTTACTAATTACGTCTAGTTTTTTGGAACTTCTCAAATTTCACGCCAACAATATAATTTCAAAATGCGACATATCAAACACAACTGACAATCAGATACGATTTATTATATGTTTATACATATATAAATATATATGTTACAATTATTTGTTGCATGTATAGCAGCTAAATGTGGAACTACTTAGCTTTGTTAGATGTATGTATACAGGAGGTTTGATTAAATACATCAGTGATACTATTTTTTACATAGGAAAGTGAGACAGTGTTAGGTAAAATCGAAACAATAGATACAGCAGTACTTAGAAATATTCAACATCCAGATTAGAGGAAGAAAAAAAAGAGTCATATGAATGGTGTTGAAATAGTATCAAATTATATTTCTAACGGATTATTATCAGCGACGCCTATCTCAATAAGTAAAAGGTTTGATAATCGCTTTTACCAGAATACGAAGGTGGATCTCTATGCTGTACCTGTAACCCCCTTACAGTAAAACTAGTGACATTATATTTATTATTTCACGATATAGATAGTCTCCCTCTACACTATTGCACTTAGTCCATCGGTGCTCCAACATCTAAACAACCTCCTGGAAAAATTTTTGTCCGACCTCTGCAAACCACCTTTCTACAGCTTGCATCACTTCATATTTACTAGAAAATTTTGCCCCACGTAAGATTTCTTTTAATTTGGGGAACAGTCTGTAATCAACAGGGGCCAGATCCGGTGAATATAGCGGGTGCTCCACTAATTCAAAGCCTGCTTAGTGTATAGCAGCCATAGGAACACCACATGTATGGCCGGGAGCATTATCCTGATGGAACAGCACACCGTGCCTTAACTTTCCTCGGTGTTTCTCTTTAGTAGCGTGTCGCAATTTAGAAATCAATTGTGCGTAGTAGGCCCTTGTAAGGCTCTGTCACTCTTGCAAATAGTGAGTCAGGATGATTCCTTGAGCATCCCAGAACACAGATAGCAAAACCTTTCCAGCAGACGACACGACCTTAAATTTGCGTGGAGGAGGAGAACTGTGATGCTTCCACTGTTTGCTTTGCACTTTGGTCTCGAGATCATAGTGGTGCACCCATAATTCACCCATGGTCACATATCGTTTGTGGGATCTATGCATTGAATGGAGCACCCGCAGAGTATTCTGCGGTGGTGCATTCGAACAGATGTTTTATAAATAAACGTGGATCAACAATGTAACAACTTCATAATGTTCTATTGACCTTTCGACCTATGTACATATTTGTCTTTTAGAGCAAATGGATCGTCTGCCATTATAGCGCTCTCTTCTCTATCAGCTTTTTAAGGATCAAGTCACATATTAGATAATAGTAGCGTGGAAATAGATTTTTGAAGCAAACCAAAAATTTAGAATTAGTTAAGGTCTATTATGAAGAAATATGACAAAAAGCAATGGAATATGTTCATATTTCTGATTTACCATGTATCTACCTCTGGTTTTGTAACTGGAAGATTTGTTAGACTGATTAATTTTCTATCTCATCGATATACCCTAAGATCGGAGTTTATGTAATTTTGCCTTTTTTGACATTAAGGGGTCAAAGCCCATCTACCATATTATCTTTACGAAGTAACAAAATAAATACGTATAATTATACTTTAGTAGTTCTTTTGCTGAAATAAGTAATGCTACCTTAATTGGTATAAAATTTTGTACTCATAGATGTGGCATACTAAAATATGGTGGTTTAAATCACATATTCCATGCCCAGTTTTGCAATTTAAATACGAAGGGGAAAATCATGTCCAATTTTTTTTAACTTAGCGATAAAAAAATAGGAATAACGTTAAGCTCTAGGACGATTCTCATATCATGCGTGTTACCTGCTTTTCTATTTTATTCCTAAAAAGAACCTATTTTGTTTGGATAACACTTTCCATCCGTAGACGCCGTGATCTATAATTTCGCCGTTAACTGTTAACGCCTTGGGTCTTGTTGTAGAAGATTTCCACATGACTTCTACCCGAAAATATTCCTACGTTGATAACTTGCAATTTGAATTGGAGCCACTTTGAAATTATGTTACCGGCACAAGAGGATGAATTTTAGCAAACCGCCTTCTATGTCTTAGTGCATTAAGAACGTTTTCAAAGTCTAACATAACCATTTGTAAAATACATTCTGTCAATATATTCAAGGGTTTCGAAAATTGCTCGAGTTTTTGTCGAAAAGATATTTAGCATACCGTTCGACTTACGCGAATAGCTTACTATCTCTGAGTGGAATGCTCCCACAGTATAACCGGAATAATTAGGAAAGAAAATTCTTTGCTTAGTACGGAATGATAAAATCCAAGGTGGATAAAAAGTGAATAATTGGATTATGATCTTCGATCTTCAATCTTACTACATATTTGACCACCAAAAACTGTCTTCGCAGTTCAAGGAGTAGTTTTAGTTATAAAATCTCCTGTGCACTTGACCTTACTGCTCGCACGCAGGATCTAAGCGCCTTATTCTGGATTACGCTGAGTCTGTCCAAGCGATTACTTGCATTGCCATAAAACATACATCCCTAATCCAAATGAGACCTGATAATGATTGTAAAATAACGGAAATACTTTGGCTTTTAACGAAAAATCTAAATACATTAATATATCTTTCACATTTAGCCATTACGTGGAGAACGTAACGACTTTTTGAACAGTCACCGAATTGTTGCGTAAGTTATCATAATCGTATGGTTGAATTCTATGGCACAAAAAAGACTACTTTGAATTTTGAAACAGACAAAGCAAAACCGCTTAAGCAACACCATTCATTTAACAATGTTATTATATGGGAGAAACTGTCCTGTAGTTTGGTGAAGCATTTCTTGAGAAAGGACATAATATATGGTATATATAGCATAGTGTATGATTTCAACATTTACAGCAATCATTTTGTTAAAATTTTTATAATAGTAGTAATTTAATCTTTTTGTTTTTTAGATATTTTCCCGTTACCTTTTCTTTTATATACCTTATTGTTTTTGGTTTTATTTATAATTAAATTATATTTGATTTCAGGTAGCTGGAATTAATAAAATTATTGCCGTAGCATGCATTATATTACAGTAGATCCGTTGTCCGCCACCTAACCGCTGACGCGATCTGGCGCAGGACTTCGACTGTATATTAATGTATAACTAAAGTAAAATCCGATTTATATCTTATGGCGCCTATTGAAAAAATTATTGTGAACAATTCTGAGACTGAGCAACATAGCTAACTTACTAAATATACTCGAATACTGAGAAGGAACATTGGAACACTTTGTCATCCTTACAATAACGCTTCACTAGCATTGGGCAGACGTTCCTATACCTATCATCTTCAGCATTAAAATCGAACTGATTTCTGTTACTATTACTTTCGAGCTCCATAAATTTGGTATCTAATATACCTTGACCCTGCTCCCTCAAAGAATTAAGCTAAATTTAAAATTTAATTATTCCTAATGCTAAGTTTTCCTTTGATTGAAAACGATTGCTTTCTACACGTAATGTAAATTTAAATTGCAACTAACACGTAATCTTAGAATAAAATTAGCATAAAGAAACACCCGGGTACCTTTCCTTATACGTTATACAGTTATAAGTTTTACGTTTTGAAATCAACGTTTCCGCTCACGTTATTAATTTAATTGACACTCGCATTTGCATTTCCAAGACTCATCATTTCTGCAATTATGTATACATGACCAAAATCTAATTAAAATCTGTTCCGGATTATACGATTACCAATAAATACCTCAATCAATTTTTCCCAACTTTTCACAGATGCAACAGCGGCAATAGAACGTGCAAATGTTGCGACTAGTAATGAATGCATATTCATCCCACCGCTTGGCTGAGCAACGCCAGCACATATGCACACCGGCTAAACACATCGATGTACATACATATATCCATTACGGTTCTTAATGGTTAGGAGTATCGGCTGCAAGCTCTATCTTTTGCCTCGATATATGAACGTAAAGGCGTATGGGAATAAAATCGAAAGCAACGCCAATCCGACGTCTACCTCACGTTCGACTGGTTTCTGAAGAGTTAAAAAAACGCATACACGT
Organism: Trypoxylus dichotomus; assembly: GCA_023509865.1. Taxonomy (NCBI): domain Eukaryota; kingdom Metazoa; phylum Arthropoda; class Insecta; order Coleoptera; family Scarabaeidae; genus Trypoxylus; species Trypoxylus dichotomus. Next base: position 53,634,823 of record CM042076.1, on the reverse strand, counting down.
GCAAACTTTGTGTGCGACACGTACGTGTGTACACTGTTCTTGTAGCTACAGTTAGAACGAAACAATGGCCATTATCAGCACACCATTATTAATCGGACGTTCGAATGATTCGACTTGTTAAAATGCATTGTTCTAGTCGCATGTGTACGGTGCGTGTGTATGTCTGTCTAGCCGTCTCTATGGGTTAATTTGGATAACTACGATAACGTAGATGTTTCCCCATTTGGCAACCTGATGTATAGAGAGAGAGCCGTTTGATCATTAAATGGTTTAATATGCTAATGATCACTTCGAATGTAGGAACGGTAAACAGGATCCAATGTCAATATCAAGCGCTGGTTCGTTGTGGGGAATCTTGAAATTAGAGCAATTTATTTTATACAGACGTAATTGAAGGAAGCAACTACTTTTTATGTGCCTACGTATGTATATAGGCATAAAAATAAATAACAAAGTAGTAACCTTCTTCAAAAACAAAATTACAAAATTGTGGTGTACAAGTGTAGCAATCCCTTTTCCTTCATTTGCCAACTATGTATTTATTCTGCGCATATAAAACTGCAATCAACTTAATCATAAATAGATAATTGGTACTTAATAAAATTGTGACTTTTTGAACGGAAATGTTGTAGCTACAGAATTTTTATACTACGAATACATTCACGCCGTCAATGGTGTATTGAGATTAACAATTCCACATTGCTAAAACAGGTAACTACAGATTATACAAGTTAGCGTTTTTACTTGCCAGGATAAGAGCGTCTTCGAAAAAAGGATTGGATACATCTGAAAGCATTCTTTCAATATATTATTATTTAAATATGTAGTTTTTGAAATTGTAAACTTTTGCAAAGATGGTATGAATTACTGGTGAAAGAAAATGGAGTGTCAAGTACAAAAACCGATCAATTCCGATATATTCTTCTGTTCGAGTTTAACAGAAGCGTTAGGGCATCGGAAACACTAAAATCATTTGTGCCATTTACGGTGAGAACGTCATAAAGCGAAATGTTACACAAAAAAGGCTTTTCCCAAAGAAAGGATATTTTCTCTACATTCAAGAAGACCATGAAACATTTATGACGATTAACCAATCAATTTAATATTCGGAAGCTTATTATTTGCAGGGTACATGATAATGTATGGAGTTAGTTCTTATTTTGTGTGTGTCGCGCTATTAAATATCCTTCGCGTGCGCTACCTTGTGAAGACATAACTTGCGATTTCCAATAGGTATAAGCAAGGCAGTGGTAATACTTCGAAGTGTTTGAATAGAAATCTGTAGGAATCTAGAAAATGAGCACCAATAATACTGCGAATCGCCGCCTTCTGGGCAACAACATTTTTGTGTATCATGCGAAGTACCCTGGAGTACTATTCCGTACCGCAATCTCGATTGAATTTCACATATTTGTCATACTTGTGTTCGAAGGCGTGGGAATAGAAATTGTTTGCTTCATATATTGAGGATAGGTTTTCGTATTGATCCTTCCACAAGAGCGTGTAATAGAAAGTGATACTCAAACATTTTATAGTATCACACTGTTAAATTTCTTTGGGCTATTGTGTAGTAATTCTATTATCGAACCACTGAAGAGTCAAAATTTGCATTAAATCGCTGGTACCTTGCCGTTGTATAAACTGAATTCTCTCCTGGGTTGCTTTTTAGAAGATCATGCTGCGCGCAATCACATGCTTTTTAATCCCAAAAAGTAGCAGTTGGAGATTTTCTTAATTCAATGTTCTTTAAAATGTCAACATAAAATTTAATGAGAGCTATTGCAAGATCTCTCCTACTTATCGTTTTTTTCGTAAGATTTTCAATCTTTTTTCAGAAAGCTATTAAGTATTATTAGCATACAATAATTCCATGACATTTGATATTGCAAATCTTAAGGCTACTGGTCTGTCGTTGACCATTATTAATGACTCTCCCTTCCTAGATAAAGAACTGGCAACATATGTTTTTAGAGTACTGGGAAATAAACCTTCTTCCGCCAATAAATTGATATGATAAGCAAATATATGCGCTAATAAGTATCAAATCTCTTGGTTTAGCAGGTGCCATGCCGTTTGGTCGAGTAGTATATTTGTTTTGCAGTTTATTGATACTCATAAAAAAACCAAAGATCTAAGTAAACGAGGAAGAAATGAAAATACTTCTGTTTTACCTAGGTGTAATACATGTAACTTTAACATATTGAGAAACAATGACAATGAAAAATAAAACCTTATTCCTAATTGGTGCGACTTGTACTATCTACTTTGAAAGTTTCTGATTAAAAAAAACCTATACGAGAGGAGAAGCAATTTTCGAATCGATCGGTGACTATTTTGAAAACAATATTGCATCGATTGGCGCGAGTAAAGAAGGTAAATGGAAATATTGCGTGTGTTCATTGCTGCATTCATAAACACTGACGTCTAAGTGTATTTCGGTATAATCAGACAATACTTTAAATGAATCTGTAGCAATTGGAAATTTTATAAAAACGCATACTACAAACTCTTTTTAACAGTAAATAAGCTTTTGAAGATATTTAGAGGCTTTTTTACACTGAAAGGTAGTGCCTAATTTCGTAGCATGAGTATCTAATTCTATGGAATTATAGAGATTTCGCTCGTATTTATACGTTTATATGGCAGATACTTCTCCTACATATCTAACAGTTCTGATGTTGACAAAATGATGTCTGCTATTTCTTTACGTTCAGAAATGTAACTCTAGGTAATTCCCAACACATACCGTTGCTAAATATTTATATGGGAACTACAAAATTATATGGAACTATGACAATTTCGTTGAGAGTATAATAAATATTCTGTTATATTGAATTGTTTTTATACTAATCCTTTTGTAAGTTATCACAATAATTTTACTAAGATGCATCTGAAATATGTTATGATTATATTTCGGTTTTTCGTTACAACCTATTACTCAATATGTAACATAAGACAATAACGACCCAATCTTATGGTTTTATTTACTGTTACTAATTGTGTTGTTACCAATTCGGGATTTGTACGCTCGCAACGTATTGTATAGCAACGTTGTTTATATTTTTTGCATTGACAAGATAAAAACATGTTTGCTAGCGTAAACAAGGTAAAATAATTCATCTGTTTTTCGAGCATTCTTCTTTGCTCTAATTCGTCGTCTTCTCGGAACGTACGGAAAGAGAATCCGCATTCAACCGAGGTTCGTGACCTCATAAACTATTCACAAATCACCTCCTGCGCGGTTCACTAACCAAGTACTTACGCAAAATTGCGTTTACAATTATGTGGATGGTTCGAATTTGGAAAAATTAAGAGAGAAAAGATAAATATTAACCACCCGCGGTCGTGCGACACTTTGTCATGTTGTCGTTCGGTTTTAGAATGTAGGTAGAGAAGCGGCCGGTCTTGTTTGCGAAACGTTATGTCCGAAATCCAAAGAACAAATACGCCAGGAAATGTAAAAGGCTAGTAAAACGACCGGCGCGGAATAATTTTACGACAGTCGGGAATAAATTTCTAGTCCGCGTTCGAGTGAAAAATTTTATGGCTGGGTTTCAAAAGGCTTTTTCCGATAAACTTGAACGCATGGACTTTTGTGTGCGGTATGGTAGATCGAAAGCAATATTAATATCATGTGAGCTTTATAAATGAATACAAATTTGGAGTAAATCTTATTTTTAAACAACAAAGGAGTAATATCTTGTAAAGTAAGCACCGCCAACGATAAGTTGATTCTCTTTTTTTTTTAGGAAAAATAGTAACCTACATATAAAAGGACATCAATTACTTGTATGTATGCAATGCACATTGTACGTTATGAAATGTCACTGGTTCTTGTAGTAAAAAAATAAACTACTGTAATTGTTTTATTTGTTGTATTCGACGTTAAATAAGTTAACTATAAGCAGCCACTGCTGTTAATTGTACATTGAACATTGTGTCGTGGTCAATACAATATCTATATATATATATATATATATATATACATAAGCCCTAATGAGCTCGCCCCTCCAATGGTAATTAGTGCGGGAAATTTGATTTAAACATATGGCGCCAACACACATATTATCCCACAGTAAAAGTGGTTGATGATCAGTACATTAAATCAGATTTAATATTTCTGTCCACGAAGCTCCCAATAATAACGTCTTGAATGTTAAACAATCACTCTATGGATATGTTTAACATATCCTACGTTACGTAAATGTTTTACTAAAATGGGATATACACTACCGCTTAAAACCAACCTCAGAAGTCAAAATTAAGACTTAATTAAAAAGAAAACTACAGATTTTTTATAAAGACAAAAGAAACGTGTTACATTTAGGTATAGCGTTGGTACAGTCCCTGTCCATTTTATTAGAGCCACGTTGTAAATTTAAGCTTTTGTGTGTTTCCAACGCAATAATTTACAAATACAAGTATAAAATTCATGAATATGGTTTACAATGCCTATCTAAATACGTTTCCTTCATATCTATCCAAGAAATTGAGAAAGTGCAGCTTAATGATTTCTTGCCTGTTATTATTCCCCTCATGAATCATCCTGCACTGTATAGAAGATGGGTAGAAACAAGATTGAAAGACACAGTAATTTGCAGAATATTTGGATCGGTTACTATTGTAGAAAGAATATTGTCTGTTTATATAATAACGTTTTTTCCGTGTTTACATGTTAGTGTTGCACTTTAAAGTTATTGCTTGCATGCGCTTTATATTTTTTCGTTATGGGTAAAAAAGGGATATACCAAATGAGAAAAAACTGCGTATTGACGCATTGTTGGATACAGGAATGTATTCTCAACGCACAATTGCAAAGAAAGAAGTATCCCGACAAACAGTACAGCAAATCACCGTTCTAATGAAAGAAAAGATATCCACTACAAGTACAGAAAGTGCGTTTTGCGGCAAGAAAAGGATCACTACTAATCGAGATAACCGATGTATCTGTATCCTGCAACTAGCAACAAAAAACCGAGGTTTGTCCGCCAAAGAAATAGGAAATGTAATATTTAAGATTAACACCGATGATGAAGCGAGCACATTATGAGTGGGCAAAACGTCATCAACATTACACAATTGAAGATTTGCAAAATACCTTAAATGAATATGTAAATCAAGTAGATGAAATCTTAAAAGAAAAAGGACGCACAGTATCATGAATACCACCCTATTACTGTGAATTTAATACCATTGAATTGATATGGGTCTATGCGAAAAGTTATTACAACAAATATATTGGCAGCGATGGATATGGAGACAGACAAGTCCATGCAATGTGAAAAGAAGTACTGGATCAGTGCAGGCAGGCAATTGGGAATAATTCTTTAATCCGCACCGAAAAAGCCATCAAAGAGTGATATCAAAGAGAAAAGGTATTGAACATAGCAGTGTTTTAATATATAATTTCTGATTTACAACGTATCTACAGTGCCTTATGCCGTCGGATAATATCTTAAAATCGATTACTTCCATATAATGGTTAATCTTATCTTTATCACTATCATCCTCGATGACAAAAAACGCTTCTGGAGATGCAATTGTAATGCAAACGCAGATTTAGAAACATTAAGCGTTCCTCTGCTTCAAAATTTGATTTTTTCCCTCACTGTTGAACGTGTCTCTTCCCCTCGTCCTGTTGTCACCACCAACCTTTTCCTGTATATGAAATAATATTTTCGGATTTGCGACTGCAGACACAAACAGTTTTTAAGTGATGTGATAGTCTACAACAAGCTGGTATCAATTGTTCTCGAGAGCGGCGTAAAAAATACGAAATCGCAGATGACCCTCGCCGTCTTCTCGAAAGTTCTTGATGCTAGATATATTTCCTCCCGGTGGAGGTTCTGCATGTTGAGATGGATTTCGCAGTCGCTGTATGTCAAATAATATTCTAAGATTTTTTGCGACGAATCAGGTTTTATTGAAACGCTCCCTATGGGGACAAACAACACACTGCCATATACTCGAGAATATTATTTCGCATAAGGGTGCAGCGAAAACCTACACGTTCATGTATATTTCTCGACGTTATTTCAGTTTCAAAATGTCTTTGAAGAAGTAAATTTTCTACTAGATCCAAGGTTAACGTTGGCTCTTCACTGGTTTATTGTTGAAATCATCTTTCAAGCTGATTTGCTACTACGGTAGATCCAACGTATTCTTTATATTATTACAAATGTATGATTCATTTTTTATGAATTGCTTCATCAGGTTAACTTCAAAAAATTACTAGCACAAAAAGACTATTACATCTCACGAAACTGTCAAGGTATATGATCGTTTCATTCGGTTGTTCTGTATGTACGATTGCGCTAATCTCGCATCTCATCTTCGTACTTAAACCAAAATCAAAAATTATGCCCGTGGTTACGGTGTTGATCAACGGAGATTCAGTAACATGAACGTTATGCATGTAGACAAAGTACTTTGGTGACTTTAGACTCTTTAGAGCATACGATATAGGAACGATTATAAAGCGATAGGACACCTTAAACGGTTCATTATGGTCTTTTGTGAGAAGCACTCAAGTGATGACATCGCAGAGGTCATCACCAAATAATAAGTTTATTCATCGGTGGTGGCACGAAACGGCACTTTGCGAGCGGATTCAAAAGATTCGCGCTCCAGGATATGAGGTCGTCGAATGCGGCGGTATTATATACCCGTCTCAATGTTCTCTATACAGTGCGCGGATATATAGACACTCACGCGTTTTATGTTGCGAATGCATGTAAATTTGCGACAATAACGTTACACGGCGACACTTTACAAAACGAAAGTTATTTATTCAGCGCCAAGTCGAAGAAATGACAACAAAGTTGTATAGCGAAGTTCTATAGTTTTGAAAACGAAATTGTAAAAAGGGTAATTGCATTCTATCTTGCTTTTATGCATTTTACAAGAACCTTCTAGCGGTTCTAAGGGTATGTAATTCCCGAAAGGGCTTTATATTGTAAAGCAATGCGTGAGAGTAGTATTTTCCATTTGCTGATCCATTGAATGATGCAGCTATACTGAGAAATGTCGTAAATCCGCATAAAATATAATTCAAACCCCGCGTGAAAAATAGCACTTGGGGAAATTATAATAATCTTGGTAACTCTTCCCCAACAATGAAGTGCAAACATCTATAGCTATCCCACACGTCTTTTTATTTGCATATGTATATTTACTAGCATAAACAACCCTCTTCGCTTGGATAAAATGACTATTTTTTAAGGAAGAAGCGTGTTAGTTTCTAGACGTTAATAAAAGCAGTAATCATATATAAAAGTCAAGTTGTAGTTCATTGTACTATCGGTAGTGTGATAAAGGGCTTATTTTACATATAAATATGGTCACTATTGCATTTACCTTGACAATGGTTCAGAAATCCCTGGGGTGAAAAGAAAATGCAGAGTGTAGTATATATATAAAAAGAAGAAATAGTAAATTGTAGGAAATATTAAAATTTCAGAAACCTCTTTGGATACACTCTTCACAGGAATTATGCACGTGGGAAACCAGATCAAGCACTATACTCCAATCGGGATCTAATCAAAGAAAATAATAAAGCAGATAACGTTTCTGTGTCATGGGAATTCTCGGAATTGCGATAAATAAACACGTAAGTTTTATAAGTATTGGGCACAATTTCCGAAATATGGTCAGAAAAGAACAAGGAAGAATAGAAAAGTACCCCTGCATCTTTAACCGATGAAACGACCCCCAACACTGTTTTCTCAATGGTGTATTAAAATAATACCGGCTGTTTGCGTTGGATAAATATTACATGTAAGCATTTAGAAATGTTACACCTAAGGATATTTTCTCTGCACCACTCAGCTTGTACAGCTTCAGAGGGATACCTGCAGCTGTACAAGCAATAGGAATATCAATCAGGATACACCTCTAATACTATTAACAATATCGTTAATGAGTTTAAGGAATATTAGGAATCGGACATTGGACCCTTAAGCTATACCCTATATAGATATACGTTTGGAAAATATAAAATTTCTATAGCACACTCGAAATTGTCAGAGATCGAGGAAATCCACATGATTGCAAATTTTGAAGGAGGACGTAGTGATCAAGCTATAAATTATATGTTATGATATCGCTCCTTAATAAACGAACTGTTTCCAGAATTGGGCCGTGTTAGGTATAAGAAAAAAATGAAATAAGAGTAAGAGGGGAAACAAAAAAAAGGAAAGAAGACATTTAAAAGTGTGAAAAAAAACGTGTTAACAACGCTAGAGGCGAAAACCTTCAGAAGGTTTTCATAGTACATGCTAATTTTAGGCACTATAGGTATCTCGAGCATGGATTTGAAAGTGCGGAAACTTCACTAATTTTATGTTTCATAAGTGTGTTCCCTGTTATTCCAAAGAGCATTATTAAACCATTTTGACTGGCAGGACTGAATTCTACAAGCAAGTTTTCGTTTAATAGATTACGGCAGATAGTGCCTACTTTTTTGGTAACACACTGTAATTACTCTTTATTATCTTGATAAATTACTTGGCTATTTGCTCACTACAAAATGGATAATTAATTATTTAGAGAAAAATAAGACGTGAGGATCTTCTTCTTAGCAAGACGAACAAAATAACGGGTTTTTGGGGTACTGTTTATGTTTACTAAGCAATCGCATTTTAAAAATAATACATGATAAGTTTTGCAAAAAAATTTCTTTATTACTTTTTGGGATAAGTAGATAAGTAGCATATACTAAAGCATCAAAAGGAGGAAAAGAAATCATATTCAACTATTCCACAGTCCACTTGGCGTATCGTAAAAAATATTGAATTAAGGTATTAATATGTATGCAAAAGAAAAGGAAAAAACAAAACAGATATTAAATTAAAAATGAGATGTTGATGACGATTAAGAAGTGATTAGAAAGAAAAAAAAAGAATTTAGAATGCATGGTTTTGTAAATTTAAGAACAACATTCGCGAAACTTTCCAGTTGTTTCTGGACATTTATTACTTTATTTAGGAAAATAGACTTGTATTTTAAGAGATAAGTACTTACAATTACATTAGATGCAATTACTTTTCACATTTGTTTTCATTTCGAAAGGCAAAATATAAGCGTTCAACAGTATGTAATGGTAAGGATTCTCTTGACTAACTCCCAATGGTCATACATATACCTTTCATTCTTCGATTACATCGTTCGTGAAGATGTTTTTCTTGCAATTAGTATCAATGACTAGTTTCATTGAAAGAGCACTTATCAGCTTTGTTCTTGTCGTTCTTATTTGAATATTAGTCATATACTATAGAACGATTTGCTCAGCAAACACAGTCACGTCATTCTGATAAAAAGTGCTTAAGAAGGAAATAACCACTGTTTCAAACTTAGTTCTTCAAACTCAAAAATTTCATATACGGCAAAGTTTATTTAAAGCAGTAGATTTCTCTTTTCACTCAATGCCAAGGTATACAGCTGTGGCCATATGTATTCGCCACCCTTCTTTGTTTTTTATTCCGACGAATATATAAGAAATAAAAGAAAATTGATCGATGAAAATGTTTCATTGTGAGTGTCTACAGATGTTGCTTAATATTTGGTAGCTCCTCCCTGGGCTTTTATCACCGCACGAATTCGTCGGGACATACTGCTCACTAAGTTGTAGCACTGTTCGGGGGTGATTTTATTCCACTTGTTAAGGACTTAACATTATTTTTTGTATTTTCTAAATTTTTTACTATTATGTATTTTATCTTCTTTGCATTATTATTTTCATTTAGAATATTATTTTATTTTCATTTTTATATTAATTTATTTTCATTCTTATATTTATTTATTTTGCTCTCTTATATCCAATTTTATTTTAATATGTATGAACATTACGCATTGTATATGTATGCAAGTCAGCCATTCGCATTACGCTAGCTAAAACTGCCTAATTAGAAATCATTCACTGCAACGTCGTCGGATTTGTAATGGGAGTTTTCTTGAAATTTAAGGTACACAAGCATAGGCAGTCGTCTCCCGCGCGACAGTCGAGGTATTAGCGATCGTGCACTCTCGGTCACCTTTCGTGCCTCGTCGTAACGTGTACAGTAACGTCGTCGTAAGATTATTAGAGATTTCTAAGTTTTTCTAGTTTTGGCGGGAATCGTCGAGGACGTTGTCTATACATTTATTTCTGGCGGGAGTCATTTGGTAACGTCGTCGGACCACATGTATAGATTTTTTTAATAAGTATAAATTCTCGATTTTCTATCATCGTACGTCGAGGCTACTGTGTCCATTGTCGTCTATACACATTTTTAGTCTTCAGTTAAGTTTGTGTCGGAAATTATTTTGGTGAGATTGTCGGCGCGCATGTATAGACCTCCTCTACAAGTACGATCACTCCGCTTCTTGCTGACGGTCGTTGCGGCCGCAGCGCCCGTTGTCTTTTGTACGTTTGTTCGGTCCTTGTCGTATCGGGACTTAGAAATTTTTCATTTAGTTGCTCGTCGTAGCGGACGAGCGTCACGGACCAGTTTTCTTATGTAATGTCGGCATCATCGCTCCGTTTTACTTGTCGGTGCGCAGTTCGCACATTTGCTGGTTACTGGATTCTTCCCTTCTTTGGGGCGCAGTAGTATAGAGCTAAAGATTGCACATAGCGAAATATTTCAAACGAGAACGCCTGGGTAGCTGTGACATTACTTTTGTATTGAGATCGGCTATTATCGCTACTGTCGCCCTCGACCAGGCGTTCAAGCTCTAAGAGATAGGGTGGGTTCCCTATAAATGTGAATATAACAAACGTATTTGGTCAAGTACAAATACATGCCAATAATACAGGGCCAAGTCCCTTAGGCAAATTTAAAACAAGGAAAGTATATTAGGCTCCCGGAAAGGGACATATAAATAAGCATAGCACCGAGGTGCGCTTATAAATTTAAGAAATAAATAGGGTTGGCTCCTCTATAAAAGGTAGTGGTGCATGCAAACAGATAGAGGCATTAGTACATGCCTCTAACAAAGCTTCAGCGGAAGCATATAAGGGTTTAACCTTTTAAACAGAATTAAGACATAGCGTTGCAACGTACATGCTGAGGCATTACTTTATGTTGCTACCAATGAAAATACATATACAAATGCTAATGTACATTACATGTATAAGAGAGCTCGAATAACTGCAATTATTGCAAATCTATATATCTTACGTACATCGTACATATACATAGGCAAGAGTGGAAACCGTGTAACCATTTCATTTTTAAATATATTTTTTTGCGCATGCGCATTGAGTTTCACTGTACAACCTCTCCTCTAGTAAATAAGCGAACATACTCTACAAGTAAGTATTGGTCAAGTAATTTAGGAAATTACGAGCAGGCTACAGCGGCGTTGTTCTTCAAACCAGGAGAACGTAACACCACTCTTCGAATGTTTTTGTTTTTAAGCATTGCTTTGTGGTAGATGAGTATTTAGCTACATTTCGCTTTAAAATGTACCATAAATGCTCAATTGGCGATAAGTCCGGGGATTGTGCCGGCCATTCCAGGATCCGCACGTTATTTTCCTCGAACCAGCGCATTACCTCGCGAGATTTATGGCACGGTGCATTATCTTGTTGGAAGTAATACTCTGGCTCATCATTATCGAATAATTTTAACGCACACGGTTCCAGAACTTCTTCCAACATGTCGATGTACGTCCGATTGTTCATTCGGCCCTCGCAGACGAACAGTTCTCCGACGCCTGTTGCACTCATGGAACCCCAAACCATTATGCTACCACCCCCAAACTTGACAGTCGGGATGATACAGTCTGGATGGAAGGTCTCTCCTCGCCTGCGTCGCACGTATTGAGGCCCAGGTTTACCACAAAACTACCAACAAAAACATGAATACTGTTACATTTTGGAACCCATTAAAAAGAATAAAAACACTGTAGATACCAGGAATTGAATACAGAATACCGCAAATACAATAATTATGTATTACTTACCTCAATATTTGACTCATCCGTCCACATAACATTGGCCCAATTGTCAATGGTCCAGTCGCGGTGACTTTTAGCCCACAGCAGACTCTTTTTCTTTTGTTGCGGAGACAACTGTGGTTTATGTCGAGCTTTGTATCCACCTAAATTTAATTCACAAAGACGTCTTCTAACCGTGCGAGGAGAAATAGCAACATTATGTAGCCGGAAAAGCTCACTGGAAGGCTGTTTAGACCCCTTTTTTCCGGTCTCGCAAAGACATCCGCTCTAAGACTCGCTCATCTCTGCTAGTTGTCTTCCTTTTTCGACCAGTTTTCGGTTTGTTTGTCAAAGATCCACTCTCTTTGTATCATTTTATCGTCATTCTAACTGTCGATCGCGCACATTTCACTTGTCGGGCAATAGCAGACACCGACAACCCTTGCTTTTCTAACACCACAATTTGTCTTCGCTCTACCTCCGTCAATTCGCGTGTTTTCGGCATTACTTTTTACCGTGTACTATCGTATTACACAGACAAAATCACAGACACAATATCTTCACTCTAACTGGCTCAACCTTACTCTTACAACTTTTAAGAAAGACTGAAGAAATATTCAGAAATTACAATTTTACGTATATTTTCTAATTTATTCAGAATGGCCTACAATAAACCATTAAACCCTCATTATCAGGTACCTAGTTAAGTCCGTCATCGACCCTGCTTCTTAGAAATACAGTAATATTCATGTAACATGTTCAAAACGAGAGTGGCGAATACATATGGCCACAGCTGTATATTACATTCACCTACATTGTGGATAGCTAAATCCAAACGAAATCTTTCTTCTGTACTTCAGTATTCTAAGTGACAAATACAGAACCTCGCCCCCACTGTTAACACCCCTTATGTTCTGGTTACAAGCGTAGATAGTTTATTATTACAGGGAGATGTATCAAAGTCGCTTGTTTCGAACACATGCGCTGAACAGAAGATTAATAGACCATAAACAGGCTTATATAATTGAGTAATTTACTCGCTATGTCTCGTACATACAAGTACAAAAAGTATTCAAGGTTGATGAGTTATTTAAATAGAAATGTACGCCTATAAAAGTTAATGTCTAGACAAATAAATCTAGCTGGAAATGCATTATTTCTGCGTTTTTAAACATTGAAAATCCTTATTGTACAACTACGAAAGACAAAGGTAATACATTAAGGCTTTTAAATATTTTAGGTGAATCAGTGAAGCAGATGTTCCATTTCTACTGAAGCTATAAAAGTTCTAATAGCACCCGTGGGCAATATAATTTGTAAATAAAAACTAAACGATATTGAATAGTCTTAAATATTTTAAGCTTATTTGGTTATGTGCTTTAATTCGAAAATTGAAACGTCTAAATATTTTGCATTTGTAAAATAAATAATTACAGTATTCGGGTTACTAATGTATACACAATGCAAGAAATCTCAGAAAAAAAAAAGAAAATAAAAACTTAACGCATAGACATCTAAACGTGTGTAGGTGTTCTGTTTTCTTTTTTCTTAACAGGTAGAATGAAGTAACGATTTATTGCGTCGATCTTCGTTATAGCGAATTATGCTAATGTCTTCATGTGATTTGTAATTCATGTTAAAATAGGTTATCTTAATTCGTAGTATAAACAAGCAATAGTATATAGTTCTGTTCTAATTCGAGATGAACTCCTGCACTTCCGCTCTCGATCTATTTTATTGTTGACTCATGTTAATAAATTAAGCACGTAAAAAACGCCTCTATTGATACTGCGGTGAAAAAAAAAAAGATCATTCTCGTTGATTGATGTTTTAGGTTAATTAAACCGAAGATATTGAATTTATTATTGTAGACGCGACAGACATCAAATACCGTTGATGTGAAAGCGCGCTTCGATAGACAACCAAAGCTTAACATAAATCCAATAAGCAACGCTTCTGAAAGTCATGCTCGACACGTATTTATACTTAATGTAAATCAAATTAAGTTTGCCCCTGTAATTTTACGTCCTTTCAAACAAAGATTACAATCTGTAACACTAAATTAGTAACATACAGGATCTAGCTTACTAATATAACATCCTTCACAGGATGGTTAGAATTTTTAGTTCTATTACTACTAGATTAGTAACTTTAGACAGATCAATTAATAATTCAAGAAATACAAAATGAAAGAATTTATAACATTTAAATATAAATGAAATTTCCATTGACATTTCTGAATATAAAATTTTTATAGCACATTCGAAATTTCAAATTCATTCCAACTTTTGAAGGAGGACGTAGTGTCTATAAATTATAAGCTATGATATCGATCATTGTTTGCAGCGAGCTTTACAGGGGATTAGCATTATACAATTTGCACTCAGATGATTAAACGTGATAGTTCATAGTACATCGTAATTTTTGGCACTATGCGTAATTCATGTATGGATTTGAAAGTGCGGGAACTTCATTAATTTTATGTTTCATAAGTGCGTTGCCATGCCTCTGTTATTCCAGAGAGCATTATTAAACTATTTCGATTGGCAAGACTGAATTATGCAAGCGAGTTTTCATTTAAAAGATTACGACAGAAAAATAACAGTGTGATGATTGGAAGAACTTATAAATTTATAAATTAAAATAATACCCTTAATTTGATTTTTGATTTCATGAAGGTAGGACAGAAATTTTTGAAACACTAAGTACTCTTTCAAATATAGAAACACCGGTGATGGCTGTACTAAACAATTCTTTTTAATGTTAAAACTTCATGTGTGCTGTGTCTTGCATTTGAAACACGTATTGCCTGAAAATTGCAATTAAGTTATTAAGTAGTTAGTTTGATTTGTTCTGATTTGTTGAAATTTGTTTTTCTTCTTACTCGTTGTCGTCAGTTTGCCATTTTTAAACCAAGTGGGTACACCAACAATTAATTGGTCACAGTGTCTTCCTGATCAGAAATCCAATCAGAGATTTGTTGGAACATATTAGAGGGAAGACTTAGGTCAAGAATTTCTCCTGTTCAAAATAGAGAAGAAGCGAGATTGTGAAATGGAAGAAATTGCTGCAAGAACTGATTAATGACCAGATCAGAAGTATGGGAAGACAAATGATCGCAGTTGTAAGGGATCGTGGGGATGGTATGACCAGGATGATTTCTTATCCTCAATATTTGTTAGCATATATTTGAAAAGGACCGTAACAGTTATATCCAATGATTACAATTTGTGTGAGGTATGAGGCGAGAAGTATACAATATCGGTTTATTGAGAAATCTAAATTATAGGTAGACACTTATGCAAAATCTGTTATTCATAGACAGTTTAGTATATTTTACAAGGTATATGAATTCTATATAACATTCATTATTCATCCCACCAGATGTTTGTTCTGCCAATAGAACCTACAGATGCTTCCGTCATAAGCTATGGTTGATTTTTTGAGAAGATGAACATTTGTCACGTTGGTAACAGTTCGACACAAACTGCAATCAATTTTGCTAGATTTTTGTTTATGCTCTGATTCTTGAATTTGTTGTTCTAAAATATTACATATCAAAAAATATCCAACATAAACTCTATTAAGACTTATAGCTCAAGCACGGCTACTCTCTTAACGAATTCTTATTAACAAGGTTTAGGCGAATTTATGTGGCATTGTTAGCTTTTTTATTTCCCACTTTGTTTCAGAATCTTATTTTCTATCTGGTTAGTTTGAAAATACAACTTATTACTTATAAAACTTCTTCTTCTTCTAATAGCTTCCATCAGTTTCGGATGTTGGCTACCATGCACGCCATTTTAACTTTATCTGTTGCCGCTCGGAATAACTCAGTCGAATTCATACCGGACCAGGTTCTGGGATACCTCAACCAAGAAATTCGTCTTCTACCAATACTCTTCCTTCCCATTACTTTTCCCTGTAGAATATTCTGCAATAGTTGAAATCTGTTCTCATTGCTCATTATGTGTCTTAAGCATTATAGTTTTCGAATTATCACGGTGTTAACCACTTCCTTTTCTTTTCCTATCCTCATAACTTCGATGTTCGTCCATGCTTCTACCGCGTAGAATAAAACGGCGAATACAAAACAGCGCAGGAATCTTATCTTGGTGTTTCATGCTACGCCGTGGCTTGAACAGATTCATTTTAAAATGAAAATAACCGTATCGTCTGCATAGCGGACAGTATTCACTCTTTTTGCATTCGTATATACTTGGTTTTAGTATTACGAACCCTAAAAGCCTTTAAGGTGGTATAATATCTGAGTTTGATCGAGTGAATGCATTAATTAATCACTTATGAAGAATGATTTTTTAAAGACTAGTCTTAATTCCTTGAGAGCTGTTACTTCCATATTATGAGTTCAATTGTTTTAGAGCGATTAAAACCATTGATACTTGTACTTTAATCGATAGTACAATTATATAATCAATAATTTATAGCGCCGCATAGGCGTTCCGCATTTTATAAGCATTCCGACTAAGTTCTTGTGGCGTGACGAAAAATAGTAGATGGAAAATATGAGTGATTACATCCTTATCGAATCGAAATGTGAATAATTGATTTGTATTGCCTATACTTAAGCGAATGACTGTACCATGACATTACGTATAACAGGAATTATTGATTTCACCTTCGTACTAATGATTTATTTAATGCATCTATTGCTATCTAAAGGAAGATTGAATGGTTCGATGCGTAATCCCCTTCCGTAGGTGCTGGGCTACTTCAATTTCTCATTGAATTATTTATGATCGAATTTGTTGACTAAACAAGACGGGATAGATATTGCTTCATTGTTTTCAAACGACGTGAAAGACGGAATAAACGCTTTCCTATATTGTAACATCCTTTCAGAAAAATGATTTATTCCATCGTCTGTAATCAGATATGGAAGAAGCGATTAGTATTGTTTTTGTGCCTTGTTTTAGGAAAATTAAAGCGGAAATATACGAACACTTTTCGTCTAATCGCGTTCGCAAAACTATTATATCTATTTTTAGGCATGATTCCTAAAAGATTAATGAAGTAGAAAATTTTTACTTCTGACGTTATTCCTAGAAGTGTTACATGAGATGCGTAAATTTGCTTTAAAAATAATTTCCGCGATAAGAAGATAAGCTAATTATATATACATATTCATCTTCTTAAGGTAACGCACAGAAACAAATATTTTAAGTTTATTAACGTAATCGCACTTAACATAGAGTCAAGTAATTAAACTTGCGACAAAGAAATAATAGACCTTAACGTAACATAATTTTTAGCGCAGAGAAAAATATTTCAATGACCTTTAAAATGATAAGATCGATGAGCTGGCAGAAGATTGGATGCTTGATAATATCTTGCAAATCACACCTTTTCCTGATCATAAGCGTCCAAGTGTCAAATAAGTAACATTGTTGAAATAAGAATTTATAAGTTATAATTTATAATTAACGCAATGCATACCGCAGAATACTTACCTAGTAAATACGTAAAATTTCGAATATATTCGACTAAACATCTAAATCAAGACGTACGTTTCCATTGTCACTTCCTTGAACCTTGTTCGTAGTGATGAATAAATATTTTTCTCTTACTAGTAGCAGTATACTCACTACTACGTTAATACAACGCTCTTTGCAAGTTATGTACTATCTGAATGGACTTGACTAACGGCAACAGAAACCTTTATAATGTTGTGATGGCATTCGTTACTTGGTAGTTATTGAAAATAGATTGGAAACCAATTTCAACTTCATAGTCTTTTAACTTAAATTGCTTTACTTTAATGGCAGCAGCTTCTTATGTACCAAGTAATAACATCAACAGCTGCAACGGAAGAAAATATTGAACTAAGTAGAATAGCTTCCAGTTACGTTTCCTCCTGGGTCAAAAATTCTGAGACATTAGAACGCTGTTCATTAAATTGCGGAGTTCTTTTGGAAGATTTGACAAATATTGCTTTAGTCTCTACTATAATTTGATCTACATCTACATAACAGTAGCAAATAATTTTGACTACGAAATGCAGCATATACAGTATACACTTTACAAGTAACATATTAGAGAAAATAGGTTTGAGAAAGCAGCCAATGCAAAACATAGCTGAGTCGCTATCAACTTTTGTAAAGTGATTAATATCACGTGCTTTATGGTTTCACCAGCGCAAAATTAACGCCTCTAGCTGGCTATTAAATATAGAGGTGACATTCCACTATTCAGCAATTTTTACGAATTATTTCTTCATATTTGCTAGTAATACACGGCGATATCCAATAATCTAAAATGATTGCCTGCAGACTGATATTCTTTGAACTGTTTCTTCTCTCTCAGGTATGTTCTTAATAAATGTTATTATTTATACGACGCACGGTATTATCCGAATATCATCCACCTCTCTGTCCTTTGTCTGATATCGACTTCGCGAACCTCGTTTATATGACTGATACGCAAATGCACTAGGCATTATGTTACCCTCTCTATAAGGTATTTATGACCTAACAAAACCAAATTTGTATTTATTACTATCCCCTTAGTATCATAAAATATCTACAGTTCCTTTGGTTAAGATAATGTCGATATTAATATTGGTACGTTATATTAATTTTTAGGCATTGTTTATCGCGCTTTATGTAATTATAACGTTTTAAGTTAATCAGTTATTTGCAAATACCTGGTATTTCTTTTATTGTTGCTATAATGGGTTATTCCCGTTTTGATGTTATAATTGAAATTGTTAAGTAGATTATTCTGCTTATTTTAAGTACTATACTGGTCTGTCAAAGAAATGATTTTTAAAATTTTTAAGAGCAAAGGAATCAACATACATCACTCAATTTTTGCTAACAATAGTTAATGCAGTTGTCAATTATCGATGGTGTTCATGAAAAAAATAAAAAAGCATCAAAAATGGAAGATCCAATTTTATTAGACTTAAGTCTAAAATGTTTTGCGAAAATTTCTTCGCAGGCGCGAGAAAATAAATAGTCGGTATTTAAAATAAAAATTTATTCATTATTCGCAGCCGAAATATTCGTACGTAAGCATGTTGTTGAACTGGTGACAGTGTTATCTTGTGGTTTTTGTAACATCGACAGTTGTGTTATTGCAGTGTATACAGCATTCGGCATCTATAGGCGCCGCATATTATATTTTCCTAGGGTTTTTTAAATTCTGGCGTTCGCATCGTAAGTTTTGGATTCATGTTCTATATAATTACACCTTTTCATTTTCCGTACTTTTTTTGTTATTTCAATAACACCCTGTACTATATTTAATTTATGTAAGTTACATGAATAAAATATTACGAACTATCGTGATCACAAGTTCTGAATCGAAAGGTGACAAAATAATGCGAACATGACCCTTTTTCATACATGTATAATAGTACAATTCATTCAGAATTCCGGGCTAACCATCCTAAATATAAATGCAGGTATTATTTAGGTAAGGAAAATAGATACTTCTTCAATCACTAGACGCTTGCATCACTTGGAATCGACAGGTAATACTATAGCCACCCAGAGACATAGCGCAAATATTTATAAGATAATCTTGTGAAAGAGGTGATTCAGTACATTTGAGCAGGACGGTATACAGAACAAAGGAATAAAATACACAAATACTTGAAATGTCTTAATTAACTAAGAAGAAGAGCCAATAAAGCCAAAGTTTCTTAAAAATTATAGAATTAAACAACGTTTATCTTCTGAAATTCAGTTTTACTTTCTACCGTAATTTTTGGTCAAACAATGAAATACGGTTTGGAAAAAAGTAATGATTTTCACCAGTAAAGTACATCCTGTGCACAATAGAGAGTATATTAACCAAAGTTTTATAGAATTAACGGTCTTCTCTGTATTGAAAATGAAGAATGACACATGATTTTAGAGTTAAAAAAACAATCACGAAACACAATTTTAACGTGAATTACAAATCATTAACTATCAATACGGCTATTTAATAATTAATACAGACTATCATAACAACAAATTTAACAAAGGCAACTGAAACAATAGGATAATTTTATGATTACAATCTCTTTTTAAGGGGCGCGCTAAACAATATGAAAGCACACCAATATCACGCGTTATTAAGCGGTATAATGCTCACGAATTACGGCAAAATTAGGACGCTAAACGTGGAGCAGTATTTACATTTCAATTTGTAATTTGTCTGAGAATGGTGAGGAAGCAGTACTCACGAAACAATCAATATTATTTTACTGTTGTATGCCACCTGTTGCTCCGCAGCTCGTAAGGCACCGACTTGATGCTAGGGACCTTCGCTTGTAATTAGTTGGGTATAACTTTTGTCGCTTTACCGCCCAAGGCTTACCGTTCGTTTCATGTATTTACAAATGCCAGTCGTGAATTGTAAACTTTTGCTAATTTGTTTAAGCGGTGTTGGGAATATTAAAATCTTGAAGCAAAATTAGTTTTATAAATGACTTTGAATAATAAATTATCTTAAGCAACAGCGATTCTCGATAAATTCATCTAAAGGATAAACTTAATACAGCAAATATTCAAGTGTTTGAGAAACTTAAGATTACTTAGCGAATGGCCTACTTCTTGAGCGAAAGGCAAGAGCCTTACGAATTATATTTCAAGCGAAGTTCATTTGTTGATTATTTCATGCAAATTTGGAACAGTTTTAGTTCGCCTTTCTGTTTTCACCAATGCAATTTCATTTGGAGATTTTAGTACTTGTACACATTAAGTATTCAGCATAAGTTTAAGACCATATTGAAAAGTTACTATTAAAATTAAAGGGAAAACAACCCATTTTTATCGAGAAAAAAACATTTATTATATATTACACTGAAACAGGAGAAGTTATTATATAAAAAATTGCCAGAGACGCAAAGTTATGTTTTATTATAAATTTGCAAGAACTTTGGCATTCTTTTTACTACTATATTACAATCTTCCGCGTCTTTTTAATCCGTCAGGGTGAAGATACTACTATGAATGCTTTATTAAATTTGGACTTTAGATACCTTTCAAACAAAGATTTTTCGCTTATTACCAGAACCTTCGAATTTATGATTCGTCGTTCCCTAAAACATTTGCCCAACCTTTCTCGATCGAATTACTATTTTCTAAGCCCCAATCAAACCGTTTTTCTTTTATGATAATTCAACTTATTATTATTATCAACGTTGAGTTTAATCAGATTAGATTTTTGTGAAATTTTTAATGAATAAAAATTTCATGGTTCCTAGTAGGATTTGAACCTACAGCTCCAGTTTGCCAGACCGGCGTGTATCTATTTACACGTTTCCTTGTATTATCTCTGCAAAGTAGTGGCTTCTTAGTAGCGATGCATTCTTTTAGCTTATGTCATTCAGATCTCGCTTGACTGTCGACATTGGTAGAATATATTTACAGCTACCATTAATATTCGTACAGACTCATAAAGGGTGTTAATGAAGGCCTTTTTGAGCAAGAGTGATTAACATTTCTTCCTGTTTTCTGCTATCTTTTAATTATCGTATGAAAATCAGTTTTCAAGCTTTCATATAACATATTCCTGATTATACTACTACTATAACGGCGTTCAAATTTAGTGAACGTTGGCATTTTCTTTAATGCCGACATTTATCATGTAGCATTTTTTTTCTGAAAGCACACTCATTGATGAGCTGTTTTTATATTTTCGGACTAATAAAGTCGAGCACAAGGTTATTACAAGATTGCTTATAAAACATGGCAAAACTGCAAACGTTTTCATGAGAAAGTGTTTAGCAGAATAATTTAAATAGGACCAAGAATCAATAAATCACGAGATGAATTCTAAGTATCCTTAAAGAACCAAGTGCGTGATAGTAGAGAGCGCATAATTTGAAAAGTGGCAGTTACCAGCCTCTTGGAATTTTGAAAATCCACAATTTTCTATGGTAGTCTCCATAAGTGCGGGGATACAAATTTTTGGTGTTGTACAAAAACGAATCAGATTTAATTATCAGCCAATATGCCATTAGAAATGAAAGCTGGATTCATTATTATAATCCTGAATCTAAATAAGAGTAGATGTTACATAACGCAAAGCAAATTATTTTCATGCCTAGTCTGGTAACATAAAATGATTGTAGTATATCACATTAAGGAGGCATACGAACTAGCGAATAATATAACGATTTTAGTGACCCGTGTTTCTGAAAAATCTGCGGGATCGTATGAGGAAACCTAAGGATTTCATGGCAGAATTTCGTACAGAAGCTATGTGGTCTGCAAACGACAAATTTACATCAAACAACACATCCAAATCCCTCGTAGGTAAGTATCTAGAAATAGTAGTTTGACTCACAACTATTGATAACTGTAAGATCTATGACACATAGAGATTTAAGTGAATTGCATTCTGCGTACACCATCTGACTATAGTATTCAAACTGCTCTAGCGAAATAGTTAGTCTGTTAGGATGTTATAGTATTATAGATCTTGTGATCGTCTGCGTAACCAAGGACATTGCACTCTTTTTTCCTGCAGAAGGTCGTCCACGTAAATATTGAATAAAGGAAGGCCCAAATTGAATCCTCGGCATACATCATAAGAAGCAGTAAATGTTAAGGATATAGATTCGGTAATATAAGTTTAAGCGATCAACTTTCTTAAAAATAATTCTGCTAATCTTCCAGGACTCAGGATAAGTGGAAATGCGACTAAGCTAAATATTCCATCATATTAGATTTTAACTGCTTAGAAGCTTGCAATGCATCGTGCACAGTAAAGGATCTAATCAAAGAACTCTACCACCAATGATATATCCTCTATCAAGAGATTGGGATCTTAGTAAGGCTTGTGAACCAAGCACAATCGTTTTGGAAAATTTCTTTGTAAAACTCTGAACAATATTATTGGGACTATCAATTATTATTATTATTCATGTACTGCGGTGGTCGTTTATATATAGCGAGATTAGCCTAGGATTTTGTGTTATATTTCCCGCAGTCAGATATTCCGCGTATGCAATACTGATTGTATCTTTCACTAACTTCCCCAAACGTTGGTTAAGTTTAATGCGGGAAGACTCTCGTCTGCCTTTACACCACCTACGCAAGGTTTTATTTGAAGAAACTTATAAGAAAGGAAAACGTTCTGTATTTTGCATATCCAAATGCATGCACTTCTGAATTATTTAAAAAAAATATGCAATGAATTTCCGTTAATCTATTAATTAAAGAGTCATCAGATTAACAAGATCAGCTCTTTGTTTAAACAAATACTAGCAAAATGTATAAAGCATATAGTTTTACCTTTTGCAGAGCAACTTTTACTCGGTGGAATTTAGTCATTTCTTCTGAGATATTCTGTATATTTTATTTTCTTCCCTCTGGTTGTTGCAATAACAAGCCTTTAATGCTGAAGTAAACAAACTTCATCTTCGTCCCTTATGGGCACCATATTATCTTGTTTGGAAAGTTAAACACGATTTGTTTGATTATTATGTTTGGGGCTTAAGCGTTGAAGTCATGTACGGACCGATTGGATTTGCCAAAACCGTATTAGAAGGTTCTCGCATTCAGATAATGGAGTACTTCTGTTTTACTACCGTAAGAATTTGTAACTATTATCTATATAGAAATGGTTTTTAAAAACATCCTTTTTTAAGAGATTTTTTTTCTAAACATTTATCAAAGTCGAGGCAAAGGTTAAAAGAGGTGAAAAGATGATCGTTATGTTTATATAAACACACATGCGAAAGCAAGCCATAAAATACATAAAACGGGAAATGAACTCATGATTTTGTAGTATTCGCGGAATCAATGAAGTCACCTCTCTCACATTGCGCGAAACGTGGGGATCAGATTCAGCCCACCCTTCTTGCCGAACTATTTTTATATCGACTTCGTGGTCCACATAATTCGCTTTAATCACGAATCTCGTCTTATGAAATAGACACACACGTCGAAGCAAAAAAAAAGCAAGAAAGGAGCTGCCCGATACTGCCACAATATTTTACGACTGCATGGAGTGCGTGTGGTACGAAAGCGTTTGTTAATTGACTATTAATAGGTCGTGAATGTTTAAACCAGAACACAACGGATACGATGGTCACTGTGCGACCTCGAAACGAAGCGCGGCGAATCCTTTGCATTTTCCTTCGAAGCGTTGGTCATGTTTAGATATTTAAAAAAAGTTAAACTTTGTGCTTAGTTTACGCTGAAAGTGTATAGTTTTACAAATTATTATGTAAATATTTTAGTGTGCTTCAATAAACGTTATAAAAATTTAAATAGTCAAACATTGTCAAGGTTCCGAACACCAATTAAAACTGTAAATAAGCTTAGCGCTAGAGACATTTTGAGATAAATCTATCCAACTCCTAGTACTGTTAAGTGGACCTAATATGAGGCTGACACTTGATGAATAAACCGATGATTGAACAGAGATAAATATACTCTGTATGCGAACTGTGATCGGCATTATTGCCAAATTTGTTATTGCTGAAACTACTACATTGGTTAAATATTTTTTGTCTAACATTAACGAAGGGCAAATCGAAAAAACAGTTGAATATCGAATTAATATTATCGTACATTAAAATGTTATAATGCTATTGGTGAATGATTTCACCAATACCAAAAGCTGTGTTTATAGCGTTCTTATCTTGGTGTTATTTTCTAGGCATTCTTTTAGATATGTTTTAAATACGTCATGGTAAGCCTGAGAAATCATTCACATGTGCAGTTTCGCTATGTACTGCCTCTTGGTGCGAACGCCCTCTCGGAACTAGCAATCTTAAGTACTGCTCGAGAGAAGGGTGAGAAGCTGTACCCGCTTCTTTTCGCTCTGTCTGACTTTTGCAGACAAGTGGTTCATTCTTTTGGCACTAGTTAGCGACAAGAATAATTACTTGAATTGTAGGGTTAGATATGGCAATAGTAGCAAAGAGGGCAATGTGTCTAGCATAAAACCGCTCGAAACCACGCTGATGACGTCGGGTGGGCAGAAACATGTCTGTGTTAGCGTTTTTTGCTTCTTCACGTTGTCTTTCTCGTGAATGATTTCACCAATACCATGAGAACAGTTGTATTTACAGCGTTGTTACCTTTGTGTTATTTTCTAGGCATTCTTTTAGATGTGTTTTTAACCATAGATGTATTTTTAACTATAGATGTATTTTACAAAACTCAATTAATGGTCAAACATAGCAACTAAATGCTTGATGATAAAAATGTGAAAGATACAAACTTCGCCGAGGGTATAATCAGTAATAACGTGCTCCATTTTCTTGGTAAAAGAAACAATTTCTAATGTTCAAAGAGATTTGATTTTTGTTACCAGTTTACAATTATGTCCAAAGCTTTCATGCAATTGCAAATTATCTGAGATATCGTTCACTGTGTTGTATATCTCAACGTATACCAGACAACAACAGGAAAGTGAAAGCAACATATCGTTAATGGATATGAACAAGTGATTCAAGATCGAGCCTTGTGCTACGCCTGAGGTGGCAAGATATATACAGGATTTAAAAGCGTTGTAATGAACATAACTTCGGCTCATATCAAAATTGCTCCATCTTTAAAGCAAAATTTAATGAATAACGGAATCAAATGCATATGAAAAGTCGGTATATACGTCATCCATTTGATTTCGGTGGTCATTTTCTTTTAAGATATCTTGGGTAATGTAAGCAAGGTTGGCTACGCGAAACCTCTAAGAAGTGAGGAAACAAAAAATGCTAACACACGAACTTGTTTCTGCCTGCCCGGCGTCATCAGCATGATTTCGGGCGATTTTTTGCTTTACACATTGTAGTTCCCTTTTCGCGACTACCACCATATTTAAACTTACGCCTCAAGTTAGTATTCTTGGCGCTAACTGATACCAAAAGAATAGAACACTCGTCTGCCGGTTCAAATACAGCGAAAACAAGCGGGTACAGTTTCCGAACTTTTCGCCCGAGCAACACATGGATTACTAAACCATAGAGGGCACACAGCAACAGTACATAGGGTAACTGCACGTGTGAATGAATTCTCAGCCTTACCGCGACGTGTTAAAAACACATCTGAAATGCCTACATTAACAATAACTAACATGATTCCAAGAGTATTTAGTAGGTATAGGTGGAATTATTCACGCGGAAGACAATGTGAGGAGAGAAAAAAGAAAGGAATTGCAATGTGTTGGGCAGAAAAATCGTGCTGATGACACGGGGTAAGCAGAAACAATACCATGAGTAGCTGTATTTAGCAGCATTATTATGTTAGGTGTGTGAAATATTGTTGCTATTCTCTAAAACATTACCATTGTGGAAACGGTCCATACAAGCATTCAAAATGAATTACAAAATTACGTTGTTATGTGCTATCTCATATCAGTCAACTGTCTTTTTAACAATTACGGTAAATAAATGTACTTGTTAGATATTCTAAGTGTTGTTTGGTGAATTAAATTTATAGGTATTACCTTGTTGATTTTGTAAGATACGTATATCTCAAACTTAAAATGAATTTTGTACCAGAATGTACAAAGATAAAGTTCGTAGCCATTTCTAACAATTATTCGCGTAAAATTAAATGATTTTAGGCAGCCGTTTCTACAAGAAAATCAATGGTTTTGTGTTGTGAGGATCACCTCAACGTACGCATTCACAGCATAAAAACTATATTTCACAAAATTATGCTTTCTCATCTAAAGTTAACATAATAACATGAACTTGTTCTAAAAATAATAGAAACGGTTAGAACAGTAATGCAGACAACATGGAGTTTGATATTAGTTTTCTTAATGTTATGCAGATAAACATATGACATTTTCAAAAATTGCAAATTAGAAATTAAAATTTATCACTAATGTTAACTTACTCGTTAAACTTTGCAGTAATTTGCACTAATTTTAAAGCATACATACGTAATAAGACGAGTAAATATTGTAGGATGTCAAAACAGTAAATACTAGTACTTGCCTTTTAATTCTGATATTCACGAGAAACATGCAATAGAGAATAAAAGGTGGAAAATATGCTAATTATATACTTGCCGCTAAACTCGGATGGGTTAAAGCGAGTCTCTTACTGCAAGGACGGTAGGTAAGTCTTAGATACAATAGGAGTAAGAAAAGCGAAACATTCATTAAAGGAAACGCAAACTTGCCAATATGTTAATCTACTTCATGTAACATTAGATAGCAAGTTCACTAGAAGAGCAATAGCTACGTAGCATTGACCCTAAGTTAGAAGAGCCCAATTTACAAGGTACACATCATGTAAGTACGCTATTATTCGATGTTTGACGCTTTGACGCTTGCAGCGGATGTCTAACCTGTAATAGTTTCCACTCTCATATGATGAATGTATATATAATTTACCGCGTAAGATGAGATATATAATAAATATATGACACAAATGGAAATTTTACGTATTAGTACCACTGAGATATTTTTACTATATCATCAAAATTAGTAAAAATACTGATAGATGCAAGAAAACTGAGTAGTAAACCAGTCCATTATAAAGACAATATTATCACGTGGGGCATTTTGTTAATGTACTACTGCTGCTAACTATAGCAGTTGATGCATCTAAAAAAAAAAAGGAAAATGCAGAATGAGTAATTGGTCGGAAGCTTTCTCATTTCCTGATCCAGACTATTTAAAACGTGTATTTTTCCGTAGCATGTTTTCAGTGTTTGAAACATGGAGTGGCTATCGTTTTCGTTTAAAATACTGTAAGGGTTAGGTTTTCCAAACCCATTTTAATATTTGCCGCTTTGAAACACTCTGAACACTCCTGTTTTCAACTATATTTTCTACAAAAAAACGCTTGGCAAACTTCTTCGAAAGGAATTTTTCTGCATTAAAATTTACATATAGAAAGAAAAGAACAAGGACTTCTCAGTAATTATATGTACACTACCGTCCATAAGTTTGGAAGCAAGATGAAATTCCTTTAAAATAATACAATTCCTGAAATCCTTAATCCCTAGTACCAATTATTGTATGCAAATATAAAATTGCTATTCATAATCCGTAAAATCCGAACATTTAGGTACAAATTTCACCCAAATACATTTTATTGCTCTTTTCCAAACATAAAACTTGACTCTAACGGGGATGAGGTAGGATACCTGCAGTAATTACTTTCGGTCAATCAACTTAAAGTGCTGACCGTAAAAATTCGAAGAGTCAGACAGTTGACTGTAGAACAACGTAGTAATATTTGTACTCTTCGTATCGAAGTATATACCGAGAGAGAAATTGCACAACGGTAAGGTATTTCACCAAAAGGTATGCATTCCACATTGGCCCGGAGAAGAGAGGCGGGACAAAATCTTAATAGAAGACGAATTGTGCGGTAAAGAATGGCTTTTGGAGCTGAAGATTTATAGTAACGACTTCGAAACGAGATCGACATCTAGCGGCACCAAATATCGCAACGGGCGTTAATACACAATGACGAACAAATGTATTCGTTACCACCGTCAAGATTATTGGTAGCAGGTGCCAGAGGATGCATCGGCCGCAGAAAAAAACATTTTTGAAACGCGTGCATGAAGAGAAACGATTAACATAGGCAAGAGAGCATGCAAACTGGCCGCTGAATGGTTGGAATGCAGTCTTATCGGCAAGTCCAAATTTCAGCTATTTGGTACGCTGCGGAGAGTTTTTGTTCATCGACGACTAGGGGAAGGAGCTGGTGAGGCCTGCTTAGTGTCGTCCGCCAAACACGGTGGTGGTAGTGGTTATGGTTTGGGGTTGTTTTAATCGAACTACTACGTGATATTTAGTGAAAATTCGTGGTACAATGCGGAAAGAATTAATATTTTGTAAAATCATGCTATTCCGCGTACAAGCCGTCTTGTTGGTGAGCGGTTCGTTCCAGCAAGACAACATACAGCTCGAATCTGTAAAACTTTTTTAGAGGAGAAAGTAGCAAGAAATGAAGTAAAATTGACGGTTTGGCTTCCTCAAAGTCCATATTTATCCTACATAGGCCTCTTATGGCATGAGCTTGATCGAAAGTCTAGACAACGACAACCTCAGAACAGCCAACACCTACAGGAATATTTACGGAATCCATGGAAACAAATTGCCGCGGGCTGCCTCGAAAAATGACTTCGAAGAATACCTAAGATTTGTGCAGCGGTTACCAAAGCCAAAATTATTATGTTTCAATTAATTTACTTTTATTTGGCAACAGTAACTTATGTTGCATAAATTTATTAACAATTACAATAAAATTTTACTGTATCTGTGGCTTTTTTTAAATCCGTTACTGGTTTCAAACTTTTGGACGGTATCGTATATACCCTGTAAAACGAACATTTCGCATTCATAACACTATTAGGTATAGGTCAATGATGATTTCTCATACATTAGAAGCAAAGTGCAAATGAAGTTGAGATAGCAGGAATAATAACCAACACAATATGAACGTAAACAAATCCCAAATGATTGGCAGGTTTATCCTACTATAAGCGGATTCCCCAATCAACCAAAGATGAGGTTGTTTGGCTAAGGCCGATGTGTTGATGACGTCTCAGTTAAACGTTCTTGTTACTGGATCTGTTAGCATCGGGCAACTGGTATAGATTTGCGTCGCTAGATAGACTGTACAGATGTATGGCATCCATACCAGATTTGTGGATATCCCAATTCATGGTACACTTATATGCGAAATTAATCCCCGTTAATTGCTTAGCTTATAAACTTACTTGAAATCTATTAAATATTCAAAAGTGCAATCATCAGGACATAACTGAATTAATTATCTCAATACTGGAAAAAGGTCAATATAGGAACAATTTACACAAGTTAAGTACCTTCGACTCGCTATACAATCAATCATCTTAGATGATAATGGTAAATAGTGCCGGGTAAGACGAATAGAACCTAAACAAACAAAGTAATGTAACTACCAATACGTACGCATTCAACATCCACATTATACCGCGTACGTAAAGTATTGGCGACATCGACTTCATATTCTCGGCAACACCATGACTAGGCAGTTTAGTTGCTTGATGTGTGTAAATGGAGCGTATATTGCTTCTGAATAGGCATTTAATTCGAATAGACGGATATGCATTTGATATAGTTGTATGTACACTTTCCTCTCTAACGAGATGACGTATGTATGTATTTCTTTGCGTAGTAGAGATTACAAATATGCTAACTAGACAGTATGATTCGTGTACATGTGCGTCATGTAATCATAGACACAAGTACATAATACCACGGCGTATTCCACACCACACGAATTACCGAACTACACTTAACTAACTCTCGAAACACTGTATTCCAAATAATTAATTTGTATATTACGGTGTATACTGAGGTACTAAGTGTCTGTTATGCAACCCCATTACTGTAGTACAGTACTGTACTTATATTGTCGCTACATGTTCTTATAACACTGTAGAAATATCTATCATCTTCTCTGATGTCAAGATCGAGAGGGAGGCAGAATTAAGATTAAGAGAGCGAGAGAAACAATTAAAATGTTTGTTTATCTGTTTTCAGAAATGACTATCACCATGAATTAACTCAAATAATATCAAATATATTTACAGTCTGCGACAAAAGTATAGGACACTACATTTATTAAAGAAATTTTGATTGTTTTATTAAGCATATCAAGTTTGGATATTTTTTCTATATATGATAAACAAATTTTACTATCTCTATCACTACTTGGGACAACAATACGCGATATAAGGATAATTTGGGGTTATTAACAAAATAAAGGTGCGTCGTGATTTAGTTAAACTTTATGAACATGTAAAATAATAATTTACTTATTTATAAACAATTTCTAATAGTGCGTTGGGCCATCTTGCTTCTCTATTACTTCAAGTATTCTCTTTGGCAAAGCGTCAAACAACTTTTGTATAAGTTTTTTTCTCTATACGCTCCCACTTCATTAAAATACTGGTTGTTGATTTCTGAATTGAATTGAGTTGTCTTCCCCCGTTGTACACGCGATGTGCTCCAGGCGTTCTCGATCATATTCATATCAGGCGAACGGGCCAGCCACTCAAGAACTGATATTTTCTTTCTTTGAGAATAATCTTTTACAGTTTAAATACGGTGGACAGCATCGTTATCTAACTGGAATACAAAGTCCCGGCGTGCA
This sequence comes from Trypoxylus dichotomus, assembly GCA_023509865.1. Lineage (NCBI taxonomy): Eukaryota > Metazoa > Arthropoda > Insecta > Coleoptera > Scarabaeidae > Trypoxylus > Trypoxylus dichotomus. Next base: position 53,603,823 of record CM042076.1, on the reverse strand, counting down.
GTCTGTTCAACATGTCATGATATTTAATCGACGATAAGATTTATATAATTAGCGCTATTCATTTTGCCATTACAGAATTTGATGTTAGTTTTCCCGTTGTATCCCATACCTGCCTATATCATTGCACTACCACCATCCATTAGCCTACGACTGAGAACTAGTTCCTCCTTTCTTAGATCATGGCAATAACACTGATAGCCATCAAACTCATTTAAATTAAACTTCTTCTCATCAGTAAAAATGATTTTACGCTGGCGTTCACGCCAATGTAAACACGTGGTTGCAAATACTACTCTGGCTTCTTTATGCTGGCGCGTTAAAGGATGTTTTCTTTGCAGTCGTTTTCGTTTTGAGTGAGCAGACGTTGAACATTTTGCAGACTGGTATTTGCACCTGCTGCTTATGCTATTTGTCTATCAAGTCATTGCTGAGTTTGATGTAAACCTTACAATTGTATGACGTTCACGTTGTGTTATCACTGTTTTAGATTTATGTGCTTTCCAGAATTTTTGCTTTTATTTAAGAAACTGTGAATTACAAGACGGATTCTGCTCAAATTTGCTGCTGTCTTTGCAACTGACCAATCTTTGTCGCGCCAAATGCGAATTAAACCCATTTCAGTGTTAATCAATTATTGTCCATATGACATCTTCGACTGAACAAAGCAGATTAATATACTAACATTTAATTTATCATATAAAGACTTTATTATAAAGTATTTTCCTTATTTGCACTGTACTCGTCGAGGACAAAACTAAAACTGATGACATAGCCTATACTTTAGATGTGTGATTTTTCCGGAATATTTTTGCTCATCACCACTTTCGCAATGTCAGTAAATGTACGAGTTTTTTTCAACTTATCAAAACATAGTACTAATAAATTATGAAATTACGTAAGAACACAGGTTCAGTTACTGACCTAGAAATTTTGATTGTCTCTGATTTATATTAGTTACAATTACGGAATGCATTGTACAAGTAAAACAAATATTAAAACATAAAATTAATAATTGTACGGGAAAAGAAATTTCTGCTTGTACACAAAATCATGGAAACAGAGAAAATTTATATGGCTAGACAGTAATTGTTACAATCAGCTATTTAGAGGTCACACGTTTAACCTAGTCTGCGTTTCGTTATACTTATTATTACTTTTAAACGTTTTGTGTACGCTACGGACTCTAAGTGAGACAAGGGAACGAAAAAGGATACCACTGCATACCAACTTATGAATATATACGAACATCTGTTGAAAATTATGCTAAGCCTGTACAAAATTTATATTCGCCGTTGCATTTGGATATGCATAAGATATTCGACACCCAAATAAAGAAGAAACTTTGCCTGCGCGCCTCGTCTTTGTTACTCTATCAAAATGGCAGTCGTTTGCTGTTTTATTTGCTGACTTCAGTCTGCTGTCGCGTAATAATTCTGGCGTTCTTTCATTCGCATATTCATAAGAAATGGCAACAAATAGTTCCCCATTAAACCAGTATCAACCATGTATACGTATAGAAATTAACATAAATAGCCAAACAAAACAAAATTAAAGTAGCCTGTAGAATCACAATAGATGTAAATTAATCAGTTTATATGTAAATCGGGATTTCTACCAAATAAATAGGAGAGCCATTTGATGACAGAGTGATTTTCCAAAAATTGACAATAATTTCGCTATATATTTCTAACATCAGCCGAGTTTTAGAAGGCATTGTTAAAATTTTACACAAACAAGATTTTACAATCGCTTAAACTATATGCTTTTGCTATTTATATTGAAAAACCTCTACAAAAACTGAAGAAAAGTTACATAAATATTATGATGAATTTGCTCTTTCCTATGGAATATTGTAAGCGATTAACTGCTTGCAAATGTATCATATGAGCACAGATTCTTCATTTACAGTAACATCTCCGGAGATTATTGGTAAAGTCCAAGCCATTACAAAGAGCGACCACCAAACAATAGTGCGGGAGATAGCAAATGTCATAAATATTTCAGGTACACAAAGTTTTACATCAACATTTAAATACGAAAAAATTAACCGCAAGATGTGGTGGCAGATACGATACGGTGTTTATTTAGTGTTAACTAAATACGAACTCGTCTTTTAATTTCAAACGACAGCATGGCCAAGTACAAATGAAATATAACAGATTTTTCTCGTCGATATGGCACCACAGTTCTGACACGCAAATAAATTTAACAAGAAACAAGAAAATACTCAGAACCAGTTTTCGAAAACTTAAATTTTTACTGCATTTTATTAGCAGCGATTAAAATTAGAGTATAAAAGTAAAAAAAAAAGTTTTTCTAACACAAAACTTTTTAAACATTCCGTTCATCAAAGCAACTCCTCTTTTACGCGAAGAACACCTTTCACAATCCGAGGCATCCGCTCCGCTAGTTTTTCAAAGACCCTATTTGGTATATTAGTCCATTCCTCTTGTGAAATGTTCCACAGATGACCTATGGAGGTAGAGCATATTTTTCGCACCCTGCTGTCCAATTCATCCCATAACAGCTCGATGGGGTTTAGATCGGAGCGTTGCGGCGACCATGTCATTATTTTTAAGGTGCCATTATCTTGTTCATCCTTTTAGGAATTTTTACATACCACTGTTGAGTGTTTGGACTCGTTGTCCTGCATGAATACAAAATGTTCCCCTATGGCATTGCATTTTCTTGTAGTATTTCTCAATAACCCTCTTTTCGCAAAATACCTTCGATTCGCATCAAGTTTTCTGTACCGTAGTAGAGAAAACAACCCCAAACAAGCTCAGAAGTTCTTCCTTGCTTGACAGTTGACACTACACAATCGTGCAACATTCTTTGGCTTTTCGCTCTTCTTACAAAAACGCGCCTTGACTGTCCAAACAGCTCAAACTTGGCTCATCAGTTCATAGCAACATTTTCCAGTCATCCACTGTTTAATTTCTATGTGTGTAGTTGTTTTTGCCGGTTTCCCCGTCGAAGTAGAGTTTTATTATTGCAATGCGGCCGTGAAGAGTTGTAGTTTTTAACCTTCTTTTCACTGTAGTAACAGATATTTTTTTTGTACGGTCGCGATTCATTTCGGTGGCGATTTCTGGTGCTGTCAGTCTCCTATTTCGCTTGCTCAATAATTTTGTACGCTCATCGTTGGCGTGAGTTGTTATTCTGTTACGATTTGAACGTGCCCGATCTCTTAAACTGCCCATGTGTTGATGTCTCCGAATGGTATCAATAATAGTCGATTTATTAACGGGTATTATTTTGAAAATTTGACGCACCGAATAACCTTGTTGATGAAAGGCAACAATTACAGAGCGCTCCCTAAACTTGTCAGTTTTCCTCTGGGTATTTTAATAACCTTAATCATGTTCAGACAAAAAGATACGCTCGTAACACTAACGCACGCACAAGCAGGTTTATTTAGAAACTAAAACACTTATCAATACACAATATACTTTCGGGTGGCTTGCTCCCACCCCAAAGAGTATTGTAAATTTTTTACCTGCAATATTATCCCAAAAATAATCGTATTTGTGGCGATGAGAATAATTCTGAAAATTACTATAGTGGGTCATAAAATATAATAAGTTTTTAATCGTTCTCTAATCAATATTCTTGGAAGTTTTCTTGTACAATCAATAAACAATAAACTTCATAAAGGACTTAACATAAACGTTATTTATATATAAAAGCAATTGTATTATCTTTTAGTAGAGTTTTCATTTTACTGGGCGTCCGAACTAATATACACGGTAGTGTACATCATCATACTATAGAGATGAAAATAAGCTGAAAATAATGGATTTCTTCTGTTAGGCATGCTCCAAAGGAAACAAAAACCGTGCTGTCAGTCAATAAGATTAAGGTCACCGCATTTATTTGTATTCGTGATCCCTATTGACTAATTACAGAACGGACTACAACTGACCAATATTATTTTGATCTACTGTCCCGTTTCAATGCCGAATTGGAGAAAAATTATTTAGAAAGAAAGTATTGCTGTATCAGGATATCATCGCGCCATTTATCCGCTGTTAAAGTAAGTACAATTTTCCTTTTAGTTTTGATATTAAATTTTCTTCAATTTTTATACGCAATTTCACTGGATCTGCCACAAGTAGCGAATGATAGCACCACACTGGATCGAAAAAATATGCTACTATTCGAAAACTGAATTAGCTTTTAAATTCACAAAGGAATGCCTGAGTTGGCCGCACTCCCTGATGAAATCTCTGGTCAGCGGGGATAATTTAACAGCATACGGTCGCGAAACCTTTTCGTGCACAGTGTACGTGAAGCGTTAAGACTTATCTACTATTATTTAGAATGTGAAACGTCTAGGCCTATTTACTATTATTTAAGCTTCTTAATTCAAGTGTTCGTTTATGTAATGGTATCACAAACTACAAATATTGCCTCATTCGCTAATCCATATGTAAACAAAATTAACATTTATTGTTGGGATATCATTAAAAAAATTCAACTGAAGAGTAGATAGAAAAACAGGTATGTTATTCACACCACCGTAACCATCTAGCGTCAATTTCGTGTTGAATATAGTATTAGTTACGTATACACGGGGCCCGCTGACTTTCATTAATCAATGTAATTTGTTCCACTCAGCGACGATAAAAACGTTCCCTTATTTATGTCCTCAACCGAGAAATAAATCAATTCGGACTATACCGTACATATTTTTAATATTTTGACGTCTCTCTGATCGAGATTATTCCATAAATTTCCAAATTAATAGAACGTTTATTTTGTGTTATAAATTGCACTGTCAGCATCCTTTCCCAACATCACCGTTTGACGGGAGAAAATCAACAGGCTGCAGTAGCTGCTTATTTAGTTTTAGAATTTTTTCCGACACCTAACGTTCACGTTCAAAGTTTCGTATTGACTATTACAATATCCTTTAAAATGTCAACTAAGAGGTTGCATCTTGTATCCGCTGGTTATGTTTCATTTTAATGTGTAATAATGCTTGGAGCTTCTACTTTTAAAACTGGAGTAGTTATATGCTAAATATTTTTTAAAACTATACTGCGCAATCAGAGTGAGGACGGACAAGCAGAGCCAGAAAACGTTTTAGCTGGGTTCATGAACGGTATGTAGTTGATCCACTAACAATGTGTGCTTGATTTCGTAAATATTTAGGGAGCTGTCGACTATTTCTTCTGCGGAAATGTTTATAAACATCCATGAGCACGCAAGTTTGTGTATTATTATTTTGAGTTAATAGACTATTCCAGGTTATTGTTTACAGTATTCACTGTACACTTCTGTTTGTCGGCATATTTTTGTTCTGAAACGCAGTTATATGTTGTGAAGCCTGTTTAAATAACTTTTTGATTGTCGCGTAGTTAATGGGGGGCTACCAGGCAGCTACCGCAAAGTGTCATGTATCGGATCATTATGATGAAATCCCCTCATTGTGCATCAAAGTATATGTTCCGGGCAGGATTATCCAAGAGCGAAAGGCGTACAGTAGTGATATCTCCTGTGTTTCTATGGTTTACTACAGGACACAGGGGGGTCAGTGTTAGATCGTTGATCAGTGTACGGCTGATAGATCTAATGAGGTTTTTCGTAATATTATCCGCACAGTTTTCAGCAATTGTACCCTATTGGTATTGGCTAAAGCCTTTGTTTAACATAACAGGAAAAATAAACACGACTTGTCCAGATAACTATTAGTTTAAAAACAGTCCTTTATACTTATACATGAGCGTTAGACAATTATAAAAAAAAGAAAGAAGAATCAATGAAACAATATTCTTTAGAAATAAAAAAACGTTTGAAATAATCAGTATGTACCAGGATAAAAAGGCTATGCCAATAATCGTATAAAAATATTTGAATATATCTTAATGTTTGGTCGATTCAGAAGTGGCTAACCAATTTAAGAAATACTTGTTTTCATTGCTCAAACCGCAGCAAGTAGCACCTCTAACAATAGATCAAAACCAAGAATTGACTGGGTCATTAATTGTTTTTTTTTTACCCCGACTAATCGAAAAGTTGTTAAAGAGGCTATTCTTGCATTGAAATCTTGGAAATCATCCGGATTTGATGAAATATCGAATGATTTACTTAAACTCGCCTCAAAGATTCTTTCTCTCCCAATCACATACGTTATCAACTTCTTGTGTGCTTAAGGAACATTTTCAACGTTATTAAAACATGACTGTGTAATCTCAATTTATTATTTTTTATTATTTTCTCTCTATTAGAAAAGATTCTTGAGACGATATCGAAAATTAACGACTTGTTGACCTACTCTCTGTCAGCGACACACTGTTTTTTTAAGGAAACATGAGGTTTTGAGGTTATTTCAACATGTATTTATTGAAAATGAAGGTGTAGATACTGCACTTGTCGGTCTTTTTCAGCTCTAGATATGAAGTCGGTACCCTTGGGATTTTTCATTGACTTTAGCAAGACATTTGATTGCATTATTTGTGAAATTTTGTTCCATAAAAAGATCAGAGATGGTTTCACAAAATCTAATATATTTCTAACCTCTTGATATTCTATTATACAATCATATTTGATTAGAGTACTTAACATACTAATATTGCAATCAAATAAATTGTTATCTTTTTAACTTTGTTTCCAATCCAATTACTCCAAATTCAAAAAATTCAATATTTAGCACTAGAATTCCTATATCACCATGCTACTTATTGCTATTCTCGTTTACTGTTATGTGAAATTTTGCCCTACCGGCAAATGCCAAACCGCAAATTCCAACATTTCTCGTTTAAAACAGTACCGTTTTTCACTTGACGACTTCATATGTTGAACGTAGTCTTACCCAACCAGTTGTAACAATGCTGTTGAAAGGAATTACCTGAAACAAAAGAAAATACCGGGTTAGAAGGCTAATTAATAGGTACTGTAATATGTAGAGCAGATTTTAGTTAAAAGAGAATTTCTAACATCGTGAATACATGTACATTCAGATTCTTTAATGGTAGAATGCAGCAATGAAGCTAAACTTACTGTAGCTATTGCTATCTCTCGCAAACCCCCATTCCTGAAATCTTACTGTACGATGCCTACTAAACAACCTCTTACGATTTGGGTGAGAAGAGATAAAAGGGACAGCAATATCTCCGGTTAGTTTTACTTCGATGATTTTTCCTACGAGTAAATACTTCTACATCTGCATCTATAACAATACCTGTTCAGTAGAATAATGTATTATGATACTGGTGTAATGAAAAGATAATATAAGAACTTCGGGCAATATTATCCCCGTTTTGGTGTTACAAAGTATTTCAATTTGAAGTTACCACCATTCTTTTAACAACATTTTCAATAACTGCATAATGTGACTCAACTTCACGAATACAATCAGTAATTTTCTCTCTAAGGTCATTAATTGTTTCTGGATCATTAGGGTAAACATTTTGGTTTAGGTAAACCCAAAGACTAGAGACGTTAATCACATGATCTAGTCACCCAATTAAAGATGGGCATAACATTAACAGCCAGAAAGATTTTATTGATATTCCCAAGCATCGTAATTTAAAAGGAATTTCTTGGATACTTGCGCAAAACTTTGGAATGATCTTTTGTCCAGTATAAGATCACAGAGGCTTTAACCAAAAGCTTTCTATATTACTAGCGTTCGAGAAATGTCCGCGATTGCCTAGATTCATTTCAATTACATTCTTATTTAAATCTCCACTGTGTCAGTCTAATGTTCATGGAGTTCTTTTTTATATTGTTACGTAGTGCAAATTGGGGTGCTATTGTGTCTGAAGTTCCTTGTAAACTTGGGGTTAATTAAGAGTAACAGATAGCCACTGCTGATAACCTGATGATGACCCTTTTGATAACCACATATTTAGTTGACACCATTGTGCTTCTTCTCTTCGCGATATCTTTGCAATTATGCATGCAATTTTTATAGTTTATGCACGATAATCATTTACTGCAGATTTTTCTAAACTATATACATATATACTGCGGCAACCTATCTTCGTGTGTGTTGGTTGTTCAAAAAGCTATGTATTATTATTAAATAAATTACAAATAGCTTCCACCATTATCTATCAAAGACGGTGGTTATAATAATAAACTATTCGAATGCGCCTGAAGATTAAGTACGACAACTAGATCATGCATTTAGGTTTTGCAAAATATATTTACATATTGCTACACAGGATAGTATTTTTAACTATTGACCTGATTGACTATTGATTTTTAACAGTTACGTAACACTGTTTAGCTTATAACAGCTTCTGGATAAACCCAGTACTTCGTTCCACCTACTGACACAATGGAGTAAGTAATTTATAATTTTGCTCTGAAGCCGGAAGATATTGCAGATTTACGAGAGATTAATCAACTATCATCTTACGTATCTGACATATTTATTAATTTTACGCAGAATAGATTCTGCAGTTGCAATCTCGCAAGTGAAGTTTATAATTAATTATACCCACTTTATTTATATTTTTGCAGTTGCAGAAGATCATAGAAGAAAAACTATCCAGATGTAGCAGATCCAACGTACCATTATTTATAATAACGTGCGAGGTATACAAAATGTGGTAAGAGGAAGTTGGCAGTTAGACTTTGCAGTTTGTCGTCTATTTAGATAAAATTTATTTCATGCTGTAACATAAAACGTTACACCATTATCCACATAACTATCTCACGCTCACTTTAATACTTATTGTTTGTATCTCGTACCAGATGACATGTTTGTTTGGGTGTACGTGTATGTTTGTACAAGTGGTCGTTTTAATTGCAAAAAGGGATTGCACGCTGTAGTCAACATTTAAAGGTACATCTATAATTAAAGTTGTTTTAAGAATTAACTGTAGCAGAAATAATTAATTAAAGAGTAAATAATTGGAGATCTTTAACGTTTATAGTCTGTATGTAACAAATCTTTGACGATTGTGATTATGAATGACAAACAAATACGACTAAATAGAATTCTGACAACATGGCTGGTTCAGGTGAGCATACTTTTTAACATACTTTTAAACGGTTAACTTATTATTACTATTAGATTCCAAAGACACTTCTCCAGTAGCATAGTGCCAGATTTTGAGGACACACGTATCCTCGCATTAATTCCAACTTAAGATTGCATATTATTGTTATACTTTTCTTGCCATTCTTTCTTGCAGTGCAATTAATCATTTTTACTATGATTTGCTTTCAACATTTGCGCTTAGAATTAGTAAATCAGTATTATTACATATTTCAAACAGCCTCACTGGCAGGGTAACTAAAAACTGCTTTATTTTGATGAACGCATTGAAACATCGCTAAAACAAACCTAAAAATCCATAATACGATAACGGATATATTTATTACATATGTATTAGACGTAAGGAATTAATAATAACAACAGCATACATAGTAAATGAGGCAAATCTTTTAAATTTGCTTTCCTTGAGACTTGATAGAAATATTTGGACCTATTGTATGGCGCATAATACTAATTGTAAGTGTATATAATCAGCGTTTATTGTCACATTAACTAAGTATAACGCAGTATTAGACTAGGTAAAGAAAACCAAATAGGATTTATGCATGTTAAGCAAGTATGGGCAATCTTTGACATGTTGCGGGCCAAACTTTAGTGTGCAAATACGTTCGCAGGCCGCGTTTAAATCCCACACCACTCGATCTTCCTCATTTGGAGTGAGTATGAATAAGTAGTGTATTGTTTTCTTTTAATTGGGTTTTTCAAAATGTCTCGCAGGCCCAATCAAATCCTACAGCGGGCCAGATCCGGCTCGCGGGCCGGTGGTTGCCCATATACGATCTAAAGTATACATTTTATACACCTCACATTAGGTAGCATCTAGAAAGAATCTTCATCTTGCGTATATCAACAAGAAACATTTTAAGTCCTATTAAGAACAATGACCAATAAAAACACTCCGATCTACTGCTAGAGTGAGAAATAATTAAACCTTATATTTGTTGCATTAAGGAGATAATCTGTTGGAAATAAAGAAATATATTTACTTGCATGTAGTGGCAAGTATTTTCCTCCCATGAATAGATCAAGCCAAGAGGACATTTTTTCTTGAAACAGAAAAACCATTTTTTGCTTTGTGGGAATATTGTCGTTAAGTTGTTGAGCGGTGTGAGATTTCTTGACATACATTTTCCCCTTCGTGCCCATAGAAAGAGTGTGGGATAGTCAAACCAGCCTCAACTGGCATCATCATTTTTGACATCATCCGGACAAGGAGTATCGGCTGGAAAATTTCCATCGAAGCATGCGTGGTAGCTCCAATTTGTTAATTTCATTTATTAAGCAGTTCTCTACTGATGCTTTACTACCATGGCTACTGCACTGCGAATAGTATCTCCATAAAAATGTGATCTGTTGGGAACCAAGTTTCACATCCAATCTTTGTCTTCATAGGAAAGGTTACTTCTGAACTGCATGGAGATTTCTATGTCACTCAATATGTTTCGCGTATTACAGTCGCGACTTACATCGAATTGGATTTCATCACTATTTAATAATTTTGTGTTGAAAATTGGGGTCTTAAGTAGACTCAGGACATCTTTACTCTATTAACGTTGACTTAGGTGGTGTAAGGACTATGGTATCTGAATTAACCGAGTTTCTCACCTGTATATAGATGAAATTTTTTATGCAGTATATTACGTACAGCACTCTCTATTTTGTTGCTACATCTAATTATAATTAAGATTTGAATTCGTTGCTTATCTGGTAAATTATGTTAACAATATTGCCAAACAAATACATACAATCTGTGCATGCAATGATCTGAAATAATATTAGAAGTGTAAAATTTCCTTAATTAAGGGAAACCTACGTATTACGTAACGAAATATCATGAATAACTTAACACACCAAAAATAAAATTACAACTAAGTAATTAAATTAACTTAATAAACAGGTTACTGTGACCCTGTTTTAAAAAGCAGTTTTACATTCTACAGAAAGAAAAAAAATGCGAATTTTCAGTTTGTCTGCGATTTTACTTATTCGGGTTTACACTGTGAATAACTGAACAACTGCATAAATATGTCAGTATCTAGGAATTTTAGTTTTAGTTGCTTACTAAATCTTCTCCGCATTGACATGTAACAAAATCTTTTAACTAACGATAGAAACACGTTTAATTATTTAAATAAAACCAGGCATACGTTCCCTAATATTAATACATTACATCGGAAGCTCGCACATTCAATGTAATTACAATTTATTATTACAAATTCTGTTGTATGATTTAATACAATATTTCTAAAATACTCTGAAAATGTAAGTTTACCTGCAGCAATATATACTTCATGTTATTACGACTACTTGATAGTAAGATTTTCACATAAAATACCTGCATACAAGTATCATGACATCGTTATATCTGCTTATTTAACTGAAGCTCGTAAATAAATTATAAAATTTCTTTCATGTCTTCAACAGAAGAAAACGATTATCTAGAATCGAATTCGAGTGTAATATTTCTTTAGGACCTTCGTAAGATCAAATAAGTTACATACATCATTGCATTATTGAAAAAAATCTTCTTCATATAGCGACAATAAATGGCTTCCAAAACGCCTCGCAAAGAAATGTAACAGACAAGGTATCTGCGCTGCATAACGTCGTCGTTGCGAATAAATTATTTTGACACCCACCCGGATGACACTCGCTCTGCCTCAGGTAATACTTCTCTCGGTCTTGAGCGGAGAGAAACTGCACCGAGCGGTTTCCACATAAAATATTGCAAGGTTAACTGGTTTTAAGTTGAGTATAATGAACTTAAGCAGATGGAATATTAGAAAAATGCGGGTAAACCTATTTGCATAAAATGTTATATATAACAGGGTTGCGTTGTACAGTGGAACGACGCTGATGAAAAAATATGCATACACTTCAATTTCGTGATAATTTAATAGCACTGTCGATGTTAATGTAGTTATTTGACGTATCTATACTGAATTGTTATGGAGAATGAAACAGTACGCTAACTTTATAATTGTAATTTAGGATGACTTGCCTTACGATGAGAACATAAAATCACCAGCTCTAGATATTTAGTATTAGTAGTAACACTTTTACAAATAAAGCCCAATCTTCCTTCTCTCTTGTTTTATTTTGAATGAACGTAAACCTTATATCCCCTTTTAACCACACATTTACATACGTACAGTAATTAACCATGAAATTGGGAATGGAAAAAGTACAAAACAATTTTTGCGTACTATTTTATTAACAACTCTTTAAGTAAATGAATACAAATGTAGTATTAGTATTTAGCATGTCCTCTTTTGATTTAATTTCTTTTTAATCCACCGTCCTTTGTATCTTGCGGTGTTGTACTACCATTCTCTTATGTTTGTCTTCAGAGTTTCTTGTTTTGAGCCAGTTGTTTGGCTTCAATCCATCCCATACTTCTTTTTTCTAATGTTCTATTCATATGTCCTTTCCAGGTGTTTCGGGGTCTACCTATTCTGTTTTTGTCCTCTGTTTTGGCTTCAGAAATCATCTTTGTTATTTGATCTTCTTCAATTCTGTGTATATGTCAAGCCATCCCAGTTGTCTCTTCTCTATGATTATTTTTATTGGCTTGATATTGAGACTATTAGTGATTATCGTGTTTCTGATTTTGTCTCCCCTTCTATTCTTCTTAGGAATCTCATTTTCATGGTCGTGACTTTGCTTTTAACTCTATTCGTGGTTGTCCATGACTCGCTGTCGTATATTAGTATTGGTCTGAGTACTCCTTTATACACTTCTGTCTGTATTTGTTTTGGTATTTCTTCTTTATCTAAAAATGCATTTCTTAATCTATTTTGCGGATTTTCCTATTCTCTCATTTATTTCTTTCTCTATTCTCCCGTTCTGTTTAATAATTATTCCTAAGTAATTATAACTTTTAACTTGCTCCAAGGCTGTCTCTTTGATTTTGATGTTATGTTTCCTTCTTCTACCGTTATTATCATTGTGTTTGTTTTCGTCGTGTTTATCTCCATGTTTATCTTTGTTAGTTCTTTTTGGTATATCTTCAAGTTTTGCTGTAACGTCTTTTCTGAGTCTGCTATCAATACTATATCATCTGTAAACATTAGTTCTTGTAAGTTAATTGCATTAATTTTCCAGTTTTCTACTTTCATGTTTTTTCCTTTTTGTTTGGCTAGTATCATCTATTAATATAGAGAGTAACAATGGGCTTATAATACGCATCCCTGCTATAATCCAATTTGTCATCTCTATCATTCCTCTCTCTAGCCCTCTGCTTTCCAGGTTCTGCCATACATCTTCCCTTTTTACCCTATCAAAAGCTTTTTAAACTCTATAAGACATGTATGTATTTTCTTTCCTTTTCCTGTAATTTAGTACCATGTTTTGAGAAATAGGTTACTGTAAAGTTCGAAAGTAGGCAACAATTGCAATAGTGGGTGGATTGTTATGAAAGACTGCGGTTTTTATCATGCCCTATTTGTATGCATCGAGATGACAAGTTCGGCTGCTTAAAGTCTGTTGTTCAGGGCATGATTCTACCACCAAAATTACCTCCAATGTTAATGTCACTTGCAGCACTGTCTTGCTCAAACTATTGTTTGTATGTAACAATAGAGTGTGTGCTCTGCAGAAGCATCTGAGGCCCTATACAAAAGGTATCAGAACTCGCTGCTGACATCTTTCACTATTAATAGTGATAATATGGCCAGTATCATCAGTAACAAAGAGTCTGTAATGCTATATTCAAAAATGATACACCACACAGTCACTTCTTGACCACAAGGAGGTAACACAATCAGTTCCTCGAGAGGCGCAAACCCAATGAATATAAAGGCCTGACTATTAATGTGGCCAGGAAGTGACACATACAATTTATCTGAAACCAAACATTGGCCAAGAACTTGTTATTTCGAGCACACTGAAGCCAACGTTGCATGCTATCATTCTTGTCTGGTTTAGTTTATAATACATTTGAATTTTGCAAGAGAAATCGAAATATCTTTGATTATTAAACGCATTCGATTCTCGGTTTATATACAATTTTGTGACACGCCTCTTGTTGGCAATTATATGACGGTTCGATTATTGTATTATGTGTTTATTTATTAATTTTGATTAAGATTTCTTAAATTATAGTTTGTAAACTATTTGAAATAATTCTACGTTAATAGTCAATGATTGTAATTCGTACGCAACATGTATGAGAGCCAAAAATCAAGATATCATGATAAATGACTCCTTATTATAAATGACATAACCTATTATTACAGAAAATTACTGTTATTATAGTACACTCATGCTTGAAACTATAGACGGACTCTCAGTTTCGGATAAGCGACCTCCTGTGATCTTTTAATTATCTAACAATCTTAGCGCTTGGTTGCACTTGGATAGTTTGACGTTAGCGTAATTTTGATATTAGAAAAAAAAACAGTTGTATTCTTGTTCGATTGTTGCAAGATATGATTATTATAGCAACATAGTTGGCACTTTAAATGGTTCTAACTTCGTTACAACGGTGCTAGGAGAAACAGTTAATTTATTTACAGGCAAAAAAGGATATAGCGATCTCTGTTCACTTGGTACAGATATTCCCCATTGCTGTTTTTGAGAAAATATCTATCCACCTAGAATATTTTACCAGAATTGCTGTCTGGCTAATAGTGGGGTTAATTTCTCATACTACATTGGCGTGTGAAGCCAAGGAACGTTAATCTATTTTGTGGTGAATATTTACGTGGTTTCGTTCTTTGAGTCTTTCCTTATACACAAATATCAGTGTGCATCTTTAAGTGAGAATACTTTCTGCAATATATTAATTCGGTACTTAGTTACAGTACATTGTCCTTCATGCTGCCAGCCAATAACATAATGGAGATGTTGAAAATCTAACACTGTTACAATATTCTGCTTTCACACTCTTGTATTAATCATTTCATTCTATATTGTTTCGGGTGTCATGTCACATATTTGGTCATAAACCATTGCTTGGCTACTTCAGAGTTATAATACATAGTTGTTGAGTTGAGGGTACGTATACAAAATGATGCAAAATGTTTAGCAGTGTAAACAGAAATTATGTTGAAAAGTAAAATCTTTTGAATTTAATCAACTGCTTTTATACAATTATGCAAATATTTTAACTCACACTAATATCCCTTTTTTTAATGATGTGCTTTTAGATCGCCAGGATGCAATGGTAGTAATTCCAATCAATAGTACCATAAGCGAGCCAGCTAGCCAAGAATTGAATAACTTTAATTGTTTAAACTTTGCATTGATTTAAGAAAGAAGTCAGTCCCACCAGCAGTCGAAGGTAATATAAATTTTCGCACATCTGAAGGTTGTATTCGCATATGCCAACGTATTTGATCTTTATATTAATACGGAAATGTCAATTATGACTTTGCAATGAGCGCCTTGGGCCATCGAAAATACATTAACATGAGACGTAAAGACTATTTAATGTTGTATAATGTTTTTTCATAAAATAATTGATACATATTTACTAACCAATTCAATCAAATCGTTTTGATACCATGACCACCATATCAAGTCGCAGCTATACAACAATGCACATTTAAAATTGAAAATAATATAAGAGAAAAGAGAAGAGAGACCAGCTTTGATAGCAGTAGTACGACTGCCGGTGCGCCTTCCATTATACCAAGAAACAAAACAAAGGCACAATGTAGAGAGAAAAGCGATTGTTTCTAGTTTTTTTATTTGTCAAGTCACTGATCACGATCAACGGTAATATAACAATGGTATCCCACAGAGAGTTAGATGCAACGGTCTATCGCACCTAAACGAACATCTAAAGCTTACGCATGCCTGAAATAAATGTTTGACTAAATATTTAGATCTAAGCTGTAAGGTAGTAGGAGAATTAAAAGAATATGATTAACTCAGCTTCCTTCCTATTACGTTAGATCGCGATAAAGCTTAATAAACGGTGCTCAATTTATTTCTAATGAACAAATGATCAAGGAGCAAACGCGTATTTACAACGATATGCATGGCTTACATGTAATCTACATAATTCTCGCAGCTTGCTTGGAAAACACGTTCGGCTAGCGACCAGGTGGTGACGTTACTATTATTAAGCAACTTCAATAAGTAAAGAGTGTACGTAATACATGTAAATGCCCTCTAAAAACTTTATGCAGCCAGTACTTCTCCACTTTTAGTGCAGGGACAGAGTAATAATCTAATGCAAGATAATAAACATGTAGCGCATATTGCCGAGTAAGCTGAACTTTCATGTACGAATTACACTCTTATATGTCGTGTTTGTTTATTTGGGGTCAGTGTTAATGACCTCATACGTACACATCATAATCAACAAGCTACCAGGAAGAAATTGTGACATAAATCTTAAAATCGAGATGGTAATTATTCACTAGCGGTTCACAGAAAAGTACTCCGAAGTTGTAATCATGGAGTGGATTAAACTTAATGGTTTCCAATATGTTTATACGTCGACAACAAGCCTAAAGGATATAAAAAAATACAACAGGGTCGTTACTAATTTTGCATTACCGAATGTTCTTTATCTCATTCCCAGAAAATATGTCAATTGGCTACAGAATCTTAAAATTTTGAATTTTTCAAATTTTTAATTATAACAAGTTTACAACATTTAAGCTTTCTCGATCTTATTCTTCTTCAATCAAAGTATAAAATTCAATCGCTATAAATTATATATGTAGCTGCCGGTCTAGATTCAGCAACAGTACTTAGATTGCAAGGTAGTTATATAAAATATATCAACAACTAAGCAATGAAATGATTGTTTTCGGGATTGGACTGTGTCATGGTGTTGTCGGGGTTGTCAAGTCCAAATAGAAATCAAAATACAAATAAAAAGGGCAGAAGTGGAACAGGGACAAGATAAAAAGTCTAGAAAAAGCGGAAGAACCAACAAAAAGAAAAAGCGACAGCAAAAGAAAGAAAATGAGAAAGGAAGAAAAGAAAGGCATCAAAGAAGGGAAAGAAAAAGAAAAAAGGGCGGAATCTTGGCGTTTCGCCTTCAACGTTTTCGCCTCTAGCATAGTTGACGCTTTGGTTCCCCTGCCCTTCTCCTGAAGAAGTCTCCTAAGATCAAAGCGAATGGTTGAAATCTCGCTGTCTTTTCCTTTTTTCTTTTTTTTTATTATCCCTTTGTTTCTTATGTTAGTTTTCCTTTCGCTTTATCTTTTTGTTGGTTTTCTCCTTTCCTCTCCCTTTTATTCCCCTTTATTTTCTCTTTGCTTTATATTCATTTTGTTCTATACTTTACTAGTCCCCACGTAATACCGTAAACAGTTTATTACTGACCCTGGCAGTGAAAACCTACGTATTCATTTCAATGAAGCAATTAACAGCATATTTTTTCATAAACTGGGAATTTCATTCTTTAAGTTTACAGGAAAATTTATCAATCATTAATGATCGGTGCTCTATGAACAAAATTCAATTAAATATTCCCAAATGCGCTATACATACCTTTACTCGTTCTTCACAACCGTTAGTATTCGATTACAATATTCCCAAAACGTCCATACATAGCGTGAGTGTTTACAAGGATCTCGGGGTGCTATTTGATGCACAGCTATGTTCTTCTCGGCACATCGATGCTATCTTCTCTTCGGCTGCCTTGTCGCTTGGTTTTTTGTTTCGAAGTTGTAAACATTTTTTCAATAAGAGATGCGTTAGAAGTTGTGTATTCCTAGAATATGCATCGTCCGTTTGGTACCCATATTATCATTATCAGCAATTGTTAATTGAACGTGTTCAGAAAAGGTTTCTGAAATAATTATCTTTTAAGTCAGATGGCACTTATCCTAGACGTGGAATGGATTATAGAAGTTTACTTAATAGGCACAAATTGGAATTGTTATCTTGTCGTAGAGATGTAGCCACTGAGTTATTCACCATTTTGTTGATTCTCCAGCTCTACTTTCTCGTATACCGTTTTCCGCCCCTCGGTATCGTCACAGATCGTGTGACACGTTCAATTTGCCTACTGCACATACCAACATCTTACTAAAGGCACCCTTAACATATATGTATTGGCATGCAAAACACTACGTACCCGGATCGATTTCTTAAATTTTAAATACACCTATGAAGTTGTTAACCAGTGTATGTTTCTGTGTCTTATTTTTTTGTTTTGTTTCTTTTTTCTCTCTTTTCTTATATAACTATTGTAATTACTGATTGCACTGCATATAATTTATTTACTTTATTATTATTATTTTATTTAATTTTATTTAAATTTCAATTCTACTTTTACTTAAATTATAAAATAATTTTTGTTTGAAAATGTTAGTCAGGTAAGCAGGTACTTAGTTATTTTCAATTTCTTAGACTGGTAACATCATTTTATCAACATGTTAAATTGCCTTCCTCTTGTTTTCCTTTTCTTACGTTTGACGGTCGCTGAATCCATGGTGTAAGACATTTGCTAATATTACTTTTTATCATGCACGAATGTGTTCCAACGCATACCATTCTTTTGATACAGAAACTAATAAAATAATTAAACAGCGTTTGAAGAGTATTATCACGTATTAAATTATGATAATCCTAATTTACCAAGTGTACCTTCTAATGACATCATACTTTATTCTATCAGTCTGGTTTCGACAACTAAAAATTCGCCGGTAAACCTAAAAAGAATTGAATGGCACTGAATTATCTCAAAATACTTAAAGTATTAACATATATTTCTATATATTACACTCCCAACATTTATCCTAAGTAATAGTCTTTAGAAATATCTTACTCCAACTACATATCCATATATTGGCCCTAACATATTTATTAGAAATATAAAATGCAAAAACTTCCAGTGAATTGGGCGTATATAAATATTTCACGAAGTGTTTTATGTAACTTTACAGAATACATTTAAAGTTCAGATATACCCTTAAGCTATTCTCAATATGAAAACATAAGTCCGACCCCGAAAACGGGATATTAAACTCTCCGCATACGCCACGCTATATTTGACAACTTTTCGAGAACACGATGCAAGCTATTTTATGGAAATGATTGAATAGTTTGAATGATCTGGTACGTACATATATATTTTTGAATATAGCCTCCTTCGAAAATCCAATTATGCGTTATTCAAATTTAATACGAATATATAGTGAGATGCAGGTTAACGGTGAATTCCCGCATTGTTGTAAGGATTGTCTCTCATAAAGATGCACAAATATTTCAATCAGATAAATTTAAGTACATATCTTCACATGCATATGCCAATCGTAGCATACGAAATCGGGTGGTACTACTGCGCTATTCATAGTGCAAGTATATAGAACGAACGTCAAGGTTCGAATTAAATAAACGCGACCTTCAACTGCGACGTCAATGAAGCCGCGTAAGATTAAATACCTAACTGCTCGAGTGGTATTCAATTGTAATCTAATTTTCAATACGTATTTATACGGGCCAGATTTCCAATTCAAATACATATAGCGTTTCCAAATATCTCGCCGATATAAGGGCTTTCGAGAGTATATCTCCGCATATGAAAAGTTTTTCGCAGTAAAGCGAATGTATTAGAAAATTCCGAATTCTGGGTGAGGTATGTGTCTATAGCATTACGGTAAATTGCAGATAAGGAATTTCGATTATAAGACACGACTGCAAAATTAGGTTAACGAAAAATGCGTATTGTTCTGTAATTACGTCCAATGCGTTTAATAATTTCTAGTCGCTTCGCGTAGATGCTTTTATGTTTTTCAACACTAAATAATATTAGGAATCTTGTATATTGGTAGGTTATTTGTAACTTGTATGTTCTTGTTAATTGCATTGAAGGAAAATAACGAATCTATCAGTCAAGTCACAGAGTACATTGTTTTTTAAAACATGCCATACATTTTATATTAGGTTTAGGAATATTGCAGGGATAATCTAGGAACGGCAAATTATTGAGTTGACATTGTGATGGAAAGCATTCTCCTTTCATACAATTTCAAGCAAAAAGAATACTCCTATTTCTAGGGAAGCATCAGTTCTTCTTTCCTTCTCCGGCATTATGTCATTTTTCTTACCCACAGCAGCACAATTTAAAAATCTTGTATCGCAAAGCAAAATTAAATTCACGTCACCACGCAGCAGAAAGATGTTTGTTTTAATTTATTAATACCCTCAATACGTTTTCTTTACTGTATAGCAGTCAGAGATAGATTAATACTTACCTATGTATATGCCCGAACGTAAATGAGTCTAAGTGATAAAATAATTGCCAAAGATGTGTATCGTAACAAACCGACTTAATTATAGTACAGAATACCATGTTATAATTTATCCGAAGAAAGAAAGAGTTACCAACGAACGTAGTTTCTTGGTTTGGTATGTAGTAGTGAAACATTCCCACACACTAGCTTAATGACACCCGTTGGCGAAATATGAAAGATAGATGAGAGCTTTTAACTCCCTGGTTATATCATAAGGTTATATTGCATAAAGCACTACCATATTTGTACGAAAATATTAGCTTTAGTACTGATGTCCATAATATTTCTACTCGATTCCGCGATAAAATCTCATACGAGAGATCATTCAAATTCAATATATACAAGAGGTA
The DNA here is from genome assembly GCA_023509865.1 of Trypoxylus dichotomus. Taxonomy (NCBI): domain Eukaryota; kingdom Metazoa; phylum Arthropoda; class Insecta; order Coleoptera; family Scarabaeidae; genus Trypoxylus; species Trypoxylus dichotomus. The sequence continues at coordinate 53,583,253 of CM042076.1, read as the reverse complement.
TAACAATCTGCCTAAATGTGAAGGTTAACACCGCTACATAGGTTAAATTGTTTAACAAATTAGCTGTAATGTTCGAATACTTTTAAAATTAGGGTTTAAGTATGTACGAGGGCTGTTCGGAAAATAAAGAACGTTTTGTTTTCATACGATGTTCACTTATTGAATCAAAGCTAGGATTGAAACCAAAATCCAAGAAAATACGCGTTTGTCAATTAGTGAACTGCACTCATTCTTTCACAAAACCAAACGAATGGCAGCTGCACTGACATTTCTTAGTCGCTATGACAAGGATGGTGATGCAGTTTTGAATCACATTCTTACTGGTGATGAGACTTGGATATTACGTTTAATACTAGAAGCATAGCGTTAATTAATATAAAATAATCCGCTATTCCCAACGAAACCAGAAAAAGCAAAACAAATTTTGAGCACCAAGAGGATTATGGCTGCCATGTTTTGGAATTGTAGGGTGCCCTGCTGATCAACTACATGCCTTGAGGTGAGACCATAAATGCAATAGCCTACTACCAGACGCTTCAACGACTTTGCCACGCTATTCAAACCAAGCGGCGTGGAGTGCTAAGCGGAGTCAACCTCCTTCAGGATAATACACGTCCGCATGCAGCGGGAGTGACACATTACCTGCTTCAGCAGTTTCGGTGAGAAATTTTTCAACATCTGCCATACAATCCGGACTTAGTTTCCCAGTGATTTTCACTTATTCCCCAAATTGAAAGATTTTTTGGGCGGACAACGCTACAGAAGCAATGATGCACTTAAAGGACCCGTTACTCAATGGTTCAACAACTTGGCGGTAAAACTGTAGCATCAGTAGTAAAATAAAGATTTCTACATGATTAAAGAGAAATGTGTTCAGCAAAATAGAAGAATTCCTTCACTTTTCCAGTACTTTACCTCCAATAAGAACGTATCAAAAATGTTATATGAGCAACGTAGAGAATGAGATAGTATTGAAACCCAAGAATATCATAACAGAACGTAAACCGAATTGGAGACATTCTTCGTGAAGGAACTTTTACTTAATTTTAATAATTCTTCCTTATTAAATTCTAAGTATACATCACGCAATCTTTTAAATTCACTGTTGTGAGAAATATTACCAAGGAATTTTAATTTCCTTCGCTAGTATCCTTATACTATAACATTGCTCTTAATTTCTCCTGTAAACTATGCTAGATATAATGATGCTTTAGACCAAGTATGGGCAAGACATGCTGTGCGTCAAAGTTTAGTATGCAAATACGAGCTGCGTTTAAACCATTCACATGTCACATTTTCTTATTTTAATAAATTGCATTATAATAACATTGTCGTATTATTTCATCTGATCATCATGATATCTATCACTAAAAATTATGAACACTACCCTAAAACATTACTTTAAAATGCACTACTACGAGCCGCGAACGTACTAAGGTTTGGCCCACAACATGTCGGAGGTTGGCCATACTTACTCTAGACTCTAGGTGTATATGTTTTGGAAGCTAAATGATCGAATACATTCTAAAGAGAGACAGAACTGATTTAGGCATCGTCTACATTGATAAATTCTCCAAAAGAAGTACAGTGAATTTGTGGTAGATCAAGGTAAACTTATACGTACTCTACCTTGAGAAAATTATAGGTGGAAAATGATGCATAATTCGTAGGAGATGCAACGTCAGCCTCTATATCCAAAGAAAGATAATAATCGTCTTCGAGGCACAGCAGGAAAATCATTACAAATGACAGTGATTGTGCATGCTAGGTTAGAAACGACGAAATCTAGTCATTATCACTCATTACTTGGTTTCATTGCTTTAGGTCCAGAGCGTCAGAAATCTAATAATTCTAACGTTGTAGTAAAGTTAGTCGATAACAAAATATATCACCGATTTGGCTTAATAAAGACAAGAAATATCCAAAGTTTAACTAAAATTAAACGATATATACTTCCATCCATCTCATTACAAGAGGTTTGTTATAAAACTATAAGTATTGCGTTTCCTATTATAGCTGTTTAGATCTTTTTTTATAAATATGCTTAGTGTTCTTAAGTTACAATTTTCTTAATTTGCTATTAATAACACTATAATCTGTTCATAATAATAATAATTGTTTTTATATTAATATATTATATTTTTTAAACCAAATTTTGTAAAACCTGGTCGTCCTTCTCGGTCGTTCAGAACCTTTTCTACGATATAGCCTACTTCTGGTATTCGAACATGTCTGGAATGTTACAAGTTGAAAGGTTACTTTTTAGGCCTTTAATTCTACATGAGTCCACAGATCATCTTATTAGTAGAAAACCCAGGCGAATAATAGAAAATATTCGTTTAGATGGAACCGTAATTTCTTATTAAATTCTCTCTATAAATGGTATAAACTTTCCAATAAAAATTTAATGATTCATTAGTCTCAACACAGTATAAAATTTGGTTCAAAAATATATACTTCTTAATTCATTTTTTCTTGTCGCATAATATACATATTTGCTTTGTAATTATTATAGTTTCTTGGTAAGCTTAATTTTTACAGATGTTATCAAATTTGGTAGAGAGATAGATACTTCAGAATATACCATTATCATAATTGATTTTTTACATACCGAGGCTTAACAGTAGGAATAGATTACCTTTTTATCTTCCCGTGGCTAGCACGCGCCACCATTTGCAGTCACCAGTTCTGCCTATGCATATGCATCTAAATTTGATGTTTTTAACATTACTATCAACGCTTTGAGGCAACTTTTGTTTGAGCAATTTCTTGTTGCTTAAGGAATTTTTACATTTTCGTTTTCTATTCTTTTCTTTTGGTTCTACATATTACTCTTGTTTTATAATGGTTATCATTGTAGGATTATCCTGTAATAAACTGTATGGTGTTGGGTAATAAATAATAAAAATTATAATAATTATTATTATAATTGACTACGTTTTATTCGCTACTCTTCAAAATGGGAGCTAAATCTTTACAGCATATTTCATAACGATTTCAACATTTTACTGGACATGGATGTTTTGAATATTCTACTAAAATCGCATATTTTGCTTATGGTAATAAGATCTATAATAAACTGCAGCTGTTTCGTTCATCAAAGGTCTTTTATTAGCGGCCAGATACCACATTTTTACATCACGCTTGATTAGCTAGCGTACGCGATTGTTTACGATTCCAAAAGTGGTATCGAAGTACAAGAACGCTCTGCCAAATTTTCGTGATAGGTTATTTAACACTGTTTACAAAGAAAAAACGGGTCACGTACACAACGAAAGTAGACTATAAAGATTATATTTTTAACGAATTGTTTATATCGTCCATTTATATGTATCCCACCTTCTATTCATTCCGATATAACAATTACGTAATATTTAATGATGCTTAGACTATACACATATTAGTTCTATAAACACAAGTAACTACGAAATATACCGCTTTAACGAATGATTTGCTATAAAGTTTTATATTCGCAGGTACATACAGTTTAACCCAAAAAAATATCAAACAGCGTATACATACTGAAAGCGAAATTTGGGAAGTGTACAGAATGTGTACACGAATAGCAAGCATATGTAGAAATATAAATTTTATGACTTGTTAGACTAGTCAAGCGCAGGAAATTAATTCTATAAAAAAAGGTGCCTAATGTAAGATTTGACGACGTTTCTCGAATATGTCTCTGTTTATAGTCCATATTTTTCAGTTTTCTGTTGTCGCATTTTAACATGAAGACGTCAGTTGAACGTGTTTCAGTGATTGTTGGTATTTTCACCTATACGAACTTCTCGTTAGAATTGCTTTACCAGAATATATTAATCATGTACAGTAGCGGCCAAAAATTAATGGTAATACTTACAGAAATGATGCTATCTTCAAATGACGATATGTTACAAAAATATGCTATTTCCTCTGCATGATTTACACTAATTTGAGTGTAATTGAGATTAGTATGGATAAAATAAATTAGTAATTACGGTAATTACGAGGGTGGGTCAAAAACTAATGCCTCCCACTTCCTTTCTCTTTTTGATTGTGAAGAAATTAAAATGCAATTACATAGATTGAAAGCCAAAGATCCTGTTTCTTAGGCTACTGACGCACGGATGTTTTCACGACCTCCTCATCTTCAAAGTGAATTGTACGATAACCATCTTTTAGCAAGAGATGGAAATCTGATGGTGCTAGGTTAGGGCAGTATGAGGGTTGAAGCAAGACTTTCAATTCAATTTGCACAATCTCTTCAGTGGTGTGACGATTGGTCTGTGGTCTTGCATTGTAATGCAAAAGAAGAACATCCGTCATAGCTTTTGTTGGGCGAACTAGCCGAAGACGCGCTTTAACTTTTTAAGCGTTCCGACAAATCGGAGAGGATTTATTGTGCATCTCAAAAAATCAACCACAATCACACCTTATGCATCCCAAAACACTGTCGCCATAACTCTTCCTGCCAATCGCACAGTTTTTAACCTTTTCGTTCTAGTTGAGTTTGTGTGATGCCATTTCATTAACAGCCTCTTTGATTCAGGTTCAAAGAAATGAACGCATGTTTCGCCGCCGATCACACATTTTTCCAGAAGCTTCTTTATTCTTGTCGGTTAAGATTCTTGGTACTCACTTTGCACAAACCTTGGAATAGCCGTTGTCGAATAATCGTCGTTACGTTGCCTTTAATGAGCCAGAGAATCCGACAGAATTAATCTGCAGCCATCTGGCGGCCACCACGAATAATGCCATCGACTCGCTGAATATTACGTGGAGTCACTACAGTCAACGGCCTGTTGCTCCCCTTTTCGTCGAAGCACAGTCTTTGTCCTTTAACTTAGCAACGAACCCATCATCTAACAGTGCTGATATCCACTTCTGCATCACCGTGCACATTTTTCAGTCTTCAATGAATGCGAATGAGTGTCCTACCTTCTTAAGAATTCAATCATGGAACGTTGTCTAATACGAACATTAATGTCAGCCTTCTTGTGGGCGACTGAGTTAAAATGTCTTCAATACAACAGCTCTGCGCGGTAATAAGGGAAACACTACCAAATCATAATTTTTTGCACTCCCATGTTTTGAAAGTATATTGGGACAGATGCGTTTTGTTCTACGCTCTCTAAAGCCAGATTAAACGATTTTACTTACATCATTCGAGAGAATATTTTGTCATCTTATGTCGGCCATTTAATAATGTTATTTAGCGAACACCAGATAGCGGTTAATATTCTGCCTTTTTTCATAAGAGGCCTTCTTCTTGGACTTCTAAATACCAAATTATTTTCTTCTAATTGTCTCCGGATTGTTTTGTCAGTAACGTTGAAATGTGACTCCTGTTTTAATTCGATTGCTGTTATAAAAGGATTAATCTTTGCGTAGTATCAAATGGCAAATGGTTTAGGAACTGGTCAACATGCATGTGATTGACACTCGCAAGCATACCCAGAAATAACAGCATAATATGCCATAATAATAATAATACAAATTTATTGTCCAATAGATGTAAACCTGATTACAGGAAAATGTATGAAGCTACAAGGTAGTTAATTAAATGAAGGATAATTAACATACAATTACAAAATAAACAAGCCTTGAAATAAACAAAAAGAAAGAATAAAAGGAATGATATGAATTAGGTAAATAAAGCAAAATAGGTTCCCACAATTTATATAAAAACTAATAACTGTTTGATTATCGGCTGTAGAGTTGGAAAAAATTACGTAACCAGAAATTTCATTCAACTATTGAAAACAAATTATAAACTGCAAATAAACCAAATTATTCCAATTACTTACTTCTGCTTCCTGGTGTTTGCACTACTTTTAATTCAAAAGAGGCATCATTATCAGCAAATTCCAATAATTACCAATAGAAATTTAATAATAGATGAAATGAATTATGCATAGTTGGACAGACTAATATAGGTAGTAGATCTACCAATCGTAAATTCCATCTATATTTGACTGAGCGATGACAAGTCTAAGTTAACACGTTCTAACATTTTAAACATATATTTTAACGCTTGCTCATCAGGACTGTACCACTCTGAATTATCATACTGTAAGTGGCAAGCTATAAAACGAGAAATCTATTTTAGAAACACAAAGCGGCGCGTATTTTAACTTAACCCTGAGAAATATTACTTTGATGACGCCGTCCAATGTGTAATGATCTCAAATCTGGTAGAAAAAGAAAAAGCCGGAACGGCTTTTAGATCAATAAAGTACCCATTAGCTGATTACGTAAATAACTGAGAATTGTAAATTAATAATTATGTTTGTGGGCTGTTGACTTATGGCTTTTAACCTTAAGAAAAATGCAAATTGTTGTGAAATATTCGGACTAATTAGTTTCGTTTTATCTACGAAACGATAAATATCTGAAACAAGCCGATGTGACACGTTGCATAAATAGTTGGTAATTTTCAATTGAATTGATAACTGTATGAAATTCTAATAACTGTACTGAAATATTTTTTCTTGTTTTAAATAGTGCTATCTATTACATGGACCTGTGGTTTTACCAAATAACGTAACGTAGTTTTGGATCAAAAAAGGAGAAAGTCAGGCTAACGGTTGGTATTATCATATAGCTAAGCGCTGCTTTTATATTATCCTTGTTCTAAAAAAAGTTTACTAAAATATTTTTAGTTATGCCAAGTTTATTAATATGCATCCAGTATTAATTAGATTAGCGATGTGAGACTAGACATTTCGCAGAGAAATTACTATAATGAAAATATGATCAGCTTCTAGGCAAATACATCTATACGACTTAATAAATTTTAAGTAACTTGAGTATTCTGCTTTATTAAAAAAAATAAAATAGGTACTTCAAAAGCGCGATAAGTGCATCACTCTACGTCAACTAATAAAACGTAATATCGTCGGTCACATATACTCCAACCACAGGTGCTAATCTCAGTGGTTGCCTCACTACTCCCAATGCTAATTCCGAGTATCCAGATTATATCAGTAACTTGATTATTACTACTCAATGCGTTCAGATTATTTTTACAGTCAGTTACAAGTTAGGAGAAAGACTTTCCTGCCCTTAAACGCTTGATTTTCAAAGAAAATTTTAGTTGATCTATACCTTACTCCTTTAGAAAAAGAATATACATTAGGCAAAAATTTCTGCTTAGAATACTGAAGCAAGACCGCTCCTACTGTAAGTCTGAATGATATAAAATTTGCAGCAATAGATCCTTGCACTGGCACCTATATACATTTTGGAACCACTGTTATAAAGACTACAACCAATCTTAAAGTCGTTATCACTACCTCAGTAATTCCCATTGGAAGAACGTATATCAAAGGATTATCCAGGAGGTGTATTGCAAAATACCTCGATAATAGTCGGGCCCGTAATTCTTTGAAATGCAGAAAGCTTTGTGCTTGAGACGTATTTACAGCGAAATAACAGTCTCTTAAAGAATACACAGGTATCGCAGTAAACTTCACATGTATCACAGTAAATTTGTTCGGAACTCTGCCTTTCAAAAGCACATGGACTATCATTGTCAATCGAGTTAGGTAACCAATTATGAGAATTATCCAGTATATTCACACTCCTAGTACATATAGTCCTTTGCAACCGTTATTTTAAAATGTAGATAAAGAAAGGACAAAAAAACATTACAATTGCAACAACAAAATTATTTAGAAAGTAACAACCAATTTCCAGTAAACATTTCTGATTTATGTGGTGCAAGTAAGAGGCAGTTTGTTTAACATGTGTCGTAGTTGTGATTGTCATTGTAGTTAAAAAGTAGATTTATTTTTTTATGAGAAGCAAACGGTTTCTAAAATATATAGGTTATAAAGATCAGTAATTGATGACTTTCAAGCAGATCTCTGCATGAATATTCCAGGTCAAATAATATTCTAGTTGTCTGTTTCTGCATTAAAAAGGTTCTTTGAATTTCAGATTGCATACCTAAGTGAATTATTTCACAACGCATACGTAATATAAAATTAGTACTGCAAATCTTACGTAATTGTCCAAATACATAAAATGCTTCGAAGAAGAAACTACACAGGAATTATTAATGTGGAAAATCTTTCGAAGATATTTCAAAGTCAAAGATCTTGCTATCCAAGCATACGTGATATTATAAAAAAAACACGTTGCTTGTTTTCATCATTAATTGTAAGAATAGTGAGGAAAACCTCTTCATTTCGAGGTGATCAATTATTGCCTGAGTCTCTTAATAGGATATAACTTCCAGATAAGATGTACTTTTCAGAAGCTAGAGCTGCGGTCAACTAACTGATTTGTTTAATTTGTGGGTGAAGCGCAAAACTGGTCTTCTATTTGATCGTTACGAAAAATGTTCGCACAATGTAACCAGTAGGAATATGAACTGACGAAATATTTGATGTTGAGGTGTCCACTTTCAGAGATCTTCAATCTCATTCATCTTTGATGGTAAGTAAATGTATATTGTATGAAGTGAAAAAGTAGAGAGGTGCTCAAATCAGGTGTGTTTTATTTGGAAAAGTATACTCTGTGCGCATTCTTGTATGTGGATAAAATATTTTTCGAGTAAAAATAATAGAAGAGAAAATGAAAATACTTATTTTAGCTGTTAGCAGTATACTTTTATTAATAAAAATATCTACGATAAAATATTCTACAAGTTCTAGTCAAAGTATTCTAGTAAATTAGCCCAGAAGCAAATAAAATTGCAATCTGCTTTAAATCTTTAACACATAGGTAGAGTATTGACACTGTTGAAGAAGTATAAGTATATGTATAATTGTCCCAAATTCATAGGCCACTGCTAGAGTCTTTCTTATCATAAAAAAATAGAATATAAATTTGAATTTGGCAAAGTTGCAAAATAAACAAACAAAGGATTTCGATTATTTTCAAAGCTCAGGGCCAAGTATTATAGGAAAAACAGAAACTTTGGAGGAATTTTAGCTTATATCTTTTATAACATCGGCTGTCTCACGGATGTATATGTAAAGCATTAAAGACCTTACCCATTCAAAAATGTCAACATAGGTAATAGTCTCATTTATTATCATACAAACCGTAGTTTTATTTTTATGTAGCTTAAATATTAACTCAATTCAATATCTGACTAACATTGAATTGCTAATAAATGTGGAGCAGCCGCATGTATTTTATACCAGTTTATTGCATTCTACATATACAACAAACAAATTTGCACAATCTTCGCTTGTATAATTTAAACTTGATGCCATTGTTTATGAATGAAAACTAAGTGATATTTTGTCAATATTGTGTTACTTTTTAATGGCCATAACTAATTTACATATAGGAGAGTTGGATGATGTTTCAGAAAGCTACGTTCTTGCATTTGTATGAAGAAACTGTGCTAAAACGCACGTTTCCTTAAGTACCTCGAAAAGTATCTATTTTTGTCGTGACTTTGAAAGAGTAATTTATAGGAAAGAAAAAAATGGGTGATTGTATTTAGGAATGATAAAATTAGAATTTCATTGCAATTAACCAATGTAATGAAATTCCCGAGAAGATATCAGTCTCGGTAGGATTTGAACCCACGACCTCTGCGTTATCTGTTAATACCTAAGTAATAAAAGCGATTTAAACTAGCATTCGATCTCGTGGTGTAATGGTAGCACAATGCGCCGATAACGCGGAGGTCGTGGGTTCAAGTCTTACTGAGACTGATGTTTTTTCAGGAATTTAATTCCGTTGGATAATTGCAAGTAAATTGTAACTTTATATTACCAATAAAAATGGTGGTTTAGTATTACTATTAGTATTAATATTAGTTTTAGTATTTCGGTTTTGATACCTTTCCCATTTAAATACTTCCCCGTTATTTTCTGGTACGCTGTATATTTTCGAAATATTCCTTTGGTTTCTTATCTTATGCTGCAGGATTAACAGTTCTGCAGAATTTAAATATTTCAAGTGAAGTACTTTCAGTTGTAGAAGTATAGACGCACTAGTCCATTCATCAAAAATCTTGAAAGAATACAAATATTTCAAATATTGTTGGAAATAGAAATATAGCTGTTTTATGAAACCCACTTGAAAACTGCACTAGGAATACAAAAATGTAATAATATTTAGGGTATTTTAAAATAATAAGATTGATAGATATTTGCCGTACAGGTGGAAGTGTCAAATTATTGAAATTATTTCAGTTCCATAGTACATTTCGGCTTTAGTACACTGCCAAGCTTTCAAAATTTTATAATGTATACTCTCTCACATATCTATTGATGCAGTCCCTCGTTACGAATTTGAGACACTCTGTATATGGAAGCTTTCCGTGCAATTTTATTCGAACTTCGAGAAGGTTCAAAATAGACTTCGATTTACACGTACCCGAAAACCACAAATCCTAATAACAATAAACCAGCAGCAGTAAATGTTGAGTATTATATATCAATATTTCGGTATAAAATTTAGATTAGCCTTACACGGAGAGCTCTTCCTTATTCAAACGCCACAACTACATATAGCAGTAAGTTCAATGAATCTTCATAGTAAGTCAGCTTGTAATATTATGAAGTTATATCGTTGTTGTTAGGCAAGAAAGATATTTTAATCGTCCATGTAAACCCCAATGAGAACTTTAGAGTATGTCGTAAATTTAAGCGTTAGTAAGCATTTATATCTTCGCAATAAGATTCTTAAAAATATCATCGTTCATCGATATCCAGCTAATTATGGATGTAATATAACAGCAACATAAAGAAACAGGCACAGGCGTATGACTTCAAAATGAGTAAGCCGCGTGTAATCTGAATACGAAAGTTTCATAAATAGAAGCAAGATCATAAATTCGTACAATGTAAAGTCTGAAAAGCGCGTTCATCCCGTGTTTACTTTCTACGCTTTCTACTCTTCACTAAAAATAGCATAAGGGATTAATAGTCTAGGCGCTTGTTTGGATTAGCGTAGAGGCATTGTTTAAAGGGTCGTCGATAAATATGATGGAGTTCTAGAATCTATGTAGCTGTTAATTAGCGGTATTGGTACAAAAGTAAAGATAAATATACTATGAATATTTCATTCATAAATTATCAAAGCTTGTTACGATAAGCTTTTCACATAATTTCCTTCCGTTATTTGAGTTTTAAAAATTAGACACATAAAGCGACGGAGTACAGTCGGCACTCTGTTCAATATATTCATAAAGAAACAAAATACATGAAGAAAAATTGTTTTATCTCTACCTTACTTTACTTAACACGAAAAAAGTTGAAATTGAGATAGTGTGTTTGTTTCTGGTCATTGGTGATTTTATTTATTAATATTAGGACTTCTTTACTTCATGACTAGTTCTAAATTATATTCCTTCTGTTCCAAATTATGGTATACGTTTCTCTTTGCAATTTGTCCCAAAATTGCATTTATAAAATTAGTAACTCAATCCGTAACTTAATTTAAACATCCATTAATAAAAATTTTACACATTTAAACACAATTCAGCTGTTTCAATGGCAGTTTGGTTGCACATAATAGAAACATCTAAACGCCCATCGCGGAGAAGTTTTTTTATTCATGTGCTCAATTTTATAGTTGTTCCCTCTTGAGGCCATCATAGTTGACTGCATGCACTTTCGTAGTGTCAAGAACACGTTATCTAATTTGCCTTTAGTTAATACATCGAAAGCACTTTCAACACAATTTATTCATCTATAGCTTTTAGCTATATTTGGTGCTACAGAGACTGAATAGCATTGAAGAAGCCACGGTCTAAAACATTCAAATCAGGACTATTCGGTGGCTGTGATTTGAAATAAACTTTACTCCAAAACCTACATGTATGGTGGGAGAGACGTGCAATTTCCATTATGGAATGATTAAAATGCTCCCAGTGAAATATAAAACCAGGAATATATAAAGAATTGCAAATATGCCAAAACAAATGAAGAAGCTAATACTCGATATACACACATTAAAGTTAAATTAGAAACTAAATTATCGTAATATGGAAACGTATTTGAGAGAGTTGGTATGATTGCTCCCATTCGGAAATAGCATGCAACTACTACGTCTATTCAATCAAGTAAAGCGCTGTGTTTAATATAGTGTTGCAAAGCCGCCTGTAATTCTCATGCTACGTACATACATACATATGTACTTCTGCCCACAGTTTAACTGTGTTATCTGTATAAACCCTGTTTATAGTAGGTTGTTTATGCGTTAGGTTTCCAATTCGTTTTGCTTACAAGCTCGGCAACCACTATTCATCAAACGGATTGAAATTATTTATTATAGATTCAAGTAATGAGGAAGTATATATTATATTTCACGTGTTTTGCAAAGAAATCTACAAAACGAAATCTGATAAGTAAAGTTAAGGAACAAGATGAAACTTCTTAAGTATATCGTTGCCGTTTCTGCTTCATCTAATAAAGTAACCCAAATTTTCTTTTTTGAGGTAAAGTTTTCGTCCAAAATCAATTATTACTCACATCAAAACAATATTTTCTTCAACTCTGCTCCCTAAGTTATGTATGTTTTATCAAAATGTGTGTTCTACTTTTAATTGTAGTTGTAAACGGTGTTCATCTATCTCTAATCTATTTTAAATTAAATTTTCCACAATGCAATTCACCTAATTTTCTATTAATGTTCTTTACTATTGCCCAGAATAAATGATGCGAATCTCTTTACGTATTTACTCGTGCGTTCTCTGTAATTTTGAGCTCAGTCGTTTCCATTATAGTATTCTTTTTCCACTACCTTACAACAAGCTACTGGCAAACCAGTCACACATAATTTACATGGAGTGGCGACAGTTCCGCTCAAAAATGGGATTGTATTTAAAGCTTAAAGTTCGTTATAATTCCACTTCAAAGGATTAGACCTGTTGGAGCACAGTTCCTATATTGATGCGTATGTGATTATTGTTTCTTTTATATCAGAACTGGTAGATAACATTGCCAGATCATCTGACTAACTTGGCGTTGTTGGAGTGGTGTTTATTGTTTCTCTTACTTGTGAAATTCTGTTCGTCATTTCCTATCTTATTCATTAAGCATCTGTTTTCTCCTGTTTCCCTTCATTTGTTACTATTTTTGATTGGGTCAGTTTCTTTAAAGGTACAACTGCGAGTGCAACAAAAAAGAAAGCGCTAAGATGCAAGCTACACTACAAGACAAAAGTAGATAATTTTCAATGCCTTCATGTATTTTGCAGAACATGTGAATATTTCGAAGGCAGAAGAAGTAACAAGCAAAGTAATAGAGTGTGACAAAATAATTGCGCATTTTAAGGAAAATGATAAAGAGCACAATCCACCTTCAGTTTTAGAATAGAAAGAAGACAAAAATACCATCTGCAGAAACATTCACTTGCAATTATACTGTGAACGTATATAAATACTTATCACACGTAAAGTCCACGGGACACTCCACCCACATTAGAAATGTTCTGTAAATAGCAAAGAAGATGAATCTACTTTTTCGAAGAGGACACTGTGTAGACTATTGAAAAACCTTGGATGAACTGTAATACAATATGATGGCCCGATAAATGTTTACAATTAGTAAATATCTCAAGAATGAAGAAATATTGTATTTACAATACCGATTGCAAGGACGGTGTGGTTGTATAGTTCACAGGTATAACAGTAAACTCCACTCCACACAAATTAATTAATTATTCGGAACGCAGCGTACCGAGACCACGTGATCTACCATTGTGGACTGTGTTACCGACTCAATGTAAAAGCTATCACATATGCAAATAATTTTATACGCAGGCTCTAAAATTTCTTAAAACATATGACTATATACAATCACCCAATAAATTGGGCATTGCTTTTGAGAGCGATTTGACAAAACGTGGTTATTATAAATTGTATCTGAGGAAAAGTACAAGTATATATCGGATTAAGCAGTTGGACAAATACGTATCACGCTTACCACCTTAATACTTATTTTTAAACTTAATATGGTTAAAATTATATATATTTTTGATTCATATGGAGGCCATCCCAACAGAGTTATAAGATATTTAAGCTTGTCATAGTCGCAGAAGTCTTAGGTATAAGTAGTGTATGTGAAGTGTTTCATGGTCTTCTCAGTCGATATTCTCATTATAAAATCAAGCAGTGCCAATTATTTCTCAATAGCGAGTGGTTACGCTAACTAACAATGCCACCACCTTGCGGGGTTTAAACTCAGACTGTCTGGTTCTGGCACAGTCAAAGCAACCCCTCTACCATTAGCAAGCAGGACTAGCACGGCGCTCCTGTAGAGAACTGGCAAAATTATAACGTCATGTAATAAAAAGTAAAATAATTTATATTTGCTTTTTTTCTCTAATTCACTTTAGTCGGAGCTAGATGAATTAGAAGATAATCTGACAGAATTTATTATTCACGTAGCACCTGGATCATCCCAGTCATCAAGCACCATATAATATATACGTTTCTACTTACACTTGGACTCTTCTACTTTGCTGTAATAATTTGAGCAACGTTGACAACAAGAATCTACGTGCTAATGAAAATTGAGCTACTTAGACTGCTTTATTTTTGTTCATATCTAAATTTTCCGTCTAGTTTTTTAGTCATTTAAGTATATATAATCAGTTCAAATGTGTAAACCTATTCGAAAATCTTTTCTGATAATAATAACTATCACAATAAGACGACAATCATATGTAATAGCAACCTATTAATTATCGAAAGTAACCCTTGTACAGAAATCTGGTTTTAATGCTGTCCCTAAGAAAAGCAATACTTCGAAACATCGTATTTTACAAGACCGAGTCAAAGGAATTTGTTTTTCAGTGCATGCATAAATTACAATGGACATCTCAGTTATGTCAAAGCATACATGCGTATTTGCTAAATATATTACAACCAGACGATCGTGACTGCATTTGTTGTACCTACATATGCACGCAATAAATAATAACATTTTAAAGCGTATGCACAGTTTCAATTAGAATGGTGGAATATAAATCATAGAATCTCCCATTCAAACGTCATACGGAAAGGTATTAAATAAACAAATTTCCTATTCAGGTGTGGCTGCGTACAAAGCGATCCTTTATTTTACTTTCAAGAAATAATTATTGGTTATCTATATAATCAAAGTATTGCTACCTAAAAACATTTCCTCATCATCTACTTCGTTAGTACGGTTGTATCGTGAATATCATTCTATCGACTTAACCATAGACGCGCTAAGGAACCAATAAAAAAAGACAATATGTGTAATTTATGCTCTACACTTCCATTTTCGATAAATGTGCAACTGAACATAAATCTAACCGCAGAACATAATAACCGCCTTCTGCACGAACATATGTGTGTATCATCGCGGATAATATGATGTAGACGAAATGCCATTACCAAGGAGATGGTTGTTTTTCGTCGTAATTACATATGCAGAGTCACTATTTTACAATGCAGATGATTGTATACAATAGCGCCACAAAATATGCAACGTAATGCACAACAACAGCAATATCTTCATCTCGCTATATATTTTAAAGCTATCCACAAGTAATGCTCTATTTATACGTAGTTCTTAACAGGGATATTTAAACTAACACCCATCTCGCTACACTGTACATATATACGTAGCAAACGATATACACAATACACCGACTCAATGTATAGACATAATAATAATTCTCATTTATTTGTCCAACGGCTAGTTCTATAAAAACATCATTGCAATAAAGATTTGAAGTACGACACGTCTTCACAAGTACAGAGAATTGAAGATGGTTGGTTCTAGAAAAAGGTAATAAGAAGAATGGAGAGGAACGAGATTATGTTCTAGGAACAGACAGACACTTTGAAAATTATCTCATGCAGCTTTCCAAGTGGAATGTATCGTTGCGTGGTTAGGAAATAAAGCAGCATTTGCCAGCATTCAGTTTTGTAAGGAAAACACCAGTCCGATGTTTGATAGAATATGCAAGTACATGGCTTATCAAGGATAAAAACAGATCATTAAAATACAAAATAAGTAATAATGGTAGGATTGCAGAAGTTAAAGCGAGTTAAATCCGAAGAAGGCAAACTGTTTAAACAGCATTTCGTGGTCAATATTATAAAATGCTCGACGAACGTTTACATGGACCATATCTATCCCAATACTAGTTATCCAGCTTTTAAAATAGAATGCGTCATTATATTTGTTACTGGTGATTGTTTACGAATAAATGTTTTTGAGGGAAAATGGAAGCCTTTACGTTGTAGACAAACCACGAGTAGATAACATTCTCAAAACATTCGCCAAGTTGGAGAATATTGAAGTTCATCTGTAGTCTGTCAGTTGAGATTTGTCATCTTCATTGAAAATAGGACAAATTCTTCTTCTTTCTTCAACTTTTGCAGTATTGTCCTGGAAAATCACTAATTATAATGGACAGGTTAATTGTACATGTTAAGTGCTTGGCTAAAGCACGTCTTACATCATTTATAATAAGGGTTGGAGTGACAATTTTAAAGAAAAGTCCATTAGTATTTTGCTTAACTCTACCTATGTAACTTAAGACAAGAAGAAAGAAACTTGGCCAGATGTAACACCATCAGATAGAAATGGCAGGGTTCACATACCGAGGAAATCTAATTGGTAAAATTGTTGACAATATTTTCGGGCAATTCGAGAGAAGCTGAGTAATATTCCACGTGTGCAAGTATTCTCAGGCAGTTATAAATTTTAAAATTCCTTTAGAATCGTCTATGACAAGGTAATTGTATTCGATTCATAACGATTTATGAAAACTAGAGATTAACACTCTATAAAGGATTTCTACTCGCTTAAATTCAGCATGAACAGGTTAATTTAATTCTAAATTGATGCGTTATATTTTCGTTTAACCAGAGTGGATATGAAGAAATCTCAATTCGTCAAAGTCAACTTTTCAAAAATTGCACCTTGAAAGCTAGAAATTGAAGGATGAGATGAGAATCAAATGTATTCTGCACTGAAGAAGACTAGATTCAGCAAACAACTTTTACAGTATTGTAGTAGGTTAAAGGAACTGGATAGTAATTTTAGAAGGACCTCTGACAGGAGGCAGCATCATCTAAAGCAACTCTTGAGATGTTCTGGGTCAAATTTTAGTGTGCAAATACGTCCGTGGGCCGCGTTTAAAGGTAGCGCATTTTATAGTGTTCATAATTTTTAGCGATAGATATCAGATATGAAATAATACGACGAGGTTATTATAATGCAATTTATTAAAATAAGAAAATGAAATGAAAAAAATAAGTACAACATTATAATTAAATCGTGAATTTTTTTTTAATTGGCTTTTTCAAAGTGTCTCGCGGGCCGGATCAGATCTTACAGCGGGCCGGATCCGACCCGCGGGCCCATTGTTGCCCACATATGATCTAAAGACACCAGAAAGGTTAGTTTATTAAGAAGGAAGACCTCCAAAAATTTACAAATTAATTCCAAACGACTTTAAGAAATATCAATGCAAAATATGCTATTATTACCGATCCCAACGCTGAAAAGATATTGGAGATGAAGGCGTGGATTTCCGATGTACTTCAAGAATTAGTATATCTATGAAAGCAGTGAAGCTAAGATCAACTAACTTGAAATCACATGGTTTGAAAATGTAAGTACTCAACTGTTAGGTGTGACAAAAATAAAGATACTCATTGTTTGATTGCATATCAAATAACATTACGTTAACCAGTTTAACATCACTCTCTCATCATCATTGCCTCATGTCCTGTTTACAGTTCCTTTCCTGATTCTTCGTTTTTTTGGGAAAGTATTGCCATAGTACGGTACATTAATGAATCATTCACAGTTCCTATGAAAGGGAGCACTGAAAATGAGTTTCATTACTGATATTGGAAACACAGATATCGGTAAAATGAATGTGACAGATATTATTCAACATCTCTGCGTGCTGTGATATAAGTAATCTTTACTTATTGTCCGACAGTTAGCCAATAGAAATTATTAATTGGGATACCAAGTTGGATTGTATGACTAAAATACACTAATTTGTCTGGACCAATGGAAATGAATCATTATTAAATTTGCTTATTTAGTTTATTTATTAGCAGTATTCTAACTTGAATGCCGTAATATTATATAGCGTTATATACAGAAATATATAACGCTTTCCCTGAGTTTCCTTAACGCCTTATTGGACTCGATTCACATTGTACACATTACAGTGTCCAAAAGACTGCGACCTGATGTTTTCCCACTTACCGCTAGATCCGAAAGATAATCATCGCTTTCCACTCTCCAAATTATTCGATTTAATAGATGATTGTAATTTCGAATACCGCTAGGGTATTCTTCGTAAAGAAATTCAGTCATTATTCAATTATATCTCACCAGAGCGTGAAAAGAGATTATTAGAAGTTCTTGAGGATGAAAAGGAAAGATATGAGAAAGAGAAACAAGTTTTGAATGTTTAATTCGCCTCTTCCACAACTAGAGAGCTAGTCGAAGCTAGACGAAACGAAAAAGCACAATAATTGCCCAATAACCTGTTGTAAACTCGGACTGTTGAATTGAATGGAATCTTATGATATTGAGGTGAAAACGAAAGCTGTAGATTACTGCCGGTGATTTTTACGTAATGTGTTCGAGCTCCATCATTGTACACTATTATCGTACCTTATTCATCGCATAATAGTCACACGGTGGACTAAAACTAGATTTCGTTGCAACAGAGAAGGGATGAGAACGCAGCTATACTTCTTATTTTGCTTGTTTACGCCAATAGCGTAGCTAAACGTTGTTCGTGTCCTTCTGCATCATTAAAGATATTCATAATGATAATAAGAAAACGATTCATGGACATGAAGCATATAAATTTTGGTTCAAATTTAGTTGCAGGCGCCCAACCCCATTAACCTTGAGTCTAAAACTGAAAATTAGAAATAACTTCTTATGAAAACGATACGTTGACTCGAAACATTTTGCCATGCTGTTTACATTTATTAAGTGGCTGGAAATTAATCAAATGTCATTACACTATGTAAATTTCGACATTCCAAACTCTTTATGTGATAACACAACCACATTCTCTACATCATAGAATGTTGTGGTTATGTTATAGTAATTCCCGAAACGAGTGATGTAATCTTGTGATAAACAAACAGATGTAATAATTTTCTTAATTTACTGGGCTATCTCTTTCTTGACTGTATCTTTTCTTTGCGACTTTACATATTAATTTTAAATTTATGCAAACCATTATAGTCGCAAAAAAAGTGAAACGTTAAAAAATATATATACAAATTGCTTATATATGTATTTTTAAGGTTTTTATATATTTTTAAGATTTATTTTCTGTAGAATAATAATCAACTTTCATCAACAAAATACAAATTTAAAGAAGTTATAAAGGAAATAGGTTTACAAATAATATCGAAAGTGCTTTTCTGTTACAACTGCTTCATAACTTTTGGTGGTTAAGAAAAAGTTATGAAGTTTTTAACCTCTTTTGAAACTTTTGAAAAGATTCTCTGATGATGATACTGATACACTATACGGATTCTTATAAAGCGTTTGATACAACATGCATTATTACTAACCAAGCTTGGTACTTTGGGTTCTTCTAATGATTGTATCTATTTCTTTTCCTTTTGCCTTTTGATGCCTTTTCCAGTTCAATCCAGTGATCCAATTGAAGTCCTTTGCTTTTAATTCCTACGCAAAGGATTTGTTCCCGATGTTCAATGTTGACTTATGTTTGTTATTTGAAGATTTTCTCGAGAATGTCGAATACTTCAAATGGTTTGCAACTTTAGGAAAAATTACATATAATGAGTAAGCGGTATAGTATTAGCAAAATCTTTTTAAATGTACATAACTGCAGGCCTGTCTCCTACAATATGTTTAAACAAGCGATCGATTTCATTTGTAAAGTTAATGATTGCTATTGGTTGCAGTTATATTGTGAAGAATTCGGAGGTGTTGAATATGCTTTGAATTTGTCGCAATACATTGTTACTCTTTCTACTGCTAAAGAGATTAAGATTAGGAAAGCCTGATCTTAATTCTCTTTTAATCATAAGGATATGTAAAAATGCTAGAAACTTGTCTATTTACAAATCATTGCATTATGCTTAGATGCAGTAGATTAGAGTATGCTTCCATTGTCTGGTATTCAAATTACATCCGGCTTGATCTTTCTCTAGAACTAAGGCAAAAGAAGTTTCTTGAGTTTTTATCTAGTAAAGGCAACACATAGTATCAGTATGCGTTAGAAAAAAGGAATATAGTATCTAATTTTGTTGAAACTTATCTCTACGTACCAATACTTTTAATTTAAGTCAATTCCTTAAAATCATCACGGACGACACGCTGATGCGATACATGCACGATGTCGGAGAACGAGAACTAACGTCTTAGTGAAAGCGCCTCTAATGCAAATGGTCTGCAATGCCAGTAAACTTCTACGCACAATACACACAACTATGGCTTGATTTTGGGCACATGTATGTACTTAATATTGAGCATCGTTTGTTTTTATTTTGATACATTCATGTTGTCTTTTATATGTATTTGTTCAGTCAGTGGTTATTGAAACTTTGGTACAGTATTGTTATTAGGTAATATTTAATTCATTAGTGTAACTAATTTTGCCTTTTTTTTTTTCAAATTACTCAATAATCTACGCTAAATTTTAAGTTAATTAATTATTATTCACTATACTGCATATACTATAATTGGAATTCATTTTCTTGTCCAAGATTGTAGTCCTATACAACGTAAACCATAATAACTACTTATTATAGTAATTATAGTTTACGTTACGACATTAGTAAATATATCATTAAATTATTAAATTTGAGAAACACATAAAGGTAATGTTTCCCATTATTAAATAATTGTGCTCCTCATACCCCGTATGCGTTATTATTATTTACGTAATTTAAATTTTTACGTTCAGATCACGCCATTAATTGCCGCAGTTATTTTATTGTAGGTGACATAAATAAAAGAATCTCCCTACTAATTTCACAGCTGCCTAAAACAACCAACTTTGTCAATATAAGATAAAATTAGACATCTACGAAAGTTCTTATGAAAGTATCAAAAAGGTATCTTGTTCAGTAAAGGGGGTAGTTCACTTACATGCCTCAGTTCGATAGATTTATTACAACGGAATACAAATCGGTTATGTTTAAGCTCTATGACCTAAAAGCAATATTTCTTTGTTTCAAGAAGTGAGGAAGCTCCTTCCGAAATATAAGCGGAAGAAAAATAAAGATGATAAGGAGAAACACGTTCTGAAAGTCAATATACATACAGGATGTCTTTAAATAAAATAAAAAAGTACGGAAAATAAAAAGGTGTAATTAATAAGAATATAAATCCAAAAGAATTGAATCAATTACGAAGCGAACGTTAGAATCAAAAAGAAACCCTAGGAAATTGTAGTATGTGCCGTCTATGGATACACAATGTGTACACATAATACATTAATTTAACCAAACTCGCATCCATATACGCATACATACATTGCAATAACTCAGCTGTCGATGATATAAAAACTACAAGATAATACTGTCTACCTTCCAAACGACATGCTCACGTACAATGAATAATTTACGAAATTTTTATTTTAAATATCTATAATTTTTACTTGCATCTGTGAAGAAATTTTTGCAAAATAGTTTGGATTAAATCTAATAAAATTAGATCTTTCCATTTTTCATACTTTTTTGTTTCATTTCATGGACGTCCTGTATAATAACTCAATAAATTGATTTCTAGGCAACAGAATGTATACTCAACAGTCTCTTTGTTAATATGTTATACGGTTAATACACAGAATGTTCCAGACTTCCGTATTTACTTAAAAAGTAACGGAGAGCAGCGTCCGCGTGAATACATAGTACCTTACTTAATTTCTCCGTATTACCTTTTTTTAAATTGAATACCCAGTTTTTCGCAAGTTTTCGATAGTCACTAGCGTTGTGATATGTAATAATTGTATATAGGATGTATATAAATTGGTGCAATAGCTTCTCGCAGCGACATTCTTCGTACGATTTTGAATCCTAAATATGTTGTATTATGTTTTGTATATTTTCAGGAACCACTTGACAGAACCATACATTCAGCATTGTTGTATTTGCATGCTATTGAAATAATAGATACCGTAATATTTTCTGAATTTCGATTTTCGAAAAGATGTTACTCCTAGTTAGTAGTAATAGATGTGTGAGATACATATGAAACATATTAAATGGTACTGCATTTAATTACAGCACTGCATATTTTAATCTACGACAGATATTGTCTGTACTACTCATTCATACCGTATTGGTGTAATTGGTAATATTACCGCGCTTAGTTTATAACTTCATCAGCCTCTTAAGGAGTGGTTGTATAATTTTCTTCTTTAATGAAAACCCCAAATACAGAAGTGTAAGAAGTTAAGATCGGAAGATGTCGGAGACTACAAGGTAGGATCGCTGCAACCAAGCCATTTGTTTAATTCATTCACTCTCTTATATTGCAAAGTTAGCAATGGCATGCATGTATATACTTAGATCATGTTATGTATGTCAGTGGCATTTCCTCAATAACTTGTTCTAACAGATTAAATTGCCAATTAGAATTAAAGCGATTTGGTAGATAAATTGACCAAACGATTCAGTGAAAATTATGAGTATATACCACATCAGGTAACTACAGAGTCATAGTCATACGTCCTATATATGGAGTAATATCTTGGCAATCTTCGATGCAATTATTGTTGTTAACATCAACGGATCCCTCTGCATAGAAAGACTGCTGCATCTTAGACTAAGCTGAAAGTTTCTGTGATCTTTTCTTTTTGCATAAGAAATAATTTTTGCAATACAAGACAACGGTTGCTAACCTCTAAAGATGTAATTTATCCGTTTGTATCACGAAATTCATTATTAATCCTCATATTTTATACTGTTTGAAGTAAACAGTATTCTCTAGAATTTCTCTTTTATCTTCACTGTACTGCAAATGAAGGATAAGCGGTTGATTTTGTTGTTTAGGGTAGTTGTAGAATATAAGAATGTTAACTTTATGTTCTTTTTTTCAAACGATTGTGTTAATATTTTACCAAATTGGGAGTGCTAATAATTTAAAAATAAATAATCAAGTAGTCAACTGCTTCTTTCCTAAATATATTTTAAAACTAAATGTAGGAAAAAAGAAAACGGGACCAATCTCGCAATATCCCAAATATTTTTTATTGAATAATGGCTGCTGATTTCATACAAATTTACAATTTATCAGGCCAAGACACTATAAAAGGATTATAAAACCAAAAGAGATGCAAACAACTCCATTAACAGCATAATGGGAATAAAATTAACATTAAAATCACAAGTTAAAAAAATGTTTGCGTTAATTTTGCTGCCGTGATGCTGCTAATGATGTTTGCATCTATCATGTTGTAAATTAAACTCCCAGTGTTAGTTTTATACTAGACATTACACCCTTTATTAAGCAAGACGAGACAATAACCAGTTTATTTAGTAGTAATATTACAAAATATTTCATTTTGCAGAACAAATATTAATTCTTTTTCCAACTTTTTTAAACAGAAGTATCGGATTTAAAATGAATTAAAATAATCTATTTCTTTTTCTGTCGAACTATATTTTGTCAATCACTAGTAAATATCACTACAAGAACTCTATAACTACAGAGTGGCCAAGATAAAAGAAGCCCAGTATGTACACGCCTTGGCATCATCTTGCTGTAAAAATGCACACTCTCGTTCTTATGCGCTACGAATTGTTATAACAATTCTGTTACGTGCACTTCAGAGATGTTTTCGCTGTTCACATACCCGCAAGCTTTATCTGTGATAAAGTATAAATTTGGATCCAGATAACGATTAGCCACATGAGTGAGACACCGTTCGCAATAATATTGTGGTTTTGCATAGTCCTTAGATTTTAATATTTGCATCACTCTTACTTTGTACGCTCGCATATGCACCTGCTTCGACATGTTCTGACATGACCTTCGCTTGATATTTAGTTGAGAGGATACACGTCTAGTTGATTTCCTAGTAATCATCTTGTGCGCAACATTGTCAGAAGTAAGATGTGTTTATAAATATTTTATTGTAAACCTTTCATTTAGTGCAACAAACGATTTACATTCCAAATAATTTTCAAGAATAAACACTCTTTGTTCGAATGAAAACGGCATTATGGAGAACTCTATTCACAACCACCATTAACACACGACAATGCAACACTGGCAAACACAATATGGCAGTTAACACGAAATGGCCGCTGGATATTACGCGACCCCCTCCGAGTGCTCGATTCAAGTATCACGTACAGTATTACTCCGGGTCTCTTTTACCTTGGTCACTCTGTAGCTTCACATTAATGGAAGGAAGAACGAATAGGTGCCGTGCCTTTTACATTAACTCTCATTTTATATAAAAACTCCTTTTGTAACATTGTAAAAGTCGCTAAATATCAATATTATAAAACGAATGCACGAAAACGTGTAATATGCTTACTTTAGGACAATTTTTTCTAAGGCTTTTTTCATTACAGCGACGTTAAAGTAAATTATATTAGAAATATTATTCCTATCTATATCAGGATCTACACAAATATTATACCCCAAATTTCTAATTTACATAAGTAATTTAATAGTATAAAAATACGTCATCCAATTTGCACGCCGTAGTATCAGATAGCAAATATGTATTTTTATAGTTAACGTTAACAATATTGTGGCACAAAAAATTTACAAATGTCATTTTATCTTCGCACCCAGTAATAAAACCTGTACGAATTCCTTGCGTTACAACGTGAAACACTTAAAGAAAAAAATTACCATATTTGGACAAGTATAGTGTATCAGACTCCTGGGAATTTCATTCGCAAAATGAGAAAAAGGGAAAAGTAATGTAATTCTAGACTAAAACAACTCCAAGGATGTAGGAGGCTGCATATCAAAACAATTTTAAGCGTTCGTTGGTATAACACATATACGTAAGCCTATGTGTATCGTAGTATACAAAACATGGATGTTTATTTTACATTTAGAAGCAATAATCGTTGGTTCGTTGAAACGTAAATTATGTTTAATCAGTTTCACCTTATGCACAATTAGCAGGGAAGTGTATCTCAATATGTGCATGTATTTATTTAAGTTTCTCGCTTTGGATTTTGGAGTAAATACTCTAGAAATTGAAGTAATAATAACACAGTAGTAATAATAATTAAATAACATATACAAACGTATATTGTTAGTGACTTCCGATATTTGTAGCCATATTCACTGGAAGGAAAGCTATTTACGTTTGCATTAATTATAATAGTAATAATATAATTTTATTGTGCCTAACATACGTCTGTTTCACAAACCAGAATAAGATATATCTAAAGAAAACTATTAGAGCTAATAAAATAATTGAATTAAGAAACGTCAATGCACAAATTTCATAATAAAAAGATGGCTGTGCATTTGCAAAGCAAATACTAAACAAAACCATCTGCGTTATGTTATCTACATTTCAACGTATATTTTCAAAAGTGAATCATTGACCTGCAAACGCTAAAAATTTATAATTTAAATGTTTACTGGAATATCAATCAAAGAGCAAAGTTTTCAGCCACTTTATCAGATAAGAAAGAGATTGGTTACTAACGCACGAGAATGACAGATACGTTGCAATTCAATACAAACGCACGCAGTTGAGAATTAAAATTATAGAAGTGGAAAATTAATTAAATGTTGTATTAACTTCCGAAAGGGTGGATTCAACATGAAGTTTAATCTATTTTAGTTTCTCTTTTTCTTTTGTTCCTGTGATGTAGCCTCAACTTTCAACCAGTTCAATGTCTACCGTTTTACTAATTCAATTACCGTATAATTTTATGAAGGTGTTATAACCCTTACACTACTTAGTCAACGTGACAAAGTTTACATCTAGGATATACCGTTGGCTACAGTAGAATTCGCTAGGTTCCTTTATAACAAGTGCGTGATATAAACGCTAATATTAATAATTATTTTTACCCACCTGATTTTAAGTGATATCCATGAAATTAGAAGTCTAATTCCTAAAGATATCTTGAATTTTATCTCTATCTCAGAAAACTTTTACCTCAAGAAAAGTATTTCACGCTATATAACGTTCCTTTTTGTAAATATTGTGTCGGCTATCACGGTTGTTGTCTACTGCAAAATAGTCCTTCAGATGTTGTCACGCAGTTGAATTTACTTTAATCGTAAGGTCGTTCTACAGTACCTATACCCTTATTTCCTTACTCTCTATTATTCATGGTTTACTCTGGAAATTTATCACAACTTGGAACTTAAGTAAATCCTTAGATGTGTATATGAACCAAAATTAATAAATGTCAATAGACTGTAGTAAAACGTCTCAGGCGATATCAAATGAGTAGATTTCTTAAAGATTCTCAAAATAAGTTTTCTAAGAAATTAAATTTAATTTATCTATGAAACGGACACCGATATTTTCCGATTCCTTGTCTAGATATATTAGTCATAAAAAGAAGGAATAAGTTAGAAATAGACATTTATGGAAAACCTATGAATAACTCTAGATTCATCTTGGGAGATTCTAAACACTCATCGTAGCATAAACTTTCGGCAATTAACTTTCTGGTTCACCGTTTATTTAAGTTCCCTTTCACTATAGACAGGTATCTAAATGAATTCAATGAAAGCATCAAAATTGCAAATTTTAATGGATTTTCCGGAGATGTAGTCCATAATGCTATTAGAAAGCTTAAGAATAGAATAAGAAATATATGCACACTAAAAAGTACTAGCAGTTGATCGCAAAATCATGTTGTCGGTAAACAATATCCTCAAAAACTTTTTAGAAAACTCTGAAGACCAGGTAGATATGCTAGCAAAAACAGGAATTTACAGAATATCATGTAATGATTGTGATCAGCTATGCATGGGGTAGATAAAAGGATCTATTAAAATTAGATGTAAAGAGCGCTTGGCTCATCTTAAATTCAGAAGTTTTGATAAATCTAGTACTGCCCTACATATGCTAGAAAGAAATCGTAATGTTGAAAATATAAAGCTAATTGGAAATGCAAACAAGAATATCTATTTAAATTGTTATGGAGGCATGGAAATTTACAAAAACAAACATATTTGATGAATGCAAATTTAGATCCTCTAAATTCCAGGCTATAAATAGTGTAGTTTTAGTTTAGTTTGTCTGTTCAGTATTACTGCTGAAGATGATAGCTCAGCTAGCGAAATATGCGTCCAGTTTTTAGTGAACTGTTGTAGGGAGATAGTAAAGTGACATATATAGAGAAGTTTTATTTATTAAAATTTTGCATGGGTAGTCTACCCACACAAACACACACGCACTCATCTTTTAATTACCCTTAGAATTTGGGACGTCCTCCGATATTTGGAGACATGCCGCAGTTTGATTGACAAATGCATTTCTTTGCAAAACGATTTATCTGATATTTTAAACCGAAGAAATAAAGATACTGTTATTCAATTTCTAGTTGTTTCCAAGACGTTAACACATCCAACGTGCAGCATATTTGCTTGACTAGATCACAAACTACACTACAGACGTACGTAGTTGATGACTTGAAGTGAAGTAGTTCCGCCAATCGCAGTATCTTCTCCATAGTTACGAGAATTTAGAATGTAGTGTTTCAAATGGTGGGTTGTATACAATAAACTCTTCCGTAACATGTGTGTGAGTATACTGTGTTTTGCATTTTGAAATAATTTTTGAAGACTTTGACAGGTAATAATCTAAGTAAAATGATACACTGCAGCATCCATAATGAAATTTACGCCTCCACTGTACACGATGCTGATGATACGACTCTTTTTAAAGCAATTTTTTTTAATTATTCTCGTAAATGCAGGACAATGTCAAAAAATGTAAATAACTATAGTATTACTCACGTACTAAAGAAATCTAACCGAACTTCACCTCCAACAACAACAAAACATAAAGGCTAAAGCACAAAATAGAACTGTTAAATAATTCCTGTTGTTTTTAATCAATAGTTTGATTATTAATAATAGAATATTAATAAATAAAAAATTTAAATAATTTAAAGGCAAATTTA
Source organism: Trypoxylus dichotomus (assembly GCA_023509865.1). Taxonomy (NCBI): domain Eukaryota; kingdom Metazoa; phylum Arthropoda; class Insecta; order Coleoptera; family Scarabaeidae; genus Trypoxylus; species Trypoxylus dichotomus. The sequence continues at coordinate 53,555,226 of CM042076.1, read as the reverse complement.
AGGAATATTTTCGAAAACATCACCTTCAATTTTGGTGCGATGAAGTGAGCGATAATAAAAAATATTTTTCAATTATTCTTACTTGTATTAGACATTGTGTTACTGCTAATCTTAACAACAATATTTCAAAATTGAATGAAATTATTAATTATTTCTATAATGGTTGAAAATCGGATAAAAATCAGTTGAGTTACTTTGCTTATTTGGACCTTTTACATATATTCTCGAAGTACTTCCCTTGCCTTACCTCCCCTATATTAAGAATCTAAGTAGAAAAATGTATGAATACTAAGCACATATATTTATTAATATCCAAAGTATTCTAAGTGCTGTTGTTAAACATACATACATACATACATATTCAAACGCCTTCTTACCTAACTTTTCCAATATTTACAACTGCTCGAAACATTCTAATTAAACCCGCAGCAGTGAGAAGTGACATTTTAAGGAACCTCTATAAGAAAAAAATTAACAGTATTTAACACCAAAATCAAAATGTGAATTACCCAACGGAATCCACAGCAACAACTTTACAGCACTATTTTAGTATAATGCGTAGCATGATGAAACTAATATTACTGTAGATAAAATATGTACACTATTGCCCATAAAGTTAGGAACACCTATCGAAAAATAGAAAAATAATGAAATCAATATCATGGTAATACGACCACAACTTCTATCGTGTGAGGTAATAATAGTTCTAAGATTACAAAAATTATAAACGCACCACTAGCTTCTATAAACACTTTTGCTTTATCATAAATATATAATATAATCTCTTAGAAATTTTAATGAAAGTTTCTACTTGTGTAGGTTTAATTTAATAACTGCATTTTTGTAAGTTGCATGTGCACAGATGCTTGTATGTGATTCTAAGAGACGTTTTCGGTCAATCTTGTAAAACCTTTTCAATTAAATGGTCTTTAAGTGGTACTTCAGTTTAATTGTATTTTGATCGTCTTCACTTGTATTTGTGTTGAATTTATTTGCATAGTACAGGTAAAAAATAACAAATTGAACGTCGAAGAAAGCCTTAAAATAATCACTGTTCTGCATCAAAAATCCTATAACGATAACAAAATTCGCCAGATGGTTATGTCAGTAGTGTGCAATTGTTTTACGATTCAAAGATATTCTTTACAGAACCAAAATAAAGTTGTTATGTTTTCTTTTGCGTGGGAAAGATCTTAGTGAAAGACAAGTGAAACCTTTTTTGATCTCTAAAAAAAAACTAAAGCTAAAGGTTGTATAGGGAACATAAAAAATACTTCGATATGAGGAAGAGTTCAATAAATTATATGAAGAATTTACAAGAAGGAAAAGAGACTATGTAGTAAACTAAATTAAAGTGACAGTAAAAAGTCATCAGAAATGTAATGTTTCAAGGTCTATGCACTACTGCAATAAATCCTGTATATTGCTGTCTTCACTAATTAGGTAATTACGAGAGAAAACATATATCTTTATTTAATCCTTAACAATGACAAACAAGTATTTAATAACCGGTCGCACTTATTATATTGACTGCATGGCCTACAGACCTGACGTTTGTATATATAGGAAAGCAAATTATAATTCCATAAAAAAATCGCTGGTTAAATTAAGCATCATTAAAAATAAACTGTCTGCGTTTGGCTTTGTCATACTTTATGATTATAGCAAACTACCTTCGGGCAGATTTCCTCGTTATCCATCCGATCGCTTGCGAAGCGAATAATCTAGTTTATTACTTTCCTTCATCCTGGCGTCATCCCGAAATACGTATCTTAGCTCCCGCGGATACAAACGACTAGAGATATGAAATGAAAAAGAAAAACGTAATTTAAGGTACAAGTCTTTAAATTTACGCGAACTATGACTGCTGATGTAATTAAAGTTTTGAGTACGCTCGCGGCGCATTCTGTTGATGTACAACTCGTAATTACATCTTAAAAACTAACTGTTCGCACTTGTAAAGTATTCAGATAGTTTCCGAGTCGGAACTTGTTTCCCATATTTCTTAATGTATCTATATAATTTAATATAGATTTGAAGTACGACCACGGTGAAGAATATTTCTAAAATTATTTATTATATTCCTTTTCAATAAATTTTGCTGCTTGTTTCATGTTCGCCGCTGATGTTTTATTACCCCTACTATAACTGTATGTGGGAGAATTTATTGTTCACATACATATATATACAGTGACAACTCGAAGGAGTAAGGAAGGAGTAAATAAAGCGGATTATGGATATCCTGTTTGTAGTAATAAAACAATATTGCTTGTGCCCATTCATTTCAGACGATAAATCACATTGTATAAGCTCTTTTAAAGGGACATTAATGCGGTTAAAAGACTAGCAGAGGTTCAGAAAAAGAATGGCAGTAATTACATTAATTAGCTCCGTACTTTCTGTGGGCCTATAATTATTTAACAAGTTAAATTTAAATACTCGTATGGGAAAATTACGAAGACCTGTAAAAGTTAATTGCCTTAGATGAAAACGCTGATAATGGATTAAATTAAATAATTAAAATTTAGATCTATTAAGATAAACTTGGAAGCATAAATCCTGTTACTGTATACCTGCATTAGGTAAGTGACAAACGACAGCTAATTAAGACACTTTAAAATGTAAATTTTCTTTCGAAATATATTCACGTTTCGTATTTTGAAAACGAGTTTAAAATTGTACGAACCTTAAATAGTGCAAAAAGTTGTAGATACGATGTTTTGCGAAAAGGAGGTAATACTTGCAAGCTATGTGTAAGGTGTTAGTGCATTTAGTTTTCTTTTAACAGGGAGGATAATATATCGGAAATCGTGCGGAAATAAAAAATGCTTAATATGGCGTATTCTTGGGCAAAGAAAAGCTCCCAAATTGTGTCAAAATCCTATACCGAAACCACAGGCTTTACAAAGTTTTTGCAATATATGGTGAGATATTATGCGCAAAACCAAAACGGTTTCATCGACATATAACTGGAAGAGACGATTTTGAGATTATGAATGATTGAGCAAGATCAAAAAATTTGATGGTATTCGTCAACTGTTAATTCGTTGACCAAAAAATATCTGTTGATGAATCTGAAAAACGTTTAGTGAAGGCTGAAGAAGTAAATTTAACAGTCCATCAATTCTATAACGCTAAAGAGACTGTTTTAGGGAGTCTTTCCATATACCGAACAGAAAAACAACTCCAGATGGTAAAGACAGGTTTACTCTCATGGCTAGTGGCAGTGCGTTTGGCATTCATAAACTGAAACTGTTAGTTGCTATAAAAGTAAATAAGCTTGGAGCACTTAAGACGAGCGCAAATTTTTAAGTTGCATATGGGCCAAAATAGTGATTACAACTGATGTTTCTTGTAAATGGTTTTATGAGTTTTTTTCTTGAAGTTAGAGAAATGAGGGATATAAATTCACTTCCAAAAGTATTGCATATTTTGAATAATTCTCCTGGATATCTCAGTGCAGAAGAAAAGACAAAAGCATTCAAACAACCAACAAATCTCCCCGCATTATCTACTGATGTGTATAATTTTTGTGTATCTAAGATATACCGTACGGTGATATCATTGCGACTTATTTACTCAATAGTCATGGAAGGAATTGCAACCCTAAGGTAGATAAACTATTCAAAACAAATTATCAAAATGAGTATTCTATTCCATTAACGTGTTATGACGTGGGTTATTAGATACTCAGAATTCTCAAGACACAGAATTCCAAGAATTAAGTCAATGATGATGAGGAAATGAACCAGACTACCGATATTTGTAACGATGTTCTTCAAACGGATACAATCAAAAATTAAATTGCACAATAGCTTGCAAAAGGAAATGAAGATATGCTAGCTATAAATAAGGAGCCAATGTCATCATTAACAGTGAACTAAACAACCAATAAAGGAGAAAACGTAAAAGAAGGGATTTCACGTAAGAAAGGTGTCCCACATAAAGAAGCCCTGAAGTGTTTTCTCTAGTGCATGAAATATGTTTTAAAATTTTTGGATTCAGATATCCTTGTAGATTCATATATCCCTATAGACATTTGCAGCAGTTATGATAAAAATTATGATTTCGTTGCATTTAGCCAAGGTTTTTAAATTCTCTAAAAAGTAACGGCTTTAATACCTAGATGTCATATCTTGTGAACTCATATTCAGTCTCGTGGTATAGTTGGTAGTATAATGCGCCGGTAACCCAGAGGTCATGGGTCTAAATACCGCAGTGGCTGAGATTCTTTTCAGGAATTTAAAAAAAACGTTCGCCAAATGCAAGGAAATTGTAGCTTTATCATTGCTAATATCAACGGTAGTTTCATGTTAATATTAATACTAATTTAATTGGTAAGAACTTGCTTTTAATAATATTGTGTCTGCTCACATATTACGATGTATCTGCACACATTTTGAGAACTAGGTATTAAAAGCGATTTGAACTAATATGCAGTCTCGTGGTGTAGTGGTGGCGCAATGTAACGCAAAAGTCGGGGGTTCCAATCTTGCCGTGACGAATATTTTTTCAGTAATTTAAAAACGTAAGGAAGTCGTAAGTTTTATCATTGCTAATAGCAAAGGTGGTTTAATATTAGTGTGTGTTTATGGTCGAATAATAAGACTGGATAGTTTTGTAATTTTTGTATATTAAAGAATGTAACTAATACTATGTGATACAAGTCTAGACTACGAACTGTACATGACTGTACAGAACTACTGTAACATTGTAAAAACTGACTATAAATGGTTTCTGTTTGCGTTATTAAACAACCCTAAAACTACTTGATTATTTAGGTAAATGAAAGTTCTAGGTACATGTCTGACGAAGAAAGATAAGGATAAATAACAAGGTAGAATTACGAGATTAATAGAAACCTAAAAGAGAAATTCTCTCGGTTGTACCGAACATTTAGTATTAATTTAATTTATAGCAGTTTAAGTGAAAAAACTGCTATTATTTGCTAATCCTAACAAATCGTTAATCTTTCTCCGACTAGTTCGGATTAGCAAGGTTGCACTGTAGTTCTTTAGTGACACAGGCTGTACGAAGAATGAATTACAACACGCTTAATCAACATAATACTAAACGAAGAATGAAAATTAATATTATGCTAATAAGAAAGGAAGCATAACTCCAGATAAATTTCGTAGTAGGAAAACTAATTGAAATCATTCCTTATCCAACAATGTAATCTCAGGGCATTCACACCTCGTGCTATTTCAATACATGGTGTTACTAACGCTAAGCAGTAAATAATGTTAAAATTTAGATAACCATAAAGCCATTAAATTTGTTCCTAAGAAATTATAAATCAGATACTTAATATAACAAACCATAAACCTTATTTTTGTTCAAAATCGAAGAAAATAATTACGCTTCTTTCACAGATCAAAAACGAGCTCTTCGTTGCAGTTACAGCTGAGTAACTCACGAACCACAATAAAATCATGCACCGCCGCCTTTTACCGATGACTAATAAGGGTCAACAAACCGGTTAAGATTCCCCGACATTATAATGAATTATCATCGGCGGATTGCGAATAATAATCGCGCGAATGTAATGCCCTCGAGGTATGTCCGGTTAGTTTTCGAAAAGTTCGGTTCGCACGATACCCGCTACGTTTGAGCAAGCGAGAGAACCCCCTACTGGCCGTCGCATAAGACCACCTGTGCTGTGCGGTCGGGATAACGTTGAACGGATTCCCGAGGTAGCACTTGGCCTGAAAAAAATGTAAAACCTGCATAAAGAATAACGTTGCGAAAGCAGAACCGACCGGACAAGAGCCACCGCATACCAACCTTTTAACATGACTTAACACGCGCCTACTTTCAAAATGAAAACCCCTCGCGTATTTAAAAATTACGCATTTCCTGTAACATTCCGCCGAATACGTTGAATCTGATACAGGAAGTGCATTAATACTATACTGGCACCTATAAATTTTGCATAGTACAGCGGCTACAGCACGGATAAGCAAAACGAGTATGTAAGCGTAGAAAGACCATTTAAAGTGAACTTATTTGGATACTGACATATACGAGACGAAAGACGTTTTAAAGTAATAAACCTAAAACACATGCGGTTAAAAAATGCGTGTAGAATTTAACGCTAAACGTGGGCCACAAATTTACACTACTTTCAGTGAATTTTACACTGAATTTTGGTAAACTTTACCAAAACCATGTAGTAAAACATATACGTGTGGTTGTGTGCAAATTCTCTGTAAAATTGACAACTAATGCAATTGAAAATGGTGCAAGTTACGACAAAAGTATTTATTGGAATGGAATTTTATTTATTTATTTTTTATGGATTTTGTTGCATGGAAATTACACACATATTTTGTTCATTTATCACTTGTTTTGTGAATGACAAAAATATTTTGTAACGAGTTATTAACTTGTGGAGGATTTAATCCAATACCTATCACTACATCATTACAAGGGGAAGCATATGCGTTTACATCTACAGACACAGAACAAAATAGAATAGCTTCAGCTTTAAAATATTTTATTGTTATAAAATTTATAAGTTTATATATTTTCCAGTAGGAGAGCGATTTAACGGAAGCTTCAACTTGTTTCATAATTTTAAATAGTGCTCATGTTACCATTCAAAATTATGTTTAAAGTAATAAAATTCACTTTGCACATCACAAATTTATTTATTGATCTGCGTGAATAGTGTAAAGTGATTATAACATAACTAGAGATAAACCATATAAAAATGCACTGATTTTGTTGATAAAACTACTAACATAAAAAAGAACGAACAGCTTTTAAAACAAAATAAGAAGTGTATAACTTTAAATGGTAATGCAGAGCTTGTAAACACCAAAAGTGTTGTAAGAAACGTGTTTAGTCTGTTAGTCAAGTTGTGGGGGATGCTAATTACAAAATTTCAGACTAATACGTGTAGTGTCGAAGCTACAACGAACTGTCAAAGTCGACAAGTTAGTTGAAAAATTAAATCGTGTTGGTTTCTATTTTCGGCAATGAAACGCCACATCAGTCAACAATTTCTCTTTGGTATGCAGAATGCAATCGCGAACGGATTAGCCTTAGCGACGATCCAAGAGCAGGTGCACCAAAAACGACAGTCATTCAGGAAAATGTCGATGCTGTGTTATATATGGAGAGCTTGGGGCATCATTGAGGATTTCAAGGACCGCAATTCAAAAAAAAAATGTATGAAAAATTGTCTGCAAAAAAATTAGTTTCCTGTTTGATACCGCATCTGTTGACCGAAGGACAAAAAGCAGCTAGGGTGTCAAAAAACTCTAGACCACTTCAACGCCATAAACTCCAAAAACGTATACAACATTAGTAATAAACGGACTACTTCCGGAATTGGACTGTGTCATGATGCGATATATAAAAAGAAATAAGAGCAAGAGGAGAAAGAAAATAAGAAGAAAAAGAGATAAAAAGAAAAATGATGAAGGGTGGTGAAACGTGAAAGGAAAGGTGAAAAGAATAAGAGAAAAAAATAGTGAAAAAGAGGAGAAAAAAGGAAAAAGAAAGAGACCAAAAGAAAGGTGGGATCTCGACGTTTCGCCTCCGTCGTAGGAGGCTTCTTCAGGAGAATAGGCGAAACCAAAATGGCACGGTAACTCGACGTGTAAACCACGCTAGAGGCGAAACCACTTTGACAGAAGGTTACGGTGACTCGGCCTGTTGAGGTTCTTGCCTTCCTTTTGGTCTCTTTCTTTTTCCTTTTTTTCTCTCGTACGTCCCTTCTTCTGTGTCTATTTCTTTCTCTTATTCTTTTCACCTTTCTTTCTATTTCACGTCCCACCACCCTTTATCATTTTTCTTTTTATCTCTTTTTCTTCTTACTTTTCTTTCTCCTCTTACTCTTATTTCTTTATATATATATCTCATCATGACACGGCCCAATTCCGGAAGTAGTTCGTTTATTACTAACTCTGGCCGGGGAAGCCTACGTATTCATTCGTATACAACATTGTTAATGGTGATGAATCTTGGAACTATTCTTACGAGCCAGTCGTTTGTTTGGGTGTACCAAGGTGAAGAAAACCCGACAAAAGTCATCCATTCTCGAAGTTTCTCCAAAAATATGGTCGCAGCATTTATCTCGAAAACGGGTGATGTAGCAACAGTTCCTGTATAAGATCAAAGAACTGCTACTGCCAATTGGTATATAGTTTGCCGCAGGTTATCGCTAAGCTCGAATAAACTAACCCCGAACAACGAATCGTTCTCCATCAAGGCAATGCAAATCCAAACACAGCACACAAGACAATTAAATTTTTAATGCAACAAAATGTTGAATTGTTAGACTATCCTCCGTACAGTCCATACCTAAGTCTTAACGATATCCTTACTTTTCATCAAATCACGAACGGCTCCGTGGTCAAAGGTTACAGTCACCAGAAGGAGCAGCCGATGCCTTTAAAAACGCAATTTTGACTGTACCAACAAACGAGTGGAACTACTTCCAGAGTTGGTTCCAACGCATGAAAAAATGCATTAGATTTCATGAAAAATATTTGGAAGAACAATAAAGTCTTTCAAAGCTGTCTTCTGTTTCATTCCAGCTCTATATCTAAAACTTAACAGACAACTCTCCTATTCTATAGAGGATATAAAATTTAATAACTTGCTTCATTTCTACTGCATCGGAAGTTTCTTCTATTCCTTTTTTCTTAATAATTCTGCGTTCTGGATAGCAAAACGATGTCCTGTATCTCCATAACATAGGTTATTGCTGATTTTCCCAAGCTATTCTTTCTAATGTGATAAATGGTCCTTAAATCTAAAACCCGCGTTTCTTTTTGCTTGTCCTATATAGGATTTTGGCCGTGAACTACATTTTATTCTACAGATACCCCAGATATTTTTTAGATTTCCACTAGCTTATATTTTAAACAGGATCGTAGCGAAAAAGCTGGCACTAGATAATATTTTCTTAAAGGTTCGTAACGATGCTTTATTAAGTTTTATAGAAAGCGATTCTTAAGCTAGGGTGATGAACTTTTTAGTTTTGCAACCATTTTTTTGACGAAACCACTTCTGTGCTATTTGAAACATTTAATCATATTCTATATGCTATTAAAATGTCCAGAGCATTTGGAAAGAATCCAAAAATAAATAAATCATTAACATGCTACTAAGCACAACATAAAAATATCATTTATGATGGTGGTAGGAAGAATTTTAGATGGTAGGCTTCTATATATTTCACCACATACAAAACAAAATTCATGCGTAAAATTTCGCCTAAAGTAAATGTATACAAAAATTAATCCCGTCTCATACACAGAATGTAGTAAAAAGTGGAAGTAAAAAAAAATCGCGTTAGTACGGTCTATCTTTATTAGCGATCGCGAACATAAACCGTCCTGTAATTCCACAATACAATCTAGATTAATGCCAGGCGATGCATTACTATTACATGTGGAAACGCAAGATAGAGACTAGCCTTAACACCTAACGCTTTCGAAGCGGTATAAGCACTTAGAAAATGCAACAACTAATTTACTACACCTTTGTGTGTACGACGTGAACGAGCTTGTATACAAATCATCGCCGCTTAACATCAAGATAGAAATTTAAGTAACGTGGGAGATACTCAAGCGAATAGAACTTCACTGTAGCGTTAACGGAATTTCGGTCGTGCAATTGCAAAAAGTGTGTAACTGTTATAGTTGCAAATCTAAGTACTTACGAAGCTTGGGATTCAATTAGCGGATAGGCGAACAAACTGCAGCCCTCTTCCCCAGGATGATGTAGTGAGGAAATTATTTTGTAAAGTTATACACGGTGATTCATCACATTAACGTTTAAGTTAATCTGGTCTTAGTCAATCTATTGAAATGAGAACCGTAGTAGTTACCAGCGTGAATCCCTATGCTGCACCCCTGACCTCCTTACGGTAAAACTACAGTGGCATTATAGTTTTTATTTTTCGACACAGTCTCCTTCTACACTAATGCACTTGGTCCAACGGTACTTCAACATCTCAACGGCCTTCATCACTTCATAATTATTGGAAAATTTTTCCCCTCTGCCAGATGCGGCAAATATGGCGGGTGCTCCACTAATTCAAAGCCTACTTGGGGTATAGTTGCCATAGCAATACCAGATATATGACTGGGAGCACTATCCTGATAGAACAGTGCACCGTGCCTTAATTTTCCTCGGCGTTTGTCTTTAATAGCGTCTCGCCATTTAGAAATCAATTGTGCGTAGTAGGCCCCTGTAATGCTCTGAGCTAAGCACAACCTTGAGATACAAACCTGATATTATGTAGATATGCAAATGTCAGTTAACTAAATGTCAAAAAGATGAATCAAACATCCAATTAGAAGTAGGTGGGGCATGAGGATCCGCCCTCGTATATAGGAAGTTTACCAAATATAATTAGAGATGAGGTAACCATATGTTTCGTGTGGAGTTTGAACAGGGTAAGTTCCCAATAAAACTGCAATTAAATTGAGTAGTAAATACATTCTCTAAAAGTGTAGTATATTTTTGGTTGGGGAACATTACAAAGTTTATTGGACTCAAATTGTAACGTTGCTCCGTACTCCCAGGATCTTTTACTCTGCATAAATATGGTGAAAACGTTATATCTGACAGTATTCTTCATAAAATTCCTGCAAAATTGTGACACTAAAATGCTGTACCTATCTGAGATGTAGGAAGTTTAATCACACAGCTACTCAATAACTACTATACTATCTATATATCTGAAAAATCTAGGTTCTAGAACAAAGAAACAGTAATGTCTCTGTAAACACTGCATTTGCATATATTCCAAAAGTGTTATTAAATTCACTTTCATAACAAATATGTACGGAACAGTAACATGTCATACTTTTTTCTTAAACCATCAAATGCTCATCAGGTAAGAAGTAAAATAAAACATAAGCAGTTTTACCACAAAACATATGCTAACGAAAAAGTTTTACTATTACTATACGTATAATCTTCCATTATGTTCCAGCATCTGAGCTTCTTTGGAGTAGTTCCAGGGAAGAGAAAACATGGTACAGTTATTTTTGCTAGTACTGGAATACGCGACTAAGGATTTTATAAAAAAATCTTTTACATCTCATCGTTATTATCATCATCTCTATTATCCATCTAATTTACCTATGAATAGAATATTTCGACTTCCCGTGGTATGTGTTATACTAGACCCAAAATATTTTACGATCACAAATTTTTAGTTACAACTTCTATTAACTGGCATGTTAGTGCCCCTTCCAAATTGAAAGGCGCATCCTCAGCTGACAATATTGAGAATTAAGAAAAGTGAGGAACATATATTCATTTAACGAGTAAGATACCCATGGGTGGCGTTATCTACGAGGGGAGGTCAAGAAGTTCGTGGAATGGAGGGGATAGAATGGAGATAGGGGCGCTCACTAGGTGTCATTCAGATTGGCGACACATCGTTAGTATATAAGTTAAGCTGCAGCACTATAGGGAAACAACCGCCGTTCAGATCCACACTGCGCGCGGTGTCGTGGAGATCCATTCGTGCTACGGTCCGCCGGGCTCCGTCTTATCCGAGGCGAATTTCCGCGCGGTCTTTGGCGCGGGTCATCCCACGTTATTGGCGGGGGATCTGAACTGTAAACACAAAAGCTGGAACTCCAAGACAACAAATACGAGAGGGAGACAGCTTGCAAAAATCGCGAATAAATACGATTTAACCGTCGAAGGTCCAGAAGAAGACACTCAAATACACATCCCCACCGGTTCCACCGATGTGCTGGACATCGCTGTGGTAAAAAACGTCACCACTCCGTACCACCTCGAAACTGTCAACGACCTGACGTCCGATCACCTCCCGGTCGTCATGACCCTGTCGCTGGATAAAAATCTGGCTGCGACAACCACACACACCACGAACAGGCTGGAGTTCGAAAAACAACTCGACCCCAGACCTATAATCATAAAAAGAACAAGCGACATAGACGACATGGTCCGACAATTCGAGGAGGACGTTAAAAAAGCGATGGCAGCGGCTACAAAGGTCAAAACCATCTCACACCACGAGATGATTCCGGACCACATCAAGGTCAAGATCTTCAAAAAAAGAAACTGTACAAAGAATACAAAAAAACCCTACACCCACACACAAAAACACTACTCAACAGCATCACAAACGAGATAAAAGAAGATATCGCGGAACTGTACAATCTACAGTGGGAGAAGAAGATTGAGGAACTGGAGCAGGACCAATCCGCCCTGTGGAAGATGGCGAAAGCGCTCAAACCGAAATCGGGGAAAAATACCCCCTAAAAAGCGAGGCGGGAATAATTAACGACCCCAGGGACAAAACCGAAGAATTCGAGAACTATTTCGAAGACACGTTCTTGCCGAACAAACCCGCAAGTAACGACCTCGAAAAGTTCGCAAACGCTATCAACGGACTAGCCCGTACAGACTACGGCGACGAGCTAGACCCACCTCAAACAACAGCAGAGGAGCTCCTTGATATAATCAAGACGTTAAAAAACCGTAAGGCACCTGGTCGGGACGGCATCACCAACGCCGCAATTAAACACCTGCACCTGGGTGCAATTGATGCACTCAGGGGTATAATTAACGGTGTTCTGAGGTACCAACATTTTCCTCAGACATGGAAACACGCCACGGTTATAGTTCTCCACAAAAGCCGGACCCCATCAAATTAAACGGAACATCCATACAATGGAACAGCACCGCTAGATACCTCGAAGTTATCCCAGATAACAAACTCACGTACTCGGCACACATAGCCGAAGTAAGGAAAAAAATCTGTGTTGCATCCAAAACTCTGTACCCATTGATCAATCCAAGAAGTAAACTTTCCTTGGATAACAAAATAAAGTTGATCAAGGCGACTATGGTACCTATAGCCACCTACGCCGGGGAACTATGGCACCAAGCGTCTGATCAACAAAAAAACAAAATACAAGGCCAATTAAACAAAATTATCCGTCTCGCGACGAACGCCCCGCGGTACATGAAAAATGAAGATCCCCACGCGGAACTAGAGCTGAAAACCCTAGACGCCATCATCCTAAGAAGAACCAATGACACCGTACAAAGGACGAAGACACACCCAAATGAAGAGGTAAGAAAAATCATTAAGCCAATCAGAAGACTGAGAAGAGACGGCGTCAAACAAATAAAAAGAAGAGCAGAAGAGAAAGGTATAACGCTTCAACCCCCGAAAAGAAGCAAACATGCAAAAAAATAAAACAAAAAGTGTAACACACTGCACACAGGCCCTAAATAGTGGAGAAAAGAAAATGTAAATTTATAAATAGATGAATAAATAAATGAACTGTACCCATAAATAAAGACGAAGAGGAAATGGAGGTAACTCCGACCCTTGTAAATGAAAAACAACCGACCCAAGTACTATAGCGTCAGTCGTTTACGAATAGTTGCCTGCTAAACAAGTCAATCCGGAAGAAAACTGAAGCTATGGAGGAAATTGAACACCGTGCTGTAATAAAGTTCCTTACAAAGCAAGGAAAGAACGCTCAAACCATATTGAATGAAATGGAAACCGTTTATGGGGAACAGTACCTTAATAAATCAATGATTTATAAGTGGCATGGTCTTTTTAAACATGGTCGGGAGTCGATTGAAGACGACTCCCGCTCAGGACGGCCAGTTGAGGCCACCACATCAGGCATCGTCAAAAATGTGCAAAAATTTCTACTGCAAGATGCCCGTTTGAAGAAAAAACAATTATCTGCATTAGTTGGAGTATCAGATACCACCATTTTGCGTATCCTACATTACCACCTGGGTATGACAAAAGTCACTGCAAGATGGGTACCGAGAATGCTCACGCCGCTGCAGACACAGCAGCACGTCTATGCGTCCAAACAAATTTTGGAGCTGTGTGGAGACAAACCTGCACAGATTTTGGAGCGGATTGTTACCGGAGATGAAACATGGGTTCATCACTTTGAGCCTGAGTCCAAACAGGAATCCATGCAATGGCATAAAAAGGGGACACCACCGCCAAAGAAATTCAAAGTGTCACAATCGGCTGGAAAGTTGATGGATACTGTATTTTGGGATTGATTGATTACAAAGAAAAAGGTAGGAGCATAACCGGAGAATATTACGCAGCGATATTAGAAAAATTAAAGGAGGCCATCAAGGAAAAAAGTCGAGGAAAATTGACCAAGGGTGTGTTGCTCTTGCAAGACAATGCGCCGGTTTACAAGAGCAAAGTTGCAATGGCTGCTCTTCACAAGCATGGCTTTCAATCAATAGTCCATCCACCCTACAGTCCAGACCTGGCACTTAGTGATTTTTATTTGTTCCCCAATTTAAAAAAAAACTTACATGGAAAAAAGTTTTCCGACGACAATGAAGTAAAGGAGACAATTTTGGCCCATTTTGAGGCGACAGATAAAAAATATTTTTATGATGGTTTGGAAAAATTAATTCATAGATCTAATAAATGTATTGTGCTTAAGGGTGATTATATTGAAAAGGAAAAATAGATTTATTGTTTTATTTTATTTAAAACCCTTTCATTCCACGAACTTCTGGACCTCCCCTCGTATATATAAAGTACTATATCCAGAAAACAGTTGTAGCTGTGGTGCCCAATATGAATAGTGAAAAATTTAGCCCAGACTTTGCGCATTTGAGGTGAAATCGGAAGTGAGTTGGACTTTAGAATTTACATAGATTTATTCAGTGCAATCTGGTTACAAGCAAAATTTCCTTCTAACAACCTCTGAGTAGAATGTATGTTACAGTTGAATAATAAAGATAAATAATATCACAGAACGTGTTCATAAGACAACACGTAATAATAAAGAATATTGAACTACTGTAAGTATATGCAGACATGTACTCAAAAAATATGTATAATAATATTAAACGAACAGACAATGGTGTTTGTTCCCTTTCATAAAGAAGTTCTCAGTAGCGTCTAAAATTGCAAAAGTTCAAACGTTTTCTAATATAAATGCCGCATACACTTCTCACCTCGAAACTGTTTCTGTATTCACATGCGAAAGTGAATATAGCAGGTGCTGCAAAATACATACAGAAGTTCGCTAGGAAATGACTAGAACGATTTGGTAACATAAAACAGTACCGGGACGAGGTATTTCACTCACGAAAGGACAGGATGATATCAATGAATAGCTATTTACTGAAAATTCGAACTTAACGCTGCGTCAAGCACAGACGAAATTGACTAGAAAACAAATACAAGTTTCCATAACCGCCACAATTATATGACGATTAAATGACTTTCAAGCAGAGCAGCGAAGTACAAAACCAAAAGCTCTGCTCTCAGAATATCGCATTAATCGATGATTAGCATGGGCATATGAAAACATCAATACTCAAGAAACTTGTCTGTGGGGTTGCTTTAATATTTTATTGTTTATCCCAAACCTAAATCTGCAAAAAAGATGAAAATTTTGTAGAAAGTGTACTGAATGTTGGTTTGACGAACCTCTAACCGATTAGATACTACAATATATTTTATGACGCAAGAACACAACAAAATTACAGGTGAAATAAATTACATTTCAGAGTTTTAGAGACATTTATGTTTATTGAACATAAATTTAGTGTGTAAAACTGTACGCATTTTGTGATCATGAAAGTGGAATTCTTAAGATTTAGGTTACCTAATAAATAACGTACCAAAATAACGTGTTTAAAACCACATGGAAAGTAATATGACTTTGATGTGGAGAACAATTTATCTTGAATTGCCCAAAAACTCCATCTCCGTTGTTTACGTTTTAAGAATATTTTCGGACTTTCTTGTTAGCACAATTGGCGTAGTTTTTACTGTAAAGATTTTTTTTTATATTGTACAAACAGCTTTATCAGAGTTTCTTCCATACAAGCAGCTTTATTAGAGCTTTTTTAGCGAAAATGTTCATATTTATGCAGCAAAGCTATTTTCCTTTATTACTAGTACACTTGTCTTATTTAACTTTAGAATTACTAAACAAATTATCATTTCAGTAAAGGATATACGTAATCCTTTATTGAATACGAAGTAATCCGACTGAATGCAGCGTATAACATACAATAAATATACCTCACCTGCCCCCTCATGAATACATCCCATAAAAAATGCCGACATTTGTTTTCCCGTTTTATCCGTATATATACTGCACTTGTTCGCATTTAAACCGAAACAACAATCGGAAGGTTTATATCGTTGTATAAATGCTAAGGTACCGCAAAACGTTTATTTTGGTTCTGAAAGTGTTCTAGACCCTGTGTAAAAACTGGAAGATGTACATATGTTATCCGTATTGCATTACAAAATTTATTTGACTACTTTTTAAAATTTTGAACATGCTTGAACGTGTTCAAGATGATTTCATACCCATACCTAAACGGTTCCCTTAGTATGCACTTCAAGAAACCAATATAGTCGTATATAGTTACCGCAACCAGGTAGTGACGGCGGATATTTTTGCAAGTTAATAAACATTTATTCTGATGGCTTTACGTTCCCGACGTGATTCAGTGAATGATTCGTTACATTATAGACATCATACAAAAACAGTTAAGTACGTGACCAGCGTCCCAATAACAATGATGTTATATGTGGAAAGTGACACTATCTACTAATATAATCGCAAGCATTTTTAATCGCGTACTTTCTTCAGTAAATATTAGATATATCTGCAAACAGTTTTTAATTTTCTGCAAATATACGATATTTAGTCGGAATTCTGAGTTAAGGTAAATGAAAATTTTGATTGGGAAATGAGACATATATCAGCAGCACAAGCCGAATGAATACTAATAACATAAACAAAGAAACAAACGAAATAGCCGCCAGACGAATCTAGCAAAAAGTGGTTCTGGAATGTAACTGAAGATATATACTCCATTAATAAAAGTTTAAGGTTATCTTCCTTTCACAATTTCCAAAAAAAGCGCATTTTGTCAAAATAGATAAGATACGTGAAATAAATACGTAGGCTTCCACGATCAGAGTCAGTAACAAGCGAATTACTTCCGGAATTGGACTCATGTTGAGATATAAAAGGAAATAAGAGTAAGAGGAAAAAGAAAGAAACAGGAAAAAAAATAAAAAAGGAAAAAAAAGGGATGAAAAAAGAAGAAAAGGTAAAATAAAGAGTAAGAGAAGGAAAGAGAGAAGGGAGACAAAAAAAAGGAAAGGAAAGAAACGGGCGGAGGCGATACGTCGAGGTCCCACCTTTCTCTTTCTTCTTTCTTTCTTTTCCTTTTTTTTGTCTCCATTTTCTCCTTCTCTTACTCTTTATTTCACCTTTTCTTCTTTTTCCAGCCCTTTTTTAATTTTTTTCTTTTACTTTTTATTTATTTTTTTCCTCATACTCTTATTTCATTTTCAAGGTCCAATTCCGAAAGTAGTGCGCTTAAGTAAGGTACGTGTTTGGGAAAGCATCGTTATTAAGGTTCATTATTATTCATATTAAGGGCGTTTGACACACTATTGTAGATACTCTATTCGAAATTTAGTTATGTCGATGTTTTGCTGCATGCGTATTTAAACAATGAACTACCATTATTAAAGCAACGACACGTAACTTTATCGGATGCGAATTTAACCCGTTAAGCGGTAATTGACATGGAGATAACTTACCGGATACGATTGCTAATTATTCACGATCATTAACCGATCTTAACAATTGACCAGCAAATATGGTTGACTTGTGAAGCTGGTTCAAAATATTATTTTGCATTATAGAATTGTAAGTAACTATTTACTTATTTAAGTGATGGTTTCAACTTGGTAGAGTGCTTCAAATTACATATGTATGTTTGTAAAAAATTTTGCTTTCACGTGAAACAAAATTTATACACAATATAAGAACATAAACTGGATTATTTATTTATTTCAGTCAAGAAGTCATATTTTATAACCGACTTATCGCTAACAAGTGACAATTTCAATTTTGATTACATTGCGTATAGTGAAATTATACACGTCTCTGTATCCAATTAAAAGACTACATATTTGCCTAACGCCTCGAGTACGCTTACTCTTATAAGCATATAATTAAATAAATATTAAGAAACAGTCATTAACCCTATTCACCGGGTAAACAGATAAAGTTTATCATCTATTAAACATTATTATCCTCTGTATTATCCATTAAAATATCATTAAGATGCTAATATATATATATATATATTCACATTGAGTTGTTCAGAGTCAGTAATAGTCTAAGTGGTATTACTATTCATTCCAGTTGAGACTTGTCTGCTGATCTTTTTGGTGGGGGTGGTGAGTTATTTCCGGTGGCTCGTCTCTTGTCCAGAACCAGAAACTACACTTAGTTACACATTCGAAACAATCACGTTTTCCTAACGCTCGTGCCGTTTTCTTTTGACATGCACAATACAAAACAAGAAATTGTGTATACTATGGCGACCAATGTTCGATTCTGTAACGTAGTGAACGGTCATTTGGGCAACAGGGTACAATATCTAATTTACTACGTTCAAAACCACACGTAGTATCAGTAGAGGCTGTAACTCTACTCAGATTGGAGCTGCGTGGTGCTTTTCCACTAACTAGGTTAATGAGTTAAGATCACGCATATTTTATCCACGCCTTTATTGGTCAGATTCCATTATTGTATTAGTGCAGTTGCAAAATACGTCGCGTAATTGGAAAACATTCGTCCCCAATCGCTTGAGCGAGATGTAAGAGAGTACCGAAGCAGGTGACTGGCATCATGGTTTCAACAAAGGATCTTCCAAACACTAAGTTATGTTAAGTTGTAGAGGCATGCGGCCACCAGGCTACAAAAAAAGCTATTGTTACAACAACCGCAGCATCTACCAACATCGCAAATACAAGAGAGAAGAATTCGAGTGGTAACTAATACTTCAACAATTTAGTAACCTTTTGATATTTACAATAAATACTCAAATTCGTAGAAATTGCAACGGGTTATTGCTTATTGGCTACGATTTATGTCCAACAGTCGTGCTAATTCAAAAAACAGCATGGATCTCTTTCGATCATACTTCCTTTTGAAATAAGCCAAAAAAAGCAAATAAATAAGTCTCAAGAAAGTATCCAGAGCAGTCGTCTATTAGTCTCTCTAGTCGGATAGACAGCTTTGGTTCTCTGAACATTTCAAGAGGATATTCACCGCGCAGATGAGTTATAATTCATTTTATCTCCTTCACAGACTGTTTCTATCACTCAGATTGACCAGTTACCACTAGTAGTTTACCTTGTGTATAAGCTTCTTACGAAGAATTCCATATGAGACTTTCAGCTATTTAATATTATTAAATTGTGTTCAATACGGTAATGAAAAATAACACAGAATATATCTTTTTGGTTTCCATAAACGACTTAAGCTATTACCTAAAGTATTGCGGTAACTTAACACTCAAATCCTCTGCTAACTGAAATCAGATATTATTTTTTGATACTATTTGGAGATTACACCAAATCCGATAGCAAAATGGTATATCGAGATGTGCTTTGGACTGAACAATAAATAAAGAACCGTAATCTCTGCAATTTGTTATTTGTATTTGTTTTTAAACGTAACGTACACATGGATGAAGAAAAAAAATTAAATGAGTTTGCATATTTTTAACATTTCCAATTTTTATTGTGCAACGACTAACGTGCAATTACCTAACCGAATTACTAGTGACCACCTGTAAGAGGATTTCAAAGTATTACGATTAGTAACAGTGATTGATTTACCGCGCCGTCATATGCAAATATGGTGAAACACGATGCCCCGAAGGGGAAAATCCCGAGTTATTATTTGTAATTGCATGAGTTAAATAACGGCTTGCTAATAGGACAGCTAATGAGAATAAAACTTATAATTTCGCTAATTGGAAACTATTTTACTGCATCGGAAACATCAGCAAATTTAATTTTATAATAACATTTGGTGAAATATTACACATTAATCTTATTCCATGCTATTAATAATACTGCACCTACGTTATTTTATCACTGGAGTCGCCTACAATGTGTCAATGGAAAAACGAAACGCACTCGCAGAGTACACTACCTTTGTCATTTATTGTTTTTAGCTACTACTTTCCAACCTCAACTGTGTCATCTTCTGTTACAATAGATCGCCCTTCAAGTTTTGTTCTATCTACGAATTTTCTTAGGTTGAGCGTAAGTAAATACATAACAAAAATAATTTATTTTTCTATAATTGGAATTTAAGGGTTGAAAAATTGAAGAATTGCCGTGATTATGTTGTCTAACGAGTCCTTTCCATGAATTTGGGGTCAAAGAAAAAAAATCGTAATATTTCTTAGCCAATTTCGCTTAAAAATGTAGTCGAGTTACCAGCAAACAAACAACTCGATATATAGAAAGAACTTAAACCAGTTGAAACAACATAATATAATTTATATTTTC
Organism: Trypoxylus dichotomus; assembly: GCA_023509865.1. Lineage (NCBI taxonomy): Eukaryota > Metazoa > Arthropoda > Insecta > Coleoptera > Scarabaeidae > Trypoxylus > Trypoxylus dichotomus. Next base: position 53,534,855 of record CM042076.1, on the reverse strand, counting down.
TATATTTCTCAAGAAAGTTCGTTAAAGGTGATTATTCGTTCAGTTTGTTACGTACAAAAAAGTTTAAACACTGAAGCATTTCATCTGGAACATATTTCTGCTGTCTTCAAAATCTTTTGATTTTTTTTTATTTAGAAGTGATTTTTGCAGAATGGACAAAAGAATATCATATTGGTTCCACAAGAGCTGCAACCCATATCCAGCTTTTCTTAAAATAACTATTTACTATTTGAGGTGTCGCATCAACATTCCAGAATTTCAAGATATTTTCCGCAGAACAAAGTAGTACCAGTTTTGCAATCTTGTTTGCCTCCAGTTCTGATATAACATTTGTTAAGATGCGGTAGCAATAAAGACATTTTAGAGTAGTGACAATATCCTGATCTAAAAATTGCAATCGAGAAGTCTTGTTTAAATGAAAAAATACCAAACGAATGTATTTTTAGTTCTTGTTGGATATTATGAGGATGAGCTGGACAATTATCTATAAATAATAAAATGCTTCGAGACCCACCCTCAAATTTTTTACGACATCAAAAGCTTTTTTGGAAAAAAGCTCCCCAGTCAACCATGCCCTTTGATTTGATTCATACTGAGCAGGCACTGATTTAATATTGCTTAATCATTATGGCTTATAGCCCTTACCAGTGGCCAATGGTTTTATTTCTTTCTGAAATAGTCACGGTGCAAATCAATAAGCATGTTACCCATTCTTTACTTCGTTCGTACATTTTTATAAAATAACGTGTTATCTGGTAAAAATATTCTCTTCATATAATACGTAAATATTCCTGGTGAAACAATTATTATACATTCTTAACACATCTCTTCATTTACTGATGCAGTTTCCTTGCAGGCTTTTCACTACGACGTTATATTTGCGCTTGGATTTATCCAACCATCCCGTGTTTACTTTGAAGTAGTTATTGTTCGTTTTACAGCAAATTTCAAAGTATTTTGCTTAATTATGAGTCCAAGTACTGGTAAACCTACATCTCTCTTTGATCGAAAGTATTACTATACTTTTTATTATTAATTAATATTATATTATAAAACAATATGGTCAAACGGACTGTAATGATTTTACTACATCATGAAAAGATACAAAGCAGAACCTGCATTCCTTGAACTCAAGCTTTCGTCTGTACTAGAGGAAACGAAATATGTTCTGTCTTCTGTTTCACTAATTACTGTTAATCATAATTAAAAAGTTAGACGGGACGGGTCATAAATGTCCGATAGTATTCGGTAGACCAATTAATAGGCTTTATTACTTAAATTAAAGAGAGCATGGTAACTTAAGCAATATTAACCACCGCGTTGCCAGTAGACGCGATGGTATTCATTCGTTTTTAGTTTATTAGTGGAAACAGTAAACACGTAATTTAAATAAGAAGGACGCCGTTACATACAGTAACCAAGACAAAGATATGCTCGGCGATCCGGAGAGAGAAAGGTATCTTCTATTCTCGCGTTCATGATCCCGCCGCTGATGATCATCCGAGCAGACTGCCCCGCGTTGCATTCTATTAGTAGCCCGTGTGCGGGTGTCTATCTCTTCGTCGCCGTACTTCTACGAGAAGTCGCCGACGAAGTAATTCTTAATACTAGTCTGCATCTTGATCACGACCTCACTTTTGCTACTTGGGCATTCATAAACAGAGGAATAACTTTGAAATTACTTCGGTAATGTGGCGTCGAGATATGCAACATAGCGGTGGTATTACGCTAGTAGTTGCCTAGAAGATCACTTGCTTGCTGGTTATTTTTGTATATCTTCTTACGGTCCGCGCAAATTTTTGTATTAATAACGGATTCCGGATACCGCAAGCGGCGCTGCATCGCGCCGCATAACGAAGAACAAATAACAACGGGCGCATCAAATTCGAGATTTCTGTTCCTCGGTACCGCTCCAAAAGTATTTGCGTTATTGTGAATTCTGCAAAGAGCGAGAAGCAGATCATGAAAAATTCATTATCTACAAATACAAGATATTTCAAATACAATGGTGAGAATATGTTCCTAACACTATCGATCATTTCCGGGATTTTTATTTTGTTTTATTGAATTACAATCTTATTTCCTGCTTAATTCATGTTCAATCTATTACATATTTTATTGGAGCAAAATCCTCAAAAGCAAGAGAAAAACGGAGAATTTACTATGCACACAGAGATGGAAGAAGAACTGGTTCATATCGGCAAACCATTGCTAGCGGGTCACGTGTGTATAGAAAGTAGTCTTTCTACATACCGGCAGCTGTGAGAAAATTTTAATAAGTGACATTCGCTAATTGTAGCAATTTTCGTCTTTAATGTAATTATGTTAAAATAAGGTTGTGATAGTGCTAGAGTTACTAGGAAACGTTAATTTGCTGAGAAGGTTCCGACTCAATTCTATGATGTTCAAGAAATAAACCACTGAAATTTCAGAAATCTAACACAAACTAGTGTTTGTTACTAGTTACACTAAATCAATAAAGAAAATCATAACTGTAGTCCGTTCACACCTTAAAACTTACTATGGCTCTTATGAGAAAAGCGAACACAGTTGCCACATTGTGTCAAAATTATATTTTTAGGATGTTTTAAAGTCTACAGATTATATTATTATATATTATATAATTATTTCTATATTTTCCAAATTATACTAAACGGCTTTTATTAAAATATAATTTACGAAGGTGACATTTTTTCGGTTAGAATTGATTCTACAACTGATTGTGAGTATAATACTATTTGTAAAGTGATTTATTTATTGAGAATAGTGCTGCAATGATATAAATAGTGTTCTTCTATATATATTAACAAATATTAACAATATTAGACATTCATTTTATTTATTACGGTCTTTTGAATTTCAAACATAGTAATGCTGTTTGTCGCACACCGAACTAACACTACTTACTTTATTATTTTATGTGAATGAAACTACAGAATTCCCCACTGCAGCCATGTTTATTTGGGGTCGTTTTCTTAAAAAACGTGTTTCCGATATATTTTATATATTATTACCTATAAGCTCTTATTTATTGATTACTTACCATGATGTGGACGTTTATGGTACCTCGACTAACTTGGCACTTCTAATAATGATTAACGATTCTGATAGAAGTGGACGACCTGATTGATGGCAATTGATGAAAAACATAATATTGCTATTTTATTGTTAATGAGTATTCTTCGCAGGTTCAATTTTGAAGACGTTCCATAATTAGAAGCAAACGTATCCATTGAACCAATGTCCATTCTCTCTTGGTCATAGATTGTTGAGTCGAACGCTAGAGTTGTGTTTACTGGCAATGGGGGGCAAGCTCAACTTTTGAAGAATACTGTATCTTCGATGGATATATTTCTTTCGTATTATTGATCGTAATGTATTGGAAATTATTAAGACATTTTTGGATACAATTCTATTTATTGGTGTCGTAAATTTTCCTAAAATTGAGTCTTATCGGAGACACGCCGATTTTTATTATTACCACCTCATGCATCAAATTCATTTCTTAGATGCTGGCACTTTGTAGGTAACTTCATACCAAAAGAAAACAGACATAGCCTTTATCAAATATCATCGATGCAACTGTAGACGAGTCGATGGTTTCATTTATTAGAGGCCGATTGCCCCTTCCCTGGTATAACATTGGAAAAGCTCATAAATAGAGAGGTCTGTTTGAGATACAAAGAATCAAATTTGATCATCGTATATCTTGAAGAAGAGTTGCTTAAAGAGATGAGTAATTGTTCGTACTACAACATTAATAACAGATTTTTTTTTGTGTCTGTAGTCTTGTTCACATAAAATAAGCTGGATAAGTGTAGTTAGGTGTATGACATTCATCATTACAATCTTAGAAATTAAAAGGATTTATTGTTGAATTATACTAAGGCGAAGGTAATTGTTTGGTAATTCATCTCAGAATATCATCATCCTAAATTAGCGAGACAAAGATGTTTTGGTGGTATTTACTCGTGAGCGAAATGAAATAGATGAAGTACAAACTCGACGAACTAACATAAAGGAAAAGATTACCAAGGTATCGATATTTCCGACCAAATAAGTTATTAGGTGCTTGGTACAAGAAAGTAACCGTAGAGAGCAACCATTGATTTGCGATGATTTTATAAGTCATAAATAACTGCAATAATATGTATAACGAACTACAGTCGATCCCTTTACTTTAGACAGCCTACTTTTGTTAACCAAATAATAGAAGAGCTATTTAAAACCGACAATCATTCTTTAGAAGAAATCTTTCGCAAATCAGATGACACTGTTAAACGTAAGCGATGTCAATCTTCCGACATGAGAAACAATAGCTCTTTGATTTTAATCGAAACAACCTGTAATTAGTTAGCACTTCCATTTAATTATAATAAACTGATAACGGAACCTTGTCGCATTTACGTATAAATGCAAAGTCCTAATGTGTTTTCGTGCTCTTCAAGTTGGTTGAATCATATTTAATATGAGGAAAGATACATTGCTTAGTTAGACGTCCAATGAATATAAACAATCAAAAATGTGGCGTTTAGTTAAAATCTGTGTACAGACGATCAAATGAATCACATGAATCTCGTAAACGTTCGGATTAAATATAACTTGGATCATACAAGCCAACAAACATCTCTTGACGGTGATGAATCAACGTATATTGTATCCTTGGCTCACTTGTCAGCACACCAATCCAGGTAATTCTTTTTAAGCAGAGCCGCCTTAGGAATGAAAAGTAAACAAAACGCTCTGTGTAAAGTTAGTACTTATTTCAATTTTACAAAGCGCTTATTTTCTTAGAATTCCTTTGATTCTTTTCTTCACCTTTCATTCCTTTGTCACGTACTATGGAGACTTACAATCTTCAGTCTTTGACCATTGTTTTAGGACAATCCTAAAACGAAGTCGCTGGAATAATGTATGTACGTGACATACGCACTACAAGGCCAAAAATATGATTGAATATAATATGTGACCTTTGATACTGTAATGAATAGTGCGAATATAAGTTTCGCATCAAATGAGCTAATATAGTAGGCCAATGGAATTTATTACATATGTATTTAAACAGCTTTAACTTTACATCTTTCCTTTTTACTGCAGCGTACTGGTATTATCCATCTTTGACATTCCTAAATGTTAATTTGGAAGCACACATGTACGCATTATCGATTAAAATGCTCTTCTTCAAGTATTTATTCGATACCGATTATCAAGCAATAAATCTTCCTAACGGAAAAGCGAATGCCTCCTTCGGCGTTTACATCAGATTTTATGTGAGTTATGCACTATGATTTGCAACTTTATCCGAGCCGGTGCGAACCGAACTTCGAATTATCCGCCTGTCAGCACATAATACCACGCAAGAGCTTTAAAGTATTATCCACATAATCGATTTCATGTTATGTCGCAACCGAATTCTAATTAAGATCATAGTACAAATATTCGTCTATAGCTTGATTACAAAAGAGCTCTGGTGTGCTGGAAACGCTTCACGTTCTGGATGCGAGTGAATGAATAGAGATCGTTTAGGATTCGTAAAAGCAGAAGTCGTGTGTGTACTATACGGCAGTCACGTCGTATCCGCATTATTTCTTTTGACGTTTGATAAATAAAATTTAAAACGCCTAACTGTATTTTCTTCGACGGATACTTTGAAAAGCGTTAATTATGTTGCTACAATATTTCACGCAGCTTTGTTACGTTACAAAATTGGCTTCCGTTATTCGTAGGTACAACGAAAGATGTAAACTCTAATACCGAGAACTTAACCCAGAATAGAACACCAGTGCATTTTTTAACAAGTAAAAATTTTCCTCTGGGGATAACGAAGTTCTTGCGTAATTAAATGAGAAGCTACGCATTTTGTTATTAAAATAAAATAGAGACATTATGAAAAATTTCGGATCATTTTTAGTACGGTATATACGTAATACCATTTGCTGATTAACCGCAACATTATTCAAACGTCCTTCACCGAAGCGCTGCATATAAATTGGGTCAAATGTCAGCAATGTCAGGTTCAATGTTAGTCTGCAAATCTGTAATGTTGCTACAAGATGTCCCAAAAGTCCTTTTTCACATAAAAATTAATGAAGAAGCATTTATTTTTGAATTAAAATACAGGCCTTGGAAATTTATTTCTTAAAAAAATGTCTTCTAAATGTGTTCCACTATTTTGCTGGCTCCCTTCTAAACATGAGGCAAAATTTTCGAAAACTGCACGGTGTCTATTCCGCAATAGTTGTCATTTCTCTTCGAATATTCTCTTTTAATTCATTCAGAGAGTAATGAGTTTGATTTAAGATAGCCTCATAGGAAAAGAATCATTAGTATCAAGTTGGAGCTAATTGCCGGCCAACCTTTGTCACCCCGTTTGGATATCAATTTCCCAGGGGGAATATTATCATCAACTGGCAAGGACACGGTGTGAGATGTCCCTTCATCTTGTTGCAACCGAGTGTTCTTATTAAAACCATTAAAATCTTGGAAGGCTGGCGTAAAAAAGCTATGAATCATCTCCTGATATCGTTTGGAATTTACGGTTACTATAAAACCTTTGCTATCTTCAATAAAGTACGGGCCGATAATTCCTTGCGCCGATATTGCAACCTAAACAGTTACTTTTAGCGAGTGAAGTTGCCTACTCTTGTTTTGGATTTGTTGAACTCCAACCACAGCAATTCTGCCTGGCCTCATTTGATAAGTTTTTGTAAAACTCTCGCACACAGCACGCACACTCTGCTCCCATAAAACGTTGCTTGACGACTAAATTCCCAAGGACTGGCCAAACAATTGGCATACCCCCCACATTCCACCGAATAATTGTTTTTGCGTAATGAACAAAACAAATTGAAAACGCTTTTGGGACACTCAGTAGTTTGTAGAGGTAAACTGGTGACTAAGTATAATCCCACAAAAAGAAATCTAAATATGTTAAATGACACCAGAGAGGAGGATAATTGGCTGGTCCATTTTTGGTAATATCGATTCATTAAATTTCTCTAGCAATAAATAAATAGTTTAGAGTAGCATTGTGTCAACGATTAAAGCAAAAAAATAAGATCCAATGCCTCCTCAACCATGAAATGCACACCAAACAGTTAGTTAGAGTAGATGCAATATTGCCTCATAGATTAGCTCTGGCTGATTTTCAGACGGTAGTTTTGCTTATTCACAAAACCGTTGCGCCAGAAGTGAACTTCGTTGTTAAAGACGATTTTTCTTATAGCATTCGGGATTATCTTTAAGTTTTTCTAAAGCCAAACTACTGAGTTGCAAGAAATGGTTGGCTTATGTTCTAGAGTTGGAGTAATCTTGTAAGATCGTAGGCCAAGATCTTCACGAAATTCACTATAAATTAGTGTTGGAAATACCCATTACCTGAGATCTACCAGAAATTAACATACTCAGACCTTAATAAACGCCCTAACCTACAGCTGCATTATCCTCTTCGCTTCTTGTACTTCTTTGTCTCATTGGCATGGGAAGGTTAGGAAGTAAATATCTTAATTCGAATTTCTGCGTAATATGTTCAATTCCTTTTCGACTTAAGCGATTATAACGACCGATAGTTGGAGTTAATGCGACGTCCAGAAAATAAAATCTATTACTTTCTAAGACACTTGTAGAGTTAGTCTTGTAAGCTACCTCGCCGGGTTATGAAACTGTACGTTTATTGGTTTTATTTATATTTACCTACGGGAATAAAAGCAACATCATTTTGTTTAAAAGCTTCTTCATTTCTAAACAACGAGAAATACACCACATTAAAGTAATCTCTCATTCCAAAGTATACGTCCTAAAGGAGTTTGGACTCTTTCTCAGACATCGCAAAATTATTTGGCCATTATTTGCCATACTGATTTCAAACGCAATACATATTCTAAGTTCTTTCCTAATAAATTATTTATATAAATTTAACCGTAGGTGCGTTCTGTGATATATTCTTAAAGTGGAAAGTCTTGTATGTATTTCTGCTAGTTATATCCAAACATGTAGCAGCACAATCATATTTTTATTTTTCGGTGAACCAACTTTTAGCAATAGCTTAAGACTGTTAAAGAGCAATAGACAACACCTTCAAAGTTCCTAATATGTCACATTAACTTACTCGATTACGTCGGCAATATGACTGTTTCAAGGTCGTCAATTTTAAATCACTTTCCTTCGCTCTTTGAAACAGAGCACGCTGTATATTTAATAACATGATTATTGATATATTCCGGCTAAGTACCTGCATCTATCGCTTTATTTATCAGTTTGCATCAAGTGCTTGTTTCGTTCCACTGTATTTGTTGCGATTTCCTCAAATCCTGACATATTCTTCTTCGGTTTTATTATTGTTCTAATTCTTTTATATAATCAAAATTGCTCGAGGTTGTCTTTGCCTGATTTGTGCTTATTCTTTACATTCTTGTACTTGCATTTTTACTTGTTGAGATATTTCCTATTACAGAAAAATATTGCTTCTGAAAAACCTATAGGCACCAAGTCCGAATAAATACAAATTAATGTGGTGTGTCTATTGTACGACTTCTGAAAAACACGTTGATTGAGTGTTAATCATGGGTGAATGTCCTTTCAGTGCATATGATATGTTCCAATGATTAACTGGATAAAATCAACTTGATGCGATCCTTAAATTTATGGTATAGGCTTCAAAGTTCAAGATGCTTTCAATAGGATACATGTGATGTTATAAGATGTACGTAACACTAAAATTTTATTCTGTTCTAATTAATCTTTGCAAGGAAGCCTAGTAAATTTTAAACTTAATTCCTAGAGAACGATATCATAAAAAGCTATTATATAAGGGAACTTATAGCAGATTCTATAACTTCACAAGAATAATAAAGTAACTTATAAATTACTTCAATGCTAAAGGTCTTAACTGCGTTAAAGGAATCATAAAGACAAAATAACCTTACCGACCGGTGGGCTTTCTTAGACATATATCACCCGGTATATTGACGTACCTAGAAAAGAAAAGTGTCGTATTAATCCTACAATAAATCACCAGATACCACAAATATATAAAGGCAATATTCAGGTTAGATACCCCCGTTAAAGTAGGTCATCGGAAGAGCATCTCGCCCCAAGCCCAGTTTCTAAGTAAAGCCTTGAAAACTTGCGTTGAATATAAATGAAATAATACTGTTTTGTTATAGCTCGTATAATTAATTAAGGCAATTAAATAAAAAAAAAACTTGTTGCGATAACATTGCATGTAGATAATTAAGATATAAAACGCTTATAGTTATCTTTACAATACTAGCCGAAGTGATTCACACGACGAAAAAAGCATTAGAAAGAGAAATGCAGGATGTGTAGTATCAAGAATGGAACAAAAAAAGTTTTGATAACTTCGGAGTGTTATATTTGTTAAACTCGCCGCCACGACAAACCTACACTAGGGAGGATTTATCTCTGAGGCGGAACTTGAACCTTCCTATGGGAACAGATCGAACCAACATAAATATTTGAATTTTATTTTTGTGTATTTGAACTTTTACCGTTGTAGGTTAGGCGACATGGGCTGACTAAATACTTTATCAACGCACCAGAATATTTATAAGACATTAAAATGAAAATAGACACAATTTAATCCAAGTCTAATAAATAACCATAAACAGTACCATTAAGTTATAAACATTGGTTAACTACAGGCAATCGTCGGAAGTATCAATTAACTGTTGTAGTTATTTATACAAAGACAAAGGAAAAATAGCAAAATTAAATCATAATTGTAATAACTTCAGTTTTGACGTAAGTCTGTGAATTAAATAATTATTAGCTATTGAACTCATAAAAGCATGACATCCATTATTAAAGAGACCAAAATAATCGTAGTCATATTAATGCCTAGGATATTCAATAAAGGTTAAATAAGCCAAATTCAAATTACTGTTAACCCACAAAACGCGATTGTTCACAGATGAGAGAATATTTTCAATATGGTTGATCAATTATTTGTAACATACATTGTTTTTTGCAAAGAAAGAACCAACCTACCACTTTTAACAGAATCTAGTTTGCGAAACTGTTTTCGTGTACAAGATGAGAAAATATTTTTCAAAAGATATTTTAAAAATTACTTATAACAATAACAATATACACTATGGCGGAAATATAATTATATTCAAATAAAAAAGACACAACTAGTTATTATTTATTTGTATTAAAAATACAACTTCTGTGTCAATATAGCTCTGGACATGTTCAACCAATGATAGAACAAATCTTTGTAAGGCATATCTTGGAAACGCCTCTTAGATCCTCGTCACAGCTTCTTGGATTTGTCCAACATTCGTAAAACGTTCCTCTCATAGCCAGTTTCTGTTTCAAGAAGAGGAAATAGTCACATGGTGATAAGTTTGGCGAATACTGAGATGTTGTAAGAGCGACATTCCTGTGTGGTGGTGCATTATCGTGTAACAAAAACCAACTTCCTGGTGCTCGATATTCGGGCTTTACTCGAGCGATTGTCTTCCACAAACTCTCCATAATCCCCATATAATACTAGCGAGTGACTTTCGGACCCTGTGGAACGAATTTCCAATATAAACTACCTTAGAGTCGCAAAAAGAAATCAACACTGTCTTCTTTCGTGACCTCTGGAAACGCAGTTTTGTCGATTTTGGGGAAACTGGAGATTTCCACGTAGCACTTTGGCATTTTGGAGGATCGTACCAAATCTCGTCACCAGTTACAAGCAATTCTAGAAATGTGCGATTTCGTATGGCTGTTTTGATAAGATCGTTGAAATGTTCAACGCGAGCAATTTTTTAGTACCCAGTTAACGCATGAGGAACAAATCGAGCACAGACTTTCCGTTTGTTACAATTTTTCGTCAAAATTTCGTGGATCATGTCTTTGGTCGTATTTAATTCCTCCGCTATACATTTCATAGTCGAATTCGCATCGTATGCGATAATTTCACGCACTTTTTCATCCAGCTCGTCGTGATTTTTGTTTCTTGGAATACCTGGCCTTGAGTCGTCATCCAAAGCATCACGACTATCCTAAAATCACTTATACCACTCCAACACACGGGATAAACAATCATCACCATAACACTTCTTCATTAAGTCAAATGTTTTTGTAAAGCTTTTACAGAACTTGGAACAAATTTTAGTAATAGCACGTTGTTCCATCATGTTTGTAACGAACCGATAAAAAGCACTGTCATTTTAAGCATTATAACTTAACCACCATTTGATCGATTGTATTGCTGCGTTCTTGTTTTGTAAAGGCGATACACAACTTTCACATTATATATTATTTCAATGGATAGCGTTAGTAACCTTCCATAAATTTAAAAGGTTCGATTATTTTTCCAACATACTGTGTATGAACATGTTGTTATTACATTATCAATTTTGCATACAGATTATATGAACGACATTTGCACTTTTTCAAAAATTTAAGAACTTGTAAACGCTAGACCGACTAAGAACTTGTTCTACAAGAACACATATTGCTATTATTTCCCAGAATTCTTGATCTTAGGCAACCAGTTGCAGCTATTTCTTGTGGGAATAAACAACCGCGTTTATTTTGATTTAAATTATAACATGGCGAGATGGTATGTCCTGATCAGGAAACGCATTACGAAATAAATTCTAAATTTCTGTGTATGTATGAGCTACATAAAACCGTTTAATAAATTTGTACCTCTTCTATTGTTTTATAGAGATCCTTTTAAAGGGATCACACAGACCGCTCAAAAGAAAATTTGCATACAATTAGCGTCACCGAAGAAATATAGGGACAACACATCTAACGCAACCCAACGCTCAATGAGATAAAATGTGCTGAACTGATGAATTGTGGCCGAAAACGTCTGATACAGCTTCGCTTGTGTTGCCACCGAACCCGTTACGCATCTGCTTGAGCGAACTAATTTATGTAAGATATAAACAGCTACAAATGAAGTATTAAATATAAGTAAAATGTGTTCGAATAAAAAGTTCCTCTCTTACTGCTTATATAAAATTCACGAACAATAAAATTAATACAGTAGACGCTCGATTATGTGAACGATATCAGCCAAGCACTGTTCGCATTACCGAAAGCTTACATTACACAGTCATCCCGCATCGACTTGTCTAAATTGAGTGAGTTGCGTTACGAATTAGTCTCGCATCCTCCATATTCGCCGGACCTAGCCCACAGTGACTTTATTCTATTCCCAAACTTGAAAAAATTACCTTTTGAAAAAGTGTATTGATCTTCGAGGAGAATACATCGAAAAATAAAAATAAGAGACCACACCAATACCGTGTTCTTCTTGTCGATTTCGGAAACATTTCAGATCGCCCTCGTATAATAGAGCCGATTAGGTTTTGAACATTCTTTTCAAAACCCGTACCCAATTTTTCGCGTTTACTGTTTATATTTAAGTATACTTTTGTTCATAACAAAAAAAGGTTATTTCATGTTGCAAAATATTCTAGTTGTGTATTATAAACTAAAATTTAAAGTTAATATCCTATAAAAATACTAGCGAAACTGACAATTTGCACTAAATATGCGAATTCTAAGGAGAACGAGCAAATATTCCAAACAATCACGAAATATAGTTCCAAGGCGCAGAAACATTGCAACCGCAAGGCGAAACTGGGTCATATTTCCAGCACTCAGACAATATTTAAGGAAATTACGTTATTTAAAACTAAATAAAAGCGTCCGACAGATTGTGTGTCGTGTGCTCTAAAACCTAGATGACGATGTATCCTGTTTATATTAAAAATATCTTTTGTTTTCGACTGGTGTGTCATCACTTTGAAACAGAAATGAACTCTTATCACAGTTTACACTCATATGTAATAAGTTCTTTTCTTGTAATGATGATAAATTGACCGAGTACTTAATCTGTATCGAAAGCCATGAGATCGTTGAGAATTGGAACAAATCTGAAAGAGCAGCAGGAAAGCAAAAATGCTGACATGGTTAAGCAGGTTGAGCGAGTTCAGGCTAAAAGAGTAGACGGGACGTAACTAAGGAGAAGAAAATGACCGGTAATTTGAATGAAATGAAGCAAATTATTGCTTGTATTTATAAATAAGAAGATAACCTTTGTAGTACAGAATTACGCATTTAGCTATTACTCCCTGATGTTCTACGATCGACATTCTTAAGTTTGAGCGCCTTTATAATACGCAAATGCATATATTCAAATAGCAAGTTTCAACGCATGCAGTTTTTGAATATTTTGTTTTGTTAGAACGTAAATATTTCTATAAAAGTTGATTTGTGTGGCTTTTATGATCAACCTCACATGAAAGCGGAAAAGAGAGGTGCAACTAGAATGGCATCACTTTACACGCAACATCACTAGTTGCCAAGATGCATGTAAAAACTCGAATAGTTTCGATGAAAAATTCCCTATGACAGTCGACTAATAAATCCAAGAAAGTTATAAGTAGTGGAAAATCTCAATTGATTGAATTTACTTCAGATCCAATGAATATGTAAATCTGGTATAACGCGAGCAGATGTAGATACCGCATTCCTTGGAGTAATTAACATTTTGTATTTACTTCGTATTTTATTTATCTTGCGGCATTCGATTTTATTTTCTGTATATATTATAATAAGACCAAAAAAGACTATACACGAAATGACTAGTCAAACATCAGCTGATTGAAAATATTATTCCTTATGTATAGGAAGCATACTCCACTATAAATAAAAGTTACGTACAGCTTGATTGCACGGAGATAAATTACAGACTGCTTCAAATTAAGTACGCACCAATGTCACCTCTACTATTATTGCTTCCAGAAAATAGGTTAAATTAGCAAAGTAATAGTGTTTCTAACGCTGATTAATACGAAGTATACGAGAAAACAATAACATAACCCATATCCCAGAAATTTTGAGATTTCTATTTTTTTAAATGGAACACCTGTATATTGTAAAAAAATGGAATGATATATTAAGTTATGACATAAAAGTTTTAGTACACTATTGTCTTAAAACTAATAATAAAGATGGTGGATTTTAGTTGACGGTAAAGATACATTCTCATTCTGTAAAATATTAGTGGGCTTCTCTCACATTAAACCAAAACAACTAGTATCCCCTTAAAAATTGTCAAAAACGCACTGAGCTTAAATCTTTTGCAGGTTTAATTATTAAAAATAGCTGATTATTTGATTTTGTGTTGTTCTGTGGTTCTGTATTATTATTATTACTTTCTTGAACATGTTTCGTTATCTTTTATTGTTCAGTGTTAAATAATATCTCACTATGATGTTTCCTCATTTGCGATATGTTGGAATCATTGGGAATGGGTCAATTCGATGGCTTGCACGCTCTTCTGATCTTTCACCTGTATACTTTTTTCTCTGCGGGCACTCAGGGAATTCAGGTGTACAAAACGGGGTACAACAATGTGAACGAATTGCAAAATAAAGTCAAGAAAATGTATGGAGAAGGAAGATAATACTTTTGAGCATTATTTATAAGTTATATATTTACTTCCTTCTTTGCAATATAATAACTACGACCTTGTTTAAAGATGCCATATGTTAGAATAAACATGTATGTATCTGTTTTGTCAAAAGTTGATGGAGCAATAACGCTTAGAACAAAATGAAAACCGCTATAACTTCTTTATTGCTCGTTTTAGAACAATAGTGTATTAAAATGTTTACGTCATAGCTGAATATATCTTTCAATTTTTTTTTTAATATACAGGTGCTCCGTTTAAAACAATTATAAATCTCAAAATTTTCTGGACATGCGTCATGTAACTGTTTTTACGTATACTCCGTATATTGCATATTAATCAGCGTTAAAAACTATTACTTCGCTAATTTAACCTACTTTCAAAGAGCATTAACAACAGAGGTTGCAATGGTGCGCACTTAATTTGAAGCAGTCTGTATATAGTTGGGACCATAGTAAGAGCTTATTCTAGTCTAGAGCATCTTTACTACTAATAATATAAAAAAATGACAAAAATTATAAATCTCGGTAAATGCTATAAATTCAAATGATTTTCACATATACAGGCTGAACTAAAAGCAAATTACATGTAGAGTTACGTTTTCTTAAAATATCCTGTATTTTGCTTTCTGTTATAGAACCTATTGTAACTTTGTATAAAACTAACTATACCTAAATTATATTATTTTCGAAATACATACGAAAAATGTTTGATATTTCGTCTTCTATTTATTATTGAATTACGACACAATCCAGTCTTCTGGCTTTATTCCTTAAGTTAATTGAATCCTATGAACCTTTAAATCAAGGTCGCTGTGCAAAATTCTAAATAAACTGGTTTTTAGAATGTTTAGTGGCTTATAGCTTCATAACACTAGCGCTTACAGCTACAATATTTGTTTCTGAATGACCGCCATCCTTGACTGTTTCCACAATTTTTGTAATACTTGTTCAATTGGACAACTTTCTTCCCCGTATTCTGCAACGTCTGCAAAACTTTCATCAAATTTGAAATAATCCTTAATAATGAGCATGCGCTAAATTTACAAAGTAATGGCAATTCTTTATATGTGAATGTGATGCACTGCAGAAGAACAAGTTTTTATGCATACATTTCGTCGTATCAGCCGCCAGCTCTGCAAAAGATAAATAATTTGCTGGCTTCTGCATTAAGTAATGCTCACGCAATCCACTTCTTAAGCAAATATATGCATATCATTGTTATTCGTGACGTACTTAAAAGCGGGCCAAAGGAATTACTTAGTCATTGTCCCGAATTCGTGAGCAAGCAATTGTAATTGTTAAGAGTCACCGCTGTCTCGATATTCGTGCAGTGCAACTGTTAATACTATTTATTATAGATCTAATGGGTCATGATACGTCCATATAAAGACAAATTATTGAAATATCATTACGAACGTACCTATTGAAAAGTTAAATGTAAAGTAATTGCATCGTAGCTACGCTATTCACCTTACCTACTATGTCAATTACCTTGGAATATATTCAGAAATAAAATGCGAGTGTTTAGATGCTAATAGAACTCAAGGCATAGTTCAGCGATCGTTGAGTTCCCATATTAATGTTTTTACCGTAGATAGGTAGGATAAAATATCTGCGAGATTGAATAAAAATAGTTTATTGGATTTTAAAACATTTCTGTTGTTGTCTACTACACACAGAGGTCTCGTGATTAATAGTAAAAATTCACATTTCATCACGAGTAACAAATCACGGCAACGTATCGGTTTTGTTTTAATTGTTTCAAATTATTCATCGCAAGCCAATAGCAAACAATTTTTTACTACAGCGTTAGCGTCGATATCTTGCCGATAAATATTCGTATCGAGTTCTTCAGGCAAAATATGAAACACTTATTCTTTTGTAAAGCATATAGCATCCACTACTTCAGATGTTTTAATTTGATGGTAGTTGGAAAAAATATTGTAGTCTGTCTCATTTCCCAATTTCTGATTGCTACACAAGATTAGCTCACCGTATTTATCACAACATTATAAATTATAAATAACTATAGTCTTAACATGATAGTTCAATCAAAATGCCTTGTTGGATAAACTTGCATTTCATTAACTGAGAATTATAAGTGAATATGGCTTCATAAAAGGTGTCCCTTTGTAACTTTCCAAAGGTATAAAAATTATGGGTATTTGGAGTATTAAAAGAATTAGTAGCATTTTTCCATGAAATCTCCTATGAAATTTAACTTGTTTTATCGTAGAGGCAACATTTTATTGATAAACAAAGATAAACTAAGCTTAAATAAACAAACAAAATGCCTATATATATATATATATATATATATATATATATATAAGAAGAGAAATTTAAATAGACAACACCGTTTTCTGTGGCAGCTGATTTGATAGTTCTCGGCTGTTTTGGGATTAGTTTGGTTTGGCAATTTATCATGAATAGTCACGGCGGAGTAACGTTTCCAAATTGTTCAAATTTGTGTTGGAAACCATAGTTCAGTTCGAGAAACATATCGAGCATTATGTGCATTTTATGGTGCTTATAATCGTCCAGCAGAGCGACTAATTCGAAAAACTATGAATCGCCTTCGCAATATATTTACTCTAAATGATAATACGCTTCTCGTAAGATGTCGTACAGCGCGCACACAACAAGCAGTTTATGATGTGCAGCGTGGTATTGATGATCCAAATACGTCAATTCTCCATCGTGCTCGCCAATTAAACCTGTGTCCATTCACTTTATGAAAGGTTCTGTATAGAAATCTTAATTTACGTACACGATCACCGTTTACGCCATACATTTGGTGAATGGGCCGAAGGAAACATTACTATTGACATTTTCAATTTCATTTGAATTATTTTTTTCAGTTTTGAAGCATATCTATGGTTAGATGGCTATGTCAATAAGCTGAATTGCCGCATTTGGAGCGATGATAATCCACAAGCCATTGTGTAAATACCATTACATTCAGAAAAAGTCACCGTTTGTTGCGCTTTATGGGCCAGTGGAATCATTGGCCCATATGTCATCAAAAATAATGATGGTCAGAATGTTACCAACAACGGTAAGCGGTACAGAGACATAATTACTATCTTTTTAGTGCCTCAATTGGAAAGCATTAATGTTGCAGACACGTGTCTTTAACAGGGCAGCGCCACATGCCACACATCGTACGGTATAATTAATTTACTGAAACACACTTGACGAATGATTAATTTCACGAAATGGACCTGTTAACTAGCCGCCAGGCTCGTACGATTTGACGCCATTAGATTATTTTCTCTGGGTATATGTAAAGTCACGTGTCTACGCCAATAGACCCGAAACAATTGAGCACTTGGAAGCCAACATTCGACGAGTTGTTGCCGAAATGCAGCCTGATTTACTGCGAAGAATGTCTGAAAATTGCACCTCCACATTACACCACGTATGCGCCAGCCACGGCGGCTACATGCCCGAAATCATATACGTTAATGCCATAACGTTATCTTTTAAGTAAAGACAATTCCATGGATATTAAAACATTTTTCTATGTTTTATTTCAACTTAAAGTTCTCTGCCTCTAAGAAATACACATGTAATCAAGTACACTATACAATTCTACAACATCTTCTGCAACTCTCAAACCACTAGACTTTCATGGGCTCATAAATCTTTATTATCAAGGCTAACTACGTCAACCCTTATGTTAGAGCGGCATCTTTCTAAAATACTTTTAATTTTTAAAATACCTATATTAGAGTTGTATTATTATTGGCAAGATTATAAAGACATTTTTATGAGACCACAGCCAACTATGATTGCCATTTAAAAAAACATAAGTTTATGTCATAACTTCAATATAGTAGACGTAACAAGATTCATGACTAAGCTATCTTATAAGAACTGTGATTATCTACAAGTTTGACTTTAACATTTCTTCTGTCAATTAATGATAGACATAATGCAATTAAAGTAATCGTAGACAATCGACATTTTGGAAATATCTACGATTGCTTCTAAAAAAACAAGTTGTGCTTTAAGATAGTTTCATGAAAACTGCAAATCTTTTCCTGTTTAACAGCCTCTTTAATTCCGTTAGTGTTCAAGATTTTTGTACTAAGCATAGAAAAAAACTCTGTATGTGAACATCCTATGTATGTGCACACAGTGACAACGGTGCAAAGTTATCACAGTTACAACAGATAGGTACAAACTATTTTCGTTGCAAATGCGTTTTTCTTGGTACATCGGATTTACATTGATTAAATTAAAGTAATATCTAAAAATATCTGTGTTGACTGCACATATGCGGTTGGATCCCTGGACAAGGTGGAACGGGTATTTATTTATGGTGAGCAAGTGCTTCAAGTTGACATTAAAAATTTAATGTATAATTAACCTCAACATTCTATTTTCATTATCAAAGAATTAAATATTTTTGTAATTCTTGCCAATTTTCCGTCTACTACAGATGCCAACTAAATATGGCTGCTATTATTCTAAGTTTAGTCGTTGCAATTTTTCATTTAAATATTTTTACAGTGTCATTTGCTAATTGTGTAGATATAAGGCTAATATTCAGTGTAAACCATTGACCTCTTCTATTGTTACCACTAGATTACATCCATATTTCGTTTTTAACAGATCTGTATTTTTGCATGTAATCCCGTTATTTGTTTAACTAAAACTGATATTTATCTTACCAGCTTACTAAACATTCCCATGCTGCGGTTAAAGTCTACTAAATACCATTTACTACCAAATTCGATTTAATTCTACTTGCAAGTGAAAAATTAAACAAAAGAATAGGTGGTGTCAAAATGGAGCGACAATATGCATCTGTCCCCAAAATAGAAGGAGAAAGAGGATTGAGCTAATTACAACGTTTACTGCGTTTAAAATATATGTACATACACTACCGCTCAAAAGTGTTTAGGCACCCCTGTTTTCATGGATTATTCATATAGTATTATGTTTACCAAAAAAACATTGTAATAAAATGAAATACGTATTTAAAATGTAGTTCAATAAGATAAACACCCATTATATCGCATAAGGTTTACTATTATTTACCTGCACTCGGTGGGATTACCATAAACTGTTTATTGCGGTGCAATTACAATAACAATCCCTCTGAATTTACTGGGTAAATTTAGACATCTGCTAGATTGTAGGTAGTAATGTTTAAATTACTTTCCTAGAAGATTATAGTGAAATCTGTAACCTATAGTCAGTTGCAGTGTGGTATTTACTCTATTCACGTTGTGAGCGAGATATCGTGTGACTATTTTTTAAAATGCTTCCGCGAAGAGAAATTGGTACGGAAACACATGCGCTTATAATAGTATACCATAAAAGTGGCATAAGTAATCGACAAATTGCCAAAAAAATAAAAATACACCACGCTACGGTTGACTACTACTACGTAAAAAAATATCGGGAAACTGGCAGTTTTCTTAATAAAAGACGGAGTGGAAGGCGAAAAGCGACAACATCTGCAGATGATCGCAGAATAGTGGTTACCAGCAAGTTAAATAGACGCACAACAGCCCCGGAAATCACCGCAGAATTAAATGTTGGTCGCCAAAAACTAGTCAGTGTTTCTGCAGTCAAACGTCGCCTACAGAAAGCCGGGCTCCATGGACGTATTGCGATGAAAAAGCCATTACTAGCAAACAAAACAAGCAAAAGCGACTTAAATGGGCTCGTGAACACCAACACTGGACCAGAAGAGTGGAACAACGTCCTATGGACGGATGAGTCCAAATTTGAGCTGTTCGGAACCCGAAGACGCATATTCGTAAGAAGATCTGTGGGTGAACGTGCCAGAGAAGAGTGTATTGCTGCTACCGTGAAGCATGGTGGAGGTTCTATCATTATTTGGAGCTGTTTTGCTGGCGCTAGTATAGGGGACATTGTGAAAATTGATGGTATATTAAAAAAAGAAGGCGCGAAATTTTGGAGAACCACGCAATATCTTCCGGAATTCGACTTTTGGGTCAAAATTTTATCTTCCAGCAAGATAATGACCCAAAACATTCCTCTAAATTATGTAAAGACTATTTACGCCATTTAGAAGAGGAAGGATCTCTCAAAATGATGGAATGGCCTCCCCAGAGCTCCGACTTGAATCCAATCGCGTTACTATGGGAAGAACTAGACCGGGAAGTACGGAAATCGGCTCCGACATCAGCTACTGACGTGTGGAACAAATTCCAATCGAGTTGGACCTCAATAACACAAGAAACTCTGGCAAAACTTATTGCGAGAATGTCTCGATTGTGTGCTGCAATTATTAAATCAAGAGGAGGTCACATAGATGAAAGCAAAATTTAAATTAAACGTTTTAATTTTCACATTTATTTAATATACTTTTATTCATGTACGTGTATCTGTACATAAAAAATAAGTATTATTAACATTTTTGTTGAGTTTTTATACATTTTTGCTGTTAGTGAGACTGCCTAAACACTTTTGAGCGGTAGTGTACGTTAAAGTAAAGTATATATCTATTCGAATGTTCTTGTTAAACTACTTTTACATACCAATGCATATTAGCAAAAGAAAGTAAAAACAGTATTAAATATTTTAAGGTTTGTAGCTCAAGGCAAACTATAACTGTTTACATAATGATTATCTAAATTTGAAAATAAAATACGAAGAATGCTTATAATTCAACACATTTAGAATCGTAAAAATATTAAAATTTATAAGCAGCCATCTTTTACTATTAACGAAAAATTACATTTTGCTATTAAGCGGAAATATAAAGAAATAAAACCGTGCGTTCATACCATACATACCATTCTATTGTTTTATTTTCTTGTTTGTAACATTACTACTTGGCTCTAGAAACCTTGAAGTAAGTGTGAATAGTTCCTTTATTATCTTCACTTAACCACACATATGGACACGTTACCAGAACTATCCAATTAGCGTAATGTAAATTCAGTTTACAGCTGTAATTACATCAAGAAGTTTTTATTTTTTGCTGATTGTATTTGTACATTACGTTGGAGCATACATATTAACGTTGGAAATTAAGTAATAATAAACGTATTTTTGTTTCGAATGCAACAATTAAAAAAAATTGGACGGATTACAGCCAACAATATACAGTCGTAGGCCATTAAATTAGAATCATTAAATAACTATGGTACTTCCGTACGTTAAAACAGGTAGACAGCAATTTTTTTGTAGTATCTTATTAATGATTATTAAAATAAGTAGGTATATTAACATATGTGAATTGCTAGATTTGATAGCAACTATTCTTTGGGTTCGCTTTTTACTGATTCCTGTATTAGCAATTCTATTTCAGTGCTATTTTACTACATTTCTTTAATAGTTTTCAATAATTCTTGTTTATTGGTACACTTTTCGAACAATACCGTTTTATGGGTTTTCAATTCGATTTGAACCCGGAGAATCTTTGAGTCTACGATACACAGCGTGCCATGCATGAATACCTACATTGTTAGTTTCTACTAATTTTTGAATATATGGTAATAAATAATCTTTCGAAACATTTTTCGATTATTCTTGTGCTTAGTTTCCTCTATAAAATACAATAGCCCTAAATTCTGCATTGTAATCTTCTAATATAGGATCCAATCACTACAGAAGGCGGATGTTTTAATGCTTTTACGTCCAGAGTTCACTGAACACTTTCTGGCATATTGAAAACACTCTATTGCGGTCAAGGTTTTTGATCCATGATGAAGCACAGTATGAATAAAATAAATAAAAATCATAGACTTTTCAAAATTACGTTTGCGGTGTTGTAATAAATATTGATCATCCTTTTTTTTTGTTGGTTATGATTTTGCGATCAGCCCCAGCCGTTGTATTTTTCTTCTTGCCGCAATATTGTCGCAGGAATTTCTCTTTCAATTAATTTGGTAATTCATGTAACAGTTTGATGGGAGACACGTTCTTTTCGAAGACAAATTCTTATTTTCTTCTCCGCTGTTATCACCTTTGTCTTAGTCATTCAACAGCGATTAAAAAACCTCGTATCACAAATAAAACCAAGTTCGTGGCACATCGCGACAGAAAGATGTTTATTTTAATTTTCAAACACTCTAATTACTTTATCTTTACTGCGCGATAATCCAAGATAAACCAATTTATAGATTTATGAGTCTAAGTAATAAATTAGCTTGGTTGTAGTACAAAAATACTAATTGTAAGTAAGAATTAAGATAAGATAATTAAAAGTGTTATGCATTTATGTATTTATGGTGGCATTTCCTGAATCAAGTTATCTCAAGTGGTTCTAATTTATTGGCCAACAACTGTATCTAAGAAGTGATTTTGTTATGATCCGCTTAAATTTTGGGACTTAAAATCGTAAAATTTACGTTAAATGCTTAATGATAACTTATAAATTGCGTGAACATATTCAAGCTAGATTCATTAATATACTAATTTGGAGTACCAAATTTGTATTGCATTATTTATTTTCGAGGAATTAAACATTTTATAAGGTACTCATTCTTTACTTGTCATTTCTACTTAATGCCTTGCAATTAGATATCATTATTAATATCATACGGTAACACTACTGTATAAATACGTACAGCAAGATGTTCAAATTTAGTAACTTGATGTCCATATAAATAAACCATTTAAAGTTTCTACAGTCATATATCTACAAAAAACAAAGACGCAGTCAACGGAAACTTATGTGCTGAAAACGAAAACACCTAAATGATGTCCATGGCATTGCGAGTACTCTTGAAGTTAGGAGTAAAAATTACTGATTGCTAGTCCATGCATTTACTAGGAGATTAATTGTATTTCCACTACGACAATTTCCTTTAAATGAAGTGTAGCAGCTGGATTATTATCGTAGATGTTACTTTTAAGGGAGTGAGACAGAAAATAACCGAGGGGTTTCTGGGAGGCCTAATTCCTAAATAGCTTCGATTGTTTAATTTGTTATGTGATACGTGGCACCAATTTCTTGAAGCCCTCAAACTGTTATAGGAATGGTACAAGAAATTCTATTAAAATTACATAATAAGATTGGCTATAAACTGTAATTGCTCATTCATTTTGATCTTCAACAAACTACGTCTCCATTACTCCATTAGCAGTTCATAGAGTGCCTTTGAGCGTGTGGAGTGTACAATCATGCTTTTTTTAAGGATTTTTGTCAGATCAGTATCTACAATTTTACTTATTTACATGGCCGTTGATATGAATATTGTCATCATGGCTGAATAAAATATCAAAATTACCAAAGCGTTTCATTACCTGAACATAATTAAACCGAACAATGTAACCTGTAAACTTTCAATTCTTGCAAGAACTATACTTTATAGGTATGAAGATGTTAGCCTTCTTTCAGAATGTTGTACAACGATGGTATTGGAGTTTCCATGATCTACTAGTCCACCCCTTCGATGTTTTCTGTATGTCTTATGGATTCCCGACATCTTCTCTCCTGTAGTTTTAAACCTAAGGATCCATTTTCTGATAACATCGGGGTTGTATGCTAATTTATTTTGCAACAATAGAATTATTATTTTGGTATATCAATTACAACTGATAGACGACTAACTAAAGTTTTCTGAACCACTCAGGATCCAATTAGACACCGTGACTGCCGCCTCTGAGAGTAAACGGATAAATTATTAATACCCTATTTGGAAACCTTGTATATTGTGCATATTTACTATGCATAACCGTCGGAAGAAGTAAAAAGTGTATATAATACATACATATTATATTCCGGTACGGTTAAGTAACTTTACATTGATTATAAGTAATACCATGTTATGTAAATTTACATAAACCTTCTTTTCAGTACATAGCCTTCTCCGGAATAGTAATTGAAAAATTTGCTTACAATATACAGGTCCAATGAGTACATTATAATATTAAAACTCAAATGAAGTAATTTGAAAACACAAGGTTATGTGTTTATGTTTTCCTGAAAAACAAACACTTACTGAAAAATTGCAAGATTTAGCGTTCTACAACATTTATGGCTTTTGCTATAATAGAGTTTTAATTTTAACAGATGCTTTCGAAGTTGAAGTTGTCTTCGGAAAATAAAATAGCGTCAATACAGCGAGGTAGTAATAATTTCGAAAGTTAAACATAAGTAAAGTAGAATTTCTTAATATCTCTCAAGTTCTAATTTTCTTCAACAAAGTAATTAGTGGATTGAAAACGAAGTTCGAACTTCCTAAATCATTCAAATAAAAATGAATCTATAAATAATACAAGCGCAGAGATACCGACGGTTTTATAGTTCTTCACGCCGTTTCTTAGTTACTTTATATTCCAGCATCTTAAATTTTACAAGACTTCTCCGTTGCGAAGCAGCGAAGTGGATACATAATGTTGGGAAACAAAACCAGGCTTCCCTAGGCGTAGATAATTTCAAATAAATATCGTGGATGTTCATGTAACGGTTTAAGATAATGTATATTTTACACAAAAATATTGTTCTTGGTATATGCAAAGTTTGTGGAACGTAAAGTTTTAATTTAATTATATAGAATCAGTAGACCTGCATGTAATTGGAGACCCACTGGCAACCTTTAAGCAAATTTGAAATTTCATTAATACCAGACAACCGCCTTTAATTTGTAGTTCGGGATGTTTCGTCAGACTTGCCTAATATACACAATATTTATAAAGTGGAAATAGGTGCACAACACCGAGCATGCCGTCTCTAGAATTACGAATAATTATACTGCTCAAAACAGCAGATATTCAACATAATTTATAACAAAAGTGGCGTTAGTTAATATAACACCCACAAATTTCTCTATATTTGCTTTCAAATAAAAAGCCGAATACACATACGTGTTCTAACATGTTGATGCATATTTTATTAAAGCAATCATCGCTGGAGGCTGGAGGGGGAAGGGGGAACTGAACATGAGAAGGGTAACACCAATGTCAGTAAGTAGTAAAGTTAACGAGAATTGGGCCTGTAATAGTGATTCTGAAACCAAATAATAATCATCATAATGAAATGGAAAATTTTTAAATACAGTAGAACCCGGTTATAACAACTTCGGCTGTAACGACACTCCTTTTTTAGCGTCAAATTTTAAGAGGTCCCGTACTTTACTATTCACACGTACAGGGAAAAACACCGGTTTTTTTTCCTGTACGTAGCGTCAATAACCCCTGATATAACGACAAATATTTACCACTTGAGGTATGTGTGGCTCACCCCACAATTGGGATACAAAGGATACGAGACCAAGAAGAAGACGTAGTCGTTTTTTTGTTTTGGTTAGTACGATTTTAATCAATATCTAACTTTATTTGGTTCCTCTAATGGTTTACTCTCTGCGAAAAAGCTCAATTTGGTACGAGCAGGATAAAAGCAATACCTATATATCAAGATTAAAGCAGTTAAAAAAAAGAATAGAATTCATTTCTACTTAACGAACGTGACCTTAAACAAGCGATAAAGGCCACGTGACTTAAATCTTGGAGAAACCTGAGTAAGATATCGAACCCTTAGTAAGAGAATTCCTTCGTTCATATTTGAAACTGAATCTTATTAGATTGCGCAGTAGCGAGCATGTTAATTACTAAATTGCAGAAAATTTATACGTTTGGGAAATCAAAATAATAAAATTCCATGAAAAACTAAGTGTCGTTTACTATGTAGATAGTTTAAGAACACCTCACTGTATTATCTGTGCGTTTCGCAAAAAAATGGGAAAACGCATTAACGCAGTACAAACATTTTCCTCTCTGAACGAAATTACACTCTAGTTAATGGACCTATTATAATGCGGATTTAATTAATCCTAATAGCAACTAGTTCCAATACTTAAACGCTAATAGTTGCTGTCATTTTTCCCCTAATATATGTAAGTTTACAAAAGCTATAAACATTTTCTATGCATTCATTGTTTACATTGAAATGCTTTTTGGAAGCTTGCCATTCTGTTGATATATAGAGCATATAACAATAGACGCGTATAAAATTGTTCCAATCTGAGATTCCTTCTAAAATTTAAGAACATACAAATTACTTAAAGTGTGATAATATTTTTATTTCGAATGCTAATACAAAAGTTGTAATTTAGTTATGAAAAGTAATATCTCCTAAATGATCTCCTACTGGAGCACAGTAGGTCTTCTTTCTTACTTTCTTACCAAAGTATTAAATAACATTATGTTCTCTCTAAGATCATCCATCATTCTCGTCTGAATTATAAATAAACATAAACATTTTGCTTTAAATAACCTCAAAAAGACCAGAGGCATTAAATCGCATAATCTAACCGGCTAATAGAGTGAGAAATTATTCAATTACCAATTGCTACCCATTGCATGAAATTCGGCACTGCGTTACTGAATCGTGGTTTGACATCCATACTTTCCAATTCGCCAAACAAAAACAGTAATACCATTACCTTCTTTGTTTTCAAATAAATACGGCCATGTTATTCAACTAGCCCAGAAACAACATCAGAGAATTACTTTTTGTGGGTACAAAGATTTTTCCACAATTTATCATGGATTCTCTTCATCCAAGATTCAGCAATCCACCGAGTTGAAAATGTATCTTTTCATTGAAAATGATTTTGTGTAGTCTATTTTTTATCCCAAAGCTCAATTTTGCTAATTAACCATTTAATCCAAAATCTGTTAAATTTATTTCTTGACTTGTTTGAACCCTCTGAGCCTTTATGTGAAAATCGTTATGCAAAATTCTGGAAAAGGTGGTTTTGCCCAAAACAACGACGAACTGAAGCTTATTCATCCTCAACAATGCTGGTGCTTACAATTGCAGTATTTTCTTCTAAGCGACCACTACGATGGTGTGTTTCTCTTTTTTCATCCTTTACCAACTTTAAAAGAAAA
Organism: Trypoxylus dichotomus; assembly: GCA_023509865.1. Lineage (NCBI taxonomy): Eukaryota > Metazoa > Arthropoda > Insecta > Coleoptera > Scarabaeidae > Trypoxylus > Trypoxylus dichotomus. Next base: position 53,507,573 of record CM042076.1, on the reverse strand, counting down.
TAATGACCGCGGAAATCTACAACATAAACATTCGTTGTTCAATCACAGATTTCTTTTATTTTAATTAACCTCACGGTTCCTACTTCACATCCAGTAGTCTATTCTAATCAAAAGATATAAATAACAGAAAACTAAAAAAGCAATCTTAAATTGGAATACTTGTCAAGAGCATAACTAAGAAAGACTGGAAATAACCCTCGCAAGAAATGTTTGTAATATTAAAAATTTCGCATTAAATACCAGCTTTTCTATCAAAGTTGGCAAGGTCGTTTTGCCACGCAAACATACATAACCACATATTCATAATCTTTTTGAGCAATTAGTTAACATGTAGCCGTAAATTGTAGTTAGTTGTCGGAAGTTATACGCCCACTTAGCTTGGAGTACTATCGTGTTTCCCGTTTCACGTGCCTTGCAATTTAATCACTACCGGTGTTGGGGAAAACTGCAGGGCAATCGTGAGGCTTCGTTTAATAAATCACGAATGAGTTACCATTTTTCGTTACGCGATGATTACGAAACTTAATGAAGACAGTGCTGTGAAGGAATCGTATTTCATCTAAGAAGTTAGAGGGTAGAAATGAAATCGCATTTTCGTACAAAAATTAATATAACAGCTGTTGTATTATTTGCTGCCTTTGAATAGTAATTCTTTTTACGTTTGCTTCAGCGAAAAGCTATCGGAACGGCCTATGATCCCGTAGACGTATTACCTAAATAGAAATGCTACGTCGTAAAATGTCTTCAGACGATTCTGTAAATAATAGCCTTGTCGTATAGCAGCAATCAACGCGTTAAAGATATAAAAACGACCTATAAATAAGCGCACGAATGCAAAAAAAAGTTCAGCGATGTGGAGAAAGATATGCACCAATAACAGGTTTCTTTCACATTGCACAGTGCAAAACGAAGAAAAACTAAATTGATTCTGCGAAACGTAATACTGAAATTTATAACGAAGCTGGAGATACATGTATGAACCACTAGGAGAACATGAATCATCGATATATAGCGACACCGAAGAACCGGACATTCTTGGCAAAATGAATTTAGGTTCAATTATTATGAGATCTTTATGACCAGTCCATAAATTACTAAATAATGTATTAAAATTAAAACCTCTTACAAAAAAATACATACGTTTTACTATTGTGAAAATAGAGATAGTACGCGCTTTTAACGCACGTTTCTTCTTGTATTTCCTAGACCGTTCGTTTTAATTGCTGCTTTTAAATAGCAATTAACGTATCTTTCAGGGTTCTGGTACTAAATACTGAAACAGATCACAGCAGAGTATTTATCCTGAAATGGTAATCTAGTCAGATATTGCTGAAAGTCTGTGCTTCAATGAATGGTTGATGCAATTACACCAATACCTACTATAGAAACCTTTTGGAAGCGTACTTTTTGCAAGATAATGTCTACCTTAACGTAATTATAATAAATAAAGGCGCCCGTAAACAAAAGCAATGAAAGAAACAGTCTTCATATTGTTATAAATTTAATCAAGTAAAAGAGATTGGAGTCGATCTCTTGATGGACATTGAAAAGTGAAACACGAAATTTTACAACAACACTATTGAATATTTGGTCGTAACTTAAACACTTATATAAAGCAACACCAAATTTGTGGTATATCCTTACTTCACATGTATCTGCTTGTTATTATTATTACAATATTAAGATAAAGCATTAACCGCACAATATGTTGTAGGCTTCCACGGTATTTGTTTTCTTTTAAAGAATTTAGAGACGTAGGTGCATGAATCTGCCGACGTCTCGCTCTCAGTTCATTTACTAATGCTTTATTATCTACAAAACAGCGTTCAAAGAATAAAAGTCCTTAACCAACAACAACCAAATAGTACACAAACTGTTAAAATTGAACATGTATAAGCTCTAGAAACGGCAGCGAATATAGGAGAAGCTCGAGAATACGCCCGAAGTGCGCTGGAAGGTTCGAACACAATATATACTCCATCTCCATAGAGTAGTATGACTCCTCGTCAGCTCTTTTGATATTCTGCCCGAAAGCAGCAACTCGCGCACCCCGCTGCGCAGTTTCGCATAGTGGTAACTTTATGTACTATAATAAATGCACAGCGCTGGCACGAAATATTGAGCCATGTACAGACCCGTATTTATTGGAAGTATATAATGAAAATGATTGAACAGCAGTTTTATAAATATGGTTATAAAAATACGGATTGTAATTCGATATATCGTTAAAATAAAGAATTAGGTAGCAGTCAATATTGGCACATAGATTTGAAAAATAGTCGCGCTGGAGGACGAAATATACCTGTTGTGCATGATTAAGAACACTTTCATGAACTTCAAAATGTATTTTGGTTTATTTATGCAAATGTTTTCCTTATACAGGACTGAGTTGTAATTATTTCTTATTTTGAACTCCACTCTTATTGCGAATGCTTCTAAGTGAACCCCTGCTATCATCAAGGTTTAAAATTTTATTAAATCTGGTTTAGGTTAAAGATATTGATGCAATGCGTAAATTTTCATTTTTAAGATAAAAACTACCAATATTCGACACTGTAGGTTAGCTAAGTCATCGATAATTCCAGATTTGTCTTCTCTTAATAAAAGGAACGATGAATATCTCTTTCAGGTATACGGAGTGTTTCGGAACCAGATGCTTAAAGTGCGTTTGTGTTTTAATTGATTGATCTATATATTTTAACAGATTTGTATTCAGAGATAGGAGAGCAATACTCTATCAAGATTTGAATTCTTGTACAACTATGTGAAAAATTATAGCTTGAAGCTTCATTTTACAAAATAAATAAAAATATAACGATAGTCTCTGTACCATTGAATGTATGTATATGAAACAGTACACGGGATATTCAATTCAAAAAGTGCTTTGCTATTTATTATGGAAACATCCTGTGTAGTAGGAACTCATTTTAGAAGATAGACCACGCAATTCTGTATAACATCTATGTAATGATTTTTAATACCTTTTACGGCATTCTATATGTTTATTATTAACAATGTCTGATATCGTTATTTTGGAAGAAAGCAACATTATTTACTATCACACATGTTTAAATTTCACAGAATACAGACCATGTAATTCAGGGCCTAATAATACCGAAGACATCAGTAACATCGTTTTCATTTAGTTAATCTTTTCTTTCAATAGTGTGCCCATAATAATCTGTTTTGTATGTTACTAGTTTGTACCCCTCGGAAATAAATGGATTATTGTTACCATTTATCAATTAAGAAAAAGTACCGATTATATACCACTATTGCTTCTTGTTTTTCTTAACGACTTTCAAGGGAAACGCCTAACTTTGAAAACAAACACACTAACCACTTTTAATCAAATACGTAACATATTAGAGGATGTAAGAGAACTGGTCCATATCGGACAGTAATGGATTGCTTTGCAAACAAATTTGGCGACGGTACGACGTTAAAGTTTGTAAAATGCTATACTGACTATTTTAAGAAAGAAATATCGATGTTTCTATAAATTAGTGCTAATTATAGTAATTTTTGCAAGAAAAAATAATACGATTCATACTCTATTAAAACACCCACAGTGTACGCTTAGAACTGGAAACATATATTTATTCTATACAAACCTACTTTGAGAAAAACCAAAAGGATTGCGTGGCGGGATGTTTATGTAGGAGTCGCTTCCGCGAAACAAATACACATTAAACTAATTTATTTTATTTGACCCTCGATTCGAGATTACTGGATACCGCTGAAATTAAACATGAAAGAAGTTTTTTTTTTAATCTGTTAACTTTTAATAACTTAAAAGTAACAACGAAACAATTAAACGGATATTAAACAAAGAGTAAAACACTTCGTCAGTGCTCTGCTTTATCTCACACGTTACCTTGCGTTCATTTCCTATATACTAATATTTAATTACCATATTCATTGTGAGCTGTATATTTCTACGTACTAAATAGTTTAATAAAATCTATATAGAAAATAGTAACAACAATCTATCCAAAAGAAAATTCAATATCAGGACAAAATCAAAAAAAGAACGAGATATATGCTACAAGCAAATAAACATAAATTACGGGAAATGTAAGAAAAAATATAAACAGGTAGTAATAAATGAAGATAAGATTAATGCAAATGCAACAGAACAAAGGAAAAAATGAGCATTGCAATATACAAAAACTCATTTAACATACTAAATTTGTATAAACAAAAAGGGATCTAAAAGTATATTATTGGCATTTCTGGTCATATGTACGGTGACTTTAACGGAATATTAGCAACGACCTGCAGAATCGCAAAGACACTACCAGAACAATTACTACTTCTAGGAACAATAAAATTTACTTGGGACGATAATGCAGGGATGTCGATAAGAACTAGAAAAATTTTGTACTTAGAAAATCTACGACTAGAAACTGCGGTAAAACAACCGTCTTTTAAATCTTTCTATCATAAGACTCTGATTTACGGTGGATAGATTACCAGACAATGGGAGCGTATTCAAACTTGGAACGAACAGACGAATAATTTAAAATTTTGAGAATAGTAAAATTTGCAAATTCCCCACAAGAACGAATCACAAAACTCAACGAACGTAACGTGAAACTGCAGACGGTGTTAACATGTTCAAAACAGTCCAAACGCAGATCAAACAGCTGCTCAATATAATTTACTTTAATATTCCTCAAGACATCGTTTTGCCCAATGGAACAGTGAAACACTATAGGGCTTTCTTGTAAAGGTTTTCGAGTTCCTTTGATAATGTGAATCGCAGTTGTTTGCGAATGACAGGGACTAAAAACCTATAAGTTTCAATGGAGGATTCTTGAATGTTTAGTTGGATTTTACTTTTATTGCACCAATCGTAGACAGTGTTAAGGTTTTGTTGTAGGTGTTGACAACCAATAAGGGAAGTTATTTTAGAATAGATTTGTAGGGCACCAACGTAAACTAAAACTCCGCCATCACAAGCTAATAAAAGATCATTTATATAAATGTAGAAACCCAAAGGGGCCAGTTGAGAATCTATCTATAGGAACGCCAGATGTGCTATAAAGCTGTTTGAAGTGTAGCTATTGCGAGATACATAGCTTATTGTCAAGATATGAATCAAATGAGAATACTACATTTCGCCCTCTTTTAGCTAGTGCCACTGAAATTCAATAATTGATTTAATTTAGAGGTCATATATCATTTTATCAATCTAGCTGCTTAAATTATTACCAAGCGCGTTCATGTTAATTTGCACAACTAAGTTTCTTTTGTTTTAGGGTCACATCCCACCACTCACTCCTGAACAGCAAAGGCAACATTTAAACCTGTAATGACAAGGCACCAACGGAGTATAGAGGCACTATGTTCTTCTTTCTTATTTTCAATAAGATAATATTTTTAGGTATGTAGAAACACTTGTTCTAAACTTTTTAAAGGAGTTCGTAACAATCTACTGCTACGAACTTATAAATCTCGCAGTACTTTCCCCACAGAGAATAGACGAGACAACGTAAACCTGGGATACAATAGCACCAGAACACAAGGAAATTGAAATAACGAGAGACTACAGACAGATGTTTGTTTGTTTTGTCTCCGAAACCTTTGTTTTTTACTCTTACCTACATAATTAACACATTACCATTAACCATAAGCACTACAAGTAAAAGGCTGATTTGCTTTGGATTTTAGTTTTTTTTAATTGATTTATTTTACAGGAAAGACTAATATTAAAATGCGACGAACACAAATCTATGAATTTCAATATCGACCCCCTTTTGTATAGTACTGCAATGTATGTGAGAGTCCATTCCATTTCTTTTTATGCGAAACTCCTCTTATGAGCTATATTAATGTATTTACCAAACCACCACTTGAAACAGTTTACATCGTTTCAAAAGCAGGTTTTGCAGAAATGTCTGAGCATAACTTGGTAATTAACGCTAAATAGGCTTAAAGACGTTCTAAGTGAAATAAAATCAAAGTACCTATTGAAATACGATTCCCATGAAAGAAAACTAATTAAGCAAGAATGAGAAATTAATATGTTCTAGTTTGAAAGTGAACTGATTTAAATACTTGCTTTGATTTATGTCAAATTTCGAACAAAAACGAAAAATATTCTACGATACGCCACCTACTTATAAATTTGTAACGCGGAATACAATGTAAATTATTCGACATGAAAATTTACAATTCCCCAGAGGTAGATTTGCTGCTACACAAAAAAGCAATATTGTTTTTATACCAATATGCATCTAACGAAAGTACATCGAATCTACGAAACATAACGATGATTATCAGCAATATCAAATATCATCAATCACAGAACTGGATTGAATTATTATTGTTATTGCTTTAACAATTAGGAAAAGTTTACGAATGTAAAACATAAATCAAAGGATATCATTTCGTTTAAGCATACAATATTATCTAATCGTTCTTTTTATATAGTAATAATTTTTTATAATGTCCATGTCATACTTCCGTGACCTACTCGAAAAAATATGTACCGTCATACAGTTGCTTTATCAGTAGGTCATTCATTCATCTTAATTAAATTAATCAACATAACCTTGAAGTTATTTAAAAACGAATTAAAAATAGCGCCGTTCCGATTTTAATTATTTTGTCGAAACGTAAAACTTCTTAATAAGCTTGTCATTTTCTAACGGACTCGATAATTTGTACAAGCAACAAACAAGTTTTGAAATAGATGATAAATCATTACGTAAGCTAAGAGCTTTCTCTTGCCATCGACGAAAAATGCAGAAAGTCATAAAATAGGAATTAGCTAGCAAAATTGTTACAAAACGCATACAATATTACATTAAACTCTTCACTTTCTCTTACAGATACTGTAGCGTACATACATACATACCTACAAATAGAATTCATGTGAACTTCTGTCGGGATATTTTGATCCAGTCCCAATGTACCATAAATTTGTTAAAATATTTGGACAAACTTCTACTTCGAATATAGAATCTAATCTCTATAAATTTTGGACTTTTCCGAGAAATATCCGCAACAAGTGATAGTTCGAAAACATTTTGCGCAAATCGATACCAAGAATATATAGATGTTCTGTGCTAAATATACAAATATTCCGTAAATATGACTTCCTCCATATTTATTGTTTATTTACACTTTGGGTATCGCATGTTCTACTGTAAATGTAAACCTAAATGAGACTTTCCTATAAGCTATGTTCATACAGATAATTTTTTGAATTAAGACTACGTATGCACACTCAGTGTATATGTATGTATGTATATATAATAAACCACGCGCGACAGAGCTTGTAATTGGCCCATAATGATAACAGAAGAAGAGGAGGCCAACATTTGTCTCGTATTTGTCGTTACATATATCTCTGCACAGAAGGATTATTTTGTTTTTCTTCTTTAAAACATAATTCATGTACGCTTTTTAAAGGGCAATTGTTAAAGAGACAAGGAGTAAGATAATAGTAATATCGTATATTTGTCCAACATTTACCAAAAGCAAATTAACCCAAATTCGGAATAGAGTTATAAAATATGTCATAAGGCTAGGTTTGCTACTGGGCACGTGGTTACAACAGCAGATTCGTGTAGAACATTGATCGCTAGCAGAGGAAATAGATAGATAATAAAGGAGCCCTGGAAATTCTAGGTGTATAAAGGTTAAAACAATAAAGGATGTAAAGAGAGCCAATGGATCCATTATGCAGAAACTTTATTTTATCTCGTAATATAGAGTCAACCATTTCTGCAATTGCTTCCTATTGTTACAGGTACTCATGACAATAATGTTCGAAATTGTTTATTTTAAGAAGTAGCATCAGATGTCATATTAATTTCTGGTAACTGTCAAAAAGCCAACTCCTTACAAGATACACAACCGTGTAATAAATCAAACCTCAGTTTAAGTTTCAAATTTATTTCATGCTACATACCCTAACCACCTTATCATTAATCCCACAGCAATATTCAGAATTATGGCAAATGTTTGATATCATAAGCTGCATTGTAAAACATAAAAAGAAAAACAGAGCACAATATGAACTCGTAGAAGTTTTGAAGCGAGTAATTGTTAACATGATAGAAGTGAAAAGTGTGATATTCCAGTTCAGGAAAGGTCTTGCAGAAATAGTCGCTGAACTTTTTCAATGTTAAGTTGTAAATACACGTAGTATGAAAACGAAACTTGAGAAGCATATTCCTGTTTGCTAGTTACGTATTTAAAATTTCTTCAGTAAGTTACTGGAAAAAATACAGCAGCGCACGAAAAATCCTAAACTTTTCAAAGCCATAGTACAAATGTAGCTCATATATATTCCAGAATCTGTACCACGTTCAACCCTTGCGAAGACTTCACTCCCTATGATGCAAATAGACTATATGCAGTGAATTTTACGAGCGTAGGAAACGTAATATTTTCTAATATTCAGATTTCAATGAAGCTTATAGTACCATTTGGTTATAACATTTAAATTTTTCTGTATGTGACAAATGTTATTCTTTGTTCCCAATGCAAATCTTAAGTAATCTGCGTACGGAAGAATAGAAAATATAAAGGAAAAATGCAAATCGTTAAGATAGAGAATAGCAATAATACTGAATTCTATATAAAACCCTGAGGCAATCTAGGTGAGGTCCAAAATTCTAGTGATTTAAACCATTATAAATCATTTATCAGTCAAATAGCAATGTAACAATTTAAATAGGTCCTAGCCAAGTCGAAATGTAAAAAGTCATCATGATCAATGGTGTTAAATGCATGGGAAAAATCGGTGTAAATTACATCCACTTGACCCTTGTTGATAAACGAATTGCGTTAACGTGATTAGGTTGGTTTCAGTTGGTTACAGAATGTTTGCGACCAAAACCTTGTTGATACGGAGATATAAAGGATCTGATATTATATAGAATAAAATATAAGAAAAAAGAAAGGAAGCGGGACCAATCTCACCCTATCTCAAGCCATTTAATCAATCAGTGGTTACCGGTTTCATGCAAATTTGTCCATCATCAGGCCAAGACACTTCAAAAAAGGACCACGGGATTAAAACAGATGCAAAAGAACAACAGCAGAAGCATCACGGTACCAAAACAAGTCTTGTTGACTTGCCACCTTTTTTGCATTTTAATTTCTTATGTACGTGTTTTTACAATTTTAATTTGTGCTGTTAAAACTTTGTTTTGCTGCCGTGATGCTTCTGATCTTGTTCTTTTGCATCTGTTTTAATTCTGTACTACTTTTCTGAAGTGTCTTGGCCTGATGATGTACAGATTTGCATGATTGATCTGATATACTGTGAGATTCATTTCGTTTTCTTTCCTTTTTCCTCTATTTTGATATGAACTCACAAAGAGTCAACAACGTTGCTTTAAATATAGAATATGACTTAAATTTTAATCAAATAGTCCTATAGATGAAAAGATCCAGACTGTACTGGCGCAAGGCACCTGTTACATCACACTGTAAACAATACAAAATGAATATAGACACATTAAATTAGTATGAGACTTTCGTTGGGTTTTATAGTGATAGATTATAATTGTCTTGTAAACACCAATGTTAGTGTAAGTTATTGAAAAACCAGCGGTGTCGATAGGATTTGAACCTATAATCTCTCTCTCTCCGGGCGAGCGCCTTATTGACTAGACCACGGGACGTGTGGCAACAAACCACTTTTAATACATATATAATTTATTCCTGCAGGTCCCGTGGTAAACCTAATGAGACACTCGGCTAAATACCATGAAACCGATTTTTTTTTGAAAATTTTAACGTTTGTGTTTACAAGAAAATTATAATGTGATAATATGGAGAAGTATTAACGCAGAAGTAGGAACTCGAACAAATCCACTTATTTTTAGTCAAAGCTGGTGAAACTTCCGGCCTTAGACAATCAACTTTTTCCAATCTAAAAGTGGTGACCTTATTGGGTTAATCACTTAACGTAGAAAAATTATTAAATTTAAGTATTTATTACAAATAAATATACCGCCAGCAGGTTACTATATATGTACCTGGTTGATATTTACCAGAAAAACACAACAGAGCCGTCTATTCCCACTACGCACCTTTGTAACATACAAGAAGTAAATAATGTCTGTTTGTGTATAGTATAGATCAGAAACGGTTTTTCGATAAATTTGCGGGCTTGGATGGCTTTCCATCGTATTGCAATATTTTAATCACGTTTTTTCCTCATTAGAGCCAGACAGAGCATGTAAAATACGGCAGTAAAGATTTACAGTAATTGCACTGCCCAAAAAGGCATTTAAAAAAAAATTCTCTTCAGTCCTTACATCTTCCTGTATCTAAACAAGGCACTGATCTGGTTACATTATAAACTAACACATAATAAATAAAAACTAAAAGTTACAAAATAGAGTAAAATTAATTACTGCGCTCAGAGTCTTTGTAAAAGAAACCACGTTAAGGTTTGTTTTTAAAATATTGTCTTCTTCCTAACTGTTCCCGTAAAAACATATTTAGCTTAAAATATGATGTTTTGCAGTCGTACGATAAAGATGTAGAATTATATATGAATACGCATGACATTACATTATTAAAACAATGCGGAAGGAATATACGTATTTTTCTTAAACAATGGTTTTACTAAATAATACCTCGAAAACGATTGCGTATGTTTGTATTTGGGACACAATTCCTTTTTGTAGATGTTGTCGCATTGTTTACAATTGTTACAAATGTTTTTATTTAATATGCTGTATGTTAAGATTTTTATTTGTGTTCTTTCTCTTTATTGCCTGCCTGTTTATCGCTGATAAACAAATATTGTACATTCCAATGAATAATTTTTAGAGCCTACAGCACGATATTGCTTCTACGAATACATATACGACAGTGTTACAAGTTGAAGACGAGGAACCATGTGTTTTCGTGGAAAGAGAATCTAGTGTTTAAATATCTAGCTAGCGTTTGTCTTTCGATATGGTTTTGCACCTGGCTACATTGGTGATGTTTCCTGGATATTTATAATAATATTCGAAATAATGAAATTAATTAGTATATACAATTAAAACTAAATAGTTACACTGAGTGTAATTTGGCGGCTCAAATTACAAATTTCACGACTATCCGAAATAGTTTTATTTTCGTCTTAGATCAATTAATAAAATAAATAGTAGCTCACGTTTTCACGTTAATATAACGAAATTAACAACAATTTACTGCTGACAATATTTGCCACATGACCAGGCTGACCATTTTCCGCATGGAGACTTTATTTTACTATGAGACACAAAGTTTTGGCGATCCTTAGTTTATAAAACACCATTTTCTCCAGATGTAATTTAAAATTAAAAAAAAAAGAAGAATAGTAAGTTCCTTTACTTCGTCATAACTTGTGTAATTAATACCGTACTTTTTTGATACTTTTTTTCATATAATGTTTTTTCTGGTGTTCAAAACTAAATCAAATTTCTTTTACAAACTAAGGAATAGGCTTAGGAACAGCTAGATTTATTTTTTCTCTGCCGTTTACTGTGATATAGTAGAAGATGTTTCAATTTGAGATTAATTTTTAGATTTATAATAGCACACACAAATTGTTTAAAATGTGCTTGTATCAAACTTGCGGCTTAGTAATGAGAAATAATATCTTGTAAGTGATCTTCTGCTGCTGCACAGCAGTTTTCCACTCCCTTGCCAAAGTTATCTTCGGCTCAATTTCACGAATACCATAAATAACGTTTCCTTTAAGGTGATTAATTGTTTCTGGATTACTACTAGAAACTTTTTGCTTCAAATAAACCCAAAATGGAAAAATTAAGAACCGTTAAATTGAATGATCTAGCCGACCAATAGATGTTCCCTCTTCAAGAAATTATTCAATTATCAAATGCTATGTAGGTTGTCAAACGTCTATTATTTCTGTACTCGTGTGAAATATGCCACCGCTCTATTGAAACCATACCCTCGGCATCCGTATTCTCCAATTTGTCAAACATGGAGCTATGTTTGACAAATTGGAGCAATAAAACGATTGCAGTTTTAATTTTCAAAGAAATATGGTGCAATCACGCCACCAAAAAGATCACACCCAGAAATTCATTTTTTTAAGAATGTAACAGTTTCTACGTACGGTAGTGTGCATTTAATATTAAAGAACAAAAAAAATGTAACCGTAATGGATATTCCAAGGTAAGAACGTGCAAACAAAATTAAGGAAAGGAGACATAATATTTCCACATCGCATTAAGATACCGAAGAAGAGGTTTGTCAGGCTAAACTTACAAGAGATAACAAGCATTACTGTGCATTGACATAATACGCTGATATTTGATTAAACAAAATCTCTTCTTAAAAAAGGAAATAATCAATAGTGAAGAAATAGTTTACGCTAGAAATCAGTCGCAACGGACCACTAAAGATTGAAGTAGCATGAACCGAAGAACCGAGATCATTGGTAATGTGTTAGGATATGTATCGCTAAGGATTATATTCCGGCATGAGTCTAAACGACAACAAAACAGCACGTTTTTTGGCAAGAACCTCTGCTCAGCATATTGGCTAGATCCTAAAGTGGTATGTAATTGCTGAACTAGAAGAAACAAGGTCTCTGCGAAACCTCTGTCCGCAGTTTGCTGCAGGTTTTCCAAGAAGAGTGAGACAAAATTCGGGCTGAATTTATAAAAAAATTAATTTTGGTTCGTTCGTCTTACCCTGTACGTGTTTGTTATTTACTATTTTGTGTGTATTTTACTCAAGTTGTAATATTAATTTGCTATTAAATATAATTTTTAATAACAAATTTTGACTAAACAAATAAGCGTGAAATGAAAACTATAAATAACTGGGAAAAAAAAGAGAAAAAACAAGAAGGAAAAAGAAAAAGGAAATAGATCTTTTCCTTTTGGGCACTGAGAGAACAAATACACAAATGATATAATATACAGTTTTTCTTTAATTCATTGACTTAATTTTTCCAAACAAAAAACTCGAAGTTTACAATAAATAATGTAATAAACAGGGTACTTAGTAGTGCCTGTTACCTAAGCACGAGGAAGATACAAAATATTAACTAACTTTATAGTTACCGTGAAAAATTGCTCTTTATCATGTCGCAAAAGAAAAACAAACTGATTAAATAAATAAATGATTTATTGCAATTAATGCTAAATTAAAAAAAAAATTGTTTATGTCACTTGCTAAACCGAGAGGATATTCGCGCAGAAAAGAAAATAGCTGCTAATTCTTTGAACAAAAATAACAAGCACTTCTTGTAATCGCTATAAAATGAAAAGGAATATAAGGGAATAATAATAATAAACGAATGAACTACGAGAACAACAATTTTTGAAGAGCGTCATGTATGAGTAGCATACGCTCACAATGGATCCAGCTACGATCGTAAAATTACTCGTCTATGAACAACGAAACTTGGTTGTGTAGCGCGTACGAAGTATGAACGCACTAATTTAAGGTAAATAAATTCGGCATTATAGGTCTTGTATGAACGTCGTGTTGTACGATCAACGGAATTTACACGTAGTTAATTGGAAAATTATATTTTAAGAATAGGAAGGGAGGTGGACAATTCCAGAACCAAAAAACCCTTTCGAAAGACTATTCTTTTAAACCCTAAAATGATGTGTTATTTAACACTAACTAGAGTTATTAGTTTCTCTATATAAACTATTTCAAGTAGTTTCCAAACGCATGTGTTTCAATTCAACTTAGTTACAAATAACGGAAACTCTCAAAACACTAAAAGATACAGCCGAGAAAAAAAAACAAATAGATTTGTTTTACAATAGTCATGTACCATGGTCCAACTGTGGCCGCATTAATTTAAAGTAGCTTGTTTGTTCGGCTGTTTACGGTCATCTAGAAAATACAACAAATGTGGCCGCCCTCTAAACTTATGAACTTTCGCCGAATATTTAACTGTAGCAAGTTCTAAGAACAACCAAGATGAAGGATATTTGAAAATAAACAAACTTAACCTGTGAGCGGCTGTAAAATTACATATATTATAAGTAAACATTAAGATACTTTCCGTTAACATCCTCGTTCTTTATCAAGTTTTGATGGAATATGTATGTGAAATGTTATCGTTAATTTGTAACAGAATTATTGTATAGGCCAATTATTATGTAAGTTTAGATACATGCATCAGAAAGTATCCTTTTTTTCATTAGATGCTTATATACGTATGTCAAAATAACATATTTTTAGATGCGATAGCAACGCCAAATACACAGACATAACTATGTTACATATAACACACTTAACATACAACTCGTGCGGTATTAAAGATAATAATATTAATAATATATTAATTCGCAGTAAACGCATCATATCAATTTTAATGTGTTTCTAAAAGCATATTGAAAGTAAGCGTAATACTTTTTTATACAAATAGTTTAATACTTATCTTCTCAGTAATTAACATTTGATCTGGAGGTTAAAGGGTTTGTATTAAATATTATAGACTATAACGGAAATGATCTGTTCGCGCCTCATTTCTTCAAAGTCAATATAATTCCAAGCTTTTATAAATTCTTACGCAACTCATCGCTTATAAGTTGTCCTTCGCTACAACTAATAATTTCTCTGGCAATTGTTTTGGAACCATTCCTAATATGAAACTTACGGAAATATATAAATTTTAAATCAAACTAATAACTATAACGTCAATATTTATACATTATTTGTATATATAAACGGAGCTTAGCTGAACCACTTGACATCATCAATTGCTATATTTACAAAACCACAATTTTACGAAATTGAGGACGTAGTATCTATATTTATTTCTCTTAACAGAACTATGTTTAAAATCGCACCTGATGTGCTAACATCAATTCCACGTACATTTTGATTACCTGTTTACACACACATGCCTAAATATGTATATGTGTACATATATTCATATAAAAGTAAACAGAGATTTGATGAATACTTAAATGATTAAGTTGAAGGGTTTCTTCCACAAATCTTTTATGACTTTATTGCACGTTATCAATTACGCAGTTACAAGTTGAAGAATGTGCGTTGCTAATTATCTAATGAATAATACAATTCCATAGTACACACACTGTAAGTCGATAATGGAATACCATATTTTAAATTTTATTTGGATAGCGTACACAGTCAAACAGTTCTTTTAAAGAATTTACGTTGCTAGATTGAAACGGCGATGTAGTTGCATGAGTCTGCCACGTAAAATCTTTATCCACTGACATAAAATGCCACTGAAAAATATTACAGTGGAACTTCGATTATCCGTAACTCACTTAATCGGAAGCCGTCTTATCCGAAATGAACACGATTTTTTTTAATGCGGCGTTTTATCCGGAACTTATACGGGACAGACGCTCATTGAGCCGAAATTATTTAGAAATATCTGGCATTCTTGCCGGTTATAGCATGCCTGTTGCATTCTGCGATCTTTGCATGAACTGGTCAATTACTGCTCGCCAACGCGATTGTTAAGACGGATTACCATAAACGCCAACACGATGAACCGTAAAGAGAAGTAGTTTCATTGATTCAATTGAACGCCAGGAAGCGCTTGCATCGCGGTGAAGTTTTAAAAAGATGTTGCTAAGGTCCATGAGCACTGCAGGAGTTTGGAAAAACAAATGGAAAGACATCGAAAAGTGGCGTAGTTTATCAACTTCTCCTTCAACTGTGCGAAAAACTATGAAACCTCCTCAATATGATAAAATTGATAAAAGTTTGTATCTATGGTTTATCCAGCAAAGAGAACGTGGAAGAGGCAATTTCATTAGCTGAAGACTTGCAGATTACCGAATATCTAGATATCTTTACGGGTAGAGATGGCTGGTGAGGGAGATGAAAATAATGTCACGGGATCAAACAGCTAACAATATGTGGAGAAAAGCTGTTAGCAGGCACAAACGACATTGGGGGAGTAAGTTATTCCATTGATCAAATTCATAATTCCGACGACACGGGCCTTAATTAGAAAATGCTGCCCTCTAAAACATTATCGTCAAGAACTGACAATCTAAAGAGCATATAACTATCCTCTCTTGCAGTACTGTACCTGGTAGACCCAAATTGCCATTGATGTATATTGGAAAAAGCTATACCAGAGTATTACAAACATTAAAGAAGTGCTTGTTTAAAGCATAGTCTTTTTGAGCAATATCTGATATGCGTTAAACATTTTTTAAAGAGATGTGACTTCCAAGAAAGCCACTATTGCTGATTGATAATGCGCCATCACCACATCCATCCAAATGAGAACGAATTTGTGGGGATATTAAGGCATTGTTTCCTTCTCCTAATGTAATTTCACTGCTCCAACCCATTTAGTAATAAAACCTGCACGGAGTTTTTATTATTATTAAATCGAGCAATCCGTCAACTGTGAAATATGATCAGTTCTTCAGTTCTCGGCAATAAGAAATATGAATGCTACGGATACTCACCAGATAATCGCCCGATAGGTGAAGTGAGAATGCAGAGAGTGCCAGTAAAGTGTAAAAATAGGTGAAATCTTTCGGTAAGGGTCTAGAAACGTCCATGAGGAATTGCGTTCTTGTTGGCCATCTGCAGTCAACGACGATCTGGCGCAGGTAGTTAACACCAAAATTCGCAAAAGCACGAGATTCACTACCACATCCAAAGATTTTCCTGGGTGGCAAATACTTCGAAACGAACGATGAAATGAAAATGGCCATGAATAATTGGTTATCATCACTGGAGGTAATAAGGTAATTGTATGTATGTTCATAAAATAAATATGTTTTTGGAAAATTCTTAATTGTGTCATCTTTACTGCAAAACGGACTTTACTTAAAAATTGCCTTTAGTAATTACTTTTTATCAGCACAAGATATGTTTTAGTCTCTAAACTACTACGAATTAGGTAGAAACATGTTTGTATCGGGATGTAATTATAAAAATTTAATTTTACTAATCTGGACAAAGTATACTACTTTAATTTTTTGCTATATAACTATCGATATATCTTGTCAAAATGCATGATAATTAGACAACAATTTGATTTGTATTTATTAACCGTAATAATTAGAACAAGTTTGTAAAGGTAAACAGGAAAAACATTATTATCAAACAAAAACTATCTGAACCAGTATACGGGATGAATGCGGTTATCTTATCTTCTAAAGTGTCAAACAGAATATTAACAATCGACTAAAGATCAAGGTATCTTCATGACAATAAGCATTTATCAGTATTTTTTGGCAAATAAACCGCTACAACTTTTTAGATATACATTCTTCTTGCCACAACTGTTTATGCAAATACACACAACAATGTAAATAATATGATTAGGTCGTAGTATTTTATCAGAACTTTTAATTGTTTGTACAAATCCTGTCGGCATAACTACTATAAACTGGAATACGTTTACAAGCGCAGAACCGAAATATTAAACATTAATGTGCTATATATATTTCAACAAACGCAAAAAGAGTTAGGGAAGATAGGAAAACGTACAGTGGTAAATGCATCTGCAAAGTGTTAGATAACGAAACAGGAAGCAGCATTTATCTGTGTGTCTTGCGGTCGTTGTTTATCTCTACACTTGTAGTTCATAAAAATATTTTGTTATGAATAATCCGTATTCTATCATATGTTATTAATTTAACTTGCAGAAAACATAATAAATTGGTATTGGAAAATAGAGCAAGTGAAAATGGTATTTGACTATCATTTGCTCCTAAAACTGTAACCGACATCATAACGTTATACTATTTAACTGCATGTAAAAGAGTGCCATTGAAATTATATAGCTACCTTATGGATTGGATATTATAAAAGAGAAGATAAAATATATAAACGGAAGGATTTTGTGAAGAATATTAAAATATAGTCAATTTTTTGTAAACGCTTTAGGATGAAGCTGTACAAAGAACGACTCTTTGAAAGTAAGAAAAATAACGAACACTGTGTTTGTTATAACTTTTAATAATATTTCTTCTGCATAGTAGAAATTTAAACCCTATCACTGAAAAACCTAATTCGCACAGAATACTAGCTAGAAACGCTTGTGAATTGATCATAATTTGATTGATAATTCATTTTTTTTTTATTTGCTCAGCATATGTAAACCATAACAATGTATATAATTTATGATTTAAATATGAATTAAATTCCTATTTAAGCAGTCACAGACATACATATACCTATGAATGACATATTCTCAAAATAGCAATGCGTGTCCCTAATTTGGTAGTAAAAAGAAGTTTTCATATAAATTAAAACAACAATAAATGTTGTGTTAGATGTCACAACATGATTGCAGTCATTCTTTACGAAATGTTTGTTTTATATGTCGCATATACACGAGATAGATGTTGGACAAATTATTAAGTGCCAGACAACATGAACTGTGCGTGAACTATGTGGAATATTAACTGCTAATTGACACAGATATATCCTAACACGGTTAACGCAGCCTTGCAACGGAAATCTCGCACAAGCTCGACAATGACAAGGAAATAAATTTAACATAAAGACTTTGTAACATTTCCATATAAAAAGTATACGCACAGTGCACTATTTCCATAATTTTATAAATTAATATGAAGGTGGAATAAAATACCGAATTTATAAACAAAAGAAAAACTCAAGACAAGTAACACGTAAAAGTAAAAAACGCAGAAAGTACGTAATGGTTCACAAAAGTCCTCGAAATGTGGCGATCAATGAAATTACAGAATATCGGGATATTATTCACCTCCGCAACATTCAAAGTGATGGCAAGCAGAGAAACCAGCGCCTCTGCCACGAAATGAATGCATTCTAAAGGTTTTGTTTTGTTAATGTATCCAATGTCATCTGCGATTCAACTTCAATCTCCTATATCGTGTCAACTATTGGCCCCTTTAACTTGATTTCGTCTTTAGAAAAAGAGAAAAGTCGCAGCGTGCAATGTAAAAGTTGGCTAAATACACTGGATGAGGAACAGCGTCCATATTCTTTTTCACTAAAAGTTACTGTCCGATGAAAGAGGTATGTGTTCTCACGTTGCTATCACGTTTCCTTTTCGTATCCTTCCTTAGCCGCCTTAAGATGGCACAATAGAATTCTGATTGTTTAACCTAGAAGTGCGAACACTTTGTGGATAATGTTATTAAGATAAAAAGAAGATCAGTAACGGAGTGATTTTGCTTTTGACTGACAGGCTCCCTTTAGTGGAGGTGAGGGAGAGTACTTTGATTTGCTTTCAGAATCATACCCGCACACTCAAATTTCGTCACCTACGACGACCTTATAGTCTGGTTTCCTTCAAAGTTCTTTACAGACATCTAGGAAACATTCTCTCTGCTTATTGCTCAGCCACCATAAAAAAATTACAAAGATAATGGCTATATTTGAATTACTCTCGTAGGTGCCGAAAAAACTAGCTACAGGAATGTAGAATCCTTTCCCTTGAGTGTCAGAAGGTGCTGAAGAATTTGTGTCGACAGCAGATAATATCAGCATGACGCATAATACATGTTTTGTCGTTTCTAGATGTTGCTGGCACAGATACGGCAGTATTCATCTTCAGCTCCCAATACGCTTTCCGTTGTCACATCAGCCGATGCCTTTCTATAATATATGTATACATTCGTACATAATGAATGAGAGCCTACAAATGGACTTCGCTTGAATTCGATCTGTTTTTAATAGGGGTTAGAAGAGACTCAAGCTCTTTTGGCAGATCTTCCTTTCGATAGTATATGCTCAAAAAACCAGCCCTACATGGAAATTAAATTTTTGCCGGAGCAGATTCGCAATGTACATTGAATATAAAGATTTACTGTGGTTCACAGCAAAACATAGGCAATAAAGCATAGGCAACAAAACAGATGATCTTGTTTTAGCTTCGATTTTGCCTGTTTTCTAGTAGTAAAGTAAAAAGGATGCCATATTGATGTCATTTTATAGAAAAAAAAAGGGAAAAATCTTTTTTTTTCTACACTTCAACCTAATACCATTTTGCCAAGCTATTCAAGCAAGAAAAGACGAAATTATTGCCTTTTACAATTCCATAAAACTGGAACTATATTCTAGTTCTGTGCTAATTATCGGGAGTCATATTCTGGATGATAAGTAAATAAATCTGCCAAAGAAGTTCCTATAATATACGTCATTTAAGACGTTAATTGTATGAGAAAACAGAAACATGTCCTATAAGCTTCTTTTCCTCATAAATTAGCTCAAAAAGAAATAAACTTTTACCGAAGAGTATTCTGGACTATCGTACGCCGTCTCTCCTCTCTTAGCCACACCAACATAGGGTTACAAGAAACACATTATGCTAAAATGCATTGCAACGGGTACATAGCAATTTGGATACAATTTTCTATTGTAGTTTCTCACACGTACATTGGCTGCTCGTATATAATTTACCAAAATAAATAGTGTCGAATGCAGATCAATAATCTCCTTTAAAAACATAATGGTCCGAAAAATGGTTCTTGCTGAAATTACCTGTAAATGGGAACTGATTTCAAGTTGTCGAAAATTATTGGTTAATGAGCCAAATTCATTGTGCCCTTTCAACAAGGTCACTTCAGACGTTACGAAAAAAAGCAACTGCTTCATAATAGAGGACGTAAGCGGCAACTAACAGTTTTACTAGGGACCGAAGAAATTCAGAAGTATGTAGAAATGAAATAGATTTAATTACGAACCTGCCTCTCATTGGAGCTGAAACATGGGGGTTCATTGTTATAATGTTGAATAGATGTAGATGTTCAGCGCTCCCAGCATGTTTACAGTTAAATCTTTCTGTGGGTAGATTTGATCAGTCATTCTTTGAAAGTGCTACGATGTTCTGATGTAGTAATAATAGTACAATAGTGTGAGAACATAAAGAACAACCCGCCCAGACTTTCAAAACTTGCTGTAGGTGTTAGGTGAGTGAGACTTCGAAAAAGCACCTTATAGTCTGCTTTACCTAATATTTCAAAAAACCCTTAAAAGAATTTGACTTAATGTCGGTTATAAACTCATAGCGGCTGCTGTTGAGAAACATTTGTATTTAAGGAGGAAGGAATGGTATTAAAAAATTAAGTGTTGTTCTCCTTTAGTCCTTTGTCTTCATAACTAGTTTGGGAATGTAAAGAGGTATTGTCCCAGTACACATAGTGATTTCAAGAAGTAACAATTTAGGAACCTGTATTAATCGTTTTTTAATTTTCCTGTAACAATCTTTGTTACTGTATGTGTTGTTAATAGGTATACTTGCTTAATTTTTTTAATCCCGATGTGTCGATGGTATTGTATGGCTATTATTTTTGCTTATATTACCGTGCTAACACTTCGTCTTCTTTTAATGCACGCTAACACACGGCTTTAGTTTTCTACTGTTATCAGCAATAGCAGCACGGCCGGTGCAATTTCAAAATACGTATGTACAAGCATAGGCTTCTAAGCTGTGGTTAGATTAATAGTTGCTATCTAACACATTCAGGTACAATATTACTGTGCGTAGCATATTGATGATAATATGGAACAAATATCGTCTATAAAAGACCAAATAAACATTCTGCACTATATGTAGGCATACAATACGATACACCACTAATTCAAGAATTGTGCATATTGTTGCATAAATAACGTAGATAACAGACTCACGTCAGCAAATGACAATTTCCGTCGAGACTTTAGTTTTCATTGCATTCTAAAATCTTGCCTAAAGAGGCTATCTTTATTCATGAGAGAGGAATGCGAAAAATACCGATTTTTTTTCAAGCATATAAAGAAAAGTATTTAAATTTTCGTATTTAATAAATGTATACGTCGTATATTTTAAGATTCGGCTGATACTGAAGCTAATTTTGTAATTATTATAATAAAATTCTTAAATTAAGACGCATATGGTACACTCCACCCATTAATTTATATTTATTAAGCAATTTTGAAATAAAACGACACAAAAATGTAATTTATTGACCCGATTCGTTGCAATATTGATGGACAAACGGCCTCGTTTGCAGTGGAAAAAGATGCTTTTCCACCACGACAATGCACCGGCTCATTCATCCCGCATCCTCCTGTTTAAGTTGAATGAACTGCGCTACGAATTAGTTAGTTTTTCTTATTCCCAAACCTGAAAAAATCACTGGGAGGAAAGAAATTTGCCTCAAATGAAGAGGTCATCGCCGCTATAGATGGCTATTTTGCAGACCTCGAAACATCCTACTTTTCCCATGGCTTGAAGAGACTGGAGCACTGTTGGAAAAAGTGTATTGATCTTTCAGGAGACTACATCAAAAAATAAAAATAAAAAACCACACCAATACCGTGTTTTTCTTGTCGGTTTCGGAAACATTTCAATTCGCCCTCGTATATTACTACATGTAACTTGTTACTTCATGATTATTTACCATGATACGGGTGGCTATGGTACTCCGACCGAATCGGCAGCTCTAGTGAGCCGGGTGCGCCGTGGATGATTAAAAAGAAAGATAATCATAGTTTATTCGTTTATATCCCTCACCTTCGTTGCTATATTCTTCTCGGTATTTATATTTTAATTTTCTTAAGCCAGCTGAGGCTAGGCGAAATAAGCAGAACATAAAATTAATTTTTAATTTTGTGTGCAAAAGAATTATTTCTCCGAAAGTCGTACTTACTAAAGCATAATTGTGCGCTTCGGATTACATAAATTCAGTACAAAAATATCTCCAAGGCCATGAAATAAATCCTCTCAGACAAATTTTAAAAATGTTTATTCCGAAGGAGTACTTTCAGAGGTGCTGCGGCGCATATTTTATATTATTTTTTTCTTCTTCTTGCTTGTAAGTTATGACAGGATGCATATAGCCACGTTTCCAATATAACTAAACTGGTATAGTAAGCGATGGCTTTAAGAATAAATTATTCGACTACCTCTGGGCTTGACTTACTTTAAAATTAGTACCACTTTGTTCTAAGAATAAGCTTCATTTCGCCGGCTATTTTTGTACAGCCACTTTCATTGCTCTTGACATATTGTGCAAGAACGTGCGCCCTTATATCACAAGCTAAAAAGGTAACGGATCAAGATTTGTTAATGACGGGCACACCTGTTTGCATTTTATCACCACGAATTAAAGCTTATATTTGATTGCGCATAAAATCACTTTTAACGTCCACAACATCTTTCCGTCACAAATCTGAGAAACGATCGAAATTAATTATTATTCACAATATGAAAATAGATTCTGCTATATTTGGTGGCGAATAAAATTATCTGATCGTAAAGAGCGTGGAAGAGCGAATTCAAATTTATATCATCATAATGTTGCTGTAGGTTTGCACTCAAATATATTAAGTTGTTTCTCAAGTTTGTAACGATGTTTCGTAGAACATGATTAAATAATTCGGCGCACCTACCATCTCCCAAAAATTATACATTAGACTCCACACACTATACTACACATTATCCATTCCTACAGCGCACATTTCCAATGATTTTTATTGCACTAGTTAATTCGGTACGATCTTACCTGTCACGTATGTTCGGAAATCTAAGGAATTAGCGTATATCTTTAACGCATATGTATGCTAACTTGTGCATATGTATATGCTGATGTACACTACCGCTCATAATAGTACACTTCCTATTTCATGTAAAATTTGAGGTTTGCTTCAAAACTAAAGAAAACAGTTATACGAAAAATCTTTATTTATCTACACCTTATTGTACATATGTACACAAAAGAGAAGGTAATAAAAAATATTAGAAAACATAAAGTAAGTTATACTCTCTTTTCATCCAAATATCCACCTTTTGGTTTAAAAGCTACTAGCAAAATTCGTGGCATTTTTTCTACCAATTTCCTCAGTATATCTTGAGGAAAACATTGTTCCATTACCTTCTCAATATCGTCCAGAGATGAGCTTTGGACGTTGGGCATTCTCTTATAATTCGTCCGTCCAATTTGTCCCACAGAAGCCCTACCGGATTAAAATCCGAATTTTAGGGAGGCCAAGTCATTATTTTTAATATTCCTTCATTCTCTGCATTACATTGGTAACTGTATAATAACGACGTATGCTTCAGATCGTTATCGTGCATCAACTTAAAACCGTTACGCATTAAGCACAATTCGGATGGTACAGCATTTTATTCTAACATTTTGCTATAATTTACCTTCCTCATTATTCCATTTTCACAATGTCCCCTGTTCCACTTAATGAAAAGCAACCCCATACTAGAATGGAACCACCACCTTTCCTTATTGTTGGTGGAATGCACTCAGGAAGCATTTTCTCGTCTTTTGAGCGCCTGACAAATGTTTTGCGGTTTTGATCAAACCCTTAGGACTCATTACCCCATAGTACGTTTCCCTATTGTCCAGTCTTCTGTTAGGCCAGTGGAGACACTTTCGTTTATTCTCACTACATAGCAACGGTTTTCGTATAGCAATATGACCGTGGAGGTTTCCTTGTTTTAAACGACGTTTCACTGTGTTAACGAATATCTTCACGTTTCTAGCCGGATTCATTTCCGCCGTAATTTCAGGAGCCGTTAATCGTTCACTTCTCTTATTAAGCAATTTTATACATTCATCGTCGCCCCTAGATGTTGCTCGAGGATATCCTGGAAGATTTTTGCTGACAAGTGTACCAGTTTGCTCGAAGCGTCGAACAGTTAAATTGACTGTAGAGTGAATATTGCTGATCGTGTTTTAACACTAAGTGGTTTTCCGCGAGGCATTTTTACACAGGAATTAAATTACTTACTCGCGCACAGAAATTACAATATCAAGCTGCACGTAACGGTACCTAACGATAAACTAAACTCACTGCTAATGTAACTTACGTATTCTTTATGTGTCATAAAATTTCTACCCGCATATTACTTAAAATATCTATATCTGGTACTGTTTGTACTGTACCTAATTATTTAGGGATTTTGAAAAGTAACGTTCCAGTTTCGATATTTATAAACTTAGTTCTTTAATTAGTAAATTGTGTACATGCTTATAGAATTACTACATGAATAAAAGTACTTTTAAAATATTTTGCTAAAATTTAAAGTGTCCATTCTATTATGAGCGGTGGTGTATAAATGTTGATGTATTATAGTTGATTCTTTCTCAGCGATACGCTATAATACTATTATATTACATCACATCATTTTTATTATCTTCCACAGAATTAACATACACATATAAGTTCGGATCATAGGTACCCTTCGAATTCCACAACGCTACAAAAACAGCCAGTAATTAACAATGTCTTTAACTTCCTATTAAAAACAACCAAAGTTGCAGACCCGGCAATTCCCTTTGGCAGATTACTATATAATAAATTACCAGTAAGAAAAGGAGATTCTAGGAAAAAGGAATAGTGAGATTTATCAAACTGTAGTAGAAAATTTCAGGCCACTTTTTGTAGAATAGATTATTTGATTTAGAACTTTCAAGTCATGTTTTCTTTTAAAAAGAACTGAAAAGTTAAAGAGCTTCCAAAGAACACTGCCAAAATATATCGCTTTTTACAATATTAAGTTAATTAATAAACAAATTTATTGAAGTTTAAGAATTTTATTTACTATTATTCAACATGAGCCGTTTATTCACATACACACCAGTCTTTTATTCTTCCTGGATCTTCGTTAAGTCACACAATTTGGGGTAAGATCCGAAAAAGTATTAAAATACATCCTGGACCGGCCTTAGATGGCAGACTAGCTGACTAGATAGACTATGACAGATTAGATAGACTATAAGATGACCGATAGATGACAGACTATTTAAATTGAAGATTATTTCTCTTCGTGAAAAGATTAAGTTTCAATTGAATTGAAACAATGAATTTATATAATTTTGGCGGAGTTGTTATTTAAGTCACCGGCGTTACCATGGCGCTTATACATCCAACATGCACTACATGTGTTTGCCTGGTCGTTAGATTACAGACTATACAGATTACACTGCAAACATACTTGATGACTTACAGTAAAGTTACAATGTTGACAATCGTACCAGTCTCTCTGTGTTTACCTGAATCTAGATCATAATGTTCTCAGGTAAATAATTTGTTATGCATAATGAACTGTTCCATAACGTGCGTCTCTCGTTTTGATTATAACTTTTTTTTAAAAGTTTAACATGTAGCAATTGACATAAAATCATATAAATGACAATAAGAACACTGAAGTTTACGTTCCATATTTGCACGTAATTAATGGGACTCATAATTTTAAAATAATATTGCGACTGTAGATTACCGTAACACTGGATATGTAGAGAAGAAATTTAGAAAAACGCAGAAATAAATTATTTAAGAGAAATTAACTACACTTTGCTTCCAACAATAGCAAAAACATAAGCATTAAATAAAGAAAAGTTCAAAAATGAAAACAAGACAATAATGTTGAAAATTGGGTTATTATTACAAAAGGTTAAATTATTTGTATGTATCGTACTATACGGATAAATAACATTACCAAACATATATTGCAAAGTCAATACTATCTCCACATAAAAAGTATATATTAATAAAAATAACACAATTATTATAGATGTCAAGTGTTCAACATTTAAAGCAAATATAGGCAACCTCTGACAAGTTGTGGACCAAACTTTAATGTGTAAATACGTTCGCGAGCCGCGTTTAAAAGTAGTGCATTTTAAAGTAGTGTTCATAATTTTTAGTGATAGATATCAGACATGAAATAATATGACAATGTTATTACAATGCAATTTTTTAAAATAAAAAATTAAATGAAAGAATAGGTACAACATTATAATTAAATCGTGAAATTTTTTAATTGGATTTTTCAAAATGCCGGCCGGTTGTTGCCCACATATGATTTAAAACATATTTATTTATTCCTGATGACCTGCCATCCTGACAGGAAACATAGCTAAAAAAATATAATTGTAGTAATAGATGTCTCACGTCTATTAGATTACTTTTGATGATTACTGTGGTCCAACACGTTCGTGAACCACAGGATGTTGGCTCTTACAGGAATCTACTACGACAGATGAATCGCTTTTAGATCTGATTACTATGCATATTTATTCAAAATATTGCAAAATTCAAAAATTATTATGTACCTTGCTGTAGACTATCGAGACGGGACCGCATTTCAATTAAATATTATGGGAATTACTCGATACAATTGCAGAAGTATACCACATGGATCTATATAGCGTATGATTAAACATCAAATTTCCACAGACAAGCAACTAAACAATTTCTATTGAGGGCTATTCACTTTATGTGTATGCATCGTCGGCTAAATATAACATGTTCTTACTAAAAGGCATAAAATGATCTTCGTCTGGGTTTTATCGTCTACCTAGTGTCATTGATCTCATTTCCGTAGATCTTATCACGCTACACCAACGTTTTTTGCTAAATGCGTATATATGACAGACTACTTAACTTTGATATGTGATTTTTTTATTTCAGATTTAAAGGAACAGATTATGTCACAAGCTTGCTGGAGAGCCTATATAGCCCATATCAAGCATATAGTGTATTTTTACTTATTAAATAACATTTTTCGAAATTGCCAAATTCAAGAAAGGATTAGTTTTCTAAATAGAAGCAACATCAGCATCTGAAAATCTCTTCATTCTTTTATTTTTTTTGCAACTATGGGATTGCTCCATTTTAAGGATATTGCTAAAATTTCATGCACCAGTACTTGGATTCAAATAATAGGTTTTTTTAGTGAGAGCTTGCTATCTGAGGAGGAGAAAACAAACATAAATTATTATAAAGAGGTAGAGTCTTCAAATCGAGCCATAGCTAAGAAAATGACACGATCTCATCAACAATTTTTTAACGTTGGACAATTCCTACGGCAAAAATCGCAATAAAAAAATAGGCTGCGCTCATCGATATTTCAGTTAGCCTCTTCTGGTAATACAACCGCGCAACAAATAAAATGTAATTTAAATTTATCAGTAACAAGCAGCTATGTACAACAGGATTTATCCGGCAGTTTCCAGTGGCTAAAAAAGGTTTCAAAATCACCTTTAAAAGAGACAAATAAAGGCAAGACCGAAATTTGCGCAAGATCATGAGAAGGGATCATGAGAAATTTAACTTCGACGGACCAGATGGTTTCAAATATTAATGGCACGATTTGCGCAAGAACACTAAAGTTGCGATTAGCCCAAATTTTGGTGGTGATAATACAATAGTTTGGAAGACTTTTCCCCATGACAGTAGAACCCCTAATATGTCTTATTTCTATGTGAATGAATTCTAATTCTTATCTATAGCTTCTGGAAATGGTTCTGATAGGCTTTGGTGAACAATTGCCGACGTAAGGCTGGATATTTTAGCAAAACAATGTAACTGTCCACAATTCCAGACAAACAAAGCAATGGTTTCATCAAAAGGAAATTAATTTATTGCAAGGGATTGCTCCCTCGCTCAATCCGAATCCGATGGAAAATCTTTTGGGAATATTGGCAATAATAAACAATATGATAGCGTCAAAGAACTAAAATCTGCGATAACGAGGTGTTGAAATGATATTCCTGTTTCAACATTGTCCAAATTGATAGACCGTATGAAGACCCGAATATTTGACGTTATTTTGAATAGAGGATCTAACATTCACTACTAAGTTTAGAAAGAATTAATTTTTGTTACGTATTTATTCTATTTATTAGTTTTGAGTTATGATTATTCTAAATATTCTCAGTATAAAATGTAATAAACTTTTTCAAAGTTATTTTCTCTCGCATTTGTTTCTTGTTTCAACACTAACTTCGATGCAGAATTTGCCGAATATATTAAGACAACCAAATAGTCTGTTCAAAAATTCATATGGAATTATAAAAATGTATATAATAACAATTATTTCTCGCATGTTTTTTTACATATTAGAAATAGGTCAAATTATGCAATTTAATATTAATTAAAGCTTGCAACACTTATTTTCCATTTCTTTATAAATTGGCGATGAAATGGTTATACAATAACAATTTGACACCAAGCAAATGGTTTGAAGTTACTAATTTGTTTACTCAGCTCTGGTTAAGTATCTTGGAGACCGTAAATAGTGTGCCATTTTAAACCCGCTTTGGTTATGTATTGGTAATAATCACTAATCATCACTAATCACTTTTATGATCTTCATTGTCATCTTTCACAAAAAAAAGCTTCATTTCCTACCAAAATATACCGTACCTCATATGCGAATGGAAATTTCGTGAAATATTTCTATCATGTCAGATCTACAAGATTTTAGCAACTGTAACAACGCGTCATGCATTCTCCATAGTTCCGCAAATTCATTATCTATGTATATGGCCAATTTAATATTTCATCAATTATTACTTATAAGAATTCAAACGAGTTTATTAATTTAAAGCCTACATATGTAATTCTGGAGCGCACACATTTGATAATGTATAATATTTCGAAATACAACACGTTAGTTTTCCCAGTATTTAATATTTGTTTGTTTATGGGCATCCACATATTGTATAATATTTTACATGAGCCTACTAGCAATTGATCGAAATTGGGGCATGTACCAATTAAATTTATATCATCAGGCTAAGAGCACTGGAGCAGATAGAATTAATTGAAAGGTCGTTTATACGAATTAAAAATAGGAAGTGATTTAAGAATACCATCCTATATATACCAGCCGTAAATTCCCACATTGGTGTAATTATTAAAAATACCAGAAACTGTTAATTATCCCGTTAGATTCTCTGTCATGTACAAATATGCAATACTTTTGTAAAATGTTTGAGTTTTTTATGCAAATTTCGATTGAAATTCCCGCTAAAAATTCTAACTAATACTTCTTACGAAATTACTTTCACAAAAATAAGGTAGATGTTCTTTTACAGATATTTACATGCAAGGACTTGTTCGGTGCTCAAGTTAGACGATTAAGTTCATTAAGTAGAAAAAAAGCTTGCATGAGTCGCTTGCCTGTCAGACCAAATTAGTTTTAAAGTTTGACGTTCCGCATCTATCTTTAAATCGAAATAAGTGTATTGCCAAAAGAGACGAAAGAGATTAATTCAACAATTTTTAAGATATGCCGTTAAATATCTATAAAAGGACATATTTTAGTCAAATGTGCGTCAAATGTACGTAAAATGTGCGTCAAATGTACGTAACGTTTTTAATCATCTGCTCTCAGTAGATAAACTGGAGGGATTTCAAAAGATTCTTAGCCTCCATCGTCATGACAATATTGAAAATTTATGATTTTAGAATGTATGAAAGAATCGCAGCATGCAACTAGATATACGTATTTACATTATAAAATGACACAAAACTAATTATTTTGTAAACGTGGTATATAAAATTTTAAGTATTATTGGTATTTATTAAAGTTATCTCAAATTTTCATTTTTTGTGTATAACATATTTATTGCAGTCACTGGACATTATTGTGCAATATTAGATTTGAAACTTTTAAGAATCATCAACACCAATTATGTCCTTTGTTATTTGTTTTTTAAATATACAGCTGTGTGTGAAATAATAGTACGACGGTGCAATATAAATTGTAATCAGCAAACATTCGTCATTTTCATTATATGATGCTAATACTAAGAACTTGGCACCTAAGTGGGAAAAGAAAAATCTCTTCTCTGAATATATCGCACACCTAGGTAATTTAATTTATTGGGTTGACACTTCATATTTGGTGGTGTACAAAGCAATAGCAACGTAGTAATGTGTGTACTATTGAAGACATAAAATCTGTATTTCTATAATTGTTGCATAGGGTAGGGGAACATGTATAAAGAAAGCCCTCTTCTGTAAATATGGACCGTAATGATTACTGCATTCTAATGAATTCATAAAATTGAGAGCTGAGGGAAAAATATACCAAAATAATTGGTTGCTTAGCATAATTGATATCTAGCGTCGTAAAGGAATGAAGCATTGTCTGATGTGTATAGTAAATGAATGAAGATGACAGCCGCACTTAATTAAACAGGAACTTGAGCCCCCCATTCATACTACAACATTAAGAGAGCGTCTAATGCCTAATAGAATAGAAGCCCTCGTAATGTGCAACTAGCATATTAGATACCGCTTGGAATTTGGAACAAGACATTTGGAGTGATTGGTTAAAAATGGGAAAATATTTTGTGATCGAATGAAAGCATAATATGTCAGAACACCTCAAGGCATGACGTATGATTCAAAATACGGTAAAAATACAGTCCGATATGGCAATGTATCAATTAAGGTATGGGAGAATATTTCTTACAATATCGTAAGTCTTATTGCTTTGATGGTTTTATTATTCCGTATAAAACTGTATGTACACATACTTTTTTATCCGCATAATAATTACTGCATATGCGTATACGACTTTGAATAAATGATGCCTTTTCAAGTGAATGTCAAGTTGAAAATACCCAATCAATTTTTTCGATCCCGTTATTCGTATACGAAAAAGGAAATGCTCAACAAAGGAGAAAAGGAACTTCAAAGTTAATGTGTGTTGTCACACATCACGTTAATTTATTCAAGCGTAATATTTATCCATGCTCAAGTACCATTAAATTAGAAAACATGTACGCAGCCGTTCACGATACGCGATCAACGATCTCTCTTCGCGTACGAATAGTTAAATCTAACAGAGACCTTTTTGCGTCTAACTAACATCTCGATCCCAATGCAATAATTAAAAAAACACACAGATTAATATTAACAGGTGTATAAAATCTATATGCAGATGTGGAGATTAATTTCGAAAATTTCATGCCCATATTTGAATTTATCATTTCGTAGTAATCCATAACCTTATATAAACAACTTTCGATAGTTACGCAATAACTTGTGCGTGAGCATTTGTTCTTAAGGAGATTTTTTGAGAACTTGTTCGATAAAGTACAGTTATGTGGCGTCAACGCAGTACTGCACACAATGTTACCAAAAACATCAAACGATCGGATAATACTTACAGATGGTCTTATAAGAATATATGCGATAAACTTGTGTACCAACTAAAACATCTTACATCATACTTTAGTAAAGACATTAAGGGTAATCCTACGCGTGTGCATAAATATTCTTAAATTTCCAAAAATGTATTCTTTTATTCAATCTGCTAAAACTACATAGATGCTTATGTGTATCTTAGTAAGTAATTTTTCTGCCTTAATAAATCAAAATATCGTATGACAAATTTTAACACGTTAAGGTTTTTTATCTGAGCTTATGGTTGACAAATATACTACGTTACAGGTAAATATGTAGTATAAATATTTTACATGATATGTACATATATACTCAACATTTCGGAGTAGTATACAAGGTCATTCACGACGCTCACATATTAAACTCCTGAAACTATTGTTACGCGATTGTGACAAAAATAGGGATGGATAAGATTGTATCGATTCTAAAAATATTTTTAATTTCATGGCATAGTCGACTAAATCCAAGGAAAATATGTAGAATACCCTGCATATAATGAACTGTTAGATGCTATTTTAAATACATGTTGAAATATATTGTATACTATAGGTTTAAATTGTACCAACTTTGATAAATTAATATTTTTCCCGAAAATTTTAACAAAAGTACGGTTCACTATAGACAATTGCATCTTCTATTGGGTACCAGAAAACCTAAATCAGTTTCAAAATACTTATTGAGAATATAAAGGGCTAAAATATACCGGCAAATTCAATATAAACACGATTTAACATTCATTCAACATTTCTACATATACTACATGAAAAAATAGAAATAAAATATAACGCATGGACTGAAAAGTCCCGGGCCTAACACATAGATGACGCTAGTTTTATTGCAGTCACCTTTCTCTCAGTTAGTACTAACCTTCAAAAGACAGCTGTTAAAATTTCATGATATTCTATTCATTAGTGTGTGAGTTATTGTGCTAAGAGTCACGCTACTTTTGTTAATTTTACACTGCTTCTTGATGGGAAAAAATACCGTTCAAGCGAAGCAACGGCTTGAAAAGTGTTATGGGGACTTCGCTCCATCAGAAACAACAATAAAACGTTGGTTTGCTGACTTCAAACGTGGTCGTAGAGACACCGATGATGCAGAACGCAGTGGACGTCCAAATGAGGCGGTAACACCAGAAAACATCAAAAAAATCCACAAAATCGTTTTGAATGATCGAAAAGTGAAGTTGCGTGAGTTAGCTGTTAGCTGACATCGTAAAGATATCAAAAGAACGTATTGGCATTATATTGCATGAGCATTTAACTATGAGAAAGCTCTGTTCAAAGTGGGTGCCGCGTTTGCTCACTGTTGACCAAAAACAAGAACGTGTTGATGATTCTGAGCAGTGTTTGGCCATGTTTAAACGTAACAAACCGGAATTTTTGCGTCGATATATGACAATGGATGAAACATGGATCCATCACTTCACTCCGGAATCAAAACGATCGTCATCTGAGTGGACAGCAACTGGTGAACCTCGTCCAAAGCGCCCGAAAGCACAACAATCGACTGGAAAGATTATGGCCTGGGTATTTTGGGATGTGCGTGGTGTAATATTCATCGACTATCTTGAGAAAAGAAATACCATCAACAGTGAATATTATATAGCGTTATTGAAGTGTTTGAAGGCCGAAATTGCAAGGAAACGACCGCATATGGCAAAGAAAAAAAATTGGTTTCATCAAGACAACGCACCGTGTCACAAGTCAATCAAAACAATGGCAAAACTACATGAATTGAACTTCGAATTGCTCCCACATCCACCGTATTCGCCAGATTTGGCTCCCACCGACTACTGGCTGTTCGCAGACCTCAAAAAAATGCTCGCCGGTAAGAAATTTCGCACAAATGAAGAGGTTATCCGTGAAACTGAGACCTATTTTGAGGCAGAAGATAAATCGTTCTACAAAAGTGGTATTGAAATGTTAGGGCGGCGCTGGAATGATTGCGTTGCTCTTAATGGAGATTACGTTGATGAATAAAGCTAATTTTGAACCAAAAAAAAACCGTATTTTCTTTGTTAGGCCCGGTACTTTTCAGCCCATGTGTTAGAAATGTACTTAAGATCGATGTTTCTTAAGATTAGCAACTTTAAATGCGATAAAGCTTACGAGGGGAGGTTCAGAAGATCGTGGAATGAAAAGGTTATAAATAAAATAAAACAATAAATCCGTTTTTCCTTTTCAATATGATCACCCTTAAGCACAATGCATTTATTAGATCTATGAATTAATTTTTCTAAACCATCATAAAAATATTTTTTATCTTTCGCCTCCAAATGGGCCAAAATTGCCTCCTTTACCTCATTGTCGTCGGGAAACTTTCTTCCACGTAAGTCTTTTTTTAAATTGGGGAACAAATAAAAATCATTTGGTGCCAGGTGGTGGAGATTACGTTGATGAATAAAGATAATTTTGAACCAAAAAAACCGTGTTTTCTTTGTTAGGCCCGGGACTTTTCAGCCCATATGTTATTTTACATCTTATATCTAATTCGAGTAATTTGCGGATTATTTCAACATCATCATGAAACCAACCATTTGCCAGTACTAAATGAACTACTTCCGGAATTGGACCGTGTTACGTATTCATTTACCCTTTCTTTTCAGAGTATATTGATTATGGTAAACCTGGAAGAGATACGGCGAATGTCAGCGATAATTTACAGAAACCGCGACCTACGACGAACTATACTTTCATTTAGCAAAAATGACTAAAAACAAATTTAGAAGTATTGAAATAATTTCTTTGACATATGGAGAGAACGTACGGCTAACTTCAGACGAAGAATCATCATAAATATTATCAGTAAATACGTTAAAGTTGATTTCTGGATGGTACCCAATAAAAGATAGAAATGTTTAAAGCAAACGACGCACCTATTATTTCTGAACGTTACTGCCTCTTGGGCTATCGTTAAATTTGTCTTTAAAACAAGTATCTAAAAAGAATTCGTATCCGTTTCCAACTTAATTGCTTATAACATGACATTAAAAATATTCAAGTAGATGATAAAATCTTTTACAAAATTCATAATTGCTAGATTTATTCTTCGCAAGAAAATGTTTTCAGCAGGTAATCTTTTATTTTTGAAATACAATATTTTGACTTTAGAATAAAAGAATAATTTCGTCAGTAAATTATGATTTTTCTTTTTTATTCCAGGCAAAATCTATGGTGAAGAACTAGATTTTATTTCTTCGGAATAAATTTATATATTTTTTTGAAAATTTATTATGTAAAGTATCACTCTATTTGTATCAAAATTATGTAGGTTATTATTTAAAAAACTGAGGTATTCGAACAAATATCTTAAAGCAGTTTATATAAGGCTTCTAAATGTCTCATATCGCACGATACATACAATAGAAATTAAATATATTAAAAATTTATGATTCTGCTGAAAAGTTAGAGGAATATTTTTCATGTATTATATGAGATATATTCCAGAGAAAATTATTTAATTTTTGATGTATATATAAATAAATAAATTTCAGTGATTCAGTTTTAAAATAAGTCGATATTTGGCTTGGCACAGTTATAAATGTTTGACTTTAATTTATATTGAAATGTTACCTTGGTACCATATTTTTCATACATTTTAAAAACATATTTTTCGTACAAAACTCAGCTTCAGTACATGTTTTACTTTTTTGCTATTTGGTCAATTGATGCCTAATGTTTTCGATTGTTTTGCTTGCGAGTTGGACGTTTGCATTCCGACCTGTTCTGACAGAGTCTACACCGTAATGTCATATGCAATAAGTTCGTAGTTTGGTATGGTTCTGAGGAATGTCTTACAATGGTGTAAACCTGTGGCTATAATTTTTTCGGCAACGCGCTGTATAGTTTTGTTTTTTGCTTATGATACTTTTATCAACGTGATTTCCCTAAGATTTCTTGAAATTCCCGATAGAGTTGCACATGAAACTTCCGTGTAAATATTGCTTTCCATTTTGCAGACAAGTGTGTGATTGGTGGTTCCGGCAATGGTTATATTTACTCATTTGTTAATATAATACATACAACTATGGTATTTACTGTCCAAAACTACCAGCTTAAAACGTCTTGTCGACGAAATTAAAAAAAAAGGTTACTGCGTCTTACGGCTTTAGCTATATGACATTGGTTCGGTTTACCATCTCGCAACAGCATGCCAATTAATTGCTTTTTAACGCTTCTAACATTTTTGCGCGTCCATAACAACCCCTTAGCATCAACTCTAAATACATGGACGCATACAAAAACGTTTTGAACTTTTATTAATTAAGACT
Organism: Trypoxylus dichotomus; assembly: GCA_023509865.1. Taxonomy (NCBI): domain Eukaryota; kingdom Metazoa; phylum Arthropoda; class Insecta; order Coleoptera; family Scarabaeidae; genus Trypoxylus; species Trypoxylus dichotomus. The sequence continues at coordinate 53,471,431 of CM042076.1, read as the reverse complement.
TGCAAGATGCATAAATCTGGTTTTTACACGTATGGTGCTGCTGCAGCACCGTAATTTCAGTCTCAGATTACATGGTGTGGTGCACACATACCGTGACAGTGCGACAACGTACGTCTATTTTGTGAGCAGTTTGTGCAGTAATCAATGGGTGGATATATCCAATAACATTGATTTTGCTGCGAAATATATTTTTTATCCACGAAGTAAGCAAAACATACGTATTTTCTTCGATGAAGATCTACCACAATTGGCGGTTAAATAGGTTATTTCATGGTTGTGCATCGGCTAAGCTGCACTAGATAAAGTAATATATGCAAAATGCAATAATTACGTACTCCAAATACACCTAGAATAATAATTGCTGCAGGTATTCACGCTAACTATTGAATCTCAAGTGATTCATTCTGATCTTGTTTGTGGTACTATTTGTTAGATGATGGTATGGGCCGATTTATTGTGCTACAGATAAGTTATTAAACACGAGAAAATTATCCAGTCTTCTAAAATCTCATTATGACATGAATTCTCCTAGTAAAAGAAATTATATTACAATTCAATAATGGTTTCTAAGTCATTAAACACTCTATACATAACGCACCTTTTATCTTGGTAATTTGGTTTGACAAAAAAAAAGCCAAAAGTAATTTAAAAACTAACATTTTCGGTTCAGAGAATTGGACTTGTCATAAAACGATGACTAACGCTTTCTTATAACAAATTAATACACATATAGCACATATATATTTCTGGACGATCGATTAATGGTATAGTCACAAAGTTAAGCATTCTAAAAGCATTTTCATATATAAAAAGGCTTCCTTTCAAACGATTCAAGGGCCGAACCCAATCTATAGAGAAGCCAAAGTTCATAATTAAACATATCAACGGGCTGCCAAGCACATTGCTTCACATGATACAAACAGAAAAGTTATATAGAGGTAATCAATATATCATATGTCACAGGATGTCGATATTTGCTATATGTATGCGGTAATTAATATTAATTATTAAAAAACGCTATAGCACGTCTTTGAAACTGTTAATCGTAAAGTGTTACAGGAGGCTGCACAACTACATACATACGAATGATATGTATGTACACTTGGGTTGAATCAATATGTATTAAGATACATACGTTCACTTATTAATGTACACTGAAGACATAATTTAAAGTACAAACAATTCCCACAGATACTATAAACGGAGGAACAATATTTATGTACATACTCAATAAACGAAATGAATTAACCTATTGACCCTAAAGGCTTTTATTGACAAACGTACACACGCTAGGTTACTTAACCAGCAAAATATAAGTTTATTCATCACATAATTACCATTTTGAAGTTACTACATATTTTAAAATTCTTAGTGCAAACATAGTACACATTTGTTACATTTCTTAGATAGAAGAAACAAGAAAATGTGGTTTTCCTGTTTGTCCGTACCAATCTATTGTACAGCAGGGGTAATTGGTATCGAGCATTAGAAAAAGTACTATGACTTGCCGAAACATTTGGTAGAATTCTATTACATTATAGATGAATTTAATACAAATATATGTTCACCTTACAAACCATGAAGACAATTTAGCATATATATATGGTGTGACCTAATTGGTCTAAGAAATTGTAGATCCTGTATTTAACGAGGGTACTCCTACTGGTGACTTGACTTAGTAAGCAACGTAAGGGAGGAATTTTTGGACAATCTTAATTTAGCTGATAGACAACTGTTTTGCCAACAAGATAACTTAATAAGCATAATTTGCAAACTTTCGACCGTGATCTACAAACGAAACTTTTCCAAGCGATCCTATTTCACAGACAGCTCGTTCACTAGACCTTATAACTCCCCTCTAACCTGGAAGGGATGGAAATATATAAAACAAATGATTTATAAAATTCGGCATGAAGATATTCAAGAAGCTATTGTACATATTTATAAATAATATTGATTGATAAACCGTATTAAAAGTCACAAAAAGTGTATACAAACATGTTCAAACATGTGCGAAAAAATCTGTCTGAGGATTTGCCATAAGTTTTTTGTTATTTTCAAAGAATACCAGTCTACAATATTTCAATCTCTGGATCTGTAGCAAGAGGGAAAACTAAAGGAAAATGCAGATAAACTCCATATCAACAATTTTAAAGATTCTGAACGAAGCTTTGAAATAACTCCGCAATACAGTTTCCAAATATATTTCTAGAGAGTGTTTAACAAAAATGATGCAACTGAATTTATGGAAACAAATTCCAAATGTATTTACAAAAAAATAATAATTTGAACAAAATATTATAAACACATATTTACGTCTACTTATAGTTAATAATATCCCCATTGTATATGTGTGTGCATGCAAGTTCTGATCTTTCATCACTCCAAATAACTTTTTTCTTATTTCAAATTGGGAAAATCCTCTTTGTCATATACTGTTTTACTACCCCAATGTATCTCCTGGATGGTTGCTGGGTTGTTAAACCTAAATACGTTTATAATTGCACTTTTAATTTAAAATTGATCTTTAGTATCGAAGAGAAAATGTCAAACGTCGGGCGCATTTTTACGATATCAATTTTTGTTTCTTCGTATCGACCGGGTTACCAATCAAACGTCATCTGCGTTTCTCTCTTCTAACTTCAATGTTATTTATTTAGATATTTTCAAGTCGATGTAGATTTCCACTTATTAGAAGATTTCCAAAACTCATCGTATACTAAATTACATGTAATTTTAATGATATAGCGTAAGTAAAAGTATTTATTCGTATATCCGTAGTGTGTTTATTATAGTATTACCGCCATATTATACTTATTTGACTCCCTATTTCGTAATTTAAATCGTTGATTATAACAAACGGAAACCTTTTTCAAACTTATAACGAAATTAATTAAACGTAATCATCAATAATGTCTAACCGAACATAACTACATACATGTTCCTCAGAGCGTAGCTCGACGTTTCGATGAAGTCTCTCCCATCTTCTTCTGTCACACACTTTTGTATGTGTTGGTTCCTTCTTTCTCGGACTCTCCGCCTCTGCTGACTGTCCTGAATAGGACGTACAGTCAACAGACGTGGAGAATCCGAGAAAAAGGAAACAACACGTACTATACTCGCGAGAACCTCAAATATGTCATATATTATGTATATTTACATTTGTATCTATATACATTGTTTTTTAGTGCCCATGCTTCTAACAAAACGTTTATACTAAAAAATTCAAAAATTTGAGAAGGAGAATCAATTAAAATTTTTATAATATATAACATACATAATTGAAAGACTATTGGTAATTGGTAAATCAGCTATATCTTAAAGATTTAGGAAGGTTTAGCATTAATACTGGTTACCTGTAGAATGAAAATACAAAAAAGCTTAAATGTCTCGTGACATTATACTAAAGTGCTCTAATTCGAGTAATATAAAAACCAATTTTTTTAAGCCTAACACTCCAACTTTGTACTATGAAAAATTTGAAAATGGTTTACAGCACAATGGTTATAAGTATATCTTGGCGCAGGCACAGACGGATAATGCTGAGTCAGGAGAAAATATAGCAAAATTAATTCATCAGCTCGATACCACATAACCTGTGAGGGAAAAGCATATGATACTGGGACTGTAACTGTTTGGAAACGAAGCAACGTTTTAATCAAATGGAAGTGTCGACCTTTTAGAAGAATATGAATCTAACAGTGACGATGCAGTTGCTGCATATGTGGAAATTCAGTGGATTTAGTAGTCGGCACGACGCAACCTTCTTTATGGCGACTCCCAAAATTTCAGACATCTACTGTCAATAGTCGTTGTTTAAGAGTGTGTTTTGCGTAGCAAGTAAGATGGTTCGCAAAAATAGATAAAATCGAATTTCATGCAGTGATAAAACACTTTGGCTGGGAATACACACAGCTGGGAAAACGGTTACGGAAATTCGATATATTTTGCTACAGGTTCATGGTGGATGTACTCCATCATTTCCGACCATCAGCCTCTGGGTGAGCGAGTTCAAATGTGGCCGCATAAGCACAAGTGACGGACCACGCTGTGGACGCCCAATAAACAGTTACCAACGATGAAATGGTGGACAAGATTCATGATGACGAGTTCGTCGATCGTCGATTGAAGCTGACAGAGATAGCAAAGACAACAGGCATCTCAGAGGAACAGATTGGTCATATCCCACATGAAATTTTGGGTACGAAAAAGCTTTTGAAGCGATGGGTGCCACGTTTGCTCACATCGGAGCAGAAACGAAATCGGGTGACCGCTTCGGAGGAATATCTGCCCAAGATCCAACGCAATCCAAAAGGATTTCTTCATGCGTTTCGTAACCGTGGATGAGATCTGGATCCACCACTGCATATCGAAGATCAAGCAACAATCGAAGCAGTAGACGTTTTCGGGCGGATTGGCTCCGAAGAAAGCAAGGACCGTTCCATTGGCCGGAAAAGTCACGGCGACCATTTTTTGGGATTCCCAAGGTGTGATCCTCATCGACTATCTGCAGAAGGGAAGGACGATCACAGGGTAATATTACAGCGATTTATTGACTTGATTTGATACAGTATTGAAGGAGAAACGGCCTCGTTTGCACCGAAAAAGAGTGCATTTCCACCATGACAATGCACCGGCACATTCATCCCGCATCATCGTGTTCAAATTGAATGAGTTGCGCTACGAATTAATCTCCCGTCATTAATATTCACCGGACCTAGCCCCCAGCGACTTTTTCCTATTCCCAAACCTGAAGAAATCACCGAGAAGAAAGAGATTTGCCTCAAATGAGGCGGCCAACGCCGCTACAGATAGCTATTTTGCTCGAAACATCCTACATTTCCGACGGCTTGAGGAGACGGGAGCACCGTTTGAAAAAAGTGTATTTATCTTCGGGGAAACTACATTGGGAAATAAAAATAAAAAACCACAAAAATACCGTATTTTTCTTGTCGATTTGGAAAACATTTCAGGTGACCCTCGTATATCATATCATCACCAAGTTTATATTCGCTCATAGCTTTAATTATAAAAAAAAGAAATATTGTTTAAACACACTTAAATCTTCAGAATTTGTCTAATTTGTAACAAATTCTTGCTAGCTCTTTTAAATAATTGTTTATTAATATTATTAAAAAATTATTTGTAAATTTGTAACATATAAACCAATCGAACGCGATAGCTTTATTTTTGACATATTCACATCGATCCAATACATTGGAAAATTAAAATATCCCATGTATATCTCACATTGAAAGCGATAACTTTCAACGCAAAACGCGTTAAAATGAACAGTAATCACTTTCAAAATGAAGCCCTGCTGGACAAAAGTCTCACTGGTAATATTTTTTACATTGTTTAAGCGGAAACGTCGCACCTTCGCATGCTTGCTGACATCGACACATATATAACTACAGACGCCTAGTTTGCAAAATCAGTCTAGAACATGTCATTTCCATTAGCATCTCGAAAGCCCGATAACATTTTAGCAGAGTTATAAAACAATTTTTACACTTGAAATTTAATTTTTCCACTACGGAAAATCAACGTTACGTGATACTGTATCCAGCGTACGAAATTGGAAACATAGCTGTTAAAAGGAATTGATTGATTTTTCACAGTGGATAAGCACATCGCAAAATTATTTCAATTTTCCTAGGGTGTCATTCCATATAAATTAAGTTAATCCTTGCAGATTAAAGTAGCGTAATCATAAAGCGCGCTGAAGCAGTGTTAATGGACACTGGTCCGTAAATCTACCGTTTCAACGCATTGATAGCGCAAATTTTGTATCTTGATCAACAAATTACAGAAACAGACTTTTAGCACAAGATTTCCGTGTTATTTTTATTTCGCTTTATTTGCTGTAGATCTCAACGTAAACAGAAGAAAATACTGTTTTATATCATTGCATGTAAGATCACATAAGTGATTAAAAGGAAATGATTCATTCTTTTGAAACAAAATTGATACCGAAACGTCAATAGTCGATAACCAAGATAGAAACAGTTTCAAAAAGGGTAGAAGAAAATGGGAATATCAATAACAAAGAAGTAGCTATTGATCTAGCAGGTATGAATACTTTTATAGTTTGAAGACTGCACGAGAATTACAACTCCTATACTTTCTAAAAGTTAATGTGAAACTCCCATATTTCCAACTTGCAGAAAGAGTGAACCAGCTGCTCACTTCTCGGTAAAAATGGAATCTTAGCTCGCAATATATTTTCTGGTTATAATGCGTAAGTTCGACACATAGCCACATCATTGGTAATACGGACAAAAACTACTCAAAAGACTGTACAACAGCACCTCTAGAACATCCGCTGAGCTTAATACCATCCCACATCTGGGTACACCTTCACACTTTAAAAAAGCTCAAGCTACGAAAAATGAGAGAACACCTAAAAATCCTCACAGAATCTAACATGAACCTTCTAACCCGTACGTTAGATGGTTTATGTTGCAAGGTAAGTAATTCAGATCCAATATAATTTTGATCAACCAGAATAGAAAAGAGTAGCCCTAGCATTGGGCATAGATGGATTATGCATACAAGGAAGTCGGAATGCTTCTAATTTCCACGTAAAAATGTGTATAGGATTTCAGATGAACATTTTTTTCAAGCAGGGCCTATGTGCAAAAACGAGCCTGAGGTGCAATAATCGAATCGCCAGCCAACACTGAAGACTCTATAAACCACTAAACTTAAATATAACCTGGTACGCATTTACATACAAGACATAAGATAATTGGGACATGAAAATAACGTCACACTATGGTGGATCTCATGCCACTAAGACATAGAGGAAAATGAGGACGCTGATAAGCTGGACAAAGAAGCAGCAAGCACGCTCTTTATCGGAACAAAGACCTCTTGCGGACTACAAAAAACTACCTAAAATACGAAATGAAGAAATGGGAGGCACATGAAGAGGCCTTGTATTAGAAAGACATTTCTGGACCAAGTCACGCCAGACATTTATTTCGTTCTCGCTAAGTACATCAAAGATAATGTAATTTTTCTGCAAAAGGTACCTTAGGCTATTGGCAGAGATACTGATAAGACAAGCAGTAGAAATATCATTTACACAAATTTGGAAGAGCTATTAAGATTAGGGTAAGTTAGGAACATCTAGAAACAGCAGAAAATACATTGTGCACGTGCTTAGGAGAGAAATTCTTTAAAAGGGAATTTCTAACACCCTATAAATTAAAGGATAAGAATGCTAGCCTAGTAATACGGTTCATTAATAGCTGTATTACTAGGTACTGCCACAATATATGGTGTAGGTCATAGTGAGCACAGGCCTTATTCGATAATAGTAATTATTGTACCAGCAGAAATTCAAACATTGCTCCTATTAATAGTCTATTTACCGGTGAAATTATTTTCATATAGAATCATTACATGAATCAGCAGAAAAGCTTATTGACATTGTACAGATAATATGTCAATATCAGTCTTCTTTGAATGTTTGATTAAGCATTTTAGAATAACTTATGGTTGGATTGTTTAAATACCAGGGGTCATCTTATAAAACGTGTAAATGTAACAGCAAAAAGGTATAATTATAATTTTCGTAGCAGATCTTTCCATTCATAAAGCAGTTACATATTTAACTGTATATAAAAATTTACCAACTGCGTAAATTAAAGCATACTTAGGATAATGCTTCTCCTTTTCAAATAAAATTCTGTATTTTCTATTCCAAATAGAATATTTAGCTGGTATAAGGCACAGCTTATCTTCTACTTGTTGAATTTAGTGAATATTTCTCTTATTGAAGTGAGCCTTCTTCGCATTTTTTAACACGTAGTTTTATCATGAGAAGATAATATTTACTAATCTCAAATTTTTCTTGGGCGCATTACCATAGAATAAAATTACGGATTTATATCTTAGAAGAGTACTACCAACAAACGAAGATGACACTACTTCAATGTTTTTATATTATTCAAAAACTTATCTGCATTTAGATTTGTGAAACGAGCTACCCATCCCATGCAGGCTTCATAAGTTAGGTAATTCCCTACCAAGTTTCAATTGTATTTTACGGAGAGCATTGATAGAACTTATTACCTCCAAATAAGGCAAACATCTGGTATTTCTGAAGTACAATAACGAAATACTGCGTTGATTAGGCATACACGCTACTTAATTACAAGAAAAAGTGTCTTTAGGTAAAGAGTTGGAAACATATTTTTATTCAATCCTCTTCATTCGCATTTGAGATGTGGCAGAAAGAGTTCTAAGCAGTCAAGAAAATTGGACGAAATATCACTTACTCCAAAACCAACGGAGGCTTCATATTAATTTAATTAATAGAAACTATTGTATCTATGGACATTACGACATCTAGGTATTAAAAGCGATTTGTTCCTACAAGGTCCTCGTGGTCTGTTGAGACACTCGCCCGGTAAGCGAGGAGGAGCAGGTTCAAATCCTACCGACAACCGACATTTTTTCGGAAATATTTGAACATTGGTAATTACATAGATGTTAATTACCATGATGAATATATTTATAGCATATGGATATGTACACCTTTAAATATTCAATATAAAATTTAAAGCGCATATAAAATTATTGTTTTACAGATTATAAATTTATGTATGTCGAAACAATAATCTCGTAGTGACATCATTCGCTGTTTTTTGATTTAGTTTAAATGATACAAACCAAATGTATGAGTTTGCCTCGAATAGTATGTCAAAATGAATATAATCATCAAAATATCAGATACATACCATCTTGTACATACACAGGGGTTGGCGCTAGAAGTTATACCATTCAAGCGTTAATTGCATCACGTTTAATGTATTTCGACAGCTCTTTAAAGATGTTAAACGCCTATATATCAATAACTTTTGCGAACATCTAATAACAAATAATAAACGAAATGCTAAGAAAACCATGATTTTCAAATATCTATCCTACCTCCCTAAACCGTTTTTTAACAAGAACGGAAATCGATATTTTACATAGTCCTACAAGATCTACAAATCGCCCAAGTTTCATTAAACCCTGAATTTTCGGGTTAAGTACCCTTTTTCTTGCGAGCCACGTGCTACAAAAAACAAAAATAGCCTTTAGTAGGGAGGGAGAGGAGTCGCTTTGCGAACAAGTCCGTGATGAATATTACAGCATTACTTGAGTACACATTACGTAACAATGATGCCCCTTATCTTTAGATTATTTCTAATCTAATCTTTATGATTTGTATTTTAAAAGAGCATTCACCCAGTTTATTAGTTCCGGCAACAAAACGCTTTAAAACACGGCTAACGAACGAGTTATGCAACTTTCCTGCAATAATGTAAAATGTTACTTCTTTATGTAAAGTTCTACAACTTACGGTACTACGTTAACCGGAAAAACTCCTTCGGCTATCCGATATTCACTACATCTTCTCGGGTGAAGATTTCTTTGCTTTGCGTTATTAAGTGAATATTTTCATAAATAATAAGTAATAATGCACGAGGCACTCTCGAAAAACTAAGTCGAATTTATCTTTAATTCGAAAAATCTGCTTTAAATTGCAGGTCGTTATCAACAATCAATATTTGCAACTAGGACAATTAGGAATACGCGAAGTGCACAAATATCACCATTTTAGTTTGCGAAATATTACTGCTCCCCAGACACTATTATTTTCTTTCTTAAATAATATATTTGTTTATTTGACTATTAAGAAAACCGCCATCAATTTTTTTTTCAGTCCAATAAAAAATATCGTTGTATAAATATACAATCGTACGCTACTTTCACAGCATGTGGTACCCAATGTTTGTAACTCCGCGATTTTTATGATCTGAAGGATACCGTTAATTTTGAAGATTTAAATGTTAAATAAATATTTTTCGAACTAGTTCAAGATACTAAGAACAAAAGCAATATAATAAAGAAAGGTTCAGATGCTAAAAAGCAATTATTAAAAACTGCTACACTTTCAGGTCATCTACATCTACACGAATAGGTATAATAACTTTGGAAAAAGTTAAGGTTAAAGCGTGACATTTGTTTAGTATGTGATGAATAGCCCAACAAATTTGTAAACATTTTAACTTATTACTAATATACTAATATTACTAATAGCGAATGATAACTCGGGAGGCATACCACTGTACCAATGCGGACAAGATTCGAACATTCGGTATCCACTGTTGACACAGTGAGATACTCTGTCAAGCCTTCTTCAAACTAGACCACCGGGTCGAATTAGCAATGATACACAATAATTGCAAGCAATGTCTGGTTGTATAATTCACAGCTATCGCAGTAAACTCCACACCAGACAATTTAATTATTTGCTCGGAACCCTGAGGCGTTTCAAGAGCGTGTGTGCTCTCTTTGCCAACCGAATTACCGACAAAGTGCTGCGTTCCAAATAAAATATTAATGTGTATGGTGTGGAGTTTACTGCGATACCTGTAAACAATGATACAGTTAAAATTGACAGATAAAGTTTATTGAATTTTCCTAATTTAAAAAAAATCACGTGTAATGTTAATAACAAAACATATCTTAAGGTAAACTTGGCAAAACTTTCCAGTAGGTTCTAACTTCTGCTATCGGCTGATATTTGTTTCTCAGGAATTTCGCCAAACAATAAAAAAGAGAAAAATGTTAATTTTCAGGAAAGATTGCACTTTCTACCATTAATTTTCTTTTGTTTCTAATAATATGAGAAATTCGGAACGTTTAGCACTAAATAGCGCTAAGTTTCAACATTTTTGGCTTTCAAGAAGATAGCTGTTTCGTGCTTAAATAAGAAAAACGTATTTACTGGAATTTGTAGTACTATTATATTCTTATTCCTTTCAATGAAGGAGTAAAATGAACAAATCATATTCTCAAATGGAAGTCAAGACTGTACAAACAAAACATCAGAAGACCACGTAGGAGATGGGGAGACAAGGGAGAAGGCTGGCAAGAACTGTTTACAGATGGTATAAGATGGAAGTAGGTGGAAGGAAGAGGCATATCTTCAGGAGTGGACAAATAAATGTTGAGGAAGTATATCCTGTATCTAAGACCATGCCTTCTTCAAGACAAATTTCTATGAAAATTATAACAGATAGAGGATTGGATCCAGACATATCTTTTACCCTACACTAACTTTGTAAACCAGTTTTGAGATCTTTTAATGAAAAACTAACTATTTATGATCATGAACAGCTTACACACTTTGAAAAATATCAAAAATATTTTATATAAGATGTTTTGAAGATCTTGCTCAGTCACAAACAAAAATGTTGAGTTTTCACTTAGAAACTTTTACTCCTCACAGTTTCTACGTCCTTTATTCAAAAAATGATCGCAAAACTTTATTTGAATTTAAGACTTATTATTGCAGCTTCAGTAGAATATGAACAAAGTATTAAAAAAAGAGACGCTACATAAATAAATCGAAATTTGTGTAATTGAAAATACGCGTATTTAAACTAGATTCTCGAAGCAATGATTAATGGTTATAAATATCTAGTTATTGAAAATCTCAAACCTGCTTGACCATAAGTAAAACCGCATAAGAAGTATTGATGTTTATATTAGACTTTGTATCCGTAAACATTTTCAGAATGGTATGCTGTATCGTTAAACTTACATTCAAAAGAATCGCTTCTAGAAAGACATCTAACAGATTATTCACGTTACTTGAAATTTATAAGAAGTTCTAACGATAAACTTAAATGAGAGTCTATCATGTGTCTACGGTTCTTGATAACGAATGAAAACTTTTTATGACCACAGAGCATAAGGAAATATAGATATTTTTCTGGATTTCAAAACAGGATCTAGTAAGATTTATTTTTCTTATTATCAGGATAGAACTTTATAAAACTGTTAACAGCTAAGTTAACATTTGGCGGATGATTGTTATATTACTGTTATTAAGTAAATAAAAATAATTTATATAATTATGTATCACATAATGTTCTACGAAAACATCATGCGTCAGTCAAGGCTAGAGTATAGAATATTTGGCAATATAGAGATACCGGCGTCATCGAAATCAACAACCTAAAAACTACTACTTTGTAATACCTTCTATGTAAAATATCTCCCTAAATCTCACTATCGACTGAATTATAAATAGCTCATGTACAAACACTCTGTTTTAAATTAAATTATAATTATATTAAAACATACTTATTTCTCAAAATAACTATTGCAAATTTATTAACCAACATCAAGGGGTATTTCTGTTTAAATTTACACAAGTCATTCCCTTAAAACATATTTAATCGGCCAACGCAAAGCAAATTCCTACTTTTTGTTGTGAAAAAGAAATCTTCTAAGAGCACTCTTGCATACGAAGCTGTCGAAATACAAAAATTACAATTCAATTCAAGTTTCAGTGTAATAGTGTAGACCCAAAATCATCCATTCTTCAATAATTCACATTCTTAAAGACAATGTTTTCAGGCTTCAATAAAAATCCCATTATAATTTAATTTTAGTAGCAACATTTATTTACAACTCTCTGTATACAAAACGAAAAGAAACGAAAGGTAGATCCTTTTTCTAAAAGCTTTAGTCCTTTTATGTAAATAAAAATGAAGATAATAAACATTTCAAAATTTTATTTACGAGTGAAGATGAATCCATTAATATCGATTAATAGCTTCGATAGCGTACGGGTGTAACTGCATTTTCGACCACCTTATATTCTGAGAGGGCATAAAATTTTATTATGAAGTTTTCGACCGTTACGCTTATGTCTCGTGAACAAATTCTGTTATCTCCATTAATGCTCAAATATTTTAAGAGTACCAAAATCGGTCATTGCCCCGATGCAGACGAATTCTGTCAGTAAAGGTGCCCCGTTGTTTGAGTTTTAATCCGTACGATCCCACTAAAAAGCGAAAAAAAGCGCATCCTCATGCTTTATTTACCTGTGAATAAGTCACGAATACCAACACAATGCGTAGGTGTTAAGTATGTATTGTGTTAAAAATTTATGCGGCAAAGTACCGGGAGGGACATGTCACTATATTTGACTTGAACTTTATAGAGTAGCTACTATCGCCGGCCATATAATATTAACGTTTATTGCAAGTTATAAATAAGAGCAAATGGTCAGAGCTCATTACAGACAAGTTATTTACCAAATAAATTAAAAAAATCCAGTAACAGGAAAAAATACAGAAATCATTAAAATTTTTGAAAAATCTATGTATTCGTAAATTTTTAAAATTGTAATTTATTGAAGCACTTAAGATTTTTGTAAGCTAAACTATTATCTCTTATAGCTAAATTATGCTTAAATCAAAATCGCGAGCAGTAAAAGTTCTTAATCCTGGTGTGGGGAACCAAGTGAAATTTCAGACAAAATTTATACGAATTGCCAGTCAGTGGTCTATAGATCGACAGAAGCAGACAGAAATATCTTCCATCAGCAACATTCGCAGAAGATTTTAAAGTTAATTCTTCTGCTAGTTTATTTATATCTTTATTGGGGTATGCTATTAAATCATTGACCACATACATTGCGGTATCGCCATGAATGTAGTTTCGTTGAAACCGAAGAGGACCCTAGCCTCATGCCAGTTATATTCAAAGATACCAGAGAAGAACCACCTAGTTACGTACTTACATAAATTCAATTCAACTATAAATCCAGAAAAAGCAGTGGTAAGCATTGAACACTTTTAAGATAAATGGACCTGATCTTACTGAACGAGATCAAGGCAGCAGATCGGTTCTCTTGAGATGCAGTGCTTCCAAGTCGTTTACGGTATATTTTGTTATAAACTACTTCATTAAATATTTCTTCTTTTAAGTATTGCGCAATATCGTTCAGCATCTTTACCAAGTCATGAATGAAAATTTCGCTACTGCTTTAAATTTACCATAAAGTATGAAATGAACTATGTGGAAATAAAAAGTGTGACATTACACCATAGAACTATAAATTTGAAAATAAAAGAGGAATATCAGAGACAAATGCATTCTGGTCACAGCCTAGAAGGGCAGCAATAAAAGTTTTGGTATTGGATCACTCAAAAAGTATCGCACAGAAAGTAGGTAATTACAATATCCTCGTAAACATGTTAGTATGATAAATGTGACAATATCGACTCATTAGATGAGTACCTGAAGCTTATTAACAAAGTGTTTTGGAGTTTTAATAAGAAGCATCTTATTTTTATATTTTTGTCGTGTAATCGAAAACTTAATTGGGTTCGTCTCTATACGAAGAAAACGACATTTCCGTTTGTTCTCACTTTTTTTGTTATTGAGCGATTTAATGCTCTTTTTCAAAACCTAGCACTTCATCTATTATATTTTTTCGTAATATTTGACACATCTTTGAAAAACAGGTAATTAGTAGCTTCTATATTGCTGTAGTCAATTCGAACCCGAAATGGTTCAAAACTAGGTATTTATTTTTTGTCTGTAATTATGTCATTTATCATGCATTTTCTTGATTTTTGATGGGTTTCTGTTTTATTAATTGGACAACAAATGCCACAATATGCTTATTGCATACCTATTTCAATATACCCCATTTATCTGCTGCTTATTTTTTAATATTTAGATTCTCTTACTAAATAAATTTATTGGTTTTTAAAGTTGATGCAGTGAGTACATGTCAAAGTTAGAAAATTGCAAACTACAATAATGAAGAAATAAATATTAAAATTAAAATATTCAATTTCAAACATGATATTTACCGATAGATTTGATAAATTAGAGATGTCTTTGTTTTTATATTATCACAACTTCTATAGTTTACCCCTATCCTCATTTGAAGAAAAAAATGCACTAAAGAATATGCTCAAAGTTAAAAATATTAGACGACTTGTTTTAGCTATCGCAACCGTAACTGTAGCTAGAAATACTTGACCTTCAGTTTTAAAACATTATAGAATACAGTTTCGTAAATAGCTTCCACCCTTTTTGCAAGTTATTGTATACTGTTTTAGGAAATTTGCTACCATTTTTCATTATCTCCCCAAAAACTATACATAGGTTTATGAAATTGTAATTAGGTTCTGAGTTTGAGGTGATTGGTATTCTAGAGATAATCAGATATTTCTACGATAAATTAGTTATGCTTTATTCATTAATATTGTATTTATTTTAATTCTACTGGTACTTGTAGATTATCTACAGTTGGTTTTGTATGTTACTTTTAAGACAATCGAATCTTTGAATATCTACTCAACTACAACCATCATCGTCTAGCTGTTGGAAAGACCCTGTAGTCCTTAAGGAGACTAAGTGAAGTCTTATACACACCCTTCATCATATATATAAATGAACATTTCATCTGGCGTTCTACAAGCTATGAACCGCATAATTATTTTTTTTCTAACGTCCTATGTCTGCATGAAAATCACGTCAACTTCAAATTACAATATCGTATTTACTAAACATACATCTGCATTCTACTGTTTATTTTCTCTAATGAATTAATAACCGTACAGGATTCTCTAAAATTAATAGTGTAATTTTTGCTGACGCAATTAATGTAAATTATGCTTGTTTGCTCGAGTAATACAAGCAAAGATAACCTCCTTTTCTTACACGTGCATTTTTTGTGAATATGTACATTACATCGTACGATCAAAAAAAAAAGGATTGTTTTTAGTCGTCACACCTGCGCGCTAGTTTTTGATTGGTATACACTTTGGAAAATGTGAATTAGTATTGAAAATGTCACGCTTAAATTACACCTACTGCTTGAAATAAAAATTTCATATTTTATGTATCCCAGGGGGAGAAAATCGATTTTTTTATTAACCACTCAACTCTAACGCTCGAGTCAGCCGATAAAAAGGCTCAAGTGATATCATGGCTTTATTATTCTGTTTTGGAGCGCCCACAAATTAATTTTGAAAGATTTCGGCTACAGATAATCATACATTTAAAAGAAAAATTTTTAGTCCACACAGTCCACTTATATTAACATCACCGCAAAGCTAGTGCTCTCCAAAGTCCATTTTGCTCTCCTCACTTATTAGATCTATGGAAATTCTGCAATGCAAAAGTAATATTTTCAACCAGCTTCACCAGTCCACCGTATTGGCTAAGCGATGGATATATTTACCTATAACTTTCACTTTTGTGTCTAAAATGCACACCACTATATAAACTTCCAAAACAACTAATTGCGACGTCAATAAATAGCTTTTCTTATACTACGTTGCTATTGTCGTTGATTAGTACACAATCATAAACGAAATATGTCCAAAAATTCTTGACAAACATTGAACAAACAATCGTAAATCGCATTTTTGTTCCTGAATGTCAAATGTTTATAGTAGTCAACGTGTTCGTTTATCAATTCATTTTGAAAAACAGGAGTGGACACTTGGAAGTTGAGTAAAAAATAGATTGTAATTTAATATCATAGAAATCCCTTCCTAACTTTGGCCGAGATAAATACAATTTTCTAATTGTCTAATACAACTTGAGGATAACAGTAGATATAGGTATTACGGGGCTGAGCTAACGAAATGCATATAGAAGGAATAATCTTGAATACATGGTGAATCCCTTTTTTGTCTGCAAGAACTCGTCACAAATTCTAGCGAAAATATGTAAACTTTATATGTAGGTTACGCAGACTTTGGTTTCCTTATTACTCTTATCATTTATCATTCTAAAAAAAGTCGCGGAGCCGAGACTCAAAAATCTATAAACTATAAAAATAGCATTATAATGTAAATATTCCTGAACTACGACACTAACAACTGCTTTGCAAACATACAACAATATTCATACACGTATATTGATTTATATAAACGGTATAAACTAAAAGAATATTATATTCTCTTAAAGGCTACGCTATTTATAGCTAGCAAGTGCCCTCAGGGGTCCTCAAAGCAAAGTGAAAAAGCCCTAGCCCAAAATT
This sequence comes from Trypoxylus dichotomus, assembly GCA_023509865.1. Lineage (NCBI taxonomy): Eukaryota > Metazoa > Arthropoda > Insecta > Coleoptera > Scarabaeidae > Trypoxylus > Trypoxylus dichotomus. The sequence continues at coordinate 53,454,564 of CM042076.1, read as the reverse complement.
AGCATGATATTTGATAAGGCCAAATTGTAATATCTTAATCACAAAATAGAATCAATCTTCATTTCAAAGATTGTTTCAATTTGGGATTATGTTTTCAATTTATTACATTGTGTAGGATACCAAATGCTATTTGGCAGAAGGCAAGTAGAAACTTTGCGATTAATAAAGATGGAAACGTATATGATTAAAAAACGTTTATTTATTATTAAAAAATATTTTGAATTTGGTGTAAGTTTACAAGAAAATTCGCAATGGTCGTTTAGAACAAAACGTTGTAGATGTGGCTGCTAATGTTACTGACAATCCAAAAACAATTTGTCGTCCGTCTCAGCAATTGTATGACAGCTTACTAGATCTGGTTGTTCTGCCAAACCGGTTAACACTCTGACAGGCTAGACTAGATTCCTCTGAATCAAAGGAAACAAATGCAGTTCCACCGCGATGGTGACTCCGCGCACTTTGGAATTGGCGTTAGAAAACATTTAGGTGGCAGTTTTGGACGAAGACTAATAAGAAGAGGCGGGCCTATACATTGGCTGCAGTAACGACTAACTCAAGGATACTATCTAAACTAATGCGGGTGTTTTTGAAAGAATTCGAAGATCTTCGTGGCGCTTCGAATACGTTATTATATACAACGTCTACTAAATTTGCGTGGTTGTTGAAAAACACTGCATATGTATCTGACTTGACATAATTTTTAAGCTGGCAGTCATATCACTCCGGCCGTAGTTACGACAGTAAAAAATATATTTTTCTACGTATGTAGATAGTACATTACAAGGAAATACAAATCGTTTTCCATGTGCGTGCGGATTAGCATAATTTGCAATTTTCATTTATATACGTGGCAATATTAATGTGATTTCTCTACATTGTGCACGTTACTGATGGAACCCTAAGATCCTTTTTCAACATAATTATATACATATATATTATATATATATATATATGTATATATGTAACTATATATATATGTATATATATAACTATATATATATATATGTATATATATTATACATATTGCGGTGGAAAGGCTTTTTAATTTTTTTAAATTGGTTCTTTGATTTAAATTTTGTTCTATTTGTTTTTAAATTAAATGATAATGTTTTCTAATTAAAATAACCAAATGTAAAGGTGGAAAAGATAAATATATTGACAAATTAATAAATATATATGGCTTTTTTGCAAAAAAAGATGTTTTTTATAGAAAACCTAAGGCAATCCCTGCCTAGCTAATATTTAAATATTCTAATTTGTATGCGAAACAAAGTGAGAGCAGTAGATACAAATAATTTTGAAGAACTTAAGAAGATTCGACGTCTTTAATCTTTGAAATCGTACTCACTCGGACGTGATTTCTCGCCTTTAAGATGGACTGGTCTTCGGCTTCCAAAATATGTGTCCGGAAGTTCTAGATTTTATTTGTAGTATCAGCTGATATACTTTATGAACGGATATAAATGAAGATCTTTGTAAAATTGTAGAGTTATATGAGAAAATAACTAATTATAGAAACACATTTGTACACACACACTATATGGTAGGCCACAGTAGACACATACTTGATATAAGTGAAATTATATAGGTAAATGTTGCCAGTCGTGCCATCCTTCCGTTGTAAGAGGAATTTTGAAGATTATAAGTATAATTTAGTAATAATGCATATTTATGTAATGCGATTGAAATGTGTGAGTACAGTATAAGAACGACATTTGGAAATATATTTTTTTTAAATAAGAAAATTGTGAATAATAAGTTAATAAAGAATATCCAAAGTAGATATCTGTAAAACTTTTGAAAGGAACCTGTACAGATTGAATATCTGTGCTTAAAATTCATAAAGAGGGAGTACTAATGGTGCTTTGCCTCCAAATTCTATCAACCATAAAATAAATAACGGCGTGCACCAAACAGTGGCGAGAAAATATCAGGAATAGGTAAACTAGTAAAATTTAGAAAAGGTTATTGATAATTAATAGACGATATTTCATGTCAGTGGATGTTTTCGCGGGTAGAGGATATTCTGTTGTTCTCTCGTTGTCGTAGTTTGATTCAAACCACGACTACCTCAAGAAGATGTATGTGATTACATCGAAACATCAGGTTCTTTTAGGAACCAACCCCGAACGCGGGATGAAACCCGCGGAAACAACAGACCATATATACATGAAAACTGTTAAAACTGAAAAACCATAACATGGGGATACCATAACAATATCTACACATTTATGTGACCCACCTTTTGTAGATTAATTCGTTAAAAAAAGACCTTCTTCGAAAATGTTTAGAATTCGGAACCACCATTTTAGTTTAGAAATATGTCGAGCTAGCATAATTTATTAAATAAGTCTACAAAATTTCGCGTAACATAAAACATCTACGACGTAATTAAAATTTTAAATTATATTTCCTTCTCAAAACAGGATATTGGACATAGAAGCGAGTAGAATTCGCATATGTATATCGTGTATATTAGAATAATTAACAAAAAGAACAAAATAGCCTTTACGTTTCACCTTTGATGTTCTTTTACGGGGTAATAACAGAAACACTGAAGTGCGCTTAATATTCTAGATATAACGTTATTTCACGTGGATGCTTGTTATATTAAAGATAGTTAATTACGTAGACGATAAGCTTGAATAGGCAAGGCGCAAAGTATAATTCTTCATCAAATGACGAAAACAAAAGCTTTTGAACTTATACAATGCAGCTTCTAATAATTATTACATTATTTTCGTATAAATAAGAACTGGAAGTACATATGCTATCAAAATTTGTAATGATCTATAGTCAACTAACGCTGTGTAAGGACATCAGACATGGAAAGAACCTGATGTGAATATCGCGAATTCGATTTGCCTTTCTAAAAATCAGAAATGTCTGGAGATGAATTATGATTTTGTTTTATAGGATTTAACATCTTCGCAAACAAACTATAGCTTAATTTCCCCGTATAATAATTTAAGATACTACAAAAACATTTATATTACAATACTTTAAGTGTACAAATAACTTTGTATAGATTTAGTTGTAGTATTTTTTATTATGGAGTGAGTGCAGGGTACAATATTTTTAAATTCATTAAGAGAAAAGAACCGTAAGATATATAAAGGGTGTTGGAGATTTTGCAAACTGTAGGACGTCAATACGATGCGTTTAACTATTGAACAACGAACACTTTGTGTACAATTGTTTTATGAAAATTTGTAATTGCATTTAGGAAAATTCGCACAAGAGCGATCAAGCGGCGCGTTTTAAGAAAAGATCTACATCTGATACCATACAAAATTCAGTTAACTCAACAATTAAAAATTAGAGACCATTTGTGATTTGTGTTGGCTAAAAAAATTGATTTTTACAACAAACTTTTTTAAGCGATGAAGCAAATTCTTACCTTGACGGAAGAGTCAATAAACAAAATTATCAAATTTGGGATGACGAAAATCCATATGCTGTCCACGAGAGAGAAATGCATGCTAAAAGATGCATTGTTTGGTGTGAATTTTGGGTTGGTGGTGTAGTTGAGCTATATTTTTTCGAAGACAAAACGGGCAACGCTGTCATAGTAAATGGGAAACGGAAATCATAACATGTTAAGCAATTTCTTCTTCCGTCATATTGATGAATGAGATTTGGACATCATATGGTTGCAGGGCCAGATTTATGTGCCAGGGTTATGGAAAATTTTACTAAACGAATGATATCATGCCAGATGAGTCATGGCGGCTATACGTATGATTATCTTGTTCCATGTGTAGTCATAAAGTCCAGAATTTAGGTTGAAAAATAAGAGTTTATTCCAAAATCATATCCTATAGTTCCAAATGAGACTCTTTTTTACAGTACACTACAAACACGTGTGATATAATCTATATTTTTATCACACTCAAATACAAGCTCGGCATCTGTCGAATATATAGTGTTCAGTAGTAACAACTGGTAAGAGTAATAATTTGTTATGCTTTAAAATGTCGCGATAACTAAAAGGTGAAAATATAAAACTAAATAAAGTAAAGCATTTATAACTTTTAATAAAAGTTTAATTATACTTTGTATTTCATTTGTATTTTTATATTTAACATTGCTGATTAATTTTGTTCGTGCAATACGTTTGTTTACATAATTGATCCAAGAATATCTTTACAGATATCAGATTCCTGTATTTATTTTTCTAATAAATTCTCTTTATCAGTCTATTATTAATACATTTCACGATAATATGACAATATCCATCTCTGTTTATTCTTTTATATAACTCAACTATACCAAATAACTAGAGCCGCTTGCTATATGTACGTCTTAAGATAAAATCTGGATACACCTTTAACCTTTCGGTTGACAGAAATATTCCATCTCTAACTAACGCGGATTTTTAAAATGGGGGATCTATTTAACGTTACTGAAACTGATTCCCAAAACATCAAAGGTGGCGACACTTATGTCCTTACCGGATATATTGTGCCTTGGATAACAATTCTAGGTTGAATTGCTTTCATATAGTAGATTAGACAATATTTGTTTGTTATAAACATCCTAAACTCAATTTTTGCGTAGGTATATTAATCACCCCTTCCAATATTGATTTACAAAATAAAGTTTATTGATGTCAATTTTAATATTTATTATGTTAATTCATGCTTTGAATTTATTGTCAGAGTAATGATCTATGCTCTCCAGCGAGGTCAACATCTTTTTATATGCACTTCTCATTAGGAACATTGGTAAATTCCTACTGGTTCCAAAACGTAATAACTGGGTATGCAAAATTATTTGTTATTTGAAGTATTAATATATAATAACGAAAACGAACTTTGAAGTTACATAACATATCCTATCAAATATTTAACCTTCGCAAACGATGTCAATCTTGTGTTATACGATTATACAAATCTCTAGCCTATAAACGTCATTCAACAGATACGATCATTTTTTAACTTGACATCCGCTATCTTTATACTTCTAATTAAAAAAATTATGCATGTAATAAAAAATAACATAATTACTTTATCTTTAATTAGCAATTATAACATCCAGCGACTCAAATGTTATTTTTACAAGAAATGTCTCTTAGATCCATATTAAACAGATTGATAGCATGGGATTATTATCATCATAATTTTCACTTTTTACGTTTCGGCAGTCGTAAATATTTCGAATTTAATTGATGTTTAACGGACCAATTAAATTAGAAAAGTACGTTTTTAAAACATCAGTCTTTTACCACTTCAGGCACGCCGATTCAATTTTTTATTGTGGCATAAACGTTGAGTGTAAATTTGGGTATAATTAAGCTATGTAATTATATAGGTGTTATTACTATTAATAAAATGGTATGCCACAATTCTCTCATGACGATTCCTTTCTTTCTTTTGTAGCCTTATCAAAAAACCATTACTTGATACTTAACGCTCTAACTTCTAGTACCAAGTGGGTACCACCTTCGTAATTCAACCAAATACACAGCATCACTTTCGCTTCAAAGCTTTTGCACTTTACCACAGGTTCTGTAGAGTGGTCAAGGATTAACCTCTGATTTCAATTATTTGAATTACGAAGATAAATCCACGTATCATGACACATTACAATTCGTCGATAGAAATGTAGATCCTGTTAATTAGCAAGAAGTTGATTACAGATTTGCATTTGTCGCTGAGTCTGTTCTATAGTTAAGTCATGAGGCACTAATTACTTTTTCTAGTTTGTGAAGATGCGATGGACCAAGTTTCTGTAATTATCGTTTGTACTGGAAGCCGGAGTGACTTCAGTTTTTTGGTTAAGGATAGGTTTTCGAAACGTCTGGTCTTCCTCTCAAAAAATCTGTTTGACCATTACAAATTTTTATACCAATTTTGCGCAACTCAATCAAACCTTTTGACCTTCTGCCTGATTGCCGCAAAGTTTCCAATATCTCTTTATTTGCAATAGGCATTTTGAGTCCGCACAGAGTGTACATCAGTAGAATCTCCAAATAACTTCGTAATAATGATACGTAAAATAGCATTAATAATTGCAACTACTTTATTTCTATTTTTGACAATTTATACATCCAAAGTCAGGTAGTCAAAAAAAAAACTTTTGCTCCACTCTAATATTATTATTTGCAGCTACAAAATGTTGTTAAGAACTACAGAACAGTAAAAATGCAGGGAACTGATAGTGTGTGCATTCTACAATAATTTATTTAAATGATACATATATCAAAAATTTATGCACTATCTAGATGTGTATGTTGTAACAAAATTAACTTAAAAGTTACTTAGAGCTCCACGATAATTTTGAGGAAATTTCAGCAGTAAATTCCATTGTCTTTCGACGCAGGCGAATTCACTCGAACTAACATGGGAAGGAGGTATCTTTTGGAAATCGAAATTAGTTAAGCAGCCTATATACAGGAAACTAAGTCATGTTAGGCATTTACACGTTTGGGTACCAAAAAAATGTAACAAGCTCATTGTTCTAATGTTTTATTTTTTTTTCTAATGAAACTAACTTCTAGGTAGTTGGTATGCAGCCCGTTGAACTACTTTCTTCATCATTTGCAAGCAAAAGGTACTCGTTTAAAAGGATAGGACGTTTAATATGCAATTTATTGTTCTTTCGCCCTCTACAGCTTTGAAAAAGATTCTAAGCGAGTAGTAAAGTAAACCTTCCTAAAAGGAGTGTAACTTCGTTCAGCCCTATTTGTACTGTTGAATGCTCAAAATATGTGTTTTGCATAGTTACATGGTTTTAATACCCAAAAAGAAATTCAAATTTGCTTTCAGTGCCAATAAGCCCGTGATTTGCAAAATCAGAAACAGATAAGCATATTAGAAAAATGTGTGCTTTAAAATGTTATATCTGTATGTATTTTCGACGTTTTTACATAAATGTTTAGTTTTGATTCAAGTTACATTTGCGTATAATTTAGTTCTTTAATTAGGTTAAAAATTATTTTACTACTTGAAACCTTAAAAGGAATTGCTAAAAGGGCTATAGTTACAGGATACAATTTCTGTTGTAAAGAAAACATTGTCGCGGAACATCTGAAATACTGTCTGTGATGACTAATTTAATAATATGGTTTTCGTCAAAATTAACAAATTATTACATTTAGTCAACAAGATTAAGAGCAAGAGACTGTTCCCTTTTTCGTAAGATGCGCTCGAGAAATCTTAAACGTACTACTAATATTGCGGAACAAAGTTGCGGGTAAGTCGATTTTTGTAGTATAGGTATCATTAAGCAGAACGTTAAAACGAAAAAGAAAGGTTAACGATTACTTCACGAGAAAGACTAAATACGGAAATAAATTCAATTGTTTTGTCATACATACGGGCGGGCGGACAAGAGAATAAATTCTTAGGGAGTTATTCTCGAAACTACGTATATGTGCAACACGTTTACGATACCTATATAACACGATATCAGCGCATTCAAGAACGCGTACGGCATATAACACCAACGACATACATATATATACACACAGAAAAGAAGAAAGATTCATTGACCGGGACCGTGTACGGTGGTCTCTTCGGCGAAGAAGTGAACAAGAGAGAAATTCAGAAGAGACTGCACCGCATGGGAACATTAGTACTTTTGGAGAGTGTCCGCTTTATTTTCTTGTATGTCGTTATTATTTTGCCTTCGTCTTATCTATACGCTTGTGAATTACTCTAGTTTTAACGCTTACCTGTGATTCTGCAGAAACCGGAAGATTGGAGACTAAAAATATTAAGACTAAGGTAAAGACGAATGCACAAATGCACTGGTGTTTCTTCGCCCTATGGGTGGAATGTCCAGTGACACCCATATTATCGCCGGTGAGAATCGGTACGAATTGGAAAAATTAAAAAAATAATAATAAAACGCGTTTGAACACTCGCGCACTAATATAACATGTTTCGCAGCACCGTTTGCGTTTTCAGTTCAGTAAAAAGAAATAGGAAAATAAAAAAGAAAATTGTTTGAACTTCGTCGCGCAATGCGACTGCTTCTATACTATTGTATAACTCGTGTGCACGGTCAGCGAGATATTCGGAAAGAATGATTTCTCTGGTCCAGGAGGCTGACCGTTGTAGCGCGCTCCACAGAATGAACCAAGTTTGCTTCGCAGAGCAGACACGGCTCACTCTCTACACACAGACGAGTCGCACATACACCGAGAACGAACACCAACACATGCATACCTACTTGGCTGGTGTGTGTTTTGTATGTGTGTGTGTGTATGTATTATATTCGTTGTCGCTCAGACGCAACGCGCTTGCTTTTCGTACCACGTGCTTCTTAAGAAATTTCTTGCAAACTTTGCTTAACGCGCTGCCGTTTGCTTGCGTTCCTACGCGCTAATCGCCTAGCAGGCCCTTCGCGGGCTTTACGATGAGGCATCGTATTCTACGGTGAATTTTTAACTTGTTAAAGTTTCTTACTTCGGTGTGGTAATTTGTTTTTTATCGGGTATTTGTTAGTTTCTTGGCTTTTGATAAATTACGCTCTAGAAACAAAAAAGAAGGAGCTATCCATGACACAAGCTGCAAACAGTTTCTTAGAGTTTGTTTTTCTAATTACTCTTTCTTCGTAGTTACAACCTAAATTTGTATACGATTATATAAATGGTGTCTTCCTAAATAAATCGACTAAAATTGCAGACAACTAATCGATTTGTAGGTTTTTGTTAAATACTTAAACTGTTTGACTGGTAAGTAAATGAGTTCATTAGGCAATATACAGAAGATTTACTACCAATCATATAATAGGGTTATCTGCATACCTTATTGTTATTTATGAGTATCTATTACGTGCACATAGGAATTATAGGTAACCCTTATATTTGAAAATATTATTCACTCAAGGCCGTATCTAAAAAAATTGATAGACTATATTTTAAATATAAATTTAATATATGTAACCTATTTTTGAAATATTTCTAAAACTTTTACTTGAAATTTGAATATTTGCTGCCATATCGTTAAACATATGTTGAGTTTTAGATCATTAATTATTCAAAATTTAATTCTACTCGAATCAAAGACGAGGCGGTTGTAAAGAATATATTTGCCAAATAATTACAATCACGATTGAAAATGGCTATGGGGAGGACAAATTTTATTAACATGGTTATAAACTCATCAAACCATGGGACTAGAGAATTTGTACCACTGCTAACGAAATATTTCGATATTTGTGAAGCTAGCACCAGTAAAATTACTATGACTGCGTGAACTACCTAAATATTCGACCAATTACACTATCGCCCAGAAGTTTGGAAACAGCAATAAATTTTACAAAAAGCCACGATACAGTAAAATTTTATTGTAATTCTTAATGAATTGATACCGCATTCGTCAAATAAAAGTAAATTAATTCCAACACAATAATATTTGTGCATCTTTATATAAGTTCCTGCACAATCAAAATAGGCAAAAACAGATCAAAACCATTCTCCATAGATAAGGGATCCCGTACATTATTTAAAATTTATATTCAGTAAGTAATTGAAGCAAAAACCAGAAAGAATGGGAATTAAGATGGAAGATGACTGTCTTTATTTTGCAGACGATTAAATAATTATAGCTTGTGATGAAGAGGACATAGACCACATGTTTAGAAACCTGCGACAAGAATACGAACATTGGGAACTAACAACAAACATGACGAATACTGAATATATGAAAGTAGGATGTAAAGATGAAGACGACCAACAGGACTTGCAAATTAAAGAAATAAGAAGAACAAACCAGTACAAATATCTTGGAGAGATACTTAGTGAGAAAGGTACATCGAAAACAGACATATGAAGTAAAATACAACAGAAAAAAAACAACCCAAATTTTAAATTTCTTGTTGTGGTCTAAAGGATCAAGACTGGAAACAAACATAAAAATATATAAAGGCGTTGTGGAGCACATTCTAATATAAGTTGCAGAGAGCTGGCAGACGATAAACAGCAACAAAAAGAATGTGGACACCATCGAAATGGCTTCCTGAGAAGAGCCTGCGGAGTATCAAAATTGGAACATTTAAGAAACGAAGAGATACGACGAAAAACAGGAAAGAGTTACTACTAGTGCGGATCGAATTAAAACAAGATAGCTTATATGGAATGGACATGTACAAGTGGAAGGCCAGAGCCATCATAGAGGGATGGAAACTAGAAAGCCATGTGACACAAAACAATAAAGGAACAAGTTTGGATAAATAGAGACGTGTGGAGATTGAAATGCGAGATGCTGCAAAGGTCGTAGGACCCTCGCTGTAATAAAAAAATAATACTATTTATGCATTACTTAGTTGGCAAGTTTATTTTCCTTGATATCACCTCCTTTCCACTCTAAAAAGTTTTTGAGCCCTATATTTGGGGTCATTGTCTTGTTGGAACACAAACGGCTCACCAACAAGACGGCTGCGTCACGGAATAGTATGATTTTGAAAAATACTAAAATTCTCTTCTTTCGGCATTGTACCACTAATTTTCACTAAATCACCCGTAGTTGTTCCATTGCCAAGCAACCCCAACCGTAATACTACCACTCCGTGTTTGACGGACACCACTAAGCAAGCTTCACTAACTCCTTCCCCTGATCGTCTACGAACAGAGCCTCTCCGTTGCGTTCCAATTAAATGAAATTTGGACTCCTCAGTACATGAGATTGCTTTCGAATCATTGAGTGACCAGTTTGCCTGTTTTCTTGCTCGTGTTAATCGTTTCTCACTATGTACGTGTTCTATAAACGGTATTTTTGCGGGCGATGCATCCTCTTAAAGCTATCGCCTCTTACCGGTGTCAGGAGAAACATTTGTTCGTCTTCGTGTATTAAAGCGCGTTGCGATATCCGGTGCCGTTATATATCGATCTGGTTCTTTTTTATGTTATTACTATAAATCTATCTTCAGCTCCAAAAGGCACTCGTGTCCACACAGTTTGTCTTCTATCAAGATTTTGTCCCGTCTCTTTTCTCCTGGTCAATTTCTCTCTCGGTATATCCTTCTTCGCGAAAAACACAAATATTGGGGCTGGTGGCTCGCTGCCTTGGGCACTTGGTTATCAGCCTTGATGTCCCGGGTTCAAGCCCCGGGGCTGGTTCTCACGGGTGAAGTTTTTCCTCACTCCATGGCGAATCCTGAGAACGAATATCTAAAGACGCTCCAGAAGCACAGACGTAATAATAATTCATGGCCGGCCGATGCCCCCTGTAATTGGCGAAAACCTGTTGGGGATGCGAAGGCATGTATTATTATTATATTTACTAGGTTGTTCGACAGTGAACTCTCTGCTTTAGCCATTTTTGCGCTCAGTGCTTTACCAAATTGTTACTACTGCGTATTGACTTCAAAAAACTAATTTCGCTCAGGAAAGCGATAAGACACTAAGGATTAATACTTCTACCACCTGCACTAAACGATTACCGAAGTAGAACTACCCCATTCCCGTCAAACAATAGTCGTGTTCTTGGAAAAGAAGAATAAGATGTATTCGGGTGAAATTTACACCTAAATGCTTGAACATTACGGGTTTGTCTAACAATTTTGTATTAGTATACAGTAATTTATAATAAGGATTAACGATTTTATGATATACCTATCAGTTGTATTATTTTAAAGGAATTTCATCTTGCTTCCAAACTTATGGACGGTAGTTATGGTTTTGAGGTGTTAGGAAAATACAACACGCCTAAAAAGATTATTGGAATAGCACCAGATAGCACAACTAGTAATTTTGGTGGGATGAAAAGAAGAGGAACAGATAACTCACTCAGTAAACTTAAAAATCCGTTTGGCAGGTCTTTAAATAGTGCTGATTATATTTAAAATGCTATTGGTATTTTGCTAATAGCCTTTGAATGTATTGCAGTAAAAATATCCAGACACTGAAACTAAGTAAACTTGCCATTTCGTGATTTTGTAAACTTATCAAAAATTCTCGAAAAAAATAATTTTAAATATGGCGAATAAAATAATTAAACGTGAACGAGTATTGCAAATGTTCGAACGACTCAAATATTATTTTCGGTGAATTGATAATTGCCCAACAATTAAAAATCCTCTTGATAATTCCATTTCAGAAACATGAATGTGGTCAGTAGACATGTGATGTCTCAGTTTCATCAAACAATCGCGAGAATCAAAGACGACAAAATAAACGCGACAGCAGCTACTTTACAATATTTCAGCCTCAAAAAGAAATCGTAATATCATCCAAATGAGCTGCTTTTTGTCACTAAAAGTGAGACAGTGTTTTTCTGTACTAAATAATCACAGACAAAGCAACACGAAGAATTTATTCAAATTGTATACCCCAGAACTTTTAATTTAAATGAAATGATTATTTTTAGGATGGATAGGCTCATAAGATATAATTAATTCAAACTAAGCTTTTCTCTCTGTACAGATCTTCAAATAATATTTGGGAAAGGTATTGGATTAGACCAACTTTTTGGTAAAGTTAGTAGTCAATAGTCAACTGAAACAAAGAGAAGAAGAGTTGTGCAGATGTTTGATTGAAGTCTTCAAGTGTCTGGGTACAGATTCTTCTAATGTAATTAACTTCCAAGTCTTATGTGAGTTTGTGTTTTGTCTTCCTGGTACTACTGCCGCAATTAAATGATTAGTTACCATCATTAATAGTTATCGGAGTTCGGAGAAGTCTCAAATCAGTGGTAGTGGTACATGTACAAACTATTCTTAAATCAATATTGAACCCTGATAAATATGATCGGCGCACAAAATTAAAACCTGCAGAAGAAAACTATATCCGGGTACATTGATGAAAAATTCTTAAAAAAGTTTAAGTAAATTCATAAGTTATTGCCTTTGCAAGAACTTTGAATTGTGTTTTATGGATCTAGAGACTAAGGCTCGAATTGCTGCACCACGCGATATAAAAGTAACGGATCGGGTAATAGCCCAAAAACCTAGTGTATCCCAATAATGTGTATACTAAACTCTTAAAAGGACGAAGAGAGGAGGAAAATTTTCAAGACCAGATGCGCACTGGGAGACCTAACATGACAATAAAACGTGAAGATCAGCATATAAAGATTATTTGAAACCAAGTGATTAGTGTTTGAGCGCCACACTGCTGGTAAAAGGGTGCTGAAGCGAAGAATTTGTTAAGGCTATAAAATATAGAGGCAAAAATATTATGGTTTGGGGCTATTTTGGTGATAAACGCTTTGGAACACTGATTATAATCGACTCAAAAATGAACAAAAATATATACTTGCAGATTTTAAAAGATCGTGGTGTTCTTACAGAAAGTCATTTAATTAATTTGTGGCGGATCTACAACGATGTATCAATACAACGATGACCCAAAACATTCCACAAAGATTGTAAAAGCATACTTTGAAGAACAAACCCATGCAGGAGTCCTTATATTAATTGAGTGTTGGCCACAAAGTCCCGACTGTAACCCATTCCAGTTAATATGCAACCGTCTAGAATGCGAGATACACAAATCTTGCCCAACTAATGCGTATACCGTTTCAATAGAGCTACAAAATACCTAGAATCAAATCGACATTAATTGTTAGACAATTTATTTATGCTTCGAATTTATGTTGCCATAGTTAGCGTATGGAGTAGTTCTAACGACCAGGAAAAAATTATATGAATTTTACATAAAAGTTTTATAAAATAATTCACTAAAATATGTGGAAGTATAATATTAACAGTATATTAATAAACGATGTTACTAATCTGCCTAATTCTACCATATCTATAACGTTTTTCATGGGTGATTAAATTTCTGCATGGTAAGATTAAAACTTCGTAACTGTATCTATAACAATATATCAAACAGATTGCAAGCTAGACACATACGTATATTAGTATTACACAAAATACCTAAACGTATCTTCACCGCTATCAAAATTGCCATAGTAAGTGCTTTCAATTTTACCAAAGTGCTTCGTTCTTAGTTCTTAACATAAATGGTCTATAGAACTTGTTGTAAGTTTACTACTTTCAAACCACACATTCACACTACAGAGAAATTGTTTACATCTGCCGCGCAACAGCATAATTCACAAGTAAACATTCAGACCTTCTTACAACATTAACTTTCATATTTGTCTAGATGTTTTAATAAGGCCTTGTGGTATATCCTTTATTAAGTTACGCCGTCTGGTTAAATCGATATTACCTCTACAAGTAATGTCTACAATTTGCTACCAATTTGAAAAATGGGGTATAAATATTGTAATTTCACAGACACCATACAATTCAATTCGCTCTATACGATTGAAAGTTTTGTTTAAATCGAGAAATGTACCACATACTATTTTACGTGCTTCTAATAGCTACAGTGTTTAGGTTATGCATAAAAAAGAGACATTTCAATGAGTTTATCTTGGATAAAACTGATTGTTAGTTGAGATTCATTGGCAAGAAATTCATTTGATCGGAAAAAAAATTTAGAACTATTTAAATCTTTCGGATCTCTTTCACGGAAAAGGTTTTACTAATGCTGGTTATAACTTGATTAACTGGTTTTAACTTAATGGGAAAGTATCTTTTTGAAAAGATAGTATATGACATAAAGGATCAATGATTAAATGGATGCAAGATTGTAAGATATCGATGGGAATTTCATCGTAGTTGAATGAACTCTTATTTTTTAAGGCCCCAATAAAATTAATTACATTAATATATTTGTGACAGCAAAAACCGTTAGTTAAATCTAAAGTGTTATTTTCAAACACGTATATTGATTCTAAGTGGTTGATTACTCGCATCGTTCTCTTACTGCAATAGCTTCTTTTTGCATGGAGTAGAAGTAATATTATCTTTGAGCATCCTTCTATACAGACAAATATTCACTGGTATTATCCGATATAGGACGTCGTTGTCCTTTCAGGCTAATATTTTTGACTAGTAGACTAACTTGGTTTTCTAACTTGTGTGCCATCAACAACTTTCCACAAAAGGGTTGAACTTTGAATTTGCGTCTATGGAATGGATTACATTATTCCACAAAATATCAGAAATATTATTACAAAAATTGCTTACAGCAGAGTAATTGTATTATCTACAGGCAACAAACTAATCAATAGACAACATCTTAAACTCACTTTTATTATATGTTATTAATTCAGCAAAGAGATGAGAAAAACCAGTGTACAAAATATTTGTGGTATTTATGTAACATGGTACTGATATATGTTATCTATCCATGTTGTTGAAGTTCTACTAATACGTATAGGTTCTGTAATAGAAATTGTTAAAGATTAGGAATCAAGACTGTCAGTAACAGGACGAAGATTAGAGCGCAGTGTTAATATCAAAATCCCCCTGTTGAAAAATGGATAGTTAAGCTGTAGTAATTTCATAAGCACAGTCTCAGAAACTAAAATAAATTCAGATACATAAGAAGAACGTAATCAACAAATACATAGCAGTATCGCTTTTAAATTGGAGTCAGTTGCTTGTTTATTGTTAATCACTTTCAATCACTATTTGAACGCGGAGAAGCTTCGAATGTTCGCAATAGGTTCCGTGTATTTCATATGTTCGCGATTTCCTTCTATTTTGCGCACTTCTGTAGTAGAAAATTTCAGAATACATCCCAGAATATGTATACGTTTTTCTCATCAATTATTTTAGTTTCGGTTTTTCCGCTTTTGCTAGGTGTTTCATGTAATATTTTAATTTTTCTGACTTCTTCTGACATCTTGTATGGAAGTTATTGTTACAATGATTTTTGCAACAGATATTGTGGCCATGCAGTCATCGTGTGCACCTATACTTCCCTCACAGATTACGCTTGATATCGTCATACCACGTTACAGACTAAATGGTCTAGACTAAATCCAGCTTCAAGTTATTTACAATACTTAGGAAATATCAATGTCTGCGAATAATGTCCAGGGAAAAGTTCATACTAGAAGTTTGTAAAAATAATCATATTGTCATATCGGTATACATACAGTTCTTGCTGTGAAAGGCAAATAAATAATGCTTTTTGTAAATAATGTAACACAAGTAAAGTTAACAGTTTCTGCTTGCGGTAGGTAAATTTTGATAATAGGAATTTATTCAATGATTTGACATATTGATACGTACAGCAAGTAAAGTACTGTAACGGTTTCGGATCAATTTCTTTTAATAACAGCTTACCGTAGTTCGTTGTGTAATTTTACATATACGTAGTGTTATTCCGTTAACAAATTGTAGGAATACATTGGTTTGAATAACCATTCCGCTTAAGGAAATCCCAAGTGGTGGTAGTTAGAAGAGCCTGCAGTTTTTGCAAATTGTCTTTGGTAATTTTTTATAATATCCTAGTATATACAACTATCATTATACCAATCTACTAGCACACTCCAAAAAAATGATAGTAATTTTGCTATCATTCCGCGGTAGTATTACTGGCACGTGCCAAATTTGCAATGATAAAGTAATGTAAATTTTACCTTACCAGTTTTCTAAGGGATTTTTAACATTTAATGAAATATTCAAGCAAAACTACCATGGTTTTTAGTCTATTTTTAATATTAAAAAAAAAACAAGAAGGTTTTCCGGGAAAATTAGTGTAATATTCCTCCAAAACTTTGAATATTCATTGACATCCACTAATATTACTAAAATGAATACGTAATTTATAATGTAGTATTGCATTCACAGAAAAAGATGAAATTAATAATATTAATATTAGTACAGCTACAGTTCATTTAAGTACGAAGTACAAGTGCGAGTCGTATATTTTGAAATACTATTGCCTTTATGTTTATTACGTTTTGGGCTTTATGGTAGAAGCTTAATTGGTTGGATAGACATAAGATGTTCGTGAATTAAGTGTTGAGTGTTGTTACAGCGTTGAAGCTTATATTTGGAGTACATCCTGACTATCCACCAGCAGTTTTCCCAATCTTTCATTTTTTTGCAATTATACACATATTGTTGTCAATTTTAATAAAGCTTGTTTTTTATAGCATCACAAAAACTTCATTCAAATGGATCCCAATTAGTACTTAAAGGAGACAGCACTAATATACCTTTATTGGATTCAAGTGATTCATAGGAACCAGCCGAGATATACAAGCAATTTCCCAATACAAGTAGTTCGAATTTCTTTACCAGAACTATTTCTGTAGCTGATGAAAATACACTGGAAATTTTTTTTAAGCAAATACGGTAAAATAAATTATATTAAAAAAAAGTTATAAGATAGTAGCTTAACATTCGATATTGCCACTCCTTCTTCTTATGACCGCTCGCCTTCGATTTGGCATGGATTCGATTAACCTCCATATATAAGCTTAGTCCAAATCTTCCCATTCCTCACGAAGAGCATCTTCTAATCCCTGCGGCTCTACTGGGACAACTTGTTTGGGTCCGTACCATTCTATGAAGATAGTGCCATACATTTTCGATAGAACTCGTATCTGGGCTCATCGCAAAACTGCAATGCTAACCTCACTAAAGTATTCCCGGACGATTATCGCTACACAGAGCCGTGCTTTATCGTGCACTAATAAGAATTCGTTGCCTATTACTGGTGCGTATGACACTACATAATCTTGTAAAATGTCTGTTATATACCTGTGGGCAGCCGATGTACCTCTGTTTACTGAGATTAAGCATAGTATACGGCTTGCCAAAGAGATGCCTCCCCAAACCATAATAAAATCACCATCAAAATTAGGTCGATCTGATATTGCAGTGGTAATAGCCCCCATCGTGTCGCCTGTATACTGGTAGACGTCTATTGGAAGTCTGAAGGCTAAATCTTGACTCATCTATGAAGATTATATTGGCCCAAGCATTCATTTCCCAATTGACATGCTCCCTAGCATAGCTTAAGCAGGCCACTGGGTAATTCCTAGTAAGACTCTCCACTCTGGCTCAATCTATTACAAACGGTTTGTCTATTTATTCAAGTATTTCTGACTCTACCCAAGTCGATCTGTAATTCCCCTTCAGTTATATGTCTCTCACCTAACTCTTGTAGTCTTAAATACCGGTCATCTTGTGGAGTACTACAGCCTGGACGACCTGGCAGCAGTTTTCCTAGCAATAAATAACAATTTACAGTCGCTAGCATTGTATATCTCCTTCTAATGTTCAGAACCACCGCGATTACGTTAATTCTTAATATTCTTTTAATTTTACTACATCTCTCTACCACACTAAATGGACCACCATGAAATCCAACGTTAAAAAGTTTCCAAAGATTTGATATACTAAATTTTTTCCACAAAATAACAAACAGAAGAAAATTATATTAATATTAAGGAAACTCTCGTTAGCGTTAGTAATAATAAAATGCAAGAGAATCGTAATTCTACCAGAAGAAAATTATGTCGAAAGGTATTGAAATTGGCTAGATATTTTTTTCTGCATAGCACTTCATTTCGTTCATCCTTGCGTATTCAGAGGTCCAACTATTTTAATATCTCCACTACTAGCAGAATATGAAATATGAATTTATTCTCTTAAAGCTTGGAATATAACCAATGAAGTTCAACGGACAGGTATATTTATTTTAGATTGTGAAATATATCACTCGGTAAAACTCAAATGGATATCAACCAGGAGTTTTTCAATCACTAAACGATACACCTGTACTTGGCGCTTGTCCGATCTCGGTCAAAATGAGGATAAACTAATGATGCTAAGCAGCATAAAATAGAAACGATCCACGTTTCCTACCATGCCAGTTTAACGTAGAATAAAGAGGAAAAGAATATTTGACTTTGAATTACAAAATACCAACGTTACATTGAAGCTGAATAAAATATGCAATTACACTAACGAGAAAACGAATACCGTACTTTATTAAATAGCTGATTATATTTAGTATTGTAAATTTTTTAATAGTAATTATTAATTTTTATTTCGAGTTTCTTATTTTACATGTGTTTTGATACGTAAGGCGACCTTTCTGTACCTAGAAATTCACGAAATATAACAATAATGCGAAATACCAGGGTTTCACTTACCTTAGTTACCTTCAAAGTAGTTCTTTTGGAAGTACAAATACTAATTCCTATACCTCCACCGCAAGAGATGTTTTCTGAATGTCTTGTTTTATTAGTGTGTTCACCATCATTTGCGATTCAGTTTCAATCTCTCTTTTGCCCCTTCGTGATTATCATATTTGGAAAGAGAAAGAAGTCGCAAGCAGCCTTTCGGAAGAATATGCTGGATGAAGAACTGTCACGTTGTTTCTAGACAAAAACCTATCCTTCTTATGTTCAATTTTTAGATAAAATAAGCTATATGTGACATAACAATAATCTCCCAACGTTAAATATGTTTTCGACAGCCTGCTTATGATCATTCGCAACTGCATTCCGAATAGCAACGGCATATTCTGATATAATACCGGTTGATGGTTGTCTAAAACCAGTCATAACTTTCTCTTTGAGCCAAAGCATCACCACCAAATACTTCCGTTGACATGCATTTTTACGGCAGTGTTGCCGAGCTTAAATCAGAACCTAATAGAAATACGCTATCCAAATCAGTCATTACAAAATTACAAACACAAGCAAACTATAAAAACATGTACAGAACTCCACATAGTGGTGTTTGATAGTAAAAGCGCCCGCTCAAGCGCTCAGTTTAAATTTCGGAAATTTTTCGGTATCACTTCGTAGAATCTGTCCTCAACAACCGGAGTGATTCAAGTTTTTTGAAAATTGATCCTTAATTATAACAATACTAAAAACTATTGATATATGAAGTCATAACAGCTACCTAAATATATAGGGCGATATAAGCTATGTAGTTACCATTGCCATCTCTGTTATTGATAAAACAAATCAAATTATGAAAATGTTAATATTTTTCATGCAAAATGTTAATTTTAAATGCATGTTTCTAAGGATTTAAAATATAAGAATATTTATCTTTGGTAGTTTGATCCACATCAACAAGGATAGATACAATTACCACATAACTGACAAAATAGCCAAGAATAACCCTAAAACTGTTTTAAGATTGTTGTCGTATCATAGTAACGAAACAATGTAGTACTACCTAAAAAGGCAACGTTCAAACTGGCAGAAGTTGGATGATAGTTATTACAACTAATTCAAAATGTCGCTGCCGCCAATTGAAAAGAATGAGTTGAACATGCTATTAACAAAGAAACAAAGGATGTGTGAGTTAGATGGTCTAACTAATGTTGTTCTTAAGCCTTTTTATCATTTCTGTTAACATTGGCGATTCTAATAAGAGTGGAAGCGCATGGTATAAAAAATGTAAATAAATTAATAATTTTAATTTAATCAAATGGAATTATTATTTCATATTGCACAAACACTCACTACATCGCATATGCTGTATTTGGACTGAAATACAATTTAATATGTCTATTTCTCCTATTATAACACCCTATATACAAGGTGTTCCAAAAGTCCTTTTCAAAATAAAAGGAATATAATAAAGTAATGGCCAGACTTAATAAATACATGTTTAGCTTTCTTGTTAAAATACAAGCTTTTGGAATTTATCTTATAAAAATTAGGTGTTCAAATGTGTTCCGCTATTTTGCTGATACTCTTCTAAACGTGAGACAAACTTTTCGATAATTCCTTACGCTTTCTATCCAAACAGTAACTTTTAGCGAGTGAAGTGGCCCCTCTTGCCTCTGTTTTGGATTTTTTGAACTGTAGCGGCCGATATGCCTGTTTACATGATTATTAAGGTGAATATATGCCTCATATGAGAAGATCATGGTATTGAAGGACCGAAACCGTTGAATCATTTCATTAGCGAAGTTGAACCTCTCAGCAACATCACTAAGTTAGCTTTAGCTCTTACACTAACTTAAACTTACAGGGGTGGAGATACAAATCTTTACGCAATATGCGATGTATGGAACTTTTAGGGACATTTAAAACACTTGCACTTTTGCGAACGGAAAGATCATAAGACTCGTTAATCGACTGCCGGACGCTCTTCACGTTTTCCACAGTTCTTGACGTCCTTTGTTGCTCCGTCTGAGGTTTGTCCATTGCCGAACGTCTCTTTGAGCTTCTGTACCCATTTTTGATGTGTTGGCTACACGGAGCTTATCTAATGAGATGCAAATAATAGGAATTAGAAGAGTTTTTCTGCGGAATAGTGTTACTGTTTTTGTAAAACATCATCTCTCGTAAAACGCTCAATATCGACTAAATTCCCAAGGATGAGGCTAGCAACTGGCATACCCCTACTCTCTATTAAGCGATTTTGTTCGCGCAATGAACAAAACAAATGAAAAAAGGCTTTTGGGACACCTTGTGTTACAAAATGTAATTAGGGTGCTCGAAGCAACAGTAATTCTCAATCTCTTCTATGTATATATCCCATCATGACACGGTCCAATTCCGGAAGTAGTTCGTTTATTACTAACAGTAAATCTCCTCTATTAATAACAAAATCAAGAAACACAACTAAAGAATTTTCTAAAGGTTTAAATGTAAATTTGCATTTTCTATGATGTATTAAACTCGTTGCCCCTTTAACATAAGTTAGCCCTATGTAAATGTGGCTTTCTACTTTACTTCTCCTATATAAAAAGTATAGTTATTTAAAACATCAAAGGGATTTAATGTCAAGAATGTAACAGAAATTTAAAGTAAGAACAAGAATTTCATGCAGCAAAATCAGCAAGAGCAACAAGAAGGATAAGCATAATCTGGTCCGCCGCCTTTCAATAACTTCAAAGTAGTCTAAAAGACGGCTTGTTACTCATTTATGTGTATATATATATCTCATATCACTTGTTAATCTTACCCTTCCCAAATGTACGATACTGATAACGAAAAAAGATTTTTTAAGAAATTTTAGTATAATATATTTGCTGTCGTTGGTCAGGTAAACATATCATACAATTCTAAAGGTATGTACGATAGATATTTCGAATGAAGCGGTTTTCTTTATTGTGGATAAATAGGAAGCGTAAATTCTACATGTATGTGAGATTTAATCAATTTGAATTCAATAACCTTCTATTAAATCGTCACCTTGAGACTGTCACGGTCATTAACACTATCAGTGTTTACTGATGGGAATGTTCAAAAATCAATCCTCTCCCTGTCTTTTAATCGGAAATAAAAGTATATTGAACTCACCGATTTAAAGGTACGAACGATTATCAAATTGTCGCAATGAATCGGAGCTCTTTCACGGTCACTAACTTTATCAGTATTTTCCTTTGAATGTATTATTACCATTTGTTGGTAGCCACTCCAATTTTCAATATTTAAATGTCATCACCAGTACTATTGGTGTTTATTCTTTGAAGGTAGACGAAACCAAAAAAGAGAAAGTGCAGTAATTATATAAAGTATATTATATGATTATAGTTAGTGATAACAGGCTTCGTATTTATAAGGTGAATGCATAAGTTTTTTCCGGTTTCTGTTAAAAAGATTTAAAAGGAAATTAATTCTTTTTTATTCAAAATATTGACCATCGGCTTCTATATATTTCACCCATCCTTCAGCTAATTTATGGATACCATGCCAGAAAAACTGCTTGCCTTTTGCAGCAAACCATTCGTCGAGCAATTTTCCAACTTCCTCGAAATTGCTGAAGTGATGTCCCACGCGATCTCAAGGTGTTTTTCACTAGTTTTGCTGTGTGGAACGGCGCATTGTCGTGCAACAAAATCACTTGGCCATGTCTTCTGACCCATTCCGACCGTCTTTGAATTAATACATGGTTTAAACTAATCATTTGTTGGCGATAGCGCTGTGTCTTAACGGTATTGCCGAGCTTGAAGAGTTCATAACACACAATACCACTTTGGCTCCATCAGACACAGAACATGGTCTTCTTGCCGGAGCAATTTGGCCTTGGTGTCAAAGGACCGGCTTTGCCAGGTGAAAACCACGATTTTTTCCACTTTGGGTTTTCATAATAAATCCATTTTTCGTCATCCGTCACAATTCGATACAACACTGATTTCCTTTCGCGGCGTCGAAACAGCATTTCACAAGTGACTTAACGATATTCTATTTGATGTTCATTCAAATTGTGCGATCTTCCCGTTTGCCGGTAGACGTCTGCTGATTGTTCCTTGTGACATATGTAATGCTTCTGTTAATTGCTGTCGGGTTTGAATTGGGTCATCATCCAATAACTCCTGCAATTTCTCCTATTCGCCTTTTTGTGATCTACCAAAGCGCTCACTGTCTTTCACATTGAAATCACCAAATTTTAAATTGTTGAAACCATGTTCTAATCGCTCTATCGATTAGAACATGGTTCACCATATGTTTCTACCAGCAAACGATGACTTTCAACAGCCTTTTTTTAATTAAATAAGAAAAGTAATGCGTGCTGTAAATATTCCTTTTCAGACGCAAAACTCGACAAGATCACTGAACGATAAAGCAAAGGCGCTACTTTTTGTTGCTAATTTGTAGTTTAAATGTCAGATGAACGAAATTACGTATGTGACAAATTAATACGCTGCGTACTTTTCGCTGGCGTAATCTCTTAGTCAAACCGGAAAAAAACTTATGCATACACCTAGTACATTATATATCTAGAGGTCTCTTTCTTTAAATTAAATTTTCAAGGATCACTTATAACATATTATTGATAAACATTTTTATAAACAGAATTTGTAGAAACTAAATAAAGAACTATGTGAATGTGGATAGCAAATTAAACGAGCCCTATATCACCACAGCTTTTCCTGTTTTTAATTTAAAATGCTGTTTCCGTTACGACATGATAGATACGAAATATTTCTGCAAAATGTATCAGTAAGATGATACGTGCTACACCTTACAAATATATAATTTCCTAAAAAACCTCTTTGTTCTACTTCTATTGGTGTCAACTTAAACTTAACTCGTTTTTGTAAATTATCTTTGGTCTGTACTTACTGCGTTTTCTTGTTGTATATAATAGAGATATAGGTTATCATACAAATAATATTTTTTATGAGACTGACCATCCTACATTTTGATACACGAGATTTCTAAAATGTTAGTATTATATTATTACTGTTATCACCAACATGGGTTTTCCCATATCTTTTTTCATAATCACCAAATAACTAAATATGAAACTTCGGTTTTTAACTTCTTTTAAACGTTAAAATGTTTAGTTTTTATTATAATATAAATTATTGACAACTAAAACGCAGAAACTGCGATATATACGATGGTAACCTGAAATGTTTCCGGAATCGACAAGAAAAACACGGTATTGGTGTGGTTTTTTATTTTAATTCTTCTATGTAGTACCCTCGAAGATAAATATATTTTTTTCAAACGGTGTCTCTTCAACCCGTCGGAAAAGTAGCATGTTTTAAAGTCAGCAAAATAGCCATCTGTAGCGGCGATGACCACCTCATTTGAGGCAAGTCTCTTTCCTCCCAGTGATTTCTTTCTGGTTTGGGAATAGGAAAAAGTCGCTGGGGGCTAAGTCAGGTGAATATGGAGGATGAGAGACTAATTCATAGCGCAACTCATTCAATTTGGACACGACGATGAATGAACTGATGCATTGTCATGGTGGAAATGCACCTTTTTCCGCTGCAAACGAGACCGTTTTTGCTTCAATACCGTATCGAATCGCGTCAATAAATCGCTGTAATATTACCCCGTGATCGTCCTTTCCTTCTGTAGATAGTCAATGAGGATCACACCTTGGTAATCCCAAAAAATGGTCGCCATGACCATTTCGGCCTATAAAACGGTCTTTGTTTTCTTCGGAGCCAATTCGTCCAAAAAGGCAACTGCTTCGACTGTTCCTTGGTCTTTGGTATGTAGTGATGGATTCACGTCTCATCCACGGCTACGAAACGCATGCAGAAATCCCTTGGATTACGTTGGAACCTGGCCAGACACTTCACCGAAACGGTCACTCGATTTCGTTTTTGCTCCGGTATGAGCAAGCGCGGTACATATCGCGCCGAAAGCTTTTCATACCCAAATTTTCGTGTAGGATATAGCCAACGCGCTTGTGAGATGCCTGTTGTCTCTGCTATCTCTTTCAGCTTCAATCGGCGATCGGATAACACGACGTCATAAATCTTCACGACCATTTCATCGTTGGTAGCGGCTTTTGGGCATCCATTGCGTGGTTGGTCACTTGTGCTTGTGAGGTCACGTTTGAACTTGCTCACCCAGAAGCTGATGGTCGAGAATGGTGCAGTACATCCGCCACGAACCTCTAGTAAGATATTTCGAATTTCAGTGGTCATTTTCAGCTAAACATTTATATCATACCAAAAATTAGATTTAGTCTAGTAAACCAATATGTTTCTTTTGGTATATACTAAATTTAAGTTGCAATACGTTTATTGTATAAAAGAATAATAATATATGGATTCATAAGGGACTCCATTTCACAATACCTAGATACATTTCAAATTATAACGGTCGTTTTCGTGACGCTATTCTGCTCATCTCCAGGTCCAGATATTACAGAAAAGGAGTATAGAGTAAAACAAATTCCCATAGTATTCGTAAGAAGCGTCAATATTGTAAAATGGTAAAATTACATTAAGAACAAAGCGTGAAAATAGTTAATAAAAACGGACAAAGCAAGGTAATTAATAGTTGAAAATATCAGATGGATAACTTAGTTCTTATCCGCAATTGCCGCAATTTCAAATAAATTTCATTGTGATATATAGTCCTTTATTTGTTTACAATCATAATGAACGCCCACTAAATCAACAACATTTCTTTAGAAAAATAATAGTTATCTTTTGTCCTGCTTTCCATTCTCCTTTATCTGAGATATTTGTAAAAGCTTTAACAGTTTGAATTTCATTTAATAGTACTATATCAGATATTAGATATTTTCGGCTTTAACCACCTGATTGGAAGATAAGACAACCTTTTGTTTTAGCAATTGAAATGACGAATAGTCATTTAAGAGTGAGCCTAACTAATCGCGGTAAAACGGGGAAACGTAATTAGAAAGCGACTAATGGGAAAAATTACACATAGCCACTTAATTATTTCTACAACTTTCAACCGCTACGAAGCCTTTTATAGTTCACATTCGAAACAAAGCATTCAAGCACTTATAGGAATTTGTATACAATATATTTACGAGCGAACCAAAAGCTTAATAAATTGTCAATAAAGCTAAGTAGTCCGTTTATGGACATAAAACAATTATGGTATTTACCCTACATTTCAAGTTATTCCGCTGCAGTAATAATAATTGTGTTCTTTATAAATTAGGTCAATATACATTATTTTAGATAGCAAGAAATTTTATGTAAACAATATCAAGAAGGTAAACACTTACTAAATTTCCTCAAAATATATGAATACCGGAACGAAATCAATGGTGTTTAAGATAAGATGAAGTCCATAAATTATAATGTTCTTGTAAACATTAACGTTGAAGTTTTCCGAAAAATGTTGGTCTCGGTAGGATTTGAACCTGCACTCTCTTACTATTCGGGCGAGTGTCTTACCAGCTGTGTCACACGTTTTGCGATCTTAGCCAGATAATAAGAGGGGCGTAAATTCAAATTCTACCGAAACCGACGTTTTTTCGGAAAATTTTAAGGTTAGTGTTTATAAGAAAATTATAATTTATCATTATAAAGAGCTCTTTATTAATTTAATTAAACCAGGTTGTCATCTTTTAAAGCATTGAACTGCCAAATGAGACCATAGATATATTACATGGTAAATAACCAGTATCACATGAAACAGCAACAAAATAAAATATAAGTTGTTATAAAACAGAGTAGGGCCATAATAATATATTCAAGGGATTTTGTATTAAGAAAAAAGATGAAATTATAGCGATTACTTAAGGTTTGAATAAATTAGAAGAATGTAGATGAGAAGAGATAATTATAACAGTCGTGATCTAATAGCGATTGCCTAATAAAGTTCATAACTTGTTAGATTAATAGAATTTCATTTTAAATATTCAAAGAGGTATTAGTACAACTTAAACAATATTCTCCTAACTTCTGAAGTAGCATAAAAGCTATGTTATAATTAAGGCTGCAGAAACGTGTGCTGTTAGAGATGCGTGCGGCCCGGTTATTATCAAAAATAATGAATTTAATATTGATAGTAACCGAACCGCCCGCATCTCTAACAGCACTTGTTTCTGCAGCCTTAGCTATAACGCGATAAATTGGTTCTTACTTTTGGCGCTGTAATTATTGTACATGAAGTTAACTAAAACAGTATACAAGGTAATAAGAAAACAAATAATAAAGAGGATATTTTAAAAATTTAATAGAGTAAATCTAGTACGTGGTTATATTATATCCACTATAGAATTCTTTTAAAGCTTTAATTGATTTTCTAAAGAAATTAAGTAATACAATAATACATTATAATTAGATCGATCAACATATCTAATGATTTAACTTACACTATCACTCCTAAGATTACCTTTCACAATGAGAAAGAGAAAATTTAGATACATTTTTCTGATACCATTCAATTGTCCAACGATCACCAGTTTTGGTATTTTTGAAATATAACATTAACTTTTGCCTTTGTTATAAAAAATAAATAGAAATTTTGGAGCCATTTCTTGTTTCCTTATACAAATGATTTGCTAAATATTACTCAACATCGCATTAGTATCTTTGCTGACGACACTTCGATAATTACCACTAACATGGTAAAAGATACTGAAGACGAAATAGTGAAAAATTGGAAGTAATAGGTATCTGGTGCCATAAGAGTAATATTAAACTTCATATACAAAAACACAATATACTAATATTTATTCTTAGAGAAATTAACTAGATGAAAATCATATATGACACACAAATGGTAAACGTAGCGAAATTAAAGTTTTTGGGTTCACGACTTTACAACAGCTTTGAGGCCAGAGAGACAAACGAGCGACAATATCTATATAATGAAGAACTTAATAGAAAGAAAAATTGAGGGAAAAGAAAAAATGTTTCTAGTATTCATCGACCTTAAAGCAGCCTTTGATACGATAGATAGAAAAGAGATACGGGAAAGTTTAAAGGAAATGGAAATCCCTGCTAGATGCCATCAGAAGTACATACGGGACAGTAAGATTCAGGATACAAATTTCAGGGCAAACATCAGAAGAATTCCAAATGAAAAAAGGAATAAAACAAAGTGACAGTTTAAGTCGAGTCTTATTCGTACTAATGATGGACAGAGCAGTCAAACGAATAAAAGCACAAACCGAATGAAAATGAGTTTCCTTAATTATTAGTAATATTTGAGCATATTTATATTACTTAAGCATTAACGCTTCTTTATGTTTCATTCTTTCCTAGTTTCGATTAGCTTTATATATAATTTACAGAAAGCACTCTTTTCAATATTGAATTTTTAAAATCGTTAATGAGTTACTGTGTGTTACGATTAATTGCAGGTTAAAGTGTAGTATTATCATGGTTAATAGAAGATTAACCCGCAAATTGATAAAGATTTACATATCAAATAGTTAGTAATACCATGGCTGTTAGATAATAGATTTTTAAAAATGATATTGAACAACTGCCAAATCTTAAATGTAGACAATATGAAGTTTCTATTTTTTTTGGCATGCCCCAACTGAAAGATAATTGTGTTGAAATATAATCTTTGTAGGAAGGCACAATTATCTTATATTTAAAAATATCGCGTTTTTAATGTAAACATTTTTTAAGTTTCCTGAATTTAATGTACATATAACATAAACGAAATTTTAAATATTCAAGTATGAGTCACCCTCGTTATAGACACTACATCCTACCTCGGCAATCGATATCTAACACCTTCCCATTTCTATATCAATTCTGTATATCACCTTATTTGAAGAATTTTATCTATTATTTGTACAAAATACGGTATCTTGAAATAGAGCTTTAGTGTACACATTATTATGTATTACTATTCTTGTAATAATTCTATTATGAAACATATCACTTGCAAAGAGATAATTTCGTGATTATAAAACAGTTACCATCTTTAACGTATCAATTTGAATATTACATGAAGTTATATAATATATATCGCAATTTTTTTGTGTAAATATTTTCTGTATTGCAACATAGGATGCTTTGTTCCGGTTACAAAGTGTATCAAGTTCAAGGTTTGGCATATTTCATTTATGTCAGATGTTTGGGTTTAACTTGACCGCGATGTTTTTTAGCTACTATTGAGGTCAATTTTATGTATTTAATAATTCAACGAACAGCGAATACCATCGTGTTTGCCAAGTTATTTGACAGAAGTAGTGAATAAACTATGATATTTTTTTATTTTTCAAAACAAATTTGGATGAAGATTTTAGTTAAAATATATTCAGAAATGTATTTTCTTCTTCTTTAAGGCTCCTTATTATTATCCTACATATTGCAATAATAAAAGTACTATACTATAAGTTAATGACTTGTGGAATGTGAAAGGTTTATGTTTAACAATGTTAAGGGAAAATACTAAAAATTAGGTTCTGTAGCAAATGTTCTCACAAGAGAAAAAAAACTGTAGTTATCACAGTTTACTTACTACACATGCGTTCTGCCGCCTAGGACTCGTCAGCATGTCTATGTACATTATTTCTATGATTTCCTATATATGCATGAAGATGTCATTATAAATATTTGCTGTTTGCATGTGATGTCATTTTAAACTGTTACTTTAATTCTGTAAATTCAGACGAAATGTATTATTTGTTTTTCTTTTGTAGTAACAGTTACTATCGATGTATCTTGCTGCGAAATGCCAAAAAGGTGAGGAATAGACCTTATTCATTAGAGACCGATTAATGAACCATGCTCCAATTTAAGTCGTACATAGCAATAGTATGAGGCATAATAGAATCGGTAGAGGAAAAGTATTTGGTATTGCTTATAATTAAGCCCAGAGACTTCAAAGAGGGGATCATATTTTCGATGTGCCGAATAAATGTCGATTTCTAATCGAATATAATAACCAAGTTCAGAACATTGTAATCATAAATGGAAGTAGTAGCACTTCAGATATAAAAAAACGATAATACGTTTGGATATGCTAGGCTCAGCTCGTTATTATCCCACCACGCTTATAGCTTGATTATTTGTTATTGAACGTGCATATTCGCTGAGATATTGCTGAACCTAGCGAAATGGACTAAGATTGCTTCCTTGAAAACTACCAGGGGCCTAGGTAGGGAGATTAATAATTCCATAAGTACTCTACAGTGTTTAAATCACCCGACTGCGGAGGATGTCCTAATTTTTCTCGCACCAGAGTTATTTGGTATTGTCATCTTGTAAGAAGATTACATTGTCCTTTAGACTTAGTTTATATACGCTTAGAAGGTAGATGCCCTTTAAAATGTTCGCGCACACGTGCTTACCTATTATTCCATCGATAAAGCGTAATATCTCGACGCCATTTGCTCCCATATAGCCCTACACTATGATAGAACCTTGACCGTATTTCACAGTAGGTACCACATTTTTTGGACCGAGCGCAGCGTTGGATTTCTGCCGATCTTCTGTACGGCCATCACCTCAGAAAATGTCATATTTACATTTATCTGTAAATATTAGACGTTCTCAAAAAATCATCGGATCGCTTAAATTGACGTTTTCATATTTTTGGGCGTATGTCGAGTGTTTCATTAGGTTTACATCTCTAGGAAAAGGTTTATTTCTTTCCACTCTGCAATTAATACTCTTGTGTTTGAGGCAACGACGATCAGTTTCAGCATTGATTGATATTCCAAATTCGCTGTCAACATCTTTTGCGAGTTTCACGGCTAGCTATTTTGGACCTCCGTTATTTGTTCGAACAATATGTCTACCCATTATAAACCACGATCAGGATAGTTTACTTTTATAACAACCAGTGATTTTAAAATTTATTATTATTTCTATCGTATTTTACTGAATTCTATTTTAAATTAATCACGATTCTACGCATGTCTATTGACATTTTCGAAGTTTTTCGCATTTTGTAACTGTACTGGTAAAAATCAACAACAATAACTATGACACGTGACATCAATCACTGAACTTATCTGAAAACTGCGTAAACGCTTTCACTTGAAACTATAGTAGCAAATTAATATGGGGATATCTATAGTTTTGTCAGTTTATTTAAAATAAAGTTAAATAAGAGGTATAAGGGGTGACAGCATACATCTAAGCTGACCCAAATGAGAACCTAACCTGCACGTGATACGCCTTGCCAGCAAGGCTCTATCGTCCGAATTATTGCCCGCTTGATAGGCAACAGTTTTGAGTGGAGGGGCTGTCAAGAAGTAGCGCCATCTCTGATCCCTGGACTGAGAAACCGGTTCAAAAGGTGAATGAACCAACACGCTCAACGGCAGGAGGATGGATATTAAGAAGGCAAGAGGGAATCACATTAAAGATTACATTGATAGTTCTTAGTACAAATCATCATGGCTATGTTCAAACTAAGTCATCAATCCGAAGTGGTAAGCTCCCCGATCAGATATCCGGGGGGAGCGATTTCGAACAGAAACATGAAACTCAACACAAACCAAATTAAGAGAATACGCATATGGAATCTGAAAACAATGACTCAAACTGAAAAAATTCCATTATTCCACAAGGAAATGGAGCGTATAAAAATCAGCGTAAGGGGTGTGAATGAGATGAGATGGCACGACCCAAGTTACTGCGGCGTAGACGGACACAGAGTCTACTATTCCGAAACCATGAGTGGCAAATACTAAATAATGGAGTGAGGCCGCTTGTTCACAGAAGAGCAGTAAAACACGTATGGAATTTTGTTCCAGTAAACGACAGAATCGGCGTTTCACTAGTGAACACCAATAGCATTCAAGTCTATACACCTATAAGCGAGCATAGTGACAAAGAAGTACAAGAGTTCTACGACCAGGAACATACCGAAACATAAACTTCTCATACTAATGGGCAAATACAGGTAAAAAAAGAATGACATGAAGATAGGTAAAGTAAGAGAGGAACATCATGTTGAACTGTATGGGCTCGGAAAGAGAAACGATTGAAGAGGAAACCCTGAGTATGCTTGCGACGGAGCGCAACTTAATTGTACTAAACATCTTTTTTATACCACAACCTAGACGCCTGTACATGTGGAAGTCACCTAAAGATAATGGTGAAGACATCATCGTAAGAAACCAAGTAGATTATATCCTAGCAAATGCAAGATATAGAAACAATTTCACAAGTGTAAAAATCTATTCGGACCCTTCAGTCCGATCACAACCCTGTTGTGGCAGAATACAGAACCAGGTGTAAGAAAGTACAACGATAAACTCCTAAGAAATATGACATCAGAAAACTAAAGGACGGAGTGCTGATATGCAGAATAGGTAAAGCCCTAAATGAAAACTATAGAGAAGTTGAGAAAAAGGAAGGAAACGCAGAGGAAAGAATACATGAACTTAATAAGGTGGTAGAAAAGATCAAAGACAAATTTCTGAAGAACGAAGGAAGACATAACAAGGTGTGAATGACAGAGGAAATACTACAAATGATGGAGGATAGGAGAAAACACATGGATAACAGCACCGCATACAGGAAGATATGCAAATACAAAGAAAGATAAAAAAAGCCAAACAGAAAGAACTGGATGAAAAATGCTATGAGATAGAAATACTGTAACAGAGATTTGACGACTTTAATAAACATAAAAGAGTGAAAGAAACAATTGGCAAGTACAAATAGGGAACAGTAGACAAAATCGTCACTGACAACGAAGAACTTATCGCGGAGCAAGGAAGTATTAAAGACACTTGGAAAAAGTACATAGAAGATATATTCTTCGATGAGAGAGGACATCCTGCTTCCTTATCGACAGAAAGTGGACCACCAAGACTAGTAAACGAGATAGAAGCAGCCAAATCGCTGAGAGAACGAAGACCTCCAGGACCAGACGGGATGCAGATAGAGTTAAATTTTAAATTAAACTTTTGAATGAAAAATCAATAAAATTTTCTACAAAATGATTGACACTACCTATGATACCGGCAATATCCCGAAGGAATGGCTCAGTTCAGAATTTATATTCTTGTCCAAGAAACAAGGAGCAAAACATGCAATGAATACAGAATCATCAGCTTAGTGAGCAATTTACTGAAACTTTTCTTAAAATTATTCATCTCAGAAAATACAAGATATGCGAAGAGAAATTGACAAACACACAATTTGGGTTCATGAAGGGAGTGGGAACAAGAGAAGCACTATTCAGTCTACAAGATTTAAGGACATGGATTGCGACATTTACATCTGCTTCGTAGACTGTCAAAAGGCGTTTGACAGAATTCAACACAAGAAGATGATGTAAATACTAGAAGGCACCGAAATGGACGATAAAGATCTAAGAATTATACAGCCACTACAAAAATTAACGTTGGAGATGAAACAACACAGGCAATTAATATTCTGCGGTGCATACGATAAAGATGTGTCATCTCTCCTCTGATATTTAATCTGTATTCCAAAGAGATATTTCGCTTTGGAAAATAATGAGAATGGAATTCTTTTAGACGGTGAACGTCTAAATAACATCCGCTATGCAGATGATACCGTCATATTTGCAGACAACAGCTAATGGATAAAGTGAATAAGGTAAGTGGACGATATGGGCTACAAATAAACATCAACAAAACGAAATTTATGATCTTAAGTGAAGAGAATAAAAACATACCAGTAGAACAAGTATCCAAATATATCTACCTGGGAACCTTAGTAAAGGTGCCGTGGGACCACTCACAAGGAATCAAATGCAGGATAGAAAAAGCAAGGGATGCCTTCGTCAAAATGCGTAAACTCCTCAGAAGCCGCAAGCTTAAACTAGAGAGACTCCTGCGCTGCTACGTGTTCTCCATATTATGCTATGGAATAGAATCCTGAACATTTACCGAAACAACACAGAAGAAACTCGAGGTCTTCGAGATATGGCTCTACAGAAGGATCCTTAAAATATCGTGGGTGAATAGAGTAACCAGCGAAACGGTACTGGAAAGAATAAGGAAGGAGAAAGAGGACCAAGAACCTAACGACATGGTATTCAAATACAACCACAGAACTGTTTAGAGCAGTAGTCAACAAGATCGTCATGGCCAAGATGGTCACCAATATTCAGAACGAATAAGCACTGGAAGAAAAAATATTGGTTTTTTAAAATAATGTAATATGGAAAATTTATTTTGTATTTGCGTTGGAAAAATAAAATAAAGAGCTTTAAAGAAAAAAAAGTAATTTCTTATCTGAATATTCAAAGAACTGCACGAAATCGGTGCTGCATCTATGTATGTATACTTATGTGGGCCTGTGTATATAGCCTTTCAGTACTTGGTTCAGGTAACGGACGACAATTAATAAATGTGTATAATACGTACACTTGAATGTCTATTGCATATTAAAACTCTCTTCATTTAAGTGACAAACGCAACATAATTCGATTCAAAGAACAGTTGTTCCATCATGTAACTAGTTCCAAAATATTCTCATATACTACAGAGCAGCTTTTGTTAAATTTGTACTTATGCAAACAAGGAAGGTGTTCTATATTTCCCAAGATACTTCGGTGTTCCTTAGTTTAAATTCGGAAAACGTATATAATGTCAACACATTTCCGCGAGGAAAACACAAATTACGCGATTGTTTATGTCGAAGTGAAACCTATTGAAAATGTTACTGCTTTTGTGACTGAAGGAAGTATTCATTCCAGTGTTATGCAAAACTACCAAAATTTGTTTAACAAAATAATATCAACAGAGACAATAAAAATAAACAGATAGAACTTAGGAAACGTTATTAATATTCGTAAAGGTAGTCTAAATAAACATAATAGCCTCCTGTTGTTTCCTTTATATGTGTTGCATAAAATAGGAAATTATTTACTGCAAATTTTCTAAAAATCATCGTTATATTAGATTTTACCTTTCCCCAATTCCACAGACACGAGAAGGAATTATTAATTTAGTAAAGGCAGCGGTATTGTATTACTTTCTGCAAGGCTGAGGTATTTCATTTGAAATGTGTAATATCACGAAAAATAAATACCAACATGCAGTAAGTTCCTATTACAATGTCAGATTATTATTTGTAGCTCGGTCAGAGTGAAACATGTCGTATAGAAAACTCTAAACAGATTTTTACAGATTCCATATAAAAAATTATTGTTGTAAATTTAATGCTGTATAGCTCGTTCGATTAATAATCATGACGTTATACCCTAGTGCTGTTGTCACTTTCCATTATTTACGTTAGACAATGAATCGTGTTTGACGTATAGTAAAAAGATTCTTTCTATATTAATATCAAATGATATTATTCTATAAACATAACATTTTAAAGGATATTTTTTGGTTACTATCATAAAATATCAAAAAATCATAATATGTTTAAGACATATTTCTTGTTTCGGTTTTTGCGCATTTATATTTACAAAAAGTAGTTTGTACAAAATGAAGATTTTAATATTGTTTAATAAAGCTTTAATAATAAATAAATATTGTAAACAGTATTTACCTTTATACAAAAAGTTAAAAAGAAACTTAATGCTTGTAATATTTGTAAGTGTCGTACAATTATACGAAAACTAACAAATATGATAAAACAATTGCAGCAAACGTTCCTCGAAAGATAATTTTATATTTTCGTGCTTCTTAAAAAGATATTACGAGGTGCAACATCTCGACTGCCAAAATTAAAACTCTTGATTTCACCACTTTCTTGCAAATCTCTCTGTATATGCAGTAGAATATTCCCCTGCACAAACCTCACGTTCATCTCACATACGCAATCATAAATTTTCTACTCCTACCGACCTATATGGTTTTGTATAAAATTGTTCAAAATTGTTTCCTATGTTAACTGATCTGCTAAGTACTTCTTCGGAAATGTCTGAAGTGAAGAAAAGAAAGTTTACCAGTTGCTTGTTACTAGACAAACAGTATTTTGTATTTTGATAATCGCTTGTCAATTTTTACTTTAGTAGGAAAAGCATTAAATACTGTCATCATAAATTTGCTGTGGTACTACACATTATCAAATGTAACGATATTTGGCTGTCTTAAAAGATATAGTAAACCGTAGAACCAGTTTAAAATTGTATTTAATTAATTTCACTGTGTTCATGTCATATTGCTTTGAACAAAAATACCAACTTTTCACTAGGAATATCTCGTTCGTTATTCCTGATGAACGTTGCCATTCACAGCCATACATACATTTAGGTGTATTGTGGTTGTAACTCACTAAAATTGAGTACATTTCAATAAACAATTGTATACTTCATGACATCGAAACTGCAGCATCAAGGGGTGTGAATTTTTTAGCCAAACTTGGTACAAACGTATAACTATTCAAAGATAATAATTGCACTGTAATTTCAAAGAGAAAGGACAAAAGATTAACACAATTTCAATTTATTTCTATTAATTATGATTTTATTATTAATGAAAATAATAGTGTGTGCCCCCTTCCCTCCGTGGTTTCCACACTCCATCACTCTTCGTGGCATTAATTCCTACTTGGAGTATGGTGCTCCAAACTGTCCACAATTCACACCTGAGGGCTTCCAATGTTTTCGAAGGACTCGTGAAGTCAACTTTCGTCCCATAATGTCCCACACGTATTCAGTTGGCAGCAAGTGGAGAGACCATGGCAAGATATTGACATGGGCCTCTTCGAACTGATTTAGAGAAGTTCCCGTTAAGAACGTACATTATCCTGCTGGAAAAGTGGGTCTTCGAGTTGCTGAAGATATGGAAGAATATGGGGTTGTATCATCTCACTAAGGTAACGCTGGGAGTTTATGGTACCTCAAACGAATACCAACTGAGACCTACTGCGATATGCATCTGCAATCTACGCTATTCCAAACCTTGCTCTCGGTGTTGAGCCGTAAGAGGTAACACCTGATATGGTGGATAGGATTGCAAGCCGAATATTCTGCTTCAGCGATAAACGTTTCAAAAGATCACAGGATTATCTTCATTATCTAACCACAGATCAGCAACTGAATCGGCACTCTCATGCTGCCATTACGAGAAGCTGGCGGTCGTGATCTGATTTAGCGCCATATTTTGGAAACGAGAGTTGATTGTGAACTAACGACTGTAATTTTATTATATTATTCCGCTGATGTAAATCAGCATCCTTATTACTGAGTGAAACTTGATCTAAAAATTTTTCATCACCTTCCATACACGAAGGCCGTATAAATCCAGAGGTTCACTCGTTATTCGGTGCAAAAACATATGCGCCAATCATTTCTTAAATGTTTCAGTTAACTTGCCTAGCATGGAAAAGCCCCAGTCTTAATATTTGATGCCTAACAAATATGAAATGTTACGGCTTGAAAATGTGAAATCAGGAATAAGTTTTCGAGAACTCGTGGGCTAAATGTGCACTATACATTTCGATGTAGTATTTAATGGGTATTATGAAACCTTTAACAAAGATCTATAATTTTTAATTCAGTTGTATCTTGCCTGTATCATCGTGCTACAAGTGCGGTTATCTTTCTAGACGCTCTAAAACTTTCCAAATTAACTTTAGCATTTGCTCCGATGCTTGAACGATTACGTTTCCATCTATAGGTTGTCCAAATTTGCCCAGCAAATATTCAGCAGTCTCCAATTACTTTTCCCCATGTGTTCCGCCTATGTAATTGTATAAGAGTCTTTACTTTTTTAAGTTCAGATTACACAGTAGCTCATGGGTGTGCGATTTGCTTGCCCGATCTACAAAATTCAACAGTCTTTATTTTATAATCGGGATCTACATTACCATCTCCCAATCTACATGTTTCATTGTATTCTTCATTAACATAGCTTCAGAGTATGCAGATGAAGCATTTTTATTTGCAAGCTCCATGGCATGTGGGCAGAACATATCCTTAAATACTAATCCACTGTCAGTATCAAACACAAAGGAAGTTTCCCGATATTAATTACCTTTTAATGTAAGTAATAATGTAATTTTATATCACGCATATTATTTCTAGTTAATTGTGTCTCATTTTTATATTGCAATTAGCAAACAGATACTACTTAAATTAACGTGTACCATATTTCTTTCTTTAACTTATACTACACCTTAGACCTATATTATTTGTATTTAATAAATGTTGAAAAAATAGTGTCATCCCAGATGACTGGAACAGAGCAAAAGTAGTCTCGTTGTTCCAAAAAGGCAATAAGAATAACCCTCAAAATTGCAGAGAAATCAGCCTATTAAAATTTCCGCCAGAATATTAAAGAACAGGTTGAAAATCTCAGCAGAAGAACTAATAGAAGAGGAACAAATGGGCTTTAGAACAGACAGATCAACCACAGATGGAATATTTACTCTATAACAAATTATAGAAAAGCACAGAGAACACAACAGAGAAACATACATAGGGTTGATAAATTTCGAGAAGGGTTTCGATAATATAAACAGATGTAAATTATGGGATACTATAAAAGAACAAGGATATTCACATCATTTAACAAGAGGTATACAGAGTTTATACACTGACACCAGAATTATGGTATATATAGGGGGAAGAATAACTAGGAAAATACTAACAAACAAAGGAGTTAGACAAGGCTGCTGTGTGTTGCCAACATTACTTAACATTTAATTGAAGGTATTAGAAAGGGAATGAAAAAATAAATGTCCTAAAGGAATACGTTTAGACCAGAACACCACTCTAAATTCTATCTTATACACTGACGACTTGGTACTCCTAAGAGAAACAGAGGATGATCTACAGAAAGAGATATATACATTACAAAAAATCTGCCAAAACTGTGAAATGTAAATATCGCCAAATAAAACCAATGCTTATAGTAATAGACGATACAATAGGCTGCGATATATCTTATGATCGAAACAAAGATATATAAGAGAAACTGAGTAAATTCACACATATATCTGTGAAACAATCAGCAGAACGTTAGAAAATTAAACAAGAAAGGATACGCAAATAAAATTTTACAAGACGGTAGCAGTGACAACCCTCTTATACGGTAATGAGACATGAACAACAACGAAAAAACAAGAAAGTAGTATACAGACACAAGAGATGAAATTTTTAAGAAGAGTGAAAGGTTGCACAGCATCTGATAGTATAAGAAATATAGATATAAGAACAGAACTAAATATCTTCGACATAAATGAGAGAATAAAGGAAAACAAAAACAAGTGGAAGAAACACCCTGAACGGATGCAAGTGACACGGTTTCCAGCCAGAGCGAGATTTTATAGATGTTTAGGAAGAAGAACTTTAGGCAGACCAAATAAAAGATTGATATCTGAACAGGCAAAGTGCCTAAAACTTGAAGTGAGAAAAAGAAGAGGCTTTTTCTTTAACATAGTATCTACTTTAGCAATAACGCTAATATTTCTTGCGTGGAATTTATTTGCAAATTAGAATACATTCGTACAAACGAGATATATGCTCAGTCCGGTGAGCGTTACCTGACTGACGGTCTCCTTATTATAACGTCTGTTAAACCGGTTCCGCTTTTTCACAGTACGGGCTACTGACCTTACGTTCACAGTGCCAACTTTATTTATATATCAGCGTGCCACGTATAGACATTTTAAAAATTCAAAAGTTACAGCGATTAGTAATAGCGTATCATGTATGAGAATGCAGCAGATGGAACCATCAGATGCTGGGAAAAAAGAATAATCAACACACCCTACCAAGAACTTGTTTATTGCCAAACGTTTCTTACGCATCTGAGAGTATATTGGCGCATCAGCAGACTACAGACTGTGTGAATTCTATGTATGTTTTCGTACCTCTTCTACTTCGCACATGTGCCGATATGCGGTTCTGGGTATGTAAAACATTCCTCGGTGCCGAATTTCGCTTAGGGATTTCATTTAATGCGATTACTTTAGCGTAATCCGCAAGCAAATACTTGATGATCTGAAGTTATATCGTTCCCGATAGGTTAAATATCTTACACAACGAAGGTTTCTGGCTTCTAACTTCCAACAGCATATAAATGTCTTAAAAACTCTAATTTCTTATCGAATTGCAGAGTAGATCTTCTAACAAATGCCTTGCTTAAATTTTACCACTTTGATGTTATTCAACTTTCTGTGAAAATGTTGGAAGATGCCAGGTATGCTTAGAACAAATAGCATTTCAAAATATCCAGAAATTGAAAATTTTGAACATTGGAATCTGTTAGACAATCATTTATTTATAAATTTAGGTGTATGATTACGGTGGTCGAAAATTAAGTAAGGTACCCGTAAAAGGAAGTATAAATGAAAGAGTTCAACAAAGAATTTATTGGCTATTAAGAAAATGAACAATACAAAAAGACAAGCCAAATCGTCTAATTTCGAAACACGACGCCTTTGTAAAATAAAAATTAAGAAATACATAAATATGTATACAAACATAACAAGTAACACAATAGGATAATACATATATAGGTATTCAGGATATAGTAGCTTCTCTTGTGACAAGCGAAGTGTTTCCTCTAAAGCGAAAATCCTTAGACCCCACACACTGGCAAGAGCCTTCTAACTCGAATATAAATATCAAATCCGATTAGACACTCCCTCGAGTATTCCTTGTTTCAAAAGTGATAAGTTACGTTTCGGTTGGATTTGGAAACAACTAATGGCTGTCACAGTTTATCAGCAGATTGCGCAGATTTCCGTTTATATGAACACAATACTCAGTAACCTCCGTAGGTTTAAACAATAGATAAAGTTGTATATCGTCCAAATGAAAATGATATTTACAATATTTTATCACATTTGGAAACCTACTAGTATATAGGCAAAATAAAGTAAGGGATAAATATGGCCCCCTGTAGTAAAACACTAGATACGTTAACATTCTCGGATAAATAGTTATTTAAAGCAACTTCTTGTACTCCGTTCTCCAAATATGTTCTCATCAGACA
Organism: Trypoxylus dichotomus; assembly: GCA_023509865.1. Taxonomy (NCBI): domain Eukaryota; kingdom Metazoa; phylum Arthropoda; class Insecta; order Coleoptera; family Scarabaeidae; genus Trypoxylus; species Trypoxylus dichotomus. The sequence continues at coordinate 53,413,785 of CM042076.1, read as the reverse complement.
CAAGGAAGATTGATAAAAGCGAGTGGACCCCATAATTGCTACCCGAGTGTTGTAATGAATCCTATCAAAAGCTCTACTAATGTCCAAATAACTAATACAGTTATATCGCCTTTATCTATAAATTGGGGAATGTCATCTACGACGTAGGATTATGCTGTAGTGCCGTTATGTGCCAGTCTAAAGCTAAGCTGGTGTATAGGCAGCATATTCATATCGCTGATAATTTGGCGAAGTGAGAGTATACTTATAAGGTTAAAATATTTTAAGTGAAGACTTTCAAAGCACGAGGAACATTGGCGAACCAATACAGTTGTTGAAAGTGTAGACAATATAATCCAGTAAGTGAAGTATGGATAGCTTCAGCGAAAGCGCATCAATATGATTAATTCCACAGGCGTTGGATCTGAACATTCTTAACGAATGAAGGACCTCAGTAGAGGTGAGTTTCTTAAAAGACAACCTGTGAGTGGAAGAACCGGAGAGGTGCCACAGTAAAAAAAAGGGAAGCAACGATTTTTCGATGAACCTGTAAGGCAAATGTCTCATATATATAATAGCCTTATTTTCTACGTTTACTTAGGTATTTTACGTAAACGACGTAAAGAACTTTAGAAAAATTGGTGCGGGTAGATAATGATTCACAAAGTATTAGAAATGAAGTAAAGCTAAGATTATAAAAAATAGTAGGAATAACAACCGAAACGCAACATATACACAAGCAAAGGTCAAATAACTGACAAGTTTATTCTAATGTAAACGGACTCACCGAACATCTAATAATAGTTATTCAGATATGATACGTTGTGGCGCTTTCGTTTCCCACTGTTACTGCGGTATCTGTTAAGCGATTTTGGTATTCTATCGCAGTGTGAAGGAAGATAAGTATACTACGCTGATAGAAATCTAACCGCTCTAACACCAATTAAAGTACTTGATACAATAGTTTACAGTAATAAAGTAACAACAAGAAGTGAGCTATAGTGATGGCGAAGGGAGCCCTATACAACACGAGATTATATACTGTTGGTCACTTTGTGTAGTACTATAGTATTTGTCACAACAATACAATTTCTTTCCACTAAGGAAGCTAATATATTAAACCAACAAGCGGCTTATTTGCAATACTGTTTTGTTAACAATTTCGTAATATAACATTTTGTAGTATCTTACTTAATAATAAAAATAGATTGTAAGGCATACTACAGTATTATACGCAGCACTACCTAATTACTGCGTTCACTTCCTGTTGTTTAACAACCACAATAAAGTTGTGTTGTGAGCAGTAGTCTACCTCCGAAACAGCTTCGTATTATCCAAATTTTAGATGTTTTCAAACTTCTAGACATTTGGTACAAAAAATTAAATGGTATTCATTGTTGTCCTAGGATTTCCATGACGATTGCAAGACCTGTGTGGTTGTATAATTCACAGTTGTCGCAGTAAACTCCACTCCACACAAATTAATAATTTTCAATGTTAGGCGTTACAAATATCATCCACTATTCATATTAGTTAATACTTACCTGGCAAAGTGTTGGTGAATGTCTAATTTCCATATGCGCTATGTAATAGCACATTTAATCAAAAAAGAACTTATTAACGTATTAATTATGATTGGATGTGGTAATCGTAAGAGATCATATGTATCATATGTTTGTAATTTATTTAAGGAGTAGAATGTAAAACATTCAGTAATTATCAAATTTACGGTTGGCAAAACGTTTAAACAATTTTGTGAAGGATGATCCCACATATAATCGATCGGAAATTGTAACCAATAACAATTTAACTTTACGCTGTTATTGAGAGTTGAGGATAACGAAAAGGCATCCACTATTCAGTTGACTAATAATTCAAGAACATACGTGCGTACCATTTTGTGAAAACATAAATACCTCACGTAGAAGGTGCATAATGCAAACGTAGAAGAGCTTTCACAAAACGATATCAACTTTTGAATAAGAGTTTTGTGGAAAAAATTACTCACAAATTTTTTTACATCCGATCACATTTTCTGATGAAGCTGCTTCTAATTTAAATGGTACCATAAACAAAACTGAGGATGCTGGGGTGACTATAATCTACAAGGAAGTGACAATTCTCTTCCAGTATCCAAAGAAGTATGGTCATCAACAAAGTAGTATTCCCGCAATTCAAAATTTGTTTTGGAGTGGTGCTTATTTTTAAGAAAACAGTGTCCTGCTATATTACATTCAAGCAGTTTGAATTTTTAAATATTACCTTTCTCCAAAGATGGATAGAGAAAAGAGATTTTTCGCGTGGCTGACTAGATCACTTGATCCGTTACCGATGGATTTTTTCTATTTATAGTGTTTATCCAATTGCCTCTTCGTTGATATGAAACGACAAAATGTTTATTAACTCCATTACCAAAAACTAGCTGTACTGATGTTATTGCCGCCAATATCTTGTAAATTGGTTTCATGATCAATCAGTTCTGGATTAATAAAACAATACAAGCAATCGCTTCCAACCCAGTTTTACCGCCATTTTGAACGGAATTGAAGTAACTATTTTCATTTGTTATTTATTTCTTATATTTTCCAGAGGTAGATCATTTTTAATGGTATGTTAAAAAGAGTGTCTTAAAATCAAGAGAAACTGGGTTCTCCAAAACATCGTGTTTATGTAAATCAAGAAACCTAGAAGATTTAGAAAATCGAATATGATATGAAATACAACAATTGCCCGGTGATTATTCAAATAAATCCTTTAGAAGTTTTGAGCAAAGAATCTATTATTGTGAGGAGATGAATGGAAAGTAATTACTTTTAATATTCTAATTTTTTTATATTTTTTCCTATTTTACTAATTGCTCATAAAGATATATTGTTTAATTTTTAATTTGTACAGTAGCGGCCATATAAATAACACCAACAAAATATTTACTTTGAATTACGTGTTTCAATTTTTCTCGCTTAAAATATTATTAAGTTTATATAAGAATCGTTTATCGTATCTTCCGCTGTTTTCATATACAGAGTAAATAACCTTACGATCGCTAACAAAAGAGTATTATTCAATTTTTTTGTGAAGGGAGGTAAATAGCACAGTTACGGATTTAGTGTAAAAGTATTCGAGTTGTTGGTTTATATAGATATTAATTTCAACTCAAGATAAGCGTCAAATTTAAAAATAAGTAATGTGTTATTAATAACAAGAAATTAGGTATTGGTATAATGCGACGAGCTCAGGGTTGTACACCAAGCAAGAGAGAAGTAATTTTTACAATTAACATCCGTTTCAGAGATTTATCGAGCATTGAACTGTTCCAGAAAGTTAATACAAAATGCATTAAAACGTACTAGAACACAAAACACCTTAGAAAATAAGAGACAAAAAAGAGCACCTCGTAAAACTACCGCACAGCAAGACAAAATTATTTGGTGGTTAGATCAGAAGAATCTATTTCTTACAGCTAGTCAGATAAAAACCGAATTAAACAAACAATTTTATGTTAACATATCAGCAAGAACAATCTGTCGCAGCCTCAATGAATTTAGCTTGCCTGGGTGCATTAGGGTACAGAGGAAATTCGTTCCAAACAAAATGACCACAAAAGACTCAGATTTGCTAGGATGCACAAGGATAAGCCGCTTTCCTCTTGGAAACCTGTTTTATAGCCAAACGAAAGTAAATGTAATAAACTTTGCATCTGACGGGAAAACGTATGTATGATGTCCCAACAACGCTAGATTTAACTCTAATTATACAATTAAAACATTAAAATACGGCGGAAGAAATATTATGGCATGGGGTTGTATAACATGGCGATGTAAGACCCATATTTAGAACCCACAAAATTTTGCATCAGTTTGTTTATCATTTGTTAGAGCACATAATGGAACCATCTAAAAAATTGAATTTGATAGAATTTGCATTTATTTTATAAATTAATTAATGGAATTGTATTTTATAACAATAATTATATATTCATCAATATATCTATATCCATTTACCTGCGCTATTTATCTGTCCGTGTGTATTACGAAAACTTATATAGTTTCTTTACTAATTTTAGTATAAAACAAATAGGAGGAAGAGAAGAATCATTGACCTACATACGAAGTTGTTGTATTGAAAAACTTATTTGCAACCAACGAAACTTTGTTAACTGTAAAATAAAAATCATCAACACTATTAACTCGATCAAATATATCATATTCTCCACCAAAAAAAAAACGTGTGCGCCAAAATATTTAGCAATGTTAGATTTGGTTTAATTGAGGACGTTAACTAGTGGTATTCAGTATTGATACAGTATAATACACACACGCATCAAGTTAGTCACGCCATATATAGCAACAAGCGTATAATTAATTTAAATCATGCAAAAAGCCGTCAGGGTTATGAGAGACTGTTCTGCAAGTCACACATGTTTTGCATCCCGAATTTGTATATATGCACATAAAAGCGTCTCACTACAGCGTCTCTGCTAAATAAAAGAAAGTAATCAAGTTGTCTTCTTTTAAAGCACATTTATGGGAACGTTTTTTTTTACTCCATATCGCAGAGCTCATGACCCAAATAAAATTTCATATTTGGTAATGATGATTTACCGTAATTATAATAACTTGGAAATCAAAAGATTATTCTTCATGTTAGCAACACCTTATCGAATTTTATTTCCGGACGTATGTAGTTTCCAGGTATATAATATTGAGATGCAAAATAGTATTAAGTGTATAAATTAAGAACAAGATGAAGAAATGTTAATTAACTCAAGTACAATGCAACTTAAAAAATAGATGGGCATATTAGATTTTCAAACAAATATTACTTTCAAACTGAGGAAAAGTTGAAATCTTTTAGAATCATAGTTTCACATAAAGCAACAATAGAATTTGAATTGAAAATTGACTATAAGACGATAACAATGCACAGTCGATCCTCGTGTTACTAAATATATCGACTAAAAATATTCGATTCATATGCAAACAACTCATTTGCACCTATTATACTGCTGTCAAAACCAACATCACACAAAGTCGAAGGAATTAAGTCATCGTTATGAGTGGAATTCTTAGAAGGCCTTGGTAAAAGTATTGTATTAAATATTAATTTATGCATATGTTGCAAGAGTATAAAATAAACCATCGCATCAATTTCACGTCAATATGTATTAACATACAAGACAAGATATGTAAATATATATATGGGAAGTGGCATATCCTCGATGTCCACACTTTTGGAGTTACAAGCATAACTATGTCCATAGCGGAGGAATACATCTGAATCTATGCAGAAAAACATAACAATATGAAACTCAAACAAATCCGAAAATTGAAAAAAATGAATGTTTGTATGTAAGCGGAATTACTAAATTGTCGGCGGAAAAAGAATGAGTGGAAATATTTGCCAGTGTTAAGTAAATTTTGAGTATTTAACCAATAGTACTTAGGGTATACCTAAGTGATCGCTAAAAATAATGCAATATACGAGGACGACCTGAAATGTTTCCGGAATCAGTAAGAGAGCGCACGAACTGGATTCATTGGTCGGCTAGAGTAACCTTTTCTATAGCAACTGTTAAAACTTCATACGTCCACTGTCAATAGTTGTTGTTTAAGAATATGTTTTGTGTAGCAAGTCAGGCGCTTTCGCAAAAATGGATAGAATTGAATTTCGTGGAGTGATAAAACACTTCTGGATGGCTGGAAAAACGGCCACAGAAATCCAAAATATTTTGCTAGAGTTTCATGGCGGATGTACTCCATCGTTTTCGACCATCAGCTTCTGGGTGAGCGAATTCAAACGTTGCCGCACAAGCACAAGTGACGAACCACGCTGTAGACGCCCAAAAACCGCTACCAACGATGAAATGGTCGACAAAATTGATCATGTCGTGTTAGCCGATCGCCCATTGAAGCTGAAAGAGGTAGCAGCGACAACAGACATATCAGAACAACGCGTTGGCCATATCCTACACGAAATTTTAGGTATGAAAAAGCTTTCGGCGCGATGGGTATTGTATTTGCTCACACCGGTACAAAAACGAAATCGGGTGACCGTTTCGGAGGAGTGTCTGACCAAGATCCAACGCAATCCAAGGGATTTCTTCATGCGTTTCGTAACCGTGGATGAGGCTTGGATCCACCACTATATACTAGAGACCAAGAAACAGTCGAAGGAGTGGACTTCTTCGGGCAAGTCGGCTCCGAAGAAAGCAAAAACCGTTCTACTAACCGGAAGATCATGGCGACCACTTTTTAGGATTCCCAAGGTGTGATCCTCATCGACTATCTGCAGAAGGGAAGGATGATCACGAGGCAACACTACAGCGATATATTGACCTGATTCGATGCAGTATTGAAGGCGAAAAGGCCTCGTTTGCAGCGGAAAAAAAGTGATTTTCCACCACGACAATCTACAGGCTCATTCATCCCATGTATCCATATTCACCGAACCTAGCAGCCAGCGACTTTTTTCTATTTCCAAACCTGAAAAAATCACTGAGAGGAATGAAATTTGCCTCAATGGAGGAGGTCATCTTAGGGTCGGAATTTTTGAAGCGAACGCACTGCATATGTATACTATGTATACATGTTATACATAGGAAATGCACACTCGCTTAGTATCTACGTATTTATGTTTTATAATACGTAGTGCAGTAATATATATATACTTCTAGTTATGGAAGATTGGACATATGATACAATGATAAAATTTTGTAAAACACTCGTGTATTACACTACCAACTTAAATATCCGCCTTTGCAAGGGTTAAACAGTTTTAGTTTTTTACAGGGACAGAAGTGATATAAGTTAACTTTACTTCTGAAGAAGATCATGACGAGATCACTCAAATGTCAAGCACTACAAAATTTCTGCGCGGCTGAGCCTGAGAATCAGAGAGCTGTTTCAACATTAATCAAGGCAATACACAACTAACTATAAAACCTTTGTGTGTGAGAACAGCCTTATCGTGCAACGCGGGAATTTATTTTTGTTTTATAAAACCTAATTCATCGGTAAAGATGCACTTATTTTGAAGATTATTATTAGAATAAATTTTTTAATAATAGTTAAGAATTTTTTTATTATATTTAATTTGTGTCCAATTTCCTAGTATACATTTCTTAATTGTTTGCATACTTTTAAAATTATGTTTGGTAATACTATATATGTATAGTTATCAAGAATTTCAACATGCTTCAACATCAGAGATTACTCAATGGCTACCCGCGGTGCATACCGAGCTCCCCACGACTTTGAGTCCAGCCTTGGTTTTTGAGAAGAAAAGTGACTTTGGAAAAGTAAGCCTATGTTTTGAAACACGTGCTAATATCGTAAACGTTATATTTTTATTAAGAATGCGATTTTATTTCTAAAGGACACCTTTTTTGAGACCCCTAAACATTTGCCTTAACCTGTCATCATTCGTTTTTCTAATGCGACCCCTGGAAGATTTGTCGTGGCCACCTCTAATATACATAATTCTATTAATGGCATAACGAAATTGTTGGTAGATAAGTTAAAAAGACTTTAAAGCGATTTGCCTTGCAAAAATATTCGTCAAACACATTGTAATGGCACCAAAAGTAGTAGTATCTAAGTTCCATTTTCACGAATCTCATTTTTTCTCTCGATTTTATTCTACCTTTGTACTATTCCTAAAACTAATCTTTTGCATAATGCTCCATATATAATATGTCAAATTTAGCAACTAAGTATTACAAAATTTTCAATAATTTACTCTTGTTATTTATACACGCCTTATGTATAGTTAAGTCTTAAGTTTCCTAATTAAGTATATTTCCACAATGTATGTGTTTGGCTTTTTACTATTATTTTATCGTGTGCTTGGTATTCTGTTGGACAATAAAGTCTGTTATTATGATTATTATTACTATTGTTATTAAAAGAAAGATGTTCAAAAGACCTCACCGCAAGAATTATTCTTTCCATAATGGCAACATAAAACAGTAGTTATATAATTTACTACAGTGAAGTTTTTAAGAACACATTAAGTAATTGAAACAGTGATAAATAACAGCCCGTTATTGCTATCGTTGTCAGCGCAATTCTTTGAAGTTCACTTGCTCGGCTCAATACAGCCAACCCAAATAATTTAAGACGTTCCTCATTTTGAAATCTATTTTTTACGTTAACTGCTCTCAGCACTTCTTGAAATGTATTATAAATTGCACTTCAACCTTCTTTCAAAGCAAATTATATAGTATCAATCCAGTGTAAAGCGGGTTATGAACAATAATCGATGGAATATAAATCGAATATCTTCATGCATTTAAAAAGTATCTTTAAATAGTACGATCTTAACAGTATAACTTTTATGGAATACAGTAGATTTCAACTACAATATAAACGGTGTATCTCTTAAAATATACTTTCGGCTCCTGTACGGTATTTTAATTTACTATGAGCGATCGAAAACAGTTATTCATTAAGAAATACAAATTGAATTGGTTCCCGCTTTGATTTTACGTGACTTCTTAAAGACTACTTATTTTCGAACTTCACTTTTATCAGAAAATCTATTTTATTTTGTGTATATTTCACTAATTTATATATTTTATATTTCTTTGTTTTTACAACTGTACGTGTTAGTATTCATAATACAACTTTGTTTCTCTCACTTATTTTTGCTTTTGCATTTAGCACATATTATTTTATTCTACAACATGTATGTACATTGGGCATTAGACCCATCAAATGTAGCTTCATCGCAGCGCACATAGCGACAGCCAAGTACGATCTCTCGGCTTCCAGTTGACGGTCGCCGAGGCTACAGCGCCCGTTCCCATTTCTACGCACTTTTGAACTTCTATTAGACTATTGTCGAGATTTTAGGGACAATCATTTTTGTAACCTCGTAGGAGCTTCTGTTGTAAGTACGATATTTCAGCTTCCACTTGACGATCCCCGAAGTTTCCGCGTCCGTTGTCGTTTACACGCCCTTTCGATCTTCTTTTAAACAATCGTCGAGATTTTAGCGGTAATCATTTTTGTAACCTCGTCGGAGCTAATGTCGCACGTACGATCTTGTGGCTGCCAGTTGACGGTCACCGAGGTCAGAGCGTCCGTTGTCATCTGTACGTACGTTCGGTGTTCCATTATAACGGAACTTAGGCATTTTTGTTGAGTTAATTGTCCGTCGATGCGGATGAATTACACGGGCTAAATTGACATATATAATATCGACTCCAACTCTGCCGTTTTACTTGTCGGTGCACACTTCACACATATGGTGGTTGGTTTTTTTCTTTCTTCAGAGTGCAGTAGCAGGGAGCTTTATACATATCTGCCCATAGCGTATTGTTTGGTAACGGAAACGTCTGGGTAGCCGTGATAGGGTTGAGTTCCCCTCAAAGCAACCAAATAGGGTCATCTCCCCTATATATTACACAAACGAAAAGATAGTGTCTGGTACAACAAAAATATGTATGGCATTGACCAATCGCCTTAATGAAAAAGCTACCGCTGTTTAACGGCACCAAAAATATCCGCCGAATTCATTCGTGGGTGTGTGAGTCAGATTTCAGTAAATATTGTAAAATGCTGACTGTAAGGAGCACAATTACACGATCGGATTTCAGTAAGAAAACCGTTACAACAGCAAGATAATTGAGCAAAACCTTTATAATGGACACAAGCGGACAATGGAGGTATAGAAAAAATGCTTTGGACAGTTTTCGCACTCCGAGGCGATATCCATCTTCAGTTTCATTTTATTTTAATCTTCGGATGGAGAACATTCCATTATTAAATTTCTTCTTTATTATTCCAAGTTTAAAATAAGAGATTAACAGCACTCATACGCCAATACTGCTTATAATTTTCGATTCTCTCTTAAAAATAAATATTTTTTTTAATATTTTGCAGGCTTACTCGCACATATTAAATACTGCTGGAAAGTACAATATTTTGTTCAATTACCATTAAAACTTAAGGGAAATAGATGTTACGTATACAGATTTAAGTTTGAATATGCTAATAAGATTTTGAGGTAAAGTATAATGCATGGGAGGAAAAACATCTGCACTAACACTCTAAAATCTGGGAATATTACATCCTATCTTTTACAGATACAGTTCTTTTATAACTAATACACACAAACAATAGTTTGGCAAAGTTAAGTGTTTCCTATTTTCTTTATTTACGCTTACAAAAATATTTCCACGAATATTGTCCGGGCCACATAGCCTACATTATAAAATTATTTTCAAACACACAGGATGTTCCAAGAGGAAGCAGGGCGTTGAATGGAGTTGTTTAAATAAATACTTTCTACATTTTCGCACAATTGTATTCAGGTATGTAAAGCTTACATGCACATACTTATTCTACTATTCTTTATAAGCTGAGGTGCTGTAGACCTATTTATAAAAATGTATAATTTGAAGCTGATTTCAATTTACTCAATATTTTTTTGGGATATAATAGTTAGCACTTATAGAACTGACTGATACTATTGGTATCACAATAATTTGTCCTTAGTATAACTGTACAAACGTTATCGTCCTTTCTTTTTTGAATAAAGAATATTGCATATCAATGTACTGAGTTTATGCTAATAATGGCTTTGGATCTTCTTCAACATAGTTTATTTCTACTAAATTGGTCGCTATGTCGCTAAATGGTTAACAATAGCAGAGACGTGCTTGAAATGTTTCTTTTAAATATGGTTTAGTAATTATTCGTTTGATTAGCATCATTCTTTTTTTACTATTTTTTGCAATGTTCCTAAAAAGCAAATACTTGGTAACGTACTGCAGTTAAATAAAATATCAGAAGAAAATTACATTCAACATTTTTTTATTAACTAATAGACTAGCATACAAAGATTATGTATGTTTTGAACAATTGATTATCCACTTGGAGTTGTACATTGACAACGGTTGTATTAGCACGCCGCATCGGTACACTAGACAGTTAATATTTGCTAATTTCATAAATTATTTTCTTTTGCAAAGATATTAACCTTATATATTTCATTCGCAGTTTCACTTTCAACATGCTGTACTGCATTTCTCACATACAACGCGGCAACCTGGATTGCCAACCACAATTGCCTTAACAAAATATTGCCAGATACGCGGTATTTGAGAAAGGTTGAATACCGCGCTCCAGTGCGTTTCAATATGTTTCCAATGAATTGTTGACTGGCAGAGACAAATATCTTGTCAATTCTTACCACTTTCAAATTTCACTATATTATTAAATTCTTAAAACATGCTTTTATGTGTAAGGAAGTTAAAGTTCAAGGCAGCAGGTAATATGCTAAGGTTCTTCTTTGTTAACACAAGATGATATACCAAGTCCTTCACAGGACCTAATTAAATTTCCTTCGGAAATATTAGTAACCATCGTTAGCCAAGATTTTAGTTCGAACTCTGCTGGAATTGTAGCAACTATTCTGAGGTTTTGTTTATGATTTTGGCCAATCAGCCCTATTATATGCATAGGACACGTAGTTTCCAACTCCGACAGTTCTCAGTAGAGGCTCGGATCCTTATTACAAAGAGACGCTCTTTTGTTCTACTACTAGAAATCTTAGCTACAGTACGTATAATAATCGGGTGACCGTTTCGGAGGAGTGTCTGACCAAGATCCAACGCAATCCAAGGGATTTCTTCATGCGTTTCGTAACCGTGGATGAGGCTTGGATCCACCACTATATACTAGAGACCAAGAAACAGTCGAAGGAGTGGACTTCTTCGGGCAAGTCGGCTCCGAAGAAAGCAAAAACCGTTCTACTAACCGGAAGATCATGGCGACCACTTTTTAGGATTCCCAAGGTGTGATCCTCATCGACTATCTGCAGAAGGGAAGGATGATCACGAGGCAACACTACAGCGATATATTGACCTGATTCAATGCAGTATTGAAGGCGAAAAGGCCTCGTTTGCAGCGGAAAAAAAGTGATTTTCCACCACGACAATCTACAGGCTCATTCATCCCATGTATCCATATTCACCGAACCTAGCAGCCAGCGACTTTTTTCTATTTCCAAACCTGAAAAAATCACTGAGAGGAATGAAATTTGCCTCAATGGAGGAGGTCATCTTAGGGTCGGAATTTTTGAAGCGAACGCACTGCATATGTATACTATGTATACATGTTATACATAGGGAAATGCACACTCGCTTAGTATCTACGTATTTATGTTTTATAATACGTAGTGCAGTAATATATATATACTTCTAGTTATGGAAGATTGGACATATGATACAATGATAAAATTTTGTAAAACACTCGTGTATTACACTACCAACTTAAATATCCGCCTTTGCAAGGGTTAAACAGTTTTAGTTTTTTACAGGGACAGAAGTGATATAAGTTAACTTTACTTCTGAAGAAGATCATGACGAGATCACTCAAATGTCAAGCACTACAAAATTTCTGCGCGGCTGAGCCTGAGAATCAGAGAGCTGTTTCAACATTAATCAAGGCAATACACAACTAACTATAAAACCTTTGTGTGTGAGAACAGCCTTATCGTGCAACGCGGGAATTTATTTTTGTTTTATAAAACCTAATTCATCGGTAAAGATGCACTTATTTTGAAGATTATTATTAGAATAAATTTTTAATAATAGTTAAGAATTTTTATTATATTTAATTTGTGTCCAATTTCCTAGTATACATTTCTTAATTGTTTGCATACTTTTAAAATTATGTTTGGTAATACTATATATGTATAGTTATCAAGAATTTCAACATGCTTCAACATCAGAGATTACTCAATGGCTACCCGCGGTGCATACCGAGCTCCCCACGACTTTGAGTCCAGCCTTGGTTTTTGAGAAGAAAAGTGACTTTGGAAAAGTAAGCCTATGTTTTGAAACACGTGCTAATATCGTAAACGTTATATTTTTATTAAGAATGCGATTTTATTTCTAAAGGACACCTTTTTTGAGACCCCTAAACATTTGCCTTAACCTGTCATCATTCGTTTTCTAATGCGACCCTGGAAGATTTGTCGTAGCCACCTCTAATATACATAATTCTATTAATGGCATAACGAAATTGTTGGTAGATAAGTTAAAAAGACTTTAAAGCGATTTGCCTTGCAAAAATATTCGTCAAACACATTGTAATGGCACCAAAAGTAGTAGTATCTAAGTTCCATTTTCACGAATCTCATTTTTTCTCTCGATTTTATTCTACCTTTGTACTATTCCTAAAACTAATCTTTTGCATAATGCTCCATATATAATATGTCAAATTTAGTAACTAAGTATTACAAAATTTTCAATAATTTACTCTTGTTATTTATACACGCCTTATGTATAGTTAAGTCTTAAGTTTCCTAATTAAGTATATTTCCACAATGTATGTGTTTGGCTTTTTACTATTATTTTATCGTGTGCTTGGTATTCTGTTGGACAATAAAGTCTGTTATTATGATTATTATTACTATTGTTATTAAAAGAAAGATGTTCAAAAGACCTCACCGCAAGAATTATTCTTTCCATAATGGCAACATAAAACAGTAGTTATATAATTTACTACAGTGAAGTTTTTAAGAACACATTAAGTAATTGAAACAGTGATAAATAACAGCCCGTTATTGCTATCGTTGTCAGCGCAATTCTTTGAAGTTCACTTGCTCGGCTCAATACAGCCAACCCAAATAATTTAAGACGTTCCTCATTTTGAAATCTATTTTTTACGTTAACTGCTCTCAGCACTTCTTGAAATGTATTATAAATTGCACTTCAACCTTCTTTCAAAGCAAATTATATAGTATCAATCCAGTGTAAAGCGGGTTATGAACAATAATCGATGGAATATAAATCGAATATCTTCATGCATTTAAAAGTATCTTTAAATAGTACGATCTTAACAGTATAACTTTTATGGAATACAGTAGATTTCAACTACAATATAAACGGTGTATCTCTTAAAATATACTTTCGGCTCCTGTACGGTATTTTAATTTACTATGAGCGATCGAAAACAGTTATTCATTAAGAAATACAAATTGAATTGGTTCCCGCTTTGATTTTACGTGACTTCTTAAAGACTACTTATTTTCGAACTTCACTTTTATCAGAAAATCTATTTTATTTTGTGTATATTTCACTAATTTATATATTTTATATTTCTTTGTTTTTACAACTGTACGTGTTAGTATTCATAATACAACTTTGTTTCTCTCACTTATTTTTGCTTTTGCATTTAGCACATATTATTTTATTCTACAACATGTATGTACATTGGGCATTAGACCCATCAAATGTAGCTTCATCGCAGCGCACATAGCGACAGCCAAGTACGATCTCTCGGCTTCCAGTTGACGGTCGCCGAGGCTACAGCGCCCGTTCCCATTTCTACGCACTTTTGAACTTCTATTAGACTATTGTCGAGATTTTAGGGACAATCATTTTTGTAACCTCGTAGGAGCTTCTGTTGTAAGTACGATATTTCAGCTTCCACTTGACGATCCCCGAAGTTTCCGCGTCCGTTGTCGTTTACACGCCCTTTCGATCTTCTTTTAAACAATCGTCGAGATTTTAGCGGTAATCATTTTTGTAACCTCGTCGGAGCTCATGTCGCACGTACGATCTTGTGGCTGCCAGTTGACGGTCACCGAGGTCAGAGCGTCCGTTGTCATCTGTACGTACGTTCGGTGTTCCATTATAACGGAACTTAGGCATTTTTGTTGAGTTAATTGTCCGTCGATGCGGATGAATTACACGGGCTAAATTGACATATATAATATCGACTCCAACTCTGCCGTTTTACTTGTCGGTGCACACTTCACACATATGGTGGTTGGTTTTTTTCTTTCTTCAGAGTGCAGTAGCAGGGAGCTTTATACATATCTGCCCATAGCGTATTGTTTGGTAACGGAAACGTCTGGGTAGCCGTGATAGGGTTGAGTTCCCCTCAAAGCAACCAAATAGGGTCACCTCCCCTATATATTACACAAACGAAAAGATAGTGTCTGGTACAACAAAAATATGTATGGCATTGACCAATCGCCTTAATGAAAAAGCTACCGCTGTTTAACGGCACCAAAAATATCCGCCGAATTCATTCGTGGGGGTGTGAGTCAGATTTCAGTAAATATTGTAAAATGCTGACTGCAAGGAGCACAATTACACGATCGGATTTCAGTAAGAAAACCGTTACAACAGCAAGATAATTGAGCAAAACCTTTATAATGGGCACAAGCGGACAATGGAGGAATAGAAAAAATGCTTTGGACAGTTTTCGCACTCCGAGGCGACATTCATCTTCAGTTTCATTTTATTTTAATCTTCGGATGGAGAACATTCCATTATTAAATTTCTTCTTTATTATTCCAAGTTTAAAATAAGAGATTAACAGCACTCATACTCCAATACTGCTTATAATTTTCGATTCTCTCTTAAAAATAAATATATTTTTTAATATTTTGCAGGTTTACTCGCACATATTAAATACTGCTGGAAAGTACAATATTTTGTTCAATTACCATTAAAACTTAAGGAAAATAGATGTTACGTATACAGATTTAAGTTTGAATATGCTAATAAGATTTTGAGGTAAAGTATAATGCATGGGAGGAAAAACATCTGCACTAACACTCTAAAATCTGGGAATATTACATCCTATCTTTTACAGATACAGTTCTTTTATAACTAAAACACACAAACAATAGTTTGGCAAAGTTAAGTGTTTCCTATTTTCTTTATTTACGGTTATAAAAATATTTCCACGAATATTGTCCGGGCCACATGGCCTACATTATAAAATTATTTTCAAACACACAGGATGTTCCAGGAGAAAGCAGCGCGTTGAATGGAGTTGTTTAAATAAATACTTTCTACATTTTCGCACAATTGTATTCAGGTATGCAAAGCTTACATACACATACTTATTCTACTATTCTTTATAAGCTGAGGTGCTGTAGACCCATTTATAAAAATGTATAATTTGAAGCTGATTTCAATTTACTCAATATTTTTTTGGGATATAATAGTTAGCACTTATAGAACTGACTGATACTATTGGTATCACAATAATTTGTCCTTAGTATAACCGTACAAACGTTATCGTCCTTTCTTTTTTGAATAAAGGATACTGCATATCAATGTACTGAGTTTATGCTAATAATGGCTTTGGATCTTCTTCAACATAGTTTATTTCTCCTAAATTGGTCGCTATGTCACTAAATGGTTAACAATAGCAGAGACGTGCTTGAAATGTTTCTTTTAAATATTGTTTAGTAATTATTCGTTTGATTAACATCATTCTTTTTTTACAATTTTTTGCAATGTTCCTAAAAAGCAAATACTTGGTAACGTACTGCAGTTAAATAAAATATCAGAAGAAAATTACATTCAACATTTTTTTATTAACTAATAGACTAGCATACAAAGATTATGTATGTTTTGAACAATTGATTATCCACTTGGCGTTGTACATTGACAACGGTTGTATTAGCACGCCGCATCGGTACACTGGACAGTTAATATTTGCTAATTTCATAAATTATTTTCTTTTGCAAAGATATTAACCTTATATATTTCATTCACAGTTTCACTTTCAACATGCTGTACTGCATTTCTCACATACAGCGCGGCAACCTGGTTTGCCAACCACAATTGCCTTAACAAAATATTGCCAGATACGCGGTATTTGAGAAAGGTTGAATACCACGATCCAGTGCGTTTCAATATGTTTCCAATGAATTGTTGACTGGCAGAGACAAATATCTTGTCAATTCTTACCACTTTCAAATTTCACCATATTATTAAATTCTTAAAACATGATTTTATGTGTAAGGAAGTTAAATTCCAAGACAGCAGGTAATATGCTAAGGATCCTCTTTGTTAACACAAGATGAGATACCAAGTCCTTCACAGGACCTAATTAAATTTCCTTCGGAAATATTAGTAACCATCGTTAGCCAAGACTTTAGTTCGAACTCTGCTGGAATTGTAGCAACTATTCTGAGGTTTTGTTTATGATTTTGGCCAATCAGCCCTATTATATGCATAGGACACGTAGTTTCCAACTCCGACAGTTCTCAGTAGAGGCTCGGATCCTTATTACAAAGAGACGCTCTTTTGTTCTACTACTAGAAATCTTAGCTACAGTACGTATAATAAAAATGTATTTCTTCTACCCCAAAACCACGTGTTTTTAAATTTTTGGAGATAGTGTATGAATTCGTTGTATGTCTTTGATCCGCACATAAATTTGTTCGTACGATGATTGTATAAAATTCTTCACTTAAAACAGTGCAGCAAATTTAATTAGACTCACATGAAACTAGTCTTGGGAAGAAACTTTATTCATAAATATACAATTTTCTGAGCACATGCTTTATCACTTATCCTTCCAACATTGCAAGAATATACGACTTCATGCAAATAGAAGAAATTAAAGACTGCTGGACATATATATTCCACATGGTTACTATTTTTGCTCGCAGCAATACTAATAGTGGAATAAGTACTGCATGGCATTTCCATTAAATCTAAGAAAATGCGAAAAGCTTGTAGTATGTATGTATGGATGCACATAAAGAATGTAATTAACTGATCCCGACAATCTGCAGCAGCCTTATGCTTGTAACATTAGAGAACTCCCGTATTTCTATTCACATGAGCATTCCTTATTATTTTTCACAATTTCAGCGTGCAAATATTTCTTTACCAATTTATGAATAACGATGCAAGAAAACAACGTTTGCTTAAATTAAATAACATAAACAATACGTGAAGAAGTAAAAGAGGACTAAATAAAGTTAAACAGACAAAACTCATACGTCAAAAGAACTATTTAAGAAGCACGCTGAAAAAAATAAAGCGAAAATGTCAGTGACATAGATACAAACACATGGTACTCTTACGGCTGCAATAAAAAGATATGAGGCTAAGGTTTCATGAAATGAACTGGGAAAACGAATTTATTCTATTCAAAACAGAAACAATTTAAAGAACACAACAGAAGCGACAACAAACAAGTATTAAAATGTTTTATTCTGTATTTAGCTGCATAATGCGAGACGGACAGTTTATTAAAACTATAGCTCCAATCATAAAAAATATTTTATAATACCTAACTGCATGTATCGGAAGAGTTTTGGGTGAATAGTGCTATCAAATTTTTACTGTATCTGTGTGTCACACCATAGTTCCGCGCCTTAGATTACCAAACATTAATTATTCTGACTTTGTATGTAAATTTATCTTATAAATAAATAAATAAATGGATCACAGGTACCGCAGTAAACTCCACAGAACACAAGCATTCGTTAAGCCTGTATAGGAAATATTACATGCTAATAATTTTTTAGAATTAAGTCAGTAACTCGATTGACAATGAAAGTCTACGGTGTTCTTGAAGCGCTGCGTTCCGAATAAATTATTATATTATATATATATTAACCACACAGTCCTTGCAATAGTTGAAGTGAACTGTTTATTAAGAATATATCTCACGGTCTAACTTAATCATTATTTAGCTTGCATTAAACGAACTGAGAGAAAATCGCCATGTCACTCCCTATCGGCATATTTTAGCTCGCACAAAAGTTAAAGGATTAAGAAATAAACTATTCCAAACAAAAAAGACTGTACTGAGGGGTTGGAGAAAGAAATGTACGCCGATGGGGGTGCTTCTTGATGTTATTGTTGTTCTTATAGTTTTGAGTTCGCTGACGATCAGATTATATTTGCCGAGGACGGAGATGACATCGATTACATGTTCAGGAATCTGAAGGAAGAATACACGAGATAAAATTTAGAGATCAATATGGATAAAACAGAGTACATGGTAATCGGTTCACAAGGAAAACAGTTAGTGGTAGAAAATGAAATGATGAAAACGACAAATGCGTGTAAATATCTAGGAGTTACGTTAACTTCCGATGGTAGAGATGAAATAGACATACAGAATAAAATAATAAAGGCAAAAACTATCAGTAGACAACTACACTCTCTGGTGGAGAATGGCAACATTTCGAAGAAGTCAAAAACCCAGATGTTCCTCTCTTTTGTTGAAAGCTGTGTTGCCTATGGAAGTAAGGTGTAAGCGCTGAATAAGAAGATGGAAAACAAAGTAATGTCAACGGAGATTATGTACTGGAGACGCTTCTGTAAGAAGACATGACTAGATCATGAAAGAAATGAAAGAATAAGAGAATTAATGCAAGTTGACACATCATTAATACTTGAAATATAACGGAAATAACTATTATGGTATGGACACATGCGGAGAATGGACCAGCATAGACTACCACAAAAAGTTTGGAAAATGGAAGCCTGCTATGCAGAAGAGAAAACTGAGGGAAGATGGTTTTAGGGATAGAGCCTCTTGAAAATCGGGATGCGGTAGGTGGCAACATTAAATAAAACTGTTCAAAATAAAAATAGAGGAGCTGCTGCTAAACTATGCTGTTCGTTCCTAGTCTTAGTAGCACTTTAATGTACTTCAATTTAGATTCTGCAGGTAACGCAGTATAGGCACTGCAGTAGGTAGTTTCGCTAATACCTATAAGTCGTACAGATGACAAAAAATAGTACCACTTGGAGTACTTATCGACTTTTCTAAGGTATTCGATTGTGTTGACACTCAACTACACAAGTTATATCACCGTAAAGTCACGGGAATTACGAATAGGTTTGGATCTTT
The DNA here is from genome assembly GCA_023509865.1 of Trypoxylus dichotomus. Classification (NCBI taxonomy): domain Eukaryota; kingdom Metazoa; phylum Arthropoda; class Insecta; order Coleoptera; family Scarabaeidae; genus Trypoxylus; species Trypoxylus dichotomus. Next base: position 53,394,169 of record CM042076.1, on the reverse strand, counting down.
TCTAAATGACATGACACAATTTACGGAAGTGCAGGAACGAAGACATCCTACTCACTATCTACACGGACGACACCAATGTTCTGGTCACCACAACTTAAATAACGTGAACAAGACAAAAACCTATTTACTACTTGGCTTGAAGAAACCTAACTCTCAGATCGTCAACGAATTACCCATTGCTAACTCTACCAGGATGATGGAATTAGTACGTGATAGGGACCTTACTTGAGCTCCAAATGTCGATTTCCTGTTGTGCTGCACTAACAAAAGTGATGGAGTAGGCATTAGGATCTGCCCACGGAAATTCACAGAGTTTTCATCCTTCAATAATGTTTAGTATGTTGCTGTGGAAAACTTCCAAGGAAGCCTTCATAGATCAAGGTATTCTATCGGTTCCTACGTTGTTTATCTTTGAATTGCTATGCCTATCCCAAGGTAATTTTAACCAAAGGGATTATAACTATGGTACTAGGCACTGTAGCACAGTCTTACTTCTAGAAAGACATACAACGTCCAGATTTCAGAAACCAGCGATATGCAATCCCAGTATGGTTTTTAAATAAACTGCCCACTCCTGTTAAGTAGATTTCAATATTGCTCGCTTTCAAGTTAATAATGCAAAAGTATTTGATTGAGAGCACCTCATTCCTAAGAATCTTATTGATTTGGCCTAGTGCGATTTGTTTATGTGTTTGTTCCTTCTTACTTGGTATAAAATTTCGATGTTAATTTTGACTCCATTTGTTTATTTTTTCTATTTTTATTATTATATTTAACAGACACTCTATATCTGCAGGAATAAAATTATTACTGACTTGCACTGATTATAACGTATAGGTGAATTAATTGCATTATCAGCTATTAAAGTGTTTGCTCCATTTTTCTTTTATCTTAAAACTATTCTTATCACTATTTTATTTAGTCTCGGTTACTACCTCTTATTTGATTAATTAACTATGCTATTGCTTGACAACGGCAATAAATAAAAGACAATAAATTAATTGATTAAAGTTTTTAACTTGAAGTGTGGTTTTACAATATTAAAAACAGGGATTTTATATTTATTCACTTTCTCTCGCTCTCATCTACTTTACATTTCCCAATTAAATTTACTTTTTACTATGCAACGGGTATTGAAAGAAATACAAAACGCAATTCCCCACTTGAATTCGCTTTGTCTGTGTTAACAAAATAAATACAACGAAACAATACGAGAAACTCGCGCACATCCGCAAGACCCGTCATCCTTTGTGTATTTATAACTATGTTACTCAAAAAATCAAACAGTACCTCCCAATGGCTGTTGATATAAACATTTAAAAAGCGACACCACGCTTTTTCTTGTTGCCACACATAAAGGCGGTAGTAAACGTAACTCATTTGCCGATGATTTCATTTGTTTAGTCTGTGTGTCAAAGTAATTCAAACCATAAGTGTCAATATGGAACATATACATGTACAAATATATGGGCGACTGAAAAATATTATATGATGCGAAATTCGTGCTGAATATTACTAATTATATGCGTATATATAGTTTAATATTTACAAAAAGCAGATTCTACGAGCCGATAAACACCAGAACATTGTTTGGCCCAATTTCTAAAATCACTTTGCTTCTACATATAATTTTCCTGATTAATAGGAACTTAAGGTTGAATTACTTACTGTCCGGTTAGTTTTCGTGCGTTAATTGGGTCATAATCTACTTGAACATGTTTTAAAAGGATCGGTAAGAATTTGTTGCACGGAAAGAATTTTGCTTAGACTGTGGAACTGGATCATTCTTAATGTAAACGGAACCGATACTAAATTACTCTTTGAAACACGGCGCAAACTAACATATGTACATAAATTGTATAAATTGTTATTGTTACTACGTACATCACTTACTCCTAACTCACAACACCTTTACTTCGAACATGTTTATTATAATCTCGTTTTATGGAATGTCTCGACAACGCGGTTCGCAGATCTAAAAGAAATTAAGTTTATATCGCTCAGATTGATGTATCCGGAATGGTGAGATTTTAAAGTTCTTCTAAAAATATTTTTAGAGTAAAAGTAAGTTTTCGTTTATGGAAATTAATAACGAAATTAGAAACTAATTTAAAGCACATCATCCAAACCAACAATGCATAGCATTTATTATTTTATCATACACACATAATAGAATACAAAATATTCTTACATTCAAATAATACTATTGTATTTCATTTCTCTACGAACGATTCTAGAATATCGCCCTGATTTTAGCAGCGATACATAGAACAAATTCCCTTGGTATTACTTGTCGTCCAGCATCAATTTCTTAAGTATCTGCATTTTTTTAGGTTTTGGATCTGGTGGCTCAGTGCCTAGCATGCTTGCACCATATTTCCTTAATGTAAAAGGTAAATGAACTATTTACTTGCTTTATTATCGTACCTTCTATTGTAATGCAGTCTTGCTAACAAATATAAAGGTACTTAGGTGTCTTAAACACAATTCTTCGGATCAGAATTTCTATAGCCAATTTTGGAAAAATATGTGGAGAAATTGCTTCAAAGCAATTTTTAAATACTTGTAGATTCTTTGGAAATCTACTAGAACTTCATACGAGATAGACGCCATAAATGTTCGGTCTGACAGGATTATACGGGTTCAAATTGTTCAAACTCCGTCATGGCATATATGCACATACGCGAGGTCTACGCTATAAATATGACGGTTCGAGGAGCAGTAGCTTTTAGTAGTCAGCCAACCAACGTGACTGGCGCATGGAAATGTCTAAAGCAATGAGAATTGAGTACCGCGAGGTCATCAAATTTTTTAACAAAAGAAGGGCATGCGCTAAATCACATAAAACAACGTTTGGATGTTTACGGTGATTTATTTCCTTCGTATTCCACTGTAAAAAGAGGGCAAAACGTTCCCGCTTAGTGCAAGAATCTATGAAAGACGCTGAACGTTCGGGTCGACCAATTGAAGTGATACCGCCTCAACAAATTTTAATTATTGATGATTTAGTGCTACAAAATCACCGTTTAGGAATTCGCAGTGATAACAAACATATCCGAAACAAGTATTCGCCGAATTCTTCATGACCATTTGGGTATGGATAAAGTTAGTGCAAGATGGATATCGCGACTTCTTTCTGCTCCCCGACCTCGAATGTGCGCGGTCACTTTTAGACATGTCTGGAGACGACCCAAAACCGGTTTTGAAGTCCATTATCACAGGGCATGAAACAATGATTTTGTTTCACGATCGTCTATCTAAAAGGGAATCCATGGAATGGCGGCAACCTGACGAATAGCGTCCCAGAAAAGCAAAAATCGTTCAATGAACGAAAAAGGTGATCGCCACGATATTCTAGGATTGTGAGGGCATTTTGCTAATTGACTTTAAGAAACGCAATACAACTGTAAATGGCACATATTACTCGTCTTTATTGAATAAATTAACGGACAATATTCCTGCAAAACGTTTTGGAAAATTGACAAAAGGTGTGCGATTATTGCACGACAATGCTCATGTCCATACTGCCGTGGTTTCACAAGCTGCCATCCGCGAATGTGGTTTTCAAGAACTGGAACATCCACAGTATGGTCCAGATATGGCTCCTTGTGATTTCTGCCTGTTTTCTAATTTTAAAAAAGACCTTAGGAGACGTAGTTTTAAGAACAACAGTGAGTTTCAAGCAGCTATTACAGAACATTTTGACGGAAAAACCTCAGATTATTTTCACAAGGGTATCGAATTATTAATTAATCGTTGTAATAAATCTATAGAAGTTAGGGGAGATTACACTGAAAAATAAAATTTCTTATATTGTTCCAAGTTTCTTTTTTTCTATATCAGGGCGAGAATTTATTCTTTCAGTCTGAATTTTGAAGAATTATTTATTTCGGATTAACCTTTTAATGCATTTGCATTCTCTGGAAAGTTTCATTGACAACCTTGTGATTGAAACTAGAAGCTCTAATCTGAAATCTTCCGTAGATAACTTTGTTTGAGCTCAATCATATTGAGACACATCATCGGGAAGAAAATCGGTGATTAGGATGGATTTTAATAGTAAGCTTACATTTCGCTGAGTTTAAAACAATCCTGGCGCTTTTATGGGATAAGTTTGAGGTACTTAAGGTTCAACTCAAGAAGTACCACTTCTAGGTTATGAACAATTGTAGGTTGGAATTTTTTAAGGAAACTTGTATCACATCCAATGCTGTATACCTTGCAGTTAGACTGAAAACACTAAGAATAGTTTAAACTACTGCTAAATACTAGTAAGCAGTAAGTTGAAATTTACTTTATAAAACGATTCAGTAAATATGTTGCACCTTTGTAATGTGAAATTTCATATTATTTGGTAAACGTCGTTCGAATGTTTAAATTCAAAATTTCTTAGAGTGCGAAATATAGATTTCTTGGTGAAAAGAATTTAAATCATCATTAAATTCAAATTGAAAATAGAATTCGATATATTAAATGGTGCACTTAATCGAACAATAACTTGAAGATGCTGTTAGTGTTTTTTTTTTATGAAAAGAGGAAGAGAGTTACCTTGAAAAATCAAATTAATACATGAGGGTCTCTCACTTACTCCGTATTTTATTTATCAATATCGTGTTGAAATTTGAAATTTAAAAATTCGATTCCTAAATTTGGTATTTTATTATATATTAGAGATCTTCTATTCGAACAGCACTACCAAAAACGTTCAGTCTTCTAATTGTTGTTCACATGTATTGGATATTAAACAACAATATTTAAGGTTAAGTAAAATCATTTCCTAATACCTAGAATTTCAATCTAGGACTTAGTGTTTTAGGCTAAATACAGTATATAGTGAGTTAATTTCTTTTTAAAAAATGTCAAACTTGCGACCACAACCTAACAATAGCACATTTCAAATTACTTTTAGGTATTTACTTGAAATTAACATCCTAAAAAAGAAGATAAGTCGTTTTAAGCTCAGCGAAAGCAAACTTTGCGTTCAAATCCATTTATATTGCCAATTAACTACTCGACATTTCGACCATCTCTGAAGTCGATTGCAGAGATTCATTTCGGCCACATAACCACATAAGCAGTAAGAAAAAGTTCATCATCCTCCGAAATATAGGAATGAATTTGTCTTCTAAATAGAGAATAATTGTATATTAATCGTAAGTGGTTTACTATTATTATAATTTGTTTTGCTATTACTTTACAATTAATAATAAATATTAAAAATGTGGAAAGGAAAGATACTGTAAAAGTTTAAATTTGCTCATTAAATTTCTTGTAATCTAAATATTTCATGATTTCATTATTACAAAGAAGAAACAGTAAAATTACGTGGTTTTTAGGAAGCATGTATGTAGGATTAAAACTGTTCCTCTCTATAAAAATTATCCTTAAATTTCTTAATCTTAAAATTAAGCTGTATTTTAATTTTACACAGTGGGCTAGAATTCTAGTGTTAATTACTAGTAATCAAGTTGCCTGTTATTTGTATCGGAATTATTTTTATGGTGCACTTTGGCAGTCTATCGACTTTATAAAATTTTTATTCTCTTATTTGTGATGGCAGGATAATGATTTTTATCTAGATAATTCCGTATAATTCAGCATGCCGAGATGTAACATGCTATAATTGTTATTCCAAGTGCAATTATCAATGAATTTATGTGAAGTGTGTTTACCGGTGTAGAAGAACATAAAAATAATCTAAGTGCCCAATTAAGACTGTAGTAATCTTTACTATTAAAAAAGGTACTGAAATAGGAAAGAGAAATGTACGAGAAATGTCCGGTTACTACGGTACATTTATGAATTACGAACAGACTACTTTATTTATAGAAATCAAACATTCACTAAGTAAAACTACGTACTGCTATTTTTCAACATAATCGCCGCCAACGTTGAGACACATATTCCAGCGAGACACAAGCTTCTATATACTCTTTTCGTAAAAAATACGATTCAAATTTTTAAAATACTGCCTTGCCTCAACTTGAAGTTCGTCGTCATCTTCAAACCTTTTACCCGACAAATGAGCTTTCAACGGCCCAAACAAATGAAAATGAGAAGGAGCCAGGTCTGCGGTATGTGGCGGATAGACTTGCCAACTGTGTTTCTGACAGCAGACTTTCGCCTGATTTGAGGTGTGCGATCTTGGATTGTCACGGAACAAACCTGAATTCTTTCATCAATGTGCCTCTTCGTTGCTGTCGAATGGCTTGGTGTAGTTTTTCGAGAATTTGACAATAAATATCGCTGTTGATTGTCGTCTTCGGTGGTAAAAACTCTTTGAGCAAAATGCCTTGCATATCCCAGAACACAGTTGTCATTGTCTTTTTTGCAGACTGATGAACTATGAATTTTTTCGATGTTGGTGAACTCATATGCTTCCACGTCATCGGGTCTTTTTTTAATTCAGGGTTACGGTGGTGTACCCCCGTTTCGTCTCCTGTATTTCGGTCAGAACTGACATTGTGCGGCTGTTACTGTACATATTGTACAAATCTGAGGCAATGGTAATAGCCACCTATACAATACATATGCGCATCTAAAATGCGCGCAAGTTTCAATGTAATCCGAGCGACGTAAGCGATGTGATGCGCAAACGTACCTTTGCAACCGAATATCTCTCATATATGGGAGCTAATCAAACAAAAGTAAATATGCAGATATTAAAAATAGACATGGGACCATTTAATATAAGTGCAATACAGAATAAAGTAAAATTATAGAGTCGAAGACGAGTAATAATTGATTAAATTGTTTGAGATACCGTGAGATTGGTCCCATTATCTTTCGTTTTTCCTATATTTTGATATGAACTTACACCGAGTCAACAACCTTTCGTTTTCAAATATATTCTCCACAAACCGAATATTCATTTTATTTTACAACTTTCCCTGTTAATAACTGCATTTAACATAAATTCAATTACATTTGGATTTGAAATAACAATCATAACCTACATATACCTGCATAGCATACATAAAGTTACTTATTTTTTTCTAATGTTTTTGTTTGTTTCGAATAAATTGAAAATGATATATCCTCCGTTTCGAAATTCAGAATAAAAAGATTATTATGGAAACCAATTACTAAACTTGTCATACATGCTGCATTCTATGGATATTCAATTTAGAAAACGAAATTACACAATTTATTGTAGATTGGTATTTTTTTGTACAGTCGGTAATGCATGCAATAACAATTAACTTAAACTATCTTTATTTACAGTAGCATTTGTGTAGACGCAATTGAAACAAATAATAAACCAATTAAAAAGCAATAGAAGTCATTATTAAAGTTTTAGCGAGACAGAAATAACACTGAAATATCTTAACGCATCACACCTATTTATGTCACCTATTTTTTAGCCGACAGACAAACTATACAGAAACCCGTTATCATAGTTTCGAACTGAAAACCTTAATCGTAATTGAATCGATCGAACGCTTTCGGATATACTTGTTTGGACACAAGTTTAAAGTGCTGACAGATTTAACGCCACGAATCGCACGGCGACTCCAGGAGTACGACTTCAACATAGAGCACAGACCCGGTAGAAGTATGCTACATGTTGATGCACTTAGTTGCGCATCGAGAAAAGATCCGGAAGGAAAGACAGATCGCGTCACTAAACGTTTTCGTCGCTAGAGTTGACGCTGACGACTGGCTGCTACCATGCAGCTCTAAGACAAAAAATTGACTAATTTACACCGAATCCTAAAGAAAGAAGCTGACATAAATAAAGAGAAGCAAGTTCACCGAGAATACAGATTGACCCGGAATGCACTCTACCGGAACGTGGACGGTAGCCTGAAATGGTTAGTACCCTAGGACATTATATGGGGAGTAATAAAAGGTTGGCATGACGAGGTGGGACACTTTGGGGTCAAGAAAACGCTAGATGTTGGTTTTCTAAAATGCGAAAAACTATGAAAAACTACCTCTTGCATAGAGTACACTTACCATAAGATGGAAGGCAGGAAGAAGAAAGGGGAGTTGCACAATGTCGAACGCGTGCCAATCCTCTTTCACGCTGGGAATGTAAACCATCTGGGTCCGTTTCCCAAAAGTTTAAAGGACAACACTCATTTACTTGTTTACATAGACAATTTTACTAAGTATATCTATATGGAGGCTGTGAAAAATGCAAGTGCTAAGAATACCAGCAAAGTGTTGTAGAATATCTATATGATGTTCGGAGCACCACGATGCTTAATATCCAATCGATACCGCTTTCACAGCCGTAAGATTTGAAGAATTCTGTAAGACCAATGATGAAATGCCATGTAGCAACGCCAAGAGCCAACGGACAAGTAGAACGATATAATCGAACGATAACGACTACTATAGCAACAGACATGAAGGTGGGTGAGATTGAGATGGCTGTGTTAAGAATATCCAATACGCAATACCAAATACTGTTTGGATTTCAGCCACGCAATGCCCTACCAAATCTTTTATCGTTAACCTCAGAAGACGATGTAGCTTTGGACCGGGAGGATTTTCGAAATCAGGAAGTAAATTGAAGAAACAGAAAACACGATTTCCAAAAGCGATATACTTTTAACTTACAGTGGGAGAACCTTGGAAGTTAAGACCTCTTTTCAAGGAGTTAAACGAAACCTCCCACGTCTTGAACCACGACCGCTACCTTGTCACTGACATCCAAGGTGCAGAGAGGACTCAACGGACATTCCGATCTGTATATTCATATGATCGCCTGGAAGCTTAGTATACCCCGCACGACCCCAGCAAAGGAATCAGGGACGATTCCTCTGACAGTGAGACCGACCGTTAGAAATGGAACACGTTAACCGAAATTTGAACAAACTTTATAAGAAAAAAGTATCGCCTTGGGAAGTTAGAAAGTATTTTCTTCTTTGGAGTTCTGGTAATTTACTAATGTTTTTGTTATTTTGTAGGATTTGTAGTACAGTTGCGTCTGAAAAAATATTTTAATTTTTGAATAATTTTTTCAAGCAAATTAAAACAAAATCGTTACTTTAAGTCAATTGTAAAAAATTAATTACGACACGTCCAACTTTAAAACAGATTCGTCATACATGAATTTTTATTAATCAGCGGCATGCCCCAATTTCTACATAACTAATTTATACACAGCATATGTATCAAAAGACATATATATGCCCATTAAGCTTATTTTGGCCAATTTACTGCAAACATTTCGGCAATTAGTGCTATAAATTTTATTAGTTACAAGGGCCACATTCCTATACAACCGTAAGGCATTTCGTATAGTAAATTAAAGTCGATTTAAGTGATTCGTTAGTTTAACTCTGACGATTCATTTTCTCTGTTTTAGCGATGACCTCTTCTCAGACAGCTGATGAATGACTAATAAATAAACATCCTCTGAAGGACTTTGGCAACATCTTAGGTTACGTTTTTAAACTAAAATAGGTTACAAAACCGAATCAATCACTGTAATTAATCACTAATTGTATATACGCATTTATTTATTATCCCAAAATAATTTGGTATACATGGTAACCTCTGCCGCGTCTTAGCAAAAGCCTTGAACGCGTGGCTGTGAAGATTAAAAGGTATAATACGGAGTTCATTTTCTTTGCAATAAAAACGAAACAAGTAAATAATTTGGAAAAGCACATTTATTTTCTGAATAAACTTCCTTGCCGATGTAAATATTTGTCGTAACGAGCAACGTAAAATTCTACTTCTTTGTTCACTTCAAAGCGCTTGTGGATTAGGAAGGTCCTCAGATATCGAAAGGTGTAAAATCTGGACTGTATAGTGAATTCTTCCCAATTAAATAAGGTAATCAGATCTCAAGTTTGAGCCGCAGTATATGGTGTTGCATTGTTATAAAGGAGTACGACTCCGGCTGATAGCATTCCATGCCGTTTGCTCTTCCTAACTTGACGTATTTTTTTAGGATTTCATAGCATGAAATGAAGATGGCTACGATTAACTGGTATCATTATCACTGTTTATCACAAGTGACAGAATTCCATGAGGAATTTATCAGAAAACGTTGCAATATGCTTCAGGGAGGCCGAATTCCATTGAGTACTATAACTGTTGATACCTACGAAGGTCTGGAAAAATCCGAAATTTCAGTTGGTTACTCTGATTATTGAAATCAACACAGCTGAAACATTTTTTAATAAGAGTATATTTGCTAGTTTCAATTATACCGGAATTAGATATCAACATATTTATTATATTCTGTATATTACTGAATTTTTCAATTGTAGTTAAATTCTAAATTACGTTTGTGTAGCATTTTATATCTCTACAGATAACTGTCTTTACCGTTTATTTAGAGTTTTAGGAAAAAATTTGCGCACGTGTAGATGTAACCTAAACAGAAGCTGTAATGTTTCCTTATCTCTGTATTTTTTTAGAACAAATACCAACGCGTCAAAACATACTTCAAAGTACTGCTTTTACAGGGAGCATGCAAAATAAACGTTGTGAAAGATTGATTTCAAAAATAATTATCAAAATTTGAGAAACTCAATTGGAACTCTCATTTTTCTTAACATATTTCTGTTTTACGCTAAAAATTAAGTAACTTGGCTATATTCCTTATAACTGAAAGTATCACTAAGTTAAAAGCTTCAATTATTAAAAAAAATCTTCTTTAGTTCTTCAAGATCGAAGGAGAATATTCAATACGTTTAACTTATACTGCATGTTATATCATGAAAGATACTACGAGCGCCATCTATACTAAAGTAGAAGAATTCAGAGGTGAAGCGACTGCTCACAAAATAGATTTCTATTGTTAATACAGAATATTGTACAGAAAGTCGTTTACTATAATTATCATGTAATCAGAGATAATGACTAGGTTAATCTCGGCCTACTAGCGCTTCCACGTTTAACGCCATCTATGCGGTTAGGAGGAAACTAACAATAACATATACTAAATTTCAATCGAATAATGCTTAAAAAGAGCATAGTATACGTACAGTATACAGTAACAAAAGTATTGTTACATTATTATGTTGTGCAAATATTGAAAGAAAGTATGTTTGCAATCAAAATCATTTTATAAGATATAAAATATTTGGGAAGGGTATTAAAATAACGCTACTTAATGTGTGATGTATGTATATTTATAATCAAAGTTACAAGATACAAACAGAAGTATCTGGTTAATATTTTTCTCTCCTGGTTTTTGGTGTTTTCTGCATCTGTTTTGTATAAGTTTAGAAAACAGCAAAATGTGAATTTGCCGATTATAGCAGGTAAACATACTTTAGAGAAAACTAGTGGTAATAATTGAGGATGAGGACACTCTGTTTAGCTTCCGATGAAACATATTTAACGAATTTTTACCTTAATTTAACCTATACTGTCATCTGTTATCCTGGAAGAAACTAAAAGAACAGCATTTATAACGAGAATATCGGCCCCCTGTATATAATACTTTAAATGCAGATCAGAGAATGCTAAGAAAGTTGCTAGATGGTAGAAAACTGCTTCTCTACGTCTGAGAAATACAAAAACCAGTTTAATAATAAAATTTTAAGATGTAATAATTGGGTGATTTATTTTTGCATGTTATTATAAATTGCCAAATTAGCTCACTTGTGCTGTTAGTTTAGATACGGCGATAGTTGCCGAGAGGATATTGCAATGTTGAGTTAAAACTCGCTCGAAATGAAACTGATAACGCCGGGTAGGCAGAAACACGAATTTTAATAATTGTCAAGAATGTCTTTATTTTTTATATTTGTATTTTTTATTTCGTATGTACACTAAGGTGACAGAATAAAATAGACACCTACTAATTAAAAAAAGAGATTCTATTCTTGTTATATATACAAAATATTATAAAATTTTTAAATTAGACTAATATTTTGTCGATCCACCTTTACTTGCGTGAAGTGCTGCGAGTCGTCGTGGCATAGAATCTATTAAATGATTAATGGAGTCCTCTGGAATATTTAACCACTCTTCTGTAACAGCTGCCACGAGTTCTTCCTTATTGCTGGTGTTTCGGGGTCGTTTCGCCTTATTTGTCTGGATTATGTGCCAAACATTCTCTATCGGATTCATGTCTGGTGATTGGCCTGGCCATGGTAAAATCCGAATCCCCTGTTCCTCTTTCCATGTGGTTGTTGTTCTTGCTTTGTGGCAGGGTGCTCCATCCTCCATAAAAGTGGCGTCTTCTTTAGATAAAATGGCGTCGTTGAATATCGGTAGTGGTCCTTCCGTTAATATTTGGATATATTTTGCCGCATTTATATTTCCGTCGCAGATTACTAATTGCGAACTTCCACTATACCATATCGCGCCCCACACCATGATGTTCACACCGCCGTATTTCACCGTCTGATGCAAAAATTTGTTGTCCAGTTTCTGTGACGAACGTCTCCATACCCACGTACGACCACTATCACTGAATTAGCAGTATCTGCTTTCGTCTGAAAAAATGACAGACCGCCAAAGTCTTCGGGCTTCGTTCGCATTTTGATTGCCCAAGCCATTCGGCGCCGTTTTTGAAACGCCGTAAGGAGACGTTTATTCTTTGCCACCCTTTTATACATCCCCACACTGTGGAGATATCGCAGAACGATGCGCTGACTTTTCTGTGAAGTTGCCGCAAGCTCAGCTGTACTTTTTCGCGGTTCTCTTAACACTTCGCGCACAAGCACCCTTTTACTTCTTTTAGAAGGTCCGGCACGATCTGGTCTCGGCTCCACTGTTGTTTTTTCCTTGCGTTTAAATTGTGTAATCACACGGTTAACTGTGGACAACGGAATATTAAAAAATTTACTTATTTCACGCTGCGAAGCGCCGCGTTCACGCTGGCCAACGATGCGACCCCGGGTGAAGTCGCTAATATCACTCGAACCTTGTAAGCGAGGCATAGTTGTAACGATACCAAACTATGACGAATTCCTTCCGATACATCTACCCCTACCCTAATGACAAGAGAAAGTTCTTAATTCGTTCTTAGAATTTAGCTGTTTACATATTTATACCGCTTTACCTGGTGTCTATTTTGTTCTGTCACCCTAGTGTATATCCTTTAGTTTGATATGTTTTAATGTGTGTTATTTGATAACTTTGTTACATTCTTATATCGTACAATTTGTATATATTGTCTTCACATGAATCTGCTTCTACCTGTATATATGTCTATGTTAACAAACATGTGGTATCAGAAAATAATATGCCTAAAATACATTTTAAAATAAAATGCTATATTAACGCGCTGCAGCTGCAGAAACTACCTAGGCACTATATGGCAGCAAGCTGAGTACGTAAATCAGATGCCATAACAACGATCATGTGTCGCGTCCAACTACAATACGGCTGCCGGTCTGCCGCCGCTCACTCATCGACTGCGCCATTTGCACAATAGTCGCTTTGTGATTTTCTTTCTATCGCAAGGGAGCTGTGGCAAGGAGCAAGCAAAGTGTAGCCCACGGCTACGCACAAATATTATACGCGCATGGAGGCAAGACAAAGTCTACGAACAAGTTTTATACGTCCATAGGGGCAAGGCAAAGTTTACGGACAAATATTTTACGCACGCAGGCACGAAGCACAGCCTATGGAAACCATAAGGAGAGGCATAAGGAAGAGCTTGGTAGTCGCGAGTTGGGTCCTATTTACGTTAGATGTCCATCAACTATTAATCGCGACAGTCATCCTACTGGGTCTCTCAACTCCTAATATAAGCAAAAATGTAAGTGTGCATACAGCAAACATTCAAGAAAACCGTATCAAAATATTATACAGAACGAAAGTAAACATACAAACGTATACATATAAACATACTGATAATAACAAATTGTTTTATTTCATTTTATATACAGAGAATAAATTGTATTTCGTTTTCAGTTTTTTAATTTATGTACTAAACCGGATCTAAGTTTAATTTACGAAACCTACCAAGCAGTTCACCGGCAATCAGTCCAATAAAATCAATTGGACCCCAACAAAAGTTTCTGCAATAGGAGCCTATATTAATAACATTAAAAAAGCCACTGCCCGCTTTCTGCTTTCACAGGAAGCTTTTAGGTGTTTCTATCATCCAAATTATCTAAAAAAAATCCCTGAACTGATGAGCATTAAATTTCTGAATTTCTGTATTTTTTGCTAACAATCTTCCTTTCCAGAGATAGAAATGAATCAGGCGCAAATAGTTGTATTGTCATTAGTAGATAGACTTGGGATTTTACGCAGGAAACATTTTTCTTTGTATTAACAATATAAAATCAAAATTTAGAATATGTCTCAACTCTAATGAAATAACGAGATTAACAAAATAAAGTACGTATTTCTTAAATATAAATATTAAACTAATGTTCAATACATATATTTCATTTTCGTGCATAAAGTGATTATTCTCACGTTTTCAACATGAATTCTTATAGTCTTGGGGAAATTCGTATAGAATAACCGCCGAATTGTTCAACTATGTATTTTAGTAAAATATTCTTAGACGAAGTTCAGGAAAATATATATCGAAAAGCCATGTAATTTTTCAGCTATGAATCTTATGAGCATTAGATTCTAATAACTGTTACGTTTTAGTAAACTTTCACATAGTCTGTTAAAACTAATAACACATGGGATGAAAAGTCCCGGGCCTAACACATAGATGACGCTAGTTTTATTGCAGTTACCTTTCTCTCAGTTAGTACTAACCTACGGAAGACAGCTGTTAAAATTTCATGATATTCTACTCATTAGTTTGTCAGTTATTGTACTAAGAGTCACGCTACTTTTGTTATTTTCAAAACAATGGATCAAAAACAATTCCGTGTTTTAATTTTACACTGCTTCTTGATGGGAAAAAATACCGTTCAAGCGAAGCAATGGCTTGAAAACTGTTATGGGGACCCCGCTCCATCAGAAACAACAATAAAACGTTGGTTTTCTGACTTCAAACGTGGTCGTAGAGATACCGATGATGCAGAACGCAGTGGACGTCCAAATGAGACGGTAACATCCGAAAACGTAAAAAAAATCAACAAAATCGTTTTGAATGATCGAAAAGTGAAGTTGCGTGAGTAAGCTGACATCGTAAAGATATCAAAAGAACGTATTGGCTTTATATTGCATGAGCATTTGACTATGAGAAAGCTCTGTTCAAAGTGGGTGCCGCGTTTGCTCACTGTTGACCAAAAACAAGAACTTGTTGATGATTCTGAGCAGTGTTTGGCCATGTTTAAACGTAACAAACCGGAATTTTTGCGTCGATATGTGACAATGGATGAAACATGCATCCATCACTTCACTCCGGAATCACAACGATCGTCATCTGAGTGGACAGCAACTGATGAACCTCGTCCAAAGCGCCCGAAAGCACAACAATCGGCAGGAAAGGTTATGGCCTCTGTATTTTGGGATGTGCGTGGTGTAATATTCATCGACTATCTTGAGAAAGGAAATACCATCAACAGTGAATATTATATAGGGTTATTGGAGCGTTTGAAGGCCGAAATTGCAAAGAAACGACCGCATATGGCAAAGAAAAAAAAATTGTTTCATCAAGACAACGCACCGTGTCACAAGTCAATCAAAACAATGGCAAAACTACATGAATTGAACTTCGAATTGCTCCCACATCCACCGTATTCGCCAGATTTGGCTCCCAGCAACTACTGGCTGTTCGCAGACCTCAAGAAAATGCTCGCCGGTAAGAAATTTCGCATGAATGAAGAGGTTATCGCTGAAACTGAGGCCTATTTTGAGGCAAAAGATAAATCGTTCTACAAAAGTGGTACTGAAATGTTAGAGCGGCGCTGGAATGATTGCGTTCCTCTTGATGGAGATTACGTTAATGAATAAAGCTAATTTTGAACCAAAAAAAACGTGTTGTCTGCGTTAGGCCCGGGAGTTTTCAGCCCATGTGCTACTTAAAAAAGAGAGTTAAACTGTAGTGCTTGGATAAACTACATCTCATTTTCTTTATAATTTAGAATTTAAAAAGGGGGGTTAACCGCAGCAGTTAGCTGAATGTCATGCCACTTTCTTCATACTCTGAAACTTTGCAAGCATTTTAATGAGTAATCATTGTTATTGCAGTTTCAGCAAGAGTAAATAGATTATCACAATTCATCAAATATTCGATAGTTTCAGTTTGTCCTGACAATAGTGAAAAAAATTAGTAGCAAGTACATCAAGTGGACTCTTAAATTATATTAATGAACGAATCGAATGGCCTAAAAGTTACGTACGTGGTTCCGTACAGTTCCTTAAAATCTAAAAGTTAGAGAAATGTTTTCAGGTACATACTTTTAACAAGTTTTCTCATCGAAGAAAATAATGTAAAGCATTTAATCATTGACTAATTGTTAATTGATACATATTCAGATAATCTGTTGCAGTTACATACATTTAAATGCAGACTAAATAGTGGTAAATAATAGGAGATTGCATGTGACATGAGGTTATCGAAATAGTTAGGCATTTCTAATGTCATGTACAGAAGCTATTATAGAATTCTACCTCACAATAAAGTGAACCATATATGCATACCTATTCTCAGAGGTTTAGTAAACAATAGCAGGATAATGTGGTGAAACGACGCATCTTTTCAAATGCGTGTACGTAACAAAAACGTATGCATTAAGAGAGAAGCATATTGATATAGTCTAGTGCCGTCGAGTACAAGTTGTCAGAAACATCAATCCTTTAGCAATATCATTATATAACATTTTATTGTTTGTAAGAAAGTGCAATAAGAACATTGTAACAGTAACAAAGACAAATTTCAAATTTGCTTAAAAGTATGTTAAAATTACACAAAATATATAACGTACCAAAATCGATATTGATATAAGTCAATTAAACAAAAACAAAGAAGCTAAACAAATTTTAGACAACTGACACGTCTGAACGTAATAAGTTATAATTGAACATTAAACTAAAACCTTAACAAAATCTCAAGAGTACTATTAAAGAATATTTATTTAAATGCAGAACGAATCAAGGACATAGGTATCGCAGTAAACTCTACCCCACACAAATTAATAATTTATTCGGAACGCAGGGTTTCAAGAGTACGTGAACTCTCATTGTCAACCATTGTTAAGGACTTAACATTGTTTTTTGTATTTTCTAAATTTTTTTTACTATTATGTATTTTATCTTCTTTGCATTATTATTTTCATTTAGAATATTATTTTATTTTCATTTTTATATTTATTTATTTTCATTCTTATATTTATTTATTTTGCTCTCTTATATCCAATTTTATTTTAATATGTATGTACATTACGCATTGTATATGTATGCAAGTCAGCCATTCGCATTACGCTAGCTAAAACTGCCTAATTAGAAATCATTCACTGCAACGTCGTCGGATATGTAATGGGAGTTTTCTTGAAATTTAAGGTACACAAGCATAGGCAGTCGTCTCCCGCGCGACAGTCGAGGTATTAGCGATCGTGCACTCTCGGTCACCTTTCGTGCCTCGTCGTAACGTGT
The DNA here is from genome assembly GCA_023509865.1 of Trypoxylus dichotomus. Classification (NCBI taxonomy): domain Eukaryota; kingdom Metazoa; phylum Arthropoda; class Insecta; order Coleoptera; family Scarabaeidae; genus Trypoxylus; species Trypoxylus dichotomus. The sequence goes on along the minus strand of CM042076.1, from coordinate 53,376,733 downwards.
ACAGTAACGTCGTCGTAAGATTATTGGAGATTTCTAAGCTTTTCTAGTTTTGGCGGGAATCGTCGAGGACGTTGTCTATACATTTATTTCTGGCGGGAGTCATTTGGTAACGTCGTCGGACCACATGTATAGATTTTTAATAAGTATAAATTCTCGATTTTCTATCATCGTACGTCGAGGCTACTGTGTCCATTGTCGTCTATACATATTTTTAGTCTTCAGTTAAGTTTGTGTCGGAAATTATTTTGGTGAGATTGTCGGCGCGCATGTATAGACCTCCTCTACAAGTACGATCACTCCGCTTCTTGCTGACGGTCGTTGCGGCCGCAGCGCCCGTTGTCTTTTGTACGTTTGTTCGGTCCTTGTCGTATCGGGACTTAGAAATTTTTCATTTAGTTGCTCGTCGTAGCGGACGAGTGTCACGGGCCAGTTTTCTTATGTAATGTCGGCATCATCGCTCCGTTTTACTTGTCGGTGCGCAGTTCGCACATTTGCTGGTTACTGCATTTTTCCCTTCTTTGGGGCGCAGTAGTAGAGAGCTAAAGATTGCACATAGCGTAATATTTCAAACGAGAACGCCTGGGTAGCTGTGACATTACTTTTGTATTGAGATCGGCTATTATCGCTACTGTCGCCCTCGGCCAGCCGTTCAAGCTCTAAGAGATAGGGTGGGTTCCCCTATAAATGTGAATATAACGAATGTATTTGGTTCAAGTACAAATACATGCCAATAATACAGGGCCAAGTCCCTTAGGCAAATTTAAAACAAGGAAAGTATATTAGGCTCCCGGAAAGGGACATATAAATAAGCATAGCACCGAGGTGCGCTTATAAATTTACGAAATAAATAGGGTTGGCTCCCCTATAAAAAGGTAGTGGTGCATGCAAACAGATAGAGGCATTAGTACATGCCTCTAACAAAGCTTCAGCGGAAGCATATAAGAGTTTAACCTTTTAAACAGAATTAAGACATAGCTTTGCAACGTACATGCTGAGGCATTACTTTATGTTGCTACCAATGAAAATACATATACAAATGCTAATGTACATTCCATGTATAAGAGAGCTCGAATAACTGCAATTATTGCAAGTATATATATCTTACGTACATCGTACATGTACATAGGCAAGAGTGGAAACCGTGTACACATTTTATTTTTAAATATATTTTTTTTGCGCATGCGCATTGAGTTTCACTGTACAACCTTTCCTCTAGTAAATAAGCGAATATACTCTACAAGTAAGTATTGGTCAAGTAATTCAGGAATTTACGAGCAGGCTACAGCGGCGCTGTTCTTCAAACCAGGAGAACGTAACAACCATGCTACCGACTGTACAGTACAGCAATCGGTTGACAATGAGATACCTATGCATTATACAACCACACAATCCTTGCAACCACTGGAATCAAAGACAGATTAGCAAAAAAAAATAAGGCAATAAGAATGCAAAAAGAAGGTAAACCAATCTCATTTCTTATTTTAATTGCTTTTCTATTCACTAAATATCAAATCATTGAAATAGATTCAATGATTCATGACTTCAACTGGCTCAAATTAAGCTGTGATCGTATGTCTTCCTGCTGTATACCCATTTGCATTTCTGTTAATAAATTATATCTCTGGAGAAAGATTCCTATTCAGTTTCTAAGCGAGGTTTTAAATGTTTTTGATTGGTGAATAATGTTTGGTATCACTTCTACGTTACTTTAAAAAATGTTTAAATTTAGTCGAACCGAAGTACGAATGAGATTATTTCCATCAGTTTGTAGTGATTTTGCGATGGTATATTTTAAAAGCGATCGGACATACCCGAAGTCGGGATTCATACGCGTATGGTTAGTATGAGTATGAATGAGTGCTAATAGATTTCTTAACCGATTTCCGACATTAGAATACACTTAAATAGTAAGTAATTACATTCACTATTTTTAATATTGATAGTTATCGAGCCATGCGCTACTGCGAAAGCATTCGTTTCTGCAGCCTTAGTTTGGAAACTCCTTGGTGATAAGAATTGTACAACAGGTTATCCATATTGTTAAATGTTACACATACAGTGGCAGCATAAATGGAATAAGAATTCTTAGAAATATGGAAACTACTGTTTTTCAATATTCTTTATCGCATCGCTTGAAAATTTCACACTTCGATCAGTAACCCTTAACAAAAGTAATAAACATTGAGACGTACATATGTAGTTTAGAGCAGCGGATTCAGCGAATAGAATAGGAAACCTTAGTATGTACTGTAGAAACGTTAATATATTGTTATTATACCTGCGTATGTGAAGAATACCAAACCTGCGAGCTCGTCGAAAGAAACAATTGCGAATTTCACAGTTGTGAAGTTATCACGTCAGCAAACACGTGCCTACAGTTTCTCTTCTATAACTGTGGAAGTGTGTCATGGTAATTTAAGTTCTGTACTTGAATGGTCTCCCACATACACACCGCATGATAGAGACTGTAACACGTGAACCGAAATCACGTGTAAACGCCCGTACCCTTCCGCAATTACATAAAATACTCATCTCATCTCGTCGATCGAAATTCTAAACGACGCACTGGATTTCGAGGCAAAACCAAATGCATTTAAAGAGCCCGTAGTGTCGCTATACAATCTGTTTCCCATATATATATTTCTTGTTCTTTTTTGTTTCTTCCAATATTTATTAATGAAGCAAAAATATTTTAAATATTTCATTTCCCTAAATACAAGCAGCAGATAAAAGAAGTTGATTAGCAGTCGCATCAGTCCAGTAGCTTTACTTAATAAACGCCTGGAATTTATAAAACGTTAATAGATATAAAATTGTGAAAAATTTACTCAACAAGTATAAATCAATAAAAAATGCAGACGAGCTCTGCTGTGTACCTGCAGCGCTGCATATCTCTCTAAAATTTTTCTTTGAGACGCATCCGTTGCGATGAAAATCTGCTTATATAAAAGAAAGTGAACGTTCTATATCTAACGATATAATACTATTGCAGCATCATTATTAACAATTTGTCCTAGTTGAATAAAAACTTAATTTTTGCTTAATATAGTACTAAATCTTCTCAACATTTTAACAGTTTCATCATTCAAAGTTTATAGCACTCTGTGTACGTTATCAACCACTTGCTTTGATTGGAATAAGGTCAACGGCGTGCTCTGCAATTTACTCATTGCGTTGGCTATTGACGTACGAGGGCGACCTAAAATATTTCCAGAATAGACAAGAAAAACACGGTATTGGTGTGGTCTTTTCTTTTTATTTTTCGATGTAGTCTCCTCGAAGATCAATACACTTTTTCAAACGGTGCCCCAGTCTCTTCAAGCCGTCGGAAAGGTATTCCGGCGGAAGGATGTTTCAAGGTCTGCAAAATAGCTATCTGTAACGGCGATGACCTTCTCATTTGAGGTAAATCTCTTTCCTCCCAGTGATTTTTCCAAATTTGGGAATAGGAAAAAGTCGTTGGGGGCTGGCTCCGGTGATTATGGAAAATGAGAGACTAATTCGTACTCTTACGCGCAACTCAATCAATTTAAACACGACGATACGGGATGAATGTGCATCGAATCGGGTTAGTAAATCGCTGTAGTATTGCCCCGTGATCGTCCTTACCTTCCGCAGATAGTCGATGAGGGTCACATCTTTGGGAATCCCAAAAAATGGTATCCATGACGTTTCCGGGCGACGGAACGGTCTTTGCTTTCTTCGGAGCCGATTTCGCCGGAAAAGTACACTGCTTCGACTGTACCTTGGTCTCCGGTATGTAGTAGTGGATCCATGTCTCATCCACGGTTACGAAACGAATGGAGAAATTAAATAAACATATGGCCAACGCGTTCTTCTGCGATGCCTGTTGCCTATTTCAGAAATCAGATAACACGACATCGTGAATCTTGTCGACCATTTCATCGTTGGTATCGGTTTTTGAGCGTCCACTGCGTGGTTAGTTAGTTACTTGTGCTTGTGCGGCCACGATTGAACTCGCTCATTCAGAAGCTGGTGATCGAAAATGATGGAGTACATCCGCCATGAACCTTTAGCAAGATATTTTGAATTTCCGTGTCCCTTTTCCTAATGATCCAGAAGTGTTTTTTGATTTTATCCATTTTTTGCGAAACCGTCTGAGTTGCTACACAAAACACACTCTTAAACAACAGCTATTGACAGTAGACGTCTAAAGTTTTGACAGTGGCCATAAAAAAGGTTGCCCTTGCCGATCAATGAATCCACTTCACACTTCGTGCGCCATCTCTTGCCGACTCCTGAATCATTTTAGGTCGCCTTCGTATCTATAGTCTTGTAAATCTGGTACAATTGGAAGATTTGAAATTGCATTTGACTTTGTTTAATTGCAGCTCCTCCTTTAGAGTCAAGTTGTAAAATCAATAATTTATTTTTTTAACCAGTTGAAGGTAAGAAGATGCGCCTCTAACCATGTATTCATCGTGTAATAACTACTGTGGAGATTCTGGTACATTGTGAACGAAAAAGCAGAATATCTTTTGGAAGCTTAAGAAAAATTGCTTTCGTCGGTGCTATTAATTCATCCTCATCAACTACAAATCATATTACAAGGGTTAGAGCATGAAAGAGGAACGTAACATGCAGCAAATGAGGACGCGTTAGTAGCAATCATTAATACTTGCTGTTGGGAATTGTTTCACCGCTCACGGGTCGTAACCTCCGTATAAACTTTATTTTTGAATTGGTTGATGACAATTTGCAACAAAGAAAAAACAGGTACAGGTCACTTATATTATTAATAAAATGAAACACTTAAACCCGAGTACACAATGCAGAAGTGAAAGGCTCGAAATAACTATTTAAACTAAAAATACAATGAATTTCTCAGTCTTGAAATTATGTTGTTGCTTACTGACTTCTGAGTGCTCAACTTCTCCTTTACCTGCCTGAAGCTTGCCTTATATATCTTTGAATTCTTCGATTAAATAGTTAATTGATTGGAAATGACGCTAAAACGGTCGAGAAAAGTATGTCTGTAATGTTGAATGTTATTGAATTGTAGTAATTGTAATGTAATATACCTGGTGCGCACGTTAATAACCACAATCACAAGGGGGTTCTAACGAAATAAAAGTTTTAACTCCAAGATAATCAGCCTTCTAATATAATGTTTAATAATGTGAATTGAGAAATGCATACATTAAACCGTAAAACTAATTGCTAGTAAAATCAGAAGGTTGCAAAATTATTAATGGCTACATCAAGTGCCTACCTAAATATGGAATTTTAACTATATGCATATAAATAAGAAGAAAAAGAAAACATGTTAAATAACTTACATCTAAATATTCAGAAAATGTGGAAACAATTGCCTTGGTACAATTTGATTGTTTTGTGATGTGCTAACGATGACATTATTAATTGATTCGCCAATACATTGTTGTACCCTTTTACAAGGATAATTAATATATGCAGGTTCGACGGTTTTTTTTTTGAATCTCTAGTGCCATTTATAGTTAACTAAATTGTTTTATGTTTTGCTGTGGATTTAATATTACTCTCAAATTTTTGGATACAGACGGCAAATGTTTTTGTAGCGTTCTTGACTTGAAGGAATTACTTTTTCGATAACCGACGAAAAGGTACTTGACTAATTTTCACAAACTGTATATTGCACGTTCATTGTGAACCTATTCATGAGCAAATTAGGAACCAACATTAAAAAAAACAGATATTTCCCTAGAATTTGGTTAAGGGTCGTAGACGACATATTCACTGTATTTGATACCAATGAAGAGTATACTCAAGATTTCCTGTCGGAACTAGCTTCAGAATTACTATGATGAAGTTTACAATTGAAGAGAAAATGAACAATCGGCTTCCTTCTCCAGACACCTTCGTCATACGAAGAAAGTCCAATAGATTACGGCTATTCATACCATTACGTACAACCGAAAAATGTCAGTGATCAATGTCTCTGTTAATAGACTCGTTAAATTTCCCTTCAGTAAGAGCAGGTACGAAGAAGAACTAAAATACGTTAAAGATGTAGCCAGGTACAATGGTTTCTCTTTTACGGATGTGGACCGTATTTTACAAAAAAAAATCAATATAAATATCACCTCCGAAATTCCACGACTTTGACACCTACAGACACCGGTAATAAGAAGTTCATAAAGCTATATGAGTAAATTTTCTGTCAACAAAATATGAATATATCTCTAAAAAAAACAGTTTGAAAAATCTTCTAGGTAATCCCAAGGATAAACCGGATCTGATGAAAAGGTCTGGAATTTACCAAATCGCTGTGGATATAATAGTGAACTAAAAAAACCTTAAGCTACTTAAAAATGCAAATTCCTATAGAGAATTCGACGTACACGAAACGATATTCATGAAAAAGAACAAAAACTTGTTGAATAGGGAATTATCCCAATTGCACACTCAGGTGTGATACATTTTCATTACCTCCTTTCCAAAAAGATACAATATAGTGGGAATAATAGGTTGTAAAAGCTGGTAATTCGTTAAGCCTGGGTAGGAAATATGTACATGCTCATGTGCCCTTGAAATGTTGCGTTCCGAATAAATTATTAATTTGTATGGTGTGGAATTTACTGCGATACCTGTGAATTATGCAACCACACAGTCCTTGCAATAGCGATATATACACGCACTAAATTTGAAGATTAAAAAAGTATTGCTACAAACTAAACGCAACGCTTGCGTAACTTGATATTTTATGCCTGAGAAATTATGAAACCCTTTTCTTTGTGTTAGCAAACAGTTGATTTCAGGCTTTTTTGCATACTTTTGCTATTTCCAATTCATTTGCATACGGGTATCTATAGGTAAGCCAATAAACAACCACGAACCACAGCCGCTGCTCATGTATTAGATATAACTAACCCAGGTGTTTGTCGGTCTCAGATTGTCTAACTTCCGCGCTCGAACGTTAGTGTTACACAAAATAAAATTGGAAAACTCTAATAATCATGCTCTTTAAGAGTGCCTTTAATTAGTGCTGGCTTTTAGTTAAGTGCAACTTTGATGTAGATGGTCTCATAAAGGGAAAAGTTCGTGCGCCTTTGTAAAGGAAATTGTTAGTGTCCGTTTACGTTGTACCGGTGGAAACTTAGCGACCCAAAGTTACCAGCTCGTTTTCCGGAAACACTTGCACATCTACAGGCGTAGGTGTAACGGAATTAAAAAGTGACTTATACTTAAAACGAAATGGTAGATATAACCACATACATTTAAAATCGAAGAACGTCTTCTGGGCGGCCCACCAGGGGAAAATTATTCTCTAACAAATTTCTAACTTCATAAGCCATATACAGTGAGTTGAATTACAATCCAAAAATATTGAGAATAAAAGAGTATAAATTTCAAACCGATATATATGTATATATATACATATATATTCCTGTATCACAGACAACAATTATCAATAGAATCATTTCCTAAGCATCTGCAGGGATGAAAATGCCCCCCGACACATAAAAAATCCTGTGTCAATATACGATCCAGTATCAATTTGTTATCCTATAGGGATTATGGATTTTCCCATATTATACACAGCAACCACCAACAGAATCTCTTGCAAAAAGTCCGCAGGGGTGAAAACGTCTGCTGAGGCTCAGCAATGAATTCCGTTGGTGATTGCTATATATAATACCGGAATATTCTTAATCTCTACAGGGTATGAAATTGATAGTGGATTGTGTGTAGACGCGGAATTTCTTTCATGCTTTGGGGCGCATTTTCATTCCCTGGGCGCTTAGCAGGGGATTCTGTTGGTGATTGCTGCATGTAACAACGGAATATTCATAACTTCTATAGGGTAAAAAATTGATACCGGGTCGTGTATAGACGCAGGAATTTTTTTATGCTTCGAGGCGCATTTTCATCCCCGAGTATGCTTACCAAAGGATTCTGTTGATAGTTGTTGTCTGTACTATAGGAATATATATATATATATATATATATATATATATATATATATATATATATATATATATACAGTAGTACCCGGTTATAACAACTTCGGCTGTAACGACACTCCTCTTTTAGCGTCAAATTTTAAGCGGTCCCGTGCTTTACTATTCAAACGTACAGGGAAAACCCTGGTTTTAGCGTCAATAACCCTTAATAAAAAGACAAATATTTATCACTTGAGGTATGTATTTATATTATCATTTATGGCTCAATTCCCGGTATTTGCCTAGCCTGCAACCGACCGTTCTGGGATTCCAAGAATATTACCGTTCGTTGAATTAAGATTTCTTGCAATTTGCCTAGCCTGCAACGTTCGACCGTTCGGGGATTCCAAGAATATTACCGTTTCTTGCAATGCGCCAGGCAAAGGTCGTAATAAATTTCCTCAGTCGGCATTTGAATCGTTTGAGTGAACATCGAGATTTCTTTATCGAAAATGTCAGGTTTAAAGCGAAAAGTTTAAGCGTGAACGACAAAGTCGCGATAATCAAAGCAGTCGAAAGTGGAAGGAAGAAAGCGGACGTGTGTCGCGAATTTGGGTTAGTTAGTTCTACGATTTGTTCAATTGTGAAAAATAAGAATAAACTCATGAATACCTTTGTGAAAGGGAAAGAAAAGTAAATAAATAAAAATTCGATCGTGCGAAAAGGTTGAAATCGATGAAGCGCTTATTAGGTGGTATAAGCAATGTAGAAGTGCAAATTTACCCATTAATGGACCACTGCTTATGTAAAAGGCCGAAGTATTTGGAAGTTTATTTGGAGACACAAATTTTAAGTGCAGCAATGGGTTTGCTGGAGCGTTTCAGACGGAGACATTCAATAGCGTTCGGAAAAGTGAGCGGTAAAGCGAAAAGTGTTAATATGACAGAAGCAGAGACGTGGCCAAATGAAGTGTGGCCTAAATTAAGACAAGATTATGAAGATAATTTACAATGGCGACGAAACGGGAATTTTTTATAAACTTCTTCCAGATAAGACTCTGAAGTTTAAAGGCGAAAAATGTGTAAGCGGTAAACTAGCCAAAGAACGGTTAACTGTGTGTGCTAATATGACCGGTACGGAGAAACGTGAAATTCTTGTCATAGGAAAGTCAAAAAAGCCACGCTGCTTCAAAAACATAAAAACACTCCCAACAAATTACTGTGCAAACAAAAGAGCATGGATGTCTTCAGAAATCTTTGAAAATGAAATTCGAAAATGGGATAAAGAACTTGCGGTTAAAGGTAAAAAAATCTTGCTTTTAGTCGATAACTGCCCAGCACATCCATCATTAGCCCACTTAGAAAATATTAATTTGGTGTTTCTGCCCCCAAATTGCACTTCATCCTTCACACATCCTTCAACCAATAGAACAAGGCGTAATAAGAAGCTTAAAATGTTTTTACAGAAAATTTCTTCTGCAGAAAATTATTACGGGTATGGACAAGAACGCACCATGTGCAGTTTTACTTTTCGACGCGTTGGACGTTTTAGAGAAGGCTTGGCGTAGTATAACCTCTGAGACTATAGCAAACTGCTTAGTCATTCAAGATTAAGGAATAATCCAGTTTGTGACAACTTAAATGAAGATGACGTTCCGTTATGTGAACTTATTAAAAAGTGGCAGCAAAGTCAGAGTGACGAAAATCAGTTCTGTTTCGACGATAGAATGGATATAGAAAAACAGTTTTGGGGTGCGAAAACTGTGCAACGGAAAATTACAGATTTTCTTCGTTAGACAAACAAGTTAGTATGTACCTACTGTAAGGTTATATGGTTAAGTACATTAAATTAATTAAATTCACATATGTATCTGTTTACCACCCGTAATATTGTTTCCCACCAATTCTTCTATGTAAACATGGAACTTGTAAAAACACCGCCTATAGCGTCACCTTGTTATGGGGTCAAAAAATTCGCAGTGCCGTGACTGTCGTTATAACCGGGTTCTACTGTATGTAGATATAATATATCGGTTTGAAATTGATACTCTATTATTTTCAATATTTTTGGATTGTCACTTAACTCATGATAAAGGAAATATACTAACTGAGGAAAAGGAGATAATGGAAAAATGAAAACAGTACTTCGAAGAACTCACAAAAATCAAACAAGCTAGATATATAAGAGAAAGGAACCAAATACCAAAAAACGACAAAAAACGTATCACACCAATAAGCCATGAAGAAGTCAGAGAACTAGTTAGCAAACTAAAACTAAGAAAAGTGGCAGGGGAGGATGGAATAACGGCTGAAATGATAACATATATAAAAGGCAAAGGTAAAAATGAACTATTTGACCTCCTAACAACGTCATAATAAAAAAGAAATCCCCAAGAAATAGACTATGGAAATAATTATGCCCATATACAAAAAAGGAGACACAAAAGAATGCCCAAATTACAGAAAAATAACGTTAACAGGTCTTCCAGGAAAAGTATTGACAAGAATACTTGGAAAAAGACTCCGAGAGAAACTGGAAACAACATTAGAAGATAGTAAGCATGGATTTAGAAAAGCAAGAAGCACCCAAGACTTAATATTTTTAATTAGACAATTAGGAGAAAAGCTAAAAGGAAAAGGAGAGGACATACATATATGTTTTATAGATCTTATAAAAGCTTTTGATAGGCTAAGAAAAAGAACATGTATGGCAGATCCTAGAAAGAAGAGGGCTAGAGAGAGGAGTATACAATATACAAATAACAAGAATAATGTCAGAACCTCCAACGCAGAATCAGCTGAATTCGAAACCCAAATTGTATTAATGCAAAGATGCGTATTAAGTCCATTGTAATTCTCTATATTAATAGATAGCGCTATTAAAAAAGCCCAACAAAAAGAAAAAAAATCTGAAAGTAGGAAAGTGGAAAATTATTTCAATTAATGTACATGAACTAATGTTTGTAGATGATATGGTATTGATAGTAGATTCAGAAAAGACACTACAACCAAACTTGAAAATATACCAAGAAGAACTAAAAAAGGTTAAACATGGTGATAAATTCGTTTGAATCAAACACAATGATAATAGCGATAGAAGAAAAAAAACATAACATCAGAATCGAAGAAACAGCCTTGGAACAAGTTAAAAAGATACATCCACTTAGGAACAGTCATTGCAGACAGCAGGAGGATAGAGAAAGAAATAAATGAGGAAATAGGGAAATCCGAAAAAATATATAATACATTTAGAAATACATTTTTAGATAAAAAAGAAATACCAAAACAAATAAAGACAGAAGTCTGTAAGAGTGGTCAGCCCAACACTAAGGCAGCGAGTCATGGACCACCATGAATAGAATTAAAAGTCACAGCTATGGAAACGAGATTCCTAAGAAGAATAGAGGGAGTAACAAGGAGAGACAAAATTAGAAACACGAGAATCACCAGTAGTCTAAATATTAGCCAAAGCAGAGGGCAAAAACAGAATAGGTAGAGCCGGAAACACATGGAAAGGACAAATGTATAGAACATTATAAAAAAGAAGTATGCGATGTATCGAAGCCAAACAACTGACACAGAACAGGAAACTGTAAAAGACAAAAATAAGAGAATGGCGCCTGTGCATACGGCTGTTAAGGTGAAAATGTACCTCATCTCAGAGGTTTTTGTAAAATTCGCGCACCCAGCACGCAGTTCCACCCTAGTAACACGGTCCGTAGGGATTAGATTCCCAAGGACGGGGCTAGCGATTGGAATATCCCCCACTCTCGACTCAACGATGGTGTTCGCGCACTAAACAAAACAACAGAGCTTTGGGATACCCGGTATGTGATATATTCAATAGCGATGAAACAGTACTTCATATATTTGGTTTGTTATACAGGGCGAATAAATAGCACAGTTCCATCAACTAAAAAATGAAATGTATTGAATTAGTAGTGGGTTAGTAGGTTGCATTTGGATGAATTTCGATAAAATCACGATTTTTGTAGATGTGTTACATTTTAGTTGCAATAAAACACACTGTGCTGGTCATTGGGAAATGTTACTGAAATAATACTTTGCGGTTTCTGCCATTGAAAGAAAAAGGGAATTTTTTGTTTAGATGTTTGTCAGTCAATTCAAGAGCCTGGCCAATTTTAAACTTGTAGTTTGCTTTTTATAATCACCTACACCTCTATATTATTAAAAGGTTTATATACTTTCCTTTCACAGTAATGTAATAAATTAAATGGTTTCGTGATTAATTACATTGTAAATAAACTATACTTTTTCATGATAAACTGTCAACGTGGTGTGCAAACACGACACGTTGAATATGCTAAATGATTAATGTTTGCAAATTTTACCGATTACCGATATTTCGAGCGCAAATGTGATAATATTTACTTTATGCAACAACCTGCATCGATTAAGTGAACAGTTGTTAAATATGTGCATTAGACATTTTACGATAACGTTAACCTTTCCGGTATTCGTAAACCATTACCGACACCTACGATTTGCATACGCAATTTTTGTGTACATTGGTGCGTTCGTGTATATCTTAACCATGTCCAAGCAGTAGATTTACTTTAGGCTTACTTATCGTTGTACGTTTTGCCTGTTCCAAAGATATGAAAAAATGAACGTAGCGCATGAGAACAAATATTACAACAATTACAACAATTTGCTAAATGTTTATTTCAATCTCGTCTTCCGTTGTCATTGATTTGAGGCTATGCACGACATCATACAAATTGTACTCATGATTTCGAACGGAAGATACTACGAGCCTCTCTCCATTTCAAATGACCCACTTAATGAAGCTTTAGTTTCCTTGAGAAACCAATTAAAAAGAAATTATGTACCAATTGAACTGGATGATGGATTCTGAACCTGTTCTCAATTTAATTATATGATTGAGACTTTTTAACGAGTATATTAATACACCTATTTACGTAAAATTTTTCTAGAAGGTCATGCTTTTATATTCACAAGTTTTAATCGTACATATTACGTACAGTAACGACAAATTTAATTAAATTATAACACAATATTTCAGTAATATTCCGAAATATGTACATAAGCCAATTTTGTTTGTTTAATTCCTCAAACAAATTAAAACAGTACAAACAATAATTACAATTCGCATAGTACATACGGTATTGTATCAGAAAGAGTAAACGTGAAGCTGAAAGAATTAAACTTAATTATAAGACCAATAGGTGAGTCGTACGGCGAAACCATATTATCCAATATACATACATAATTCAGCCATCACTCCAAAGTAAAGTTTATTTGTTTCTACTTCAATATACGCAGCTTCCTCATTATTTAAATGAGCTGAAGCTTAGCCATACGTTATTTTTTGAAGAAAAAAAAGGGTGCCTGCCCCATATTCGTTCCGTAATAACTATGGAGCGTAGTGCTATGGGAAAGAATCTACGTTATTTCATACATAAATACGAAATATATTTAGCCTTGTCAATCATGTACATATATTTATACATGCGAAAAAAGAAAATAGATGTTATCAACTTATATGTAAAAAATGTCATCTACTGAACATCAAAGTAATTACTATTGTGTATATTGTTCATAATTAAACACATCTAAAACAAATTTTCTACCAGCATATAGTTATAGATGGTGTCCCAAAAGTCCTTAAAATAAAAAGAATATAATAAAATAATGCCTAGATTGATTCAATAAATGTTTAAAGTACAAGCTTTGGGAATTTATTTCTTAAAACTCATATCTTCTAAATTGAGAAGTCAATTGAAAAATGGAATTAAACTGAGCACATTTTCGCGTAATAATTTTTTATAATTTTCGAAGACACTTGTCTCAATAAGAATACCCCGTCGTAAGTTCGCACACAACAGGCAAGATAATTGAATTTTCAACGCAACAAAACGTCGACTTGTTAGATCATTATAAATCCCAACGATTTCTTTACTTTTCCGAGAAACAAGAAAAGACTGAGTGCTCAGAGGTTCCAGTGGCCAGAAGGAGCAGTCAATGCCTTCAAGAATGAGCGGAATAATTGCATCCAGAATTGGTTGGAGCGCATTTATCTCCGTGGAGAATACTTCGAGAACCAATAAAGTCTTTAAAAGCTATCTACCCTTTTATTCTAGCTCTATATGCAAAACTTAAAACACAATACTCGTATATCATAGTTTATCGAATCTCTTGCTCAGTTCGAAATTTAGTCTTTTGTGCAAATTACACATAACTAAGACAGAGTAAAAGCGATTATGAATAATAAACTACATATTATATACATTTTAAAAATATTTTGAAATATTTCTGCTGATGGAATATGCAATATATATTTTTGGCTAACCATATGTGTATCTCTTTATAATAAAATGAAATGTAGTCGAATTTACAGAGCTTTTTTCAGAAAAGTAACTATGAATTAAATATCTTCAAAATCGGTTCGGAAATCACCCACTGTAGAGAACTTCCTAAATACTGATTAAAATTTGTCATCGTACACTTACATAATACCAATAATAAGTATATTACATTTCACAAATAAACTAAAACGACTAAAATGACAACACGCCTCTACATGCAGTTTATATTTTTTGAAAAATCGGTTTCAAAGTTTCTAACATAAATTTATATAATAACACTGATTAAGTTGGAATATCATACTTTATAAAGTTATTTGAAGACCATTTTGCTACTATAAATCTGAATGCTTGAATATTTAAAACTTCGGCAAGAGGACATAATTTAAATATCTTTCAGGTTGCAGTTTTCCTGATGCTATGTTAATTGGATTAACTCACCTACTTAAGAGAGATTGCTACATAAAACCAGTTATTAGTTAGTACTTTATTTTACACGAATATTTATGTTTAAAAACATATTTAAACAACTGTAATTTCTAATGATAAACTCACAGGGTTCTCTGGACTAGCGGTCAAGACGCTCCCCCGGGAAGGGAGAGGACGCGGGTTTGAATCGTACAGGAATTGACTTTTTTAGAAAAACATTTTTAAATACGTTGGTAATTTTAAGGAAATTGTAAGTTATTATTACGAGTTTGTCAACGGAAGTTTCATATTAATTTAACACATTTCCATATTTTGTTTTCAAAATTAGAATGTTTCGTAAAAACATTTTCTGGTCAAGTAATATTTATAAACAATCACACAGATTACATACACAATAGAATATAATCACATTACAATCAGTTTCATCTATAACCAGTTATCTACTTCACAATATACGCATTTATTTGCACATTATTAATATAAATAATATTGACGCTAAGTTAAACCGCTTTCAACATTTAGCGATATTTCCATTGACAAATTATATGGTATAACTCGAGCTTATTCTATTTCTTGGGATGAAACTATGGGATTCATGGAATAACAAGGCTTTCGGTTTATACCATTGCTATACGAGGGCGACCTGAAATGTTTCCGGAATCGACAAGAAAAGCACGGTGGTTTTTTATTTCTATTTTTCAACGTAGTCTCCTCGAAGAACAATACACTTTCTCAAACGGTGCTCCAGTCTCTTCTCTCGAGCCCCCTGGAAGGTACGATGCTTTGAGGTCTGCAAAATACCCATCCGTAGTCATAATGACATCCTTATTTGAGGCAAATCTCTTTTCTCCCAGTAATTTTTTCAGGTTTGGGAATAGGACAAAGTCGCTTGTGACTACATCTGGTGAATATGGAGGATGAGAGACTAATTCGTAGCGCAACTTATTCAATTTGGATACGATGATGGGGGATAAATGAGCCGGTGCATTGTCGTGGTGGAAAAGCACTTTTTCTCTCTGCGAGGCCATTTCTTCTTCAATACTACATCGAATCAGGTCAATAAATCGCTGTAGAATTGCCCCGTGATTGTCTTTCGCTTCTGCAGATAGTCGATGAGGATCCCACCTTGGGAATTCCAAAAAATGGTCGCCATGACCGTTCCGGCCGATGGAATGGCCTTTGCTTTCTTCGGAACCGATTCGCCCGGAAAAGTCCACTGCTTTGACTGTTCCTTGGTTTCCGGTATGTAGTGGTGGATCCAAGTCTCTCTTACGAAACGCATGAAGAATGAAATTGGATTGCGTTGGATCCTGGCCAGACTCTCCTATGAAACAGTCACCCGATTTAGTTTTTGCTCCGGTGTGAGCAAACGCGGTATCAATCGCGCCGAAAGCTTTTTCGTACCCAAAATTTCGTGTAGTAAATGGCTAACACGTTCTTCTGAAATGTCTGTTGTCTCTGCCATCTTTTTCAGCTTCAATCGGCGATCGACTAACACGACAACATGAATCTTGTCGACTATTTCATCATTGGTAGCGGTTTTTGGGCGTCCACTGTGTGGTTCGTCACTTGTGCTTGTGCGGCCACGTTTGAACTCGCTCACTCAGACGCTGATGGTCGAAAATGGAGTACATCCGCCATGAACCTCTAGCAAAATATTTTGAATTTCTATGGCCGTTTTCCCAGCTATCCAGAAATCTTTTATCACTGCACAAAATTCAATTCTATCCACTTTTTCGAAACCGCCTGACTTGCTACACAAAACACACTCTTAAACAACAACTATTGACCGTAGACGTCTGAAATTTTGACAGTTGCCATAAAAAGGGCTACTCTTGCCGACCAATGAATCCGCTGCAATCTTTGTGCGCCATCTCTTGTCGATTCCGGAAACATTTCAAGTCGTCCTCGTAGGAAGTATGATTTTCACCATTAAATTTATTACTACAATTTTATTGTCCACACATATGCAGTCGGTTTTTACAGTATACTACCTCTTGCTAGCTTTTGAACAACAAAGAATTAGCTTATTATAGTAAATATATGAGTTTTTATTTTGTATAAACTAACGTGTAATGTTATTGGTAGTTTACTTCGACTTCAGGCGGCACCGGAAGTGTAGCCAATTCTGTTATCTTAAATAGGCTAACAATTTGTACCAGAACTACATCAAATAAGGTCTGGTGGTACTAACAGCAAAAATTGTATTCAGCCAAAATTAAGTCCAACAAGGTAAATAACTTGTAACAATTAACAAAACCGGAACGAATAATAGAATGGGGGCCAAAAGTAGAAATATGAGAAAACAGTGGTTAGAAACAGTAAATAACAAAATAATTTACTTTACTAGAATTGAGATTTGGATAGTATTCACAGATCGACAATTTGATATCACCGAAATTTTCTTTCTAGACGACCTTACATAAAAGCAAGATGAAGTTGTCAATTATTGGTGAATATCCTTATATATTTTTCTTAAATTTTAATATCACTGCATACATTTCATTATGAGCGTTCAAAAAACAAACGTAGAGTGTCCTATTTAGGGGTAGAAAGTTGAAACATTTCAGGTCGCCCTCGTAATTCATTGTCCTGTGCCACTTCGCGTAATTTCCTTTGCTAAAAAAAATTATTCTGTGCTAATCATTGACTCACTCAATTATTTTTCATTAATGATTGATTGTCGCTGCTACATTCGCACACAGTCCCTTTCTGTAATCCCTGTTACTTTTCTTAAGAATCTAATTCCAGTAGTTACGAACTTGCTTTTATTATCTTTTATTAAACTCCAGGATTTACTCCTACCCACGATGGCTTGTCTGATAACTTTCTGGTATACTTGTATTTTTATTTTGGTGTCTCTGTCTTTTCAAAAATGTATTTCTTGGAGAATTATATCTTTCAGCTTTTCTGATTCTCTGGTTTATATTTATGATTGTGCCAAGATAGTTGAAGCTTGAAACCTATTCCAGTATTTGTACTGGTATACTGATTCTGTTTTCTTTCTTTTGTGGATATTATCATAGTTTAACGTTCTTTAATGCTTAGTTCTAAATTTATGTGTCTTAGCTCCTTTTTTTGTTATAAATAGTAGTTCTTGCTGTGAATCATTTTTCATCTTGAGCAAATTTTATATAAACTAAAATTTATGTTTTGAATAAAATGTCAATTATGGTATTCAATTTCAAATAAATAAATTGGCATGGACCCCTGTTATTATTGGAAACAAGAACTCGCTAAATTCTATTTTAATTGAATTAGTTTTATTGATACCCCACACAGAAATTTCGCGGAGTAAGATGAGATGGAGTTACAAATTTTAATACGAGAGTTGCCTTTTAAGTTTTCTATATAGAGCTGGATTAAAACAGTAGATAATCTTTAAAGACTTTATTGTTTTTCGATGTATTCTCCCAGAAGATTAATGCACTTTTTCACGCGCTCGAACCAGGTCTGGAAGCAGTTATTCCACTCCTTTGTTCGTACAGCCAAAATTGCGTTTTTGAAGGCATCGACTGCTTCTTCTACTCCAACGATGCCTCAATCTTGCGATAATTGAGATAATTGAGATAATTGTCTTCGAAAATTATAAAAGATTGTTGCGTGAAAATGCTCTTGGTTTAACTCCAACTAACTTGCCAACTTTGACAGTTTGCTGTAGCTGCAACGCTGATTGTATCGCACTGAAACTTTGGATTTAGGTTAACTAAAGACGGAGGTTAATTTTTAGTACTAACATTCTATTGGCGGCACCCTCTATGTCTCCGTATGCAAAACTTAAAAGACATCCCTCGTACTAATTGAAATTATTTCCTTTAGATCTTAAACGAACTTCCAGGAGGTAGAACTTCGTGAAAAAAAAAAACCAAAAAAATCAGTTTTATGAATATCAGAAATGGCAAGAATAGATTTAGTTGTTAAACCTGCATGAATCCAGGAACGGTGTAATTTGAAACAGAAATCCTCACCTCTAAAGAGATTCACCGAGGAAGTTTGTCAATTGCTCACTTGCCCATGTCATTTTTACAAGCCAGAGTTTTTCAAACAATTAAAATTGTTTCAGTAAATGTAGAATCAGTCAATGTAGTATTATATTGGATCATTATAATTCGTATCATTACAGGAGCTTAGGTGGTAGTAGGTTTAACGCCATATTTCTTGTGTGTACTAAGACACCAAATTTGCAGATTTTTCCAATTATTTCCCAATTTTGCGGTCATAAAGAGTCCAAACTAATAACGGCAACGTTAGAAAAAGACTTCAACTAAACGTGTAAGTTAACATCCCACTTTTGTTAAATTGTATTAAATACAGAATTTTGAAGGTTTCTAATGGAATGAATATTTGGATTTCCAATTAAATTTAAACCAATTGTTAGTTAACTAACCTGCTAAATTGTTGAGTGTATAAAAGTCATTGTTTGTGTTATACGACAAAAGTCATTTGCTTTACGAAGACGTCTTCCAGATAGTGAACGGGATACGAATGGCTTCCGTGAAATATTGAAATCAAACGTCGCAGCTCCAATCGAATACTACGACAATAGAAACCGAAGTTGTGTGTACTTAGTAAAACCCCACAAAGCGCTACATACTGCTAGAAGTAAATTGCGAACCGGTGGTCGTTGCAGTTAAACTTGAATTACAGTGATATTCAAGGTATTTCTGGATTTGCAAGTACAACGATTGATAGCTTCTCTCGTTTGTATTTGTAAAAAACACATTCCGATAATATGATGCGTTGTAATATACTTTAATATCGCCAATTAATTACTTTAATTAGATTCAAAATATAACTCTTCCTTTGAGTCATATATGTAAACCATTTTCACAGTCCTCCTTCCAATTGATGCTATGCTCTTACATTGTTCATAATTTGTTCTGATAATTCCCCCTTACCCGAAGATGTATATCATCCTAGCGTCGCGTTTACATTCCTTTGTAATATGATCCGTACCGATGCAACATTTTGCATCAACTCATAATATCAAAAAATGAAGAAATAACTTTAACAAGGCAAAGTATACATCGACATATAGCTGTTTTCTTAATATTGGCTAAATTTTTCTGCTAGATTAAAATAATATGAATGATGTTGTAAACGCGATTTATGTCGTCCACTTTGGATCAATATGTACCTATCAAAACTAATCCCAATTTTGATTATCGCTCGTGGTTTTAATCTAGAATATCATTACTATAAAGCTGACCACTGTAATCACAAGAAATTGCGAAGTGTCATCAAAAAACGCATGCACTAAAAAGATCTCTAAGGACACCTCATTTACATTCTCCCCGCTTAGCGGGGTTCAACAAAAATCTCCAGTAAACTTCACGATAACAGTATCATCTCTATTCCTCATATTGTTCATACACAGCTCCCTTATTTCTAACAATCAACTTGGTTTTATCTATATAGACTTTGCCATATCTTCCGATTGCATCTACCACGAAATACTACTCAACAAACTGGATGATTGTTATTCTATCCGTATTGAAGCTGATATAATCTTACCTAATTCAAACGACACGCCATGTATCATACAAGGGATATATTTCAAGGAAATTACCTTAACGTCGTGTACAGTACAGGGTTCTAACTTACAACGATTTTTAACTGCGTTGTACGAGGTGGGCGCCATAAATTCTCGGCATGATATAGAAAAAAGAAGCTTGGAACAATATAAAAAATTTTATTTTTCAATGCAATCCCCCTAACTTCTATCCATTTATTACAACGATTAATTAAATATTCGATACTCTGGTAAAAATAATCTGAAGTTCTTCCGTCAAAATGTTCTACAACAGTTGCTTGCAACTCACTGTCGTCCTTAAAACGACGTCCTCTAAAACCTTTTCTTTTAAATTAGAAAACAAATAAAACTCACAAGGAGCCATATCCAATTATATGGTGGATGTTCATAGTTGTATTGCGCTCTTTAAAGTCAATTAGCAAAATGCCCTCACAATCCCAGAATATTATGACCATCACCTTTTTCGTTAATTGAACGACTTTGGCCTTTCTGGAACGTCGCCGCTATTCCATGGACTCCCTTTTCGATAGAGGATCGTAAAACAGAACCATTGCTTCATTCCCTGTGACAACGGACTCTAAAATTAGTTTTGGGTCGTCTCCACACATGTTTAAAAACAACCGCGCACATTTGACTCGACGTTCTCGTTGGAAACCAGAAAGAAGTCGCGGTATCTTGCACTAATTTTATTCATACTCAAATGGTCATCAAGAATTCGGCAAATACTTGTTTCGGATATGTTTGTTATCACTGCTAATTCCTTCACTTTTAAACGGTAATCTTCTAGCACTAAATATTCAATAATTGATATTTGCTGATGCGTTATCACTTTAATTGGTCGACCCGACCATTCAGCATTTTCCAGGCATTCTTGCCCAATACGGAAACATTTTGGCCACTTTTTACAGTAGAATAGGATGGGGATAGATCACCGTAATCGCCGTCTAAATGTTGTTTTTGTGATTAGGCGTATGCCTTTCTTTTGATAAAAATTTGATGACCGCGTGGTACTCAATTTTCATTATTTCAGACATTTTCATGCGCTAGTCATGTTGGTTGGTTGGCTACTAAAAACTATTACTCTTAGAACCGTCGTATTTGTAGCGTGGACCTCACGTATGTGCATGCATGCCTTGACGGAGCTTGAACATGCTCGCAGTCGTCTCAGGCCGAGAATTTATGGCACCTACCTCGTATGTCAATGATTTACTTCTTTAACTAGATTGTCCTATACTTACGTTCGTTGACGAAATAAAAATATATTTTTAAATTTTATTTCGATATCTCTATTAATAACTTTTGCAAACTTCAGCGTAATTTGGTGGTGTTGGTGGAGCAATACAAAAAGTTTAATAGAAAATTCCAGCTCGAAAAAATTCTGTGTAGTCGCTTATACCCGTTCTCACTTACCTTATATAGTTGGCTATATTCTAAAGCGCAAAACCAAATTTCGCGCTCTGGGAGTATTGTTTGACTCCAAATTTGACATATAGTTAAGCACATCATTCGAATGTGTGCTGAAGTTTACAAATTACTATGTTTCATTTTTTAATTCGGAGGAGTAAAATGAAAAGACGCGTTTAGACGATGGAATTTTTCAAAGTTACTTCTTGGCGGTTTTTTCTTTGAAACTAGCTATGATTTTATATAAATTGTAGTTACGTAATTAATTATATATTCATTACAAAAATAATTAATCAATATCGCTAGTGTAATTTTGGCCGAAATCTGATCAACAATTAGCCTTCTTTTTGGCGCTTCAATTCAAAAACACTCCTCTTAACTAAAAAATAGAGTATAGGTTTCACAGTGCGTATTCCAAAATACTTCAATTACTGTTCAATCACTCAAGTAACTATACTTTTCTCTCATGATAAACAACTTTGAATATGTTTCACTGATTTGGTATTCTCTATACCTCGGGTATATTAGTCAAACGACCTAAATTCTTGAAATTTATATCTTTTGAAAGTACTGAAGTTCTGAAAGGGGTTCATCTCAGGATGTTATGTGCTAAAGCAAACGAGTTCAAGTAGTCTGCATAAAATTCTTATCTAAGTTTGTGACAAATATTATTGATTGTCCCTTTCTACCAGAATGTATGTCCTTTTTGTTTCCGTGCATAAGTGCAGGTGTAATTCTACCTTTCTGGTGTTTTTGAGAAGAGCGTATGTTAGGAAACGAGACAGAGATGACAGAACTTCTTCAGATGCACTGTACTTTAGACAACAGTCTGGGGTTGTGGGACGTACAGAACTCACATGTTCTTTTGTAATGTGTATAGACAAATACGCAAGCACTAACACATCCATACCCTGGACTGGTGGCTCAGAGCCGAGCACGCTTGGCAATCAGTTGGGTGGTCCAGCGTTCGAACCCCATCGGAGTTGATGTTTTTCTGTGGTTTTCCATGGCGAATGCTGAAAATGAACATCATTAGGCATAATAATAACTCATGGCCGGCCGATGCCCCCTGTAATTGGCGAATGAGGGTTATTATTTATCTTATTTTTCGGTGTAGGTTTTCACGACTATTTTCATTAAAGTATTGCCCTTAATTTTGTGCCCTATTGAATAGTGTACTCGTCGCACGTCGCAGAGTTAGCTTTTATAGAAGCTTTATAAAAATCGAAGGCTCAAAAGAAATCAACGAAAAATCATATAAATTGGAACGAAGAAGAACACACGGAGAAATCCAAAACCCTATAACTTTCCTAACTATTTCAAGTTCTCATTTAGTAAGTATATTTATTGTGTCTAACTATAAATTGTCACATTACCCTTTATTTTTATTAAGGAACACTCTTTGACCATTATTAATCTTAATAAGTCATAAAATATCCTCTGTCCTCCGTTCGTTACAATTCATATGTAGATTTCTATCAATTAACAATGACAAGTAAATCAAAAAGAAAAGTATTTGAAGATGTTATTTTATTACCTATAAAAATTACCTGGCGTTTAGAAACTAGAAAAATAACTATATTTAGGTCTTTAATCTTTTTCTACATACTTGGACCATTGAGATTACAAACAGATTTCATAATTTCTTCACTTCCTTAATAAATAGTCCCTCACAAAATGTCTGTTGTGTTGAACGTAGCTATAATATTCCAATCTCTATTGCTCAACATATCGCATTCATGTATTGATTTCGTTCATATGTTGGCAACATGGGATTTATACATTTTGCAGCTTTCGAATGATGCAAGCCATCGAGTAGCTATCGCGGATGTAAGGAAGTGAATATTTAATGCATCGTTGAATTTCAACGGAAAATGAGGCAGATGAAAGCTTATAACTTTAAATTTCGAGCTTTAAAAAGGCGGTGTTTATGAGAGTTTGAAGTATTGAAGGTTTAATTTTCATAGACAGATTCAACGGTGTAGAGGTTAATCGATACAGAGTATTGTAATTAACTTCCTCTGCAATTAAGAATAAATTTGAACACGTTAGTAGTATTTATCTGTTGATTTTCATTCCCCGATATTAATCATTGCAAAACTCGCATATTTGTCTCAAGTGTATACTTGAGTGCCGCACCCAGTCATGATGAAAACTTCAATTCGTTTCCTACTTATGGGAACTATTTTCAGCTACCAATTCGAAACTCTGAACTGAAACATGAATTCAAATTATTTTACAGATTACAAATCTTCACATATTTTGCGCACAAAAATAATATTGAATGCATTGGTTTTAAGAATTTTGTAATTTTTATGGAAATAAATAGAAAAGAAGAGTTTATCAAATATTGGTGATTTTGCCAATTCTCTGAATAAAACACCCTATATTTCTTTTCACTTGTACCACTAATTATCTAAAAAAAAGGCATTGGAATGATTATTTAGTGTAAGCTAAAATATTTCTCCTATGTCTACGCTGGTTTATTGAAATTGGAAATTGGATTTTCCATAGTGTCTTGTTGTTAATAAATTAACTGACGTTGAGATTGCGGGATCCAGCGGAGAGGCCACAGTAGATTTTCGTGTGTCTTTCGTTAGACTTAAATTCGAAATCGAATCAATTTTAATATTCCCAACAGATATGTCAAGCACGAGCTGCTTGTGCTACTGTACAAGTAGACTTTCAAAGTTCTCCTATCGATCCCACAGTGCAAAGCTTTAACTCATATACTGCAGACGTCGTTTTGTCCAGTATTTCTACCTTCTGTCTCTTCTTTCTATTTCCTATCTGTTCTCACTTTAAAAGACGTATTGAACTCGTGTAAATTTACCATTTTTGATCATATGGCATCTTTGGTAGTTCAGTCCTTAAAGCAATTTTTAAATTGTACTACTGGTGGGTATTGTAATGGGCATAAATAATTAAATCAATAAATAATTTGATCAACTGAGCTGCACGTTTTCAAATACCCTAGATTGGCGTTGGAAGTCATTAAATATTCGTTAGTATTATGTTATTCTTATAATAACGAGCTACAATGGAAAAAGTCTTCAATTCCTGTCTAAAGCGCCTGCAGTGCAGAGTTCCTGTTTAGAGTGGGCATTCTCTTCTTCTTTTTGACTAGGACAAAGATGGTTTCTATTCCTCCATTGGAGATGACTGCAAATTTGAAACTAGGTGTAAAATGAAAATAAACTAAAAATATCCTTCACCTACAACACAAAGTGTATGTACTTGCACAATTGCATTTATTTGAGTAAATATCCGGAGCATAGATTGCCGTAACGCCGATGATTTAAAATGTTTGTTAGTAACATTGGGGTGCTATACCACTGGAAACTTTTTATTATGTCTTCTAAAATTAGTAGTGCTAATTCTACCGCTAATAACATAGCGGTGGAATTAAAAAAAATTGTAAGCGGCGACCTAAAAGGATCTTCTCAGCTCTCTGCATCAAGGGGTATCAAAGGGATACCCACATTACTTGTACTACGATTAGCAATTTATATAACATTTCCGACAAGCCTCGAGGAGAATATTGACAATGATAGGCAGTTACACAGAATTGAAAACTTTCCACAAGTTACCGGATACATTGATTGTACACACATAGCAATAAAAAGTTCTGTAGGAGACATGATAGAGCTATATAGAAATCGAAAAAGAAGTGCAAGTGGTAGGTGGCCCAAAATTCGAAATACCGGGATGCAGTGGCACAGTGGCCTGGAAAGGAAGATGATTCGATGATTTTTGCTAATAGTGAAATAAAGGTAAGATTCGAAAACGGAAATTTGCAAAAGTACTTTTTTGGAGATAGTGGCTATCCCTCTTTAGTATACCCAAAGACTCCGCTTCGTAACCCGGAAACAAAATCAGAGTAGCCGTACAGTAAATTTCAGATTAAAATCCGGAATATCGTAGAACATATTTCGGATTGTGTACGAGGAAGAATTTTAGCCTGCGCAGTATTACACAATATTGATATCCATGATGATGATACTGTACAGGATGTAAATGATAACGAAATCGGCCCAAATGTTATTGCACAGTACATAGTACATCATGTTAACAATGCTGGGCAAGCGCTAGGAAGAGCTCTTATAAAAAATTACTTTTGAAATTGTTATATCCATCATATTCAAATCTTTTTTGCATGAAAATATTGTTTCCTGTCTCTGAAAATAGATATTTGTTGTTTCTTATTTTTGAAATCTTTCACGTCTTAAAGATTATATTCTTATAAAAAAATTTTATTTCTGTTCTTGTATATATGGAAAAAATAAGAAAAGTAAAGGCAGCATACAAAATTAGTACACATTTTACTAGAAATATATACACTAAGTAATAAAAGAAGAAATACATTGTGTTTTGGGACTGTTGTTGAGTTGTGTTATGAAGGCAAATAAAAAGATCAATGAACTGCAAAACATATCTACATATACAGCAAAAAAAACAGGATACAAACAAATTCTCAGGAACAAACTAAAAAAAAAAAACACTTAAAAAATTCAAATAGATATAGATATTTCATCCGTAATTTTCACAGATACGGCGCCCGAATTAGTTCAGTAACAATACCTTTTCTCACTTTTTTTTCTAACTTCATCCGTATTTCGTGTAATTCCGCTGTTTGACACCTTTCCAAAAACTCATTCCTAATTGTACAGGTATATACATGAATCCTTAATTGGTATTATACTTCATTTTTTAATTCGGTGGAGTAAAATGAAAAGACATGTTTACACGATGGAATGTTTCAAAGTTACTTCATGGCGGCAGTTTTAAAACTAGCTATAATTTTATATAAATTGTATTTACGCAATTAATTATATATTCATTACTCATTACAAAAATAATTAATCAATTAAATATAGCAAACACAGCACACATTATACTAGATACAACTTTATACATCGTACTCGATATCTTTTGATTTAAACCAAATCTACATATCGATCTTGTGGGAATTTTTTGGATTGTAATATGTAGCGTTATCCGTAACAATAACAACATTGTCTGGCAGTACTGTCAATATTTGATAAAACCATTCTTCAAAGACCTCCGCATTCATTTCATCATAGTAATCGGTTGTTTTTTTTACCTTCGAAAAGCAATAAGCCATTTTCCACAAAACCAGCATCAGATCCTAGGTGTAAAATAATGAAACGTCTTCCTTTTCCTACAGGATTACGCAAGCTTGTAGTCAGTCCCTCATTAAATGCTTGCCATCGACTTCTAATATTACCATCTCCCCAAACCTTTCGTTTGGTATGATCTTCGTTTAACCGTGTTTCGTTTAAATAATAAATTGGCCGATTTTGACGATGATAATCTTTTATTGTCATTAAATACACACATGTCAAGTGTGTAAAATATATATTTGAGTAGCTACACTCAAAATTTGTTGCATATTAATCAGAATATCGGTTCTAACCTGAAGTCTATGATTTTCATAAATTTGTACAATGTTGAACGGCTCATCTGTGGCAAATTGTCACGCTGTCTTACTTCATTCCGCACTTTATCAAGTGTAGGAAGTTTATTTTTATATAAAAGAAAACCCCTTGTATCCATTTATGGTACGATAAACAGTAGACTGTGCCACTCCTGAAAAGAAGGTAACATAGCAACAATATATATAATGATGGTAATGTAATATAACACCAACCTATCATGCTTGATATTCTTGCAACAATAGCAGTAATTCTCATTCTCGGCTTACCAGTTCGAAGTTTTTTGAATATATTCAATATATTTTGGTTTTCTATCAAATATAGATGTGCTAAGCTCAGATATTTTCGCCTTCTCGGCGGAGATATTTGGGTTCTAGAAGTAGTTGCTACTTCCTCCATATCCACAAAAGATGCTGTGAAAATGTTTTACAGGGAGAATATGTCAGCTAATTAGTTCTCAAAAGAACTTTTTTTATTACAACAACGAGAATTCAGAGAGAAAACTGAATACAAATACACTCAGAAAAATAGCCTTCTTTTTGGCGTTGCAATTCAAAATCACTCCTCCTAATTCAAAAATAGAGCACACAATCAATAAATAATAGTTCGATATATGCATTTAGATGCAAACACAAACAAACAAATGAGTGATCAGCTGGTGCGACATATATAAATAATATGACTACTTTCGTCCGCCAGCGCTTCGGCGGCGAACGTTTGTGAAATGCAACGATATCACAGCTGCCGAAGCATCGCTGGCGGGCGAAGCTTTGGTGCTTCGCCGTGGCGAACGTTTATGAACACGGACGTTAAAGACACATATGATTTAAAAACCTGGTATCCCTACGTGCATGTAGGAATGCCAGCGGGTAAGCAAATTATTGACTTTGTAAATCTAAGAAGCTGTAGGTTGATGGTATTTTCTGTGACGAATTTAAAATGTAATGAAGGATCCTCCAATAATTGCTGTAGAAGTTTGCACTATCAAAGCGCAAATACAGCAAAGAGTCCGAAAACACGAAGGAGATGTTTTCCAATGAAGCAATATTCGATCCGCAGTCTATTAATAGTTGTAAAAATGTTCTAAAATTCCATGGTAAATTATTTGATAAATTGCCACGAGACCAGTGTGCTGTCTAAAGTGAACTGTTTCAGCGAGTTGATATTTCTTCAACGTTTCTGCTGGCACTAAAAGTACGATTTAATATACGTAGGGTTATTCATCATTCAAGATATTATTCTTTGGCTGGAGCTATTTACTTTGACAAGACACAATGTCTGTCTTAATGTTATCAACAAGTATACCTAAGTAGATTGTCGAACGATCCGACAATCTAAACTCGTAGAAAGTGACCCAACTCCGGAATTCTGGATATTAAAATAGATTTTACATGAGATTTTTCGGGAGCACTTTTGCTAAAAGAAAATATGGTTAAGCCTTTGCAAGAAGCTTCGTAATTCAAACAACAACGAAACGCAGGTCCATCACCGACTCAAATGAAACTTTATAGATTTAGATACCAATGTAGTAGTACCAATGTGTGTGTAAAAACAACGGTTCAAATCTACAAAATAGTTTCCCGTAAGAAAATTGATTACATATGCCATTCACACCGATGTTAATATATAACGTTTTACAGCGGATATATTTGGTAATAAAGTGAAACCTAAAACGAGTAATGTAGAACACGACAAGTTTTATAATGCGGATAAAAGTGGCTTCAATTTGCAAATATATTTCAGTCGATCTTTATCCTCCATGAAGATAAAAAATAGAGGAAACTACCACGCAATCATTATCCTGTATTACGCATAGTTACACAATCACGTCAACAACATCGCTGAATAGATGCCTCCTATCTCCTCTCTCCTTTGCGTCGATTTGGCCCATAGGTAAGAAAAAAAAACACCTACGAGGCCTACATATATATCGGCTTCAATGTGCGGGAAACTAAGCTCTCAGTATTCTAAACACTGATTTACAGATACAAATACAGGAGCCGAAAATACTTTGTTGTTGGATTGGAGTGGGCATTGTAGGTATGATCGACAAAAATTTGCACCAACAAACAAAAATATAAATATTTTTAAAATGTCTAAAAAAGCAACAACAATGCCACAACTTTTAGACGTTTGTGGTTTTAGAATGTGGAAGAATTTTATGAGAACACTTTCTGATGAAGCACTGTTTATAGATCACTATATGATCCTATACCAAAGAAACAGTATTATTCAGACAACATTTTTAACTCATAATCGCTTTCACCAAGATTCTTTAATCTATTTAAATGCTGTTGGTATAAAAGTGGATGCATCACCGATTCGCCACCACATTTTGAGAATCCTGTACGATACTGCATCTTAATAGATACACTAAATGTACTACAATGCGATATTGATGATAAGTCCACGTTTGTTTGTTGCTCATGTTCTAAGCAATTCTTTTTCTTCCATTTCTACATGGATTATCATTATTGCAGTAACTAGGCAGCGTAGACTGTAAGCAGTAGATTTATGAAGTATGTACATATGTATATGCAGTACACATGGTAATGTATTTCTTAGCATATTTTTAAAACAGTGCTTAGTAAACTTTAAACTAACATTTTATTAATAAAACCATTTTATAGCAGCCTGGGTGTAGTCTTCATTACTGTGGATATAACACACCAGTTAGGATTTTTTACACAAATAATATTTCGTGGCGGATGTAATATGTGTATAAATTCTGTGTAAAATCTATATTTTTGTTTTATATAAGAATATGAAATTTCCAAAAAGAAAATAAAGGATTAGGGCGCTGTTTCCATAAACAAATATTTATTATAAGGGAAGTAATTACTTCATCATTTAGAGCATGTAAGACAGTTTAAATCTTGTTTTAGCTCCTCTTTATTAAGTCAGATTATTAATGAGAGACTTACTATTGTTTCAACATTACACCGGTTTATAAAATTTTATTTTATAAACCGTTGTTAAATCGGTAAGGAACACTTGTGTTCTCTTGTAAGTGAACACAAGTGCAACATATGACACCTATTTCACATTGCTAAGACATATAATGGATCGAATATAATTTAGTCAAAATCATTATTCACTGAATACTTAAGCAAGATGTTCCTACATAACCTATTTTGTGTTAAAGCTGGCGCATCGTTGAAATGGACGAGTAGGTTGTGGAAGATCTAAATGGTACCACAGATCGCTAGAAACTATTGGTATTAGTCGAGAGTGGCGACTACCAACCTGTATACCACGGAAAAAATTATTAGTAAAATTATTTTCAATTGAAATGTAGTGAAATCAAAATATTTCCGTACATTACAGTCAAGAAAGTACCTCTGTTAATTTTAGTCCTATAAGTGGGTTTTATTACGAAAGGGGTTGCGTCTTTATTCCCAATTGCAAATTACATATATCCATTATTATGGTGGATAATTGATCAAACAAAACATACTTCAATACAATAATTAACATGAATGTTAATGCTTCTTCATCCTCTGCTGTCAATTATTTGAATACTTAAAAATTATTTTATATTTACAAGTAAACCAAAATAAAACAATCCAGGTAAGAATAAAACCTTTCTGCAAGAAAATGGTTACATGACTTTGCATGCAACCGGGAAGATCGAAAAATTGCAAACATTAGGTACATGATAAGCAACAACATTTGTCTATAATCTGGATGTATTTACAAAATGGCTTTAATAAAAAGTAGATGAAAAAAGCTGTAGGAGAAGACATTGGTATAGAAGATATTATGATTCAATGATTAGTTTATATCAAAAAATGTATCTGATCTGTTAAGCCATTAAGGAATTGATTTGAATAAGAAAAGAGACAACTACACTAGAGTGACAGAATAAAATAGACACCAGGTAGATGTATTGGTATTAAGAGAACCGCGAAAAAGTACAGCTAAGCTTGCGGCAACTTCACAGAAAAGTTAGCACACCGTTCTGCGATACCTCCACAGTGTGGGGATGTATAAAAGGGTGGCAAAGAGAAAACCTCTCCTTACGGCGTTCCAAAAACGGCGCCGAATGACTTGGGCAATCGAAATGCGAACGAAGCCCGAGGGGTTTTGGCGGTCTATCATTTTTTCAGACGAAAGCAGATACTGCCAATTCAGTGATAGTGGTCGTACGTGGGTATGGAGACGTTCGTCACAGCAACTGGACGACAAATTTTTGCATCAGACGGTGAAATACGGCGGTGTGAACATTATGGTATGGGGCGCGATATGGTATGGTGGAAGATCGCAATTGGTAATCTGCGACGGAAATATAAATGCGGCAAAATATATCCAAATATTAACAGAAGGACTACTACCGATATTCGACAACGCCATTTTATCTAAAGAAGACGCCACTTTTATGGAGGATGGAGCACCCTGCCACAAAGCAAGAACAACAACCACATGGAAAGAGGAACAGGGGATTCGGATTTTACCATCGCCAGGCCAATCACCAGGCATGAATCCGATAGAGAATGTTTGGCACATAATCCAGACAAGTATGGCGAAACGACCCCGAAAACCCAGCAGTAAGAAAGAACTGATGGCAGCTGTTACAGAAGAGTGGTTAAATATTCCAGAAGACACCATTAATTATTTAATAGATTCTATGCCACGACGACTCGCAGCACTTCACGCAAGTGAAGGTGGATCGACAAAATATTAGTCTAATTTAAGAATTTTAAAATATTTTGTATATATAACGAGAATAGAATCTTTCTTTTAATTAGTAGGTGTCTATTTTATTCTGCCACCCTAGTGTAGCTAGATGTTGAAACGTATAACACTTTGTACCTGACATCTAAAGCTCCAACGCTTTCAATTCGGTAGCAAAAACGCCGATACAGCCTATTATTGCTGCTGAAAAGATTAACAGACTGATATGATGAATGGTACAGCCTTGTAATGTCAGAAATGAGATATTTATTTTTGTATTTTAGTTTAACTTAAAACTTTTAGAAAATGTAGCACCAGAAATAAAACCAATCGGTTGAGGTCCTGAAGATATTGGTTTCCTAGACAGGATTGACGGGCTTCGAAAGTTGAATGTGGGAATTGGCCGTATTGGTAATCATTATGTTTATTGTCTTTATTTCGATATAGTTATCTTATTGTATACAATTACGATAATATTGGAACGTTTCTGAAATGCCATTACACATATGAAGTCCTTATTTCGCGCATAATTACACTCAATATTCGATGACATATTTCCTATTATCACGTTAATTGTGTAACAGTCGATTACGATGGAAAAAAAATGTCAATCCCCGACTAGAGGGCTTGCAGTATAGGGCTATTGTCCAGTATGCCTCAAGTGCGATTAAAGTACGTTAGTGAATTATTGTTTTTTGGCTATTTTTTTTTCTCTCAGCAGTTTCTTTCAAGGAAATAGGGGGTAATTATATTATATAAGTAGATATGCTATAGAAAGTTCGTTACATAAGAACCGGAGTAATAGAAAGTTGATAGAGAAGCGCATGTCTCTATAACGTGAGAATCAACCGACTGCTGAAAACTAGAATGGCGGGAAGAATTTGCCAGTCAACAGCTGAAATTTAGTGGTTGCAGTCGAAGAACGTTCTATTACAGCGAGACGGCGTGAAGGTCTCCACGAGTTCGCCGTCAGCAAACGAAGCGGAATTTAATCCAAAGTGTGTGTACGTTCTTCGAGCGTATCTCATTTTAAACGTCACGTTTGGTATGTATTAACTATTTATTTTAAAATTTACATTTTTTTTAATATTCATATAAATGGTTGTATTTAAATGCTGCAGTATTGAAAAAATATTTATTTGTGATGTTTGTGTGTAACAGAGATACAACATACTAAACATGCCAGGATTCCTCAAACGTCTCGTATGTTATCCATAAGACCCAAATTAAAGAAAAACATTTAGTGTATTAATAAAACATTTACAAACGAATATTAAATAAAATTCACTCAACAAATAAAATTTGCTGCTGAAAATTCTTTTTCAAAAAGGTATTACCTTCACCAGAAGTACTTAAGCAATTCTTGCACTACATAAAGCACTTTGGTGATCAGTAACATTTTATTTTAATGATAATAATCTATATGTTTGAAAATGAAATAAAATGACAGGTTCTTGAGGGAAAGCTATTAATTTTATCCTCATGTAACAACCGACGTTTCAAAATTTTAAATTTTTCACACATTCATTAGTCCAGTTTCCAAATAGGAAACAAAAAGTAAAAAACTAAGGATTTTGAATGTAAACATTTGCACATTAATTTTGTAACAAGTATTAGTCAACTTATTTCATGATCATAATGGTTAACATTTTACAGCCTTGGCCATAAGTATTTGCCACCCCAGGGAAAACGCGATATTATTATTTCTATTGAACTTCTCAAAACTATAGTTGAGGATTATAGCAACAAAACTTTATCAATGAGGTTTTATTGCTATCTAGATACCTTAAGAAAGGTACTCAACTATAAAATAGTGTTTTTTAAATTTAGAGGTTAGTATATTTTGCGTATTCAGCTAGCAAAGTGTGTTTGTGATTGATTACACTTTGTGAATTTTTATTAATTGTTAAAAATAGTTATCAATATCAAAGAATGCCCAAATTTCGCGAACTAAGAGAAGCTGAACGTGCTCAGATAGTTCTGCTAAGTTTGCAAAAGAAGAGCGTTTGTATCATCGCGAAAATAATGAAATATTTGCGAGGAACTGTACGAAATACAAAGCAACGTTGTCGAGACTCTGAAACCTACAGAATTAAACGAAGAAGTGGACGAAAACGTGTAACATCCGCAAGAGAAGATCGAAAATTGGAAAGGTCAGCGTTGCGAAGTCGGACAATATCTCTCTAATGAAATGTTAGGGTGCCATGGCGTCGCGGTTTCGACACGTATAGTAGGAGATGATTTTGTTTCTCTGGTTTTATGAAACCAGGGTGTGGCAAATCCTTTTGACCAAGGATGTAGTTTTTACAAACACCTTTTACTTATGAATATGTTATACCGTGGGAAAAATGAAAGATTTATTAAATCGTCACGTCAGTTTTTGCACATGAGGGTATTTTGCCTTAATGTGCAACAACTATTTATTTTAAATAGCTTTTGCACAAGAGCTTGTCATTTTATTTCATTTCAAAACTCTAGAGCATTTAGATTGTTAATTAACTATTTCTTTGAATGTCTTTGCCTCCTTTTTTTGAGTAACCGAAAGATTGATACGCATTATAACAGTTATATTATGTGTACACATTCTGCATTCGTAGGCGGCACATATTACAATTACAAAGGTTTTCATAATTCTGACGTTCGCGCGTAATGGACACAAACTTTGTTGGATTTATGTTCTATGTATTAGGTTCCATACCTTTCATTATCTGTACTTTTTTATTTTATTTCAGACATCCTACATAAAAACCACTCCTAATGCCATTAATTTTAGAATGTATATTGATGATCCACGTAAAACATATTATTTAATGTTAGATGTTAGATAACATTTACCTATTGATTTATTACTTCCTCCCGTGCAATCACATTCTTTTACCTTTCATTTCTTTAAAGAATAATTGTAGATTTACTAAACATGATTTCGCTATTTCTTTGTTCCCAACATTATAATATAAATTTCAGTTTGTCGGAACTTTTAATGAACCGTGTGTCCTGGGTTCCATTTAATTTTAATCCTCCCTATATTTGAATGTGTCCGTTTGATTGTTTATTTTCCAACGATTCGATTTCCCCTTCCACTAGCTTTATGCTGCAATCTCATTAGTGCACATGTTTAAACATTTAAATTGTGACAAATAGTTTTCTTTTTAATTCAATCATGAGGCTTAACGTATACAGTAAAAATGATTGTTCTTAGGCAATTTTTATCTACTTCATCTATTGCAGGATTGTTCCTCTTTGATGAAAACTTGGATCAAATTCGAAACCTTAAAGCACCCTAAAAAAGAGTTTTATTAACTCTTCTCAATCCAACCGTAATACCTTCCTTCGACTCTATCGGTGTACGGTCAGTGCTCGCTCCCAGTTAAAGCTGTACTAGTAATGTTGCCTATGCTATTGGTTTTTATATACTGCTGTTTTTCGATAAATAGTCTTATTTTTTAGAACAATAGTGGAAATATGACTTCTATCGTTGCCAGGGCCTAGTTGTAAATACTGACTATGACTATGTTACGTTTAACGAACCAACTACCTAATATAATTTTATGAAAAAATAAATTTTTCGCACTTGTAAAATTCATATATATCGTAAACTCATTTCTTATACCTGATCGGTGTTGTTTTCTTGTTTTTTTTTTATTAGTAAAGCATTTACATTACGTGCGTAAATTAATATCAGCGAAGCTCTGCAGCTAATCGAAGAAGGCAAATCAGTGATACGAGGGCGACCTGAAATGTACGGTATTGGCGTGGCTCCTTATTTTTGTTTCTCGATGTAGTCTCCTCGAAGATCAATACACTTTTTCAAACGCTGCTCCAGTCTCTTCAAGCCGTCGAAAAAGTAGGAAGATTCGAGGTCTGCAAAATAGCAATCTGTAGCAACGATTACCTCCCCCTTTGAGGCAAATCTTTTTCCTCCCAGTGATTTTTTCAGGTTTGGGAGTAAAAAAACGACGATGCGGGATGAATGAGCCGGTGCATTGTCGTTGCTGAAAAGCACTTTTTTCCGCTGCAAACGAGGCTGTTTCTACTTCAATACTGCATCGAATCGGATCAATAAATCGCTGTAGTATTACGCCATGATCGTCCTTCCCCTCTGCAAATAGTTGATGAGGATCACACCTTGGGAATTCCAAAAAAATTGTCGTCATGACCCTTCCGGCCGATTGAACGGTCTTTACTTTTTTCGGGGCCGATTTGCCCGAAGAAGTCCACTGCTTCGACCGTTCCTTGGTCTCCGGTATGTACTGGTGGATCCAAGTATCATCCACGGTTACGAAACGCATCAACAAATCCCCTGGATTGCGTTGGATCCTGGCCAGACACTCCTCCGAAACGGTTACCGGATTTAGTTTTTGCTCCGGTGTGAGCAAACGCGGTATCCATCGCGCCGAAAGCGTTTTAATACCCAAAATTTTGTGGATATAGCCAACGCGTTCTTCTAAAATGCCTGTTTCTGATATGTCTTTCAGCTTCAATCCGCGATCGGCTAACACGACATCATGAATCTTGTCGACCATTTCATCGTTGGCAGCGGTTTTTGGGCCTCCACTGCGTGGTTCGTCACTTGTGCTTGTGCGGCCACGTTTGAATTCACTCAGCCAGAAACTGATTTTCGGAAATGATGGAGTACATCCGCCATCAACGTCTAGCAACATATTTCGAATTTTCAGTGGTCGTTTTCCCAGCCATCCAGAAGAAGTGTTTTATCACTGCACGAAATTCGATTTTATCAATTTTTGCGAAACCGCCTGACCTGCTACACAAAACACACTCTTAAACAACAATTATTGACAGTAGATGTCTGAAATTTTGACAGTTGTCATAAAAAAGGTTGGCCTTGCCGACCAATGAATCCACTGCGACCTTCGTGCGTCATCTATTGCCGATTCCCGAAATATTTCAAGTCGGCCTCGTATACGATAGGAATAATCTAGGGCCAAGTAAATATCTCTGAGCAATTCTTCTCATGGAGATTTCCATTAGCTTCAGTACATTGGGTTCTAGTAATCAGAAAATATTTAAACCATTACACATATCTAATGTATGTTAGATACAAAATGCTCCAGATGAGTTTCGTGTCGAGGTACGACGCCTATTTCGTAAAATTATTTCTAAATATACAAGATATTAAGAAAGTATCATATTTTGTTTCTGACTTACCTTTGAGAAATTATAATTTAAAATTGTCTGTAGCTAAATGAATCATTTTTTTTTATAAAATGATAGTCAACTCTCTAGTAAAACTCATTGATAATCTAGATTTCACAACAACTTATTCAAATCATTAATATAATTTTTTACTACATTCTAATTTGATTTTTATAAAGACAACACCGTATATACTAATGTGTTGTTGAATTTAGATTGATAGTACTTTACACTTACCATATCTTCTTCATTACGTTAGAACACGTATTTCATCACATGTTTGATATTTTCGAAAATATATTGAGAGACCACAGAATATTTTATGCATTAACTAATTGTAGTGACATATGATGTAAAATTACTTAATTTTTTTATGTACAAGTTTATACCTTGAGCACCCAAATACTGTAAAAGCCCAATAAACGAGGAGAATGTGTAAAAAAGGTGTACGTTGCTACGTGCACAATTCAATTTTGTTATTTTTCTTTTCAACTACGCTACATACTCATAAGAGGTGTGAATTACGCACCTGTTTCTTTTTGCTTCGCCAAAAATTTTTCGGGTCGAGTGAGGCAGGGTCTTTCTTTCACTAGCTGTGTTGTGCCATAGAAGTATTAAGGTGCTAAGAACTTTAGAGTAATTCTACCCGAAATTTCGTGATTTAACCTTTTACTTCAGAGTTAATTGGCTACATTACTTGAGGTTGGTTAATTGCCATTTATTCACCCAATTATTTTGTTATCCAAATCAAACCGCAATTATAATTTTCATATCAACTTTTCTTGACCCTGAAAACTGGGAAAGGGTCCTTTATTTGGGGTTAAAATCATTTCCTAGTTACCAGAAACAAAACCCATGTCAATAGTTGAGTGTAGGCTTTCACGGCCGTAGTCCATAGTAGATATATTTTTCGAGTCACTGTTCACTGTTTTACTTACTTGAAGTAAAACAGTGAATGTACGACAAAACCCAAGCCATTCATTTTCCTGTTACTTGAGGAACATTTCGGCAAGCGGACGCCAACTTAAGGATGCCACAAGCGATTCCGTAACTTTAGAGGATCAGTAAATAATGAGTAACAAATTATCTCTATTATATTTCCTTCTTAAACGCATGTATATTTTATTTTATGTATTTTTTTGTAAACGCCGCCAGAGATTTTGGGGCTAGTTGGTCAACCCAGAAAGTGCTTCTAGGTAGGTGGTCGTGCCCAAGTGAACCCTCATTTTTTTCTTTACCTCTATTAACTACATACATCTTATTTCATTTTACCTATGAGGTTTCGTTAAACTAATGTAGACAGTACTCGTCGCAACAAAAATAATTTTCAAACTATTTTCAAAATATCCAAAATAATAAGTAATATCTAATTGCAAGTGAATTTCATACAACAATCTAATACGTTATAGCAATTCCACATTTTGCGCATCTGCTGGTGAACAATTTGTATCCCAATTTTCATGTTTTCTTGACTGGCTGAAGCTATTCTATAGATTGATCCTTAACATATCCACCACTGCAAAATAGAAAGATCTACATGCTTATCTCACTTGCCCGCTGTTTTATCTCTGAAATCTATATAAACATCAACAAACTCGATAATACTAAGATAATGTTCAAATCGGCGTTTGTGAAATAAAGAAGCTAATCATCGAAAATCAAGCAAGTACATAAATTTTACAACATTTTGTTAAATTCTATTTAGGTTAAAATTTCACACAATAAAAAATTATTCTAAATCTTCTACCATAATATTTTTAAGTGGACGTCTTACTATTTATCTGTTTCTCTTTGCATCCGTTGACTCCACGCTTTCCAGTTCCGTTCCTGGCCAAGGGTCGTCTGACCCTTAGTCAGACGGCCAGTGAACCGACAACATCGTCCTGAAGACGCCAGCCGCGGTATTTAGCGAAACATTAACATTTAGCTACTCAAAACCTTGACCTACAAGTCCAAAGACACGTATTGACAATACAGACTCATCATCTACTGTTACCTTGTATTCATTCTTAGTGTACTGTCTAGAATTTCAGATCCATTTTTTCCATCTTCGGCCACTTAAAAGTGATTTTGGAGAAAATAGAACGCACTTCAATGGCAGATTACACCCTTTAGATACGTATCTCTGCCGAAACGGAAAATGCAGTTGAGCAATACACCCAATGGAATCAACAAACTAACAAAGTTACGACACAGTCTTCACTTGGTGTTCCTTCCCTGTGAAATGTTATCCCGATACTTTTGATAGACAATGCGCAGCTCTTACATATCATTTGGAAATGTTCTTTTCGAAACAAGTATTCTATTAAATTTCGGATATTTTCAGTGACCATGCCAGTGCTCAAAGTACACCATCTTATTACCACCCATTACAAGGAAAGGATCTACAGTCTTGTTACAGAAAAGATGGATTCAAGTAATTATTTTCTTAAACCTTGAAAATATTAAATAATTTAACGAAACTTTAAAATATGGTCTGGAAGAGTAACCAACTATTGATCAAACTAATTTGTTCTATTGCTATTCCAAATATAACTCGAGAAGGATTCTGTTGTTACTCTATGTAGCTTATAAAGCAGATGACAAGAATCTTTCATAAATTATTACCTCTTGCTATATATTTATTTTTAAAAATGCTCGCATAGAAGTCTATAATTTGTTAACTTACAACAGTGAACAGCAACTCCATTTCACCAAATCCCCTTAAAATGCCTGATGTGAATCTATTTTGTTCTTTACAAATCAGTATTATCTGGCGGAATAAACATTTCTATTTTTCAGTATCTCCACGCCCCTTGGGTTTTCACTTTTGTTTCTTTCTTATCTCTTTATATTTTAACCTTTGTTAAAATAAACGCATCTCGATACAGTTCTTTCAAAAATTTACATACTGGAGATCTGTACGCATTAGTGCTTTCTGGTATACATACCTATCGCATCCATTTCAATTTTAAATATAAACTGGATACGATAAGTTTATATTCGGAAATACTCTTTATTCCGATAAGATTTTATAAAAGCATTGCTGGGAGAGATATAAGTGGAGATATTCATGGCTTGGTGCGACAGAAACAAATCAATCCACTTCGAATAGATTTGTTATTTCACCCCGTTTTCTAAATAATTACTGTGTCCTTTCAATAAGCACTTAATATTAGGATAGACAAATCCTGTACAAATATAATTATTGCTAGAATACACTACCAAATAGCTGCATTGAAGCTCTATTTTGCCAACAACGGAATGTATATCTCACAAAACAAATGCCAGAGGCATGAAACGAAGACGTGATAACTATGAACCCCGTGGACCCCTGGCAAGAAGATTATATTTCGTTTGTAATTTCATATGTGTACAGGTATTCTATATACCGAATTTGTATCTGATAGATCCTGAACTTCCGCTAATATGATTTTTTCTATAAAGGGGTTGTAGGTAACATACTCCGCAGACCCCCTGCAACTCGATTATATTTCGCTGGCAATTTCGTTTGTGTATTCTACATACCGAATCTGTTTATGATAGCTCCTAAACTTCCGCCAATATGAATTTTTTTGTCAAGGGGTTGTAGGTAACGCACCCTTCGAAACTCAATTGTATTTCTCTCGTATGAGTGTGTGGCAGCAAGCATTATATACGTGCCGAATCTTTATGTGGTAGCTCATGAACTTAAGTGGGTAATATTTTTTTTATAATTTAATTACTTATTCCGCCTTCTACGTCCGCCTATGGGTGTTCGGGTATCATCGGAGAAGCTGGCTGCTATCTTTGGTT
This sequence comes from Trypoxylus dichotomus, assembly GCA_023509865.1. Taxonomy (NCBI): domain Eukaryota; kingdom Metazoa; phylum Arthropoda; class Insecta; order Coleoptera; family Scarabaeidae; genus Trypoxylus; species Trypoxylus dichotomus. The sequence goes on along the minus strand of CM042076.1, from coordinate 53,336,080 downwards.
GCTCTTTTCACTCCGATATTTTCTAATAGCTAAGTTTAGTAGGCTTAAAACAAATAACTTTTCAATGGTTGACGAAATTATATTAATGTATTTGATGAGGTAATCTCCCACAAGCTCGTATGTTGTATACTAGAAGTGCAGCAAAGATTACGGAAATATTATACGATATCCAGAAGCTTAATAATTATTATCCCTAATGCTTATAGTGCGTTAACCGTTAACATACAAAATATTTCTTTATGAACTTATGAAGTAATGTCGATGACGTTAAAATGCCTCAGGTTGTACCACGTTCAACGCTTCACAAACGCATCAGTTCATTCTAGAGCCATCAAAAGGATGTAAAAAATGAAACAAATACACATACAATATTTTTTCCCGATTTTATGAAGCGACGTTGGTGATTCCGAAATGGTCACAGTTGTAGTATGTGGAACGCCTCACCAAACGACGAAAGTTCATTCTCGGGCCGTCAAAGAGGTGGAAAAATAAATACAAACTACTTTTTCCCGATGTTATAAAGCGATATCGATGATTTCAAAATAGTTAAAATTGTAGTACATTGGGCGTCATACATCATTAAACGTACAAAATTTCAGTGGTAGCCATAAAATGGGTGCAAAAGCGTAATATAATATTTTTCCAATCTTATAAAGTGATGTCGATGGTTTGGAAGTAGTCATAGTTACAGTACATGGGACGCTTTACGCCACCAAATGATGGAAGTTCATTGGCGACCTGTTAAAGGGACGTGAAAAAATATAAGTACGAAATATTCATTTGATTTAATATACCTAAGGTTATAGTACATCGGACACTTTACATCACTCAATGATGTAAGTTCATTATCGGGCCTGAACAGGGTGCTAAAAATAAAGGAAGTGCTAAATACATTTTTTTTGAACTAGGCAAGCGATGTCGGCAATTTAAAAATACTTAAAGTTGCAGCACAGACGAGGCTTTACTGTTAAAGTGATCTTTAAAGACATTTTGGTTATCAGTCATGATAAAGAGTTAATATATTGCCTAAAGTTAATCATGGCATTAGTGCATAATACCAACAGCGTAATTCCATATTCAAACTATACTACGCTACTACTCTACAGATGAAATCACGAAAGTTTGTAGTTACATCATTGTTTCATCCATAAATGGAAGACAAGCGCTATGTATAAAAATCAGAAGCATATGTATACACAAGCAAGCTAGAAGTATATAACATAAGTCGTAGCTACGAGGAGAAGTCCAGAAGTTCGTGGAATGAAGGTTTTAAATAAAATAAAACAATAAATCTATTTTTCCTTTTCAATATAATCACCCTTAAGCACAATACATTATTAGATCTATGAATTAATTCTTCTAAACCATTATAAAAATATCTTTTATCTTTCGCCTCAAAATGGCCAAAATTGCCTCCTTTACCTCATTGTCGTTGGAAAACTTTCTTCCACGTAAGTCTTTTTTTTAAATTGGGGAACAAATAAAAATCACTACGTGCCAGGTCCGGACTGTAGGGTGGATGGACTATTGATTGAAAGCCGTGCATGTGCAGTGCGGCCATTGCAACTTTGCTCTTGTCAACCGGCGCATTGTCTTGCAAGAGCAACACACACTCTTGGTCAATTTTCCTCGACGTTTTTCCTTGATGGTCTCCTTTAATTTTTCTAATATCGCTGCGTAATATTCTCCGGTTACGCTCCTACCTTTTTCTTTGTAATCAATCAATAATATCCCCTCACAATCCCAAGAAACAGTTGCCATCAACTTTCCAGCCGATTCTGACACTTTGAATTCCTTTGGCGGTGGTGTTCCCTTTTTATGCCATTGCATGGACTCCTGTTTGGACTCAGGCTCAAAGTGATGGACCCATGTTTCATCTCCGGTAACAATCCGCTCAAAAATCTGTGCAGGTTTTTTTCCACACAGCTCCAAAAATTGTTTGGACGCACAGACGCGTTTCTGCAGCGGCGTAAGCATTCTCGGTACCCATCTTGCACTGACTTTTCTCATACCCAGGTGGTCATGTAGGATACGCAAAATGGTGGTATCTAATACTCCAACTAACGCAGATAATTGTTTTTTCTTCAAACGGGCATCTTGCAGTAGAAATTTTTACACTTTTTCGACGATGTTTGATGTGGTGGCCTCAACTGGCCGTCCTGAGCGGACTGTCGTCTTCAATCGACTCCCGACCATGCCACTTATAAATCATTGATTTACTAGGGCACTGTTCCCCATCAACGGTTTGCATTTCATTTTATATGGTTTGAGCGTTCTTTCCTTGCTTTGTAAGGAACTTTAACACAGCACGGTGTTCAATTTCCTCCATAGTTTCAGTTTTCTTCCGGATTGACTTGTTTAGCACGCAACTGTTCGTAAAGGACTGACGCTATAATGCTTCAACTTGACTTGTATACTAATGATGAGTCGCCAATCAGAATGACACCTAGCGAGCGCACCTATCCCCACTCCATCCCCTCCATTCCACGAACTTCTGGACCTCCCCTCGTACTTAAACATACATCATAACCAATTATGACGACAATTACGACGACAAAGTTTCATGGTTCTCAGTGTATGTATCATATTATTATTACATTACCGCCGGCAATGAACTTGCATCCTTTAGTGATGTAAAGCTTCCCATGCGCTATAATTGTAGGCACTTTGAAACCGTCGACATCGATTTAGAAGACGTTCAGAAAAAGTGCTTTATATTTCCTTTAATTTCTTATACCGCTTTAACTACGAGTGAGGTGCTATATCTTCAGCCATTTTAAAATCATTAGCGTCGCTTTATAATATAGAGAAAAATATTTTGTATTTATTTAATTTTTTGATGACTAACAACAAACTTCCGTCGTTTGGTGATGTAAAGCGTCCTACATACTACAATTTTAGCTATTTTGAAATTGTCAGCGTCACTTTATAAGATCGGGAAAAAATATTTTATATTTATTTTATCTTTTGCACCCCTTTGGCGTTCCGGCAGTGAGTTTGCGTCGTAGTCGGTTACTGTTGTAATAGGCCCTATAAGTATGGTGGATACTAATTACTAACTTTATGGATATCGTATTATCGCAAAATCATTGCTGGAAAACTTTTTCTAACTTCACATCTATGTTCCTAAACACTAATTGTTAAAGATCGTCATCGTCTTCGATTCAAAATTGACGAACATATCGCAACAATAAATAGTTCCGCGCCGAAAGTGTTGAGATTTATCGTTGGTATTACAAAATGGTTCTCCACCGTTACGCCCATACTATTACTCTACTTTAGTTTCATTCGTTCAGAATTAGAACACGTTTCTGTAATATGGTTTCCTCTTTATAAACACCATTTGTATTCAATAAAAAAAGTACAAAGAAAGTTCTTAAAATAATTATATTATAAACAAAATGGCGAAGGTTATTGTCACATAGCTTTACTTACTTTATATAAAGTCGATCCCCTTAGAATACGTCGCGATAGAACTGATATCCAGTTTTCTTTAATTTTATGAATAACAATATAGATGCTTGCAAATTACTAAGATTTTTTGATTTTGTTATAGCTTGTCCTTCCCCACAATCTAGAAGTACCATTATGTGAAAATCTCCAGTACACAGAATATACAATTCACATATCTATCTACATACATCAATTTCCTTGTTGCTTGATTGTTCCATATACATATAATCATTTCTCTTCTTTGGATATCCCTTTGAGTAAGTACACTCCGCTCTTACGCTTTTTATAATTATACTTTAGGTCAAACTTTAAGGTATGTGCTTTTTCCTTTTCTTATTTATGGATTTAGTTTTTGAAGTTGCACTTAAGCATTTACTTGTGTGTAGTTTACTTTTATACCAAATTACAATATTCTGTAATTGGATTGTTGAATCTGTTTGGCATTAAATTATCATTAGCTTTATCATGTAAAGCAGTATATTTCTATAACGGTAGTGGATTTTACGTCTTGATTGTGTACGTAACTGAAAAAACTCCTTTTTATATAAAAATATTTTTTGTAAATATTAGGATGGTAAATGAACTAATTTCCAAAATAAGAAAGGAAGTTGACAATTTTGAAACAAATGGAAAACAGTTATATACAGACTAGAAATTTATACTCTGTTATAGATTTGATAATGCAAATCTACGTTTTATAAAAAGCGTAAAAACACAAACATCTCTTAGAGGACATTAAATACATACAGCAAAGTTGCAATAATAATATTGCAATAACTCGAAATTAGTTTCTATAAAGTAGAATAATTAGCTAAACGTTAATTCACATCACGATCATTAAACGACCAATTCCGAAAGCCAAACGCTTTTAAAGCACATGGAATCCGTTTTATAAATATAAAGTACTGTGCTAGACTATAAATGGTTCTCACCTCATGTCCGTAGGCAGAAGGTATGTACATATATGCGTTTTAGCTCACTTGTTGCAGTTATATCATTAAAACTAGCGTTGAGTATCGAGTATGCCGTTTAAAGTTTCCCTTCAATTATAATGCTCTTGAACATTTCACGTTTTAGAAACAAAATCACAATCTTTTGAATCTTATATCGCTACTGACCGAACAGTCGCTTTGTTAGCATTAGTAAAGAACATTTCGACCGATTTCTTAGTCATTCACCATTGGTTATCTTCCACAAAAGCATTTGAAACGTCGCCATTGACGTCCAAAGACGAACCTGTCCTAGTTTCGCCTTCCATTATCGTATCAACGAATCGAAGTTCTGTAAAGCATCCATGTATTGTATTACTCGCTATTATTTTCCGTATTGTATAGGAAATTAACTCCTGAATCTGATTGAATGCCTCCAAACCGTTTTGAATGCTTTTGTAAAAAATAACTGTATCGCCATAATTTCCACATAGACAATTGTGTTTAGGAAGTGTACATGTGTAAGTATAATACGCTAATACAGAATAATAGTATTCGGTCCACATAGCACCTTAAATTCTCGATGGTATCCGAGAGATGACTGTTGCTTTACAGACAGTAGATGATTAGATAATAGTCGAAAGTTTTGAATGACGCGCGAATGAAGGAACTTACTGAGGTGCGGTTAGCAATATTGTGTCCCGCATAACGCCCCACATATCTTCATGTCTTTGGATAGTTGACATCTCGTCTAGTTCTCGTGTTGTCGTTATTAAGGCGTTTCAGCATCCGCGGATATTATTTGCAATGTGCGATTTTCGGGAGCAACTAAGCAACGATCCTAGTTTATGGAGATGATGCTCTGGGTCGTATTCAGTGCTACGGAATGGTTTGCAAGATCACAAAGTAATCGTTAATCAATTAAAGATGTCCGTCGATTTGAACTGATGATACTCATGTTTAGAAGGTGAAAGATATGATGTGTTCAAGCCGTTGGTTGACAGTCAGAGAACTTGCAGAAAATATAGGGTCGTGTCATGACATTATGACCGAAAAACTGAACACATATCGAGTTGTAACAAAGTATGCTCCTCATTTGATCATCGAACAGTTGAAAAAAATCGAATGAATGTTTTCCGGCAACTTCTTCAACAAGCGAACAACGATAAATCATTAATGTAAAAGAACATAATGGCATACTAAAACTGAGTTATAGCTACGGCATTGAAATAAAAGTCTGATCATGGTAATGGATTGCCAAAACATATCAGTCACGATTCTAGATCAGAGTGACGTTCACTGTTGGAACTGTATATTTTGAATTTTTCCTTTCATCCATGAATACTAGAGGTGTTATATATAACGCACGCTCGAAAAAAATCACAAAAATAAATCGGAATGCTGGGGAACACTGCATAGTTTCCTCATCATGGCAATGCACCCGCTTACTCTGCTCTGTCAATTCGTCGGTTTTGTGCCAAAGACTAGATGACTATCCTCTTTTAACCATCCTACTTACCAAACCTTGAGATTAGTACTTTGAAATATACAAAAATCAATATGATCTCTAAGATTAACACTGAACATAAACAAGGTTCGATAATTTTCTGAACATATCTCATAGTTATAGAATAAATTCAAATTCTCCCTAAAATAAAGAGCATCTGCTCATACTTATGGGTACTTTCACGGCCACTTTTGAAATAAAATTTATTTAATTCACTGACCGTAACTCCTTTAGTCTCTCATTATCAGTTGAACAGGTGGTACTTTTTAGATCCACTTCATCCTGTAAGTTAATCTTATACGTTTTGTCGTATGTTCTCTTTATATTTTATTAGATGAAGTAAATTTTTATGAAAAAACTATCAGTTGCTACTAAATAAAGCGAATTTGTATTTAATGTACTAAATTGCATTTATATTATTCCTTACTAGCGTATATGTTACGTTCACAATACTTTACTGCTTTAAACAAACGTTTATTTTGTGGGTTATTCACTAACGTAGTTAACTTACCTTGAGCTTAGTTTCAACAAAACGGAGACGTTTTATGCATTTAAGTCATTTCTCCACGATGGGGCCGTTGGTTCAGGAGTACGCTTGGCTATCAAGTTCGGCGTTCCGGTTGGAATTTTAAGGATGTTGCTTATTAGAGTTGATAGTTTTCTTCACTCCATGGTGCATGCTGAGAATGATTATCTTAGGGCGCACCACGGGGGTAGGCATAATAATAATTCATGGTCAGCTGTAATTGACGAAAGCTGTTGGAGATGCGGAGGTCTGGATTATTATTGTTTCTTGTCCATAAGATTACCTACTACAGAGCAGGTAACCTACAGAGGTTACTAGTTTTATTCTCTTTCAGGTATTTATAACACATATTCAAACAGAGAGGTAAACATGAAATTACCGCTGCAATTTGAATATCATCAATTGCTGTTAGTAAAAGTAACAAATCTAGTATTGTTTCCTATTTCTACTAATTCACATTAAAAAATAATACATAAAAGATCAGCTCCTTTCAGAAACCATTTGCTCTGACTCTGTGGATACAAACCGCAAAATTGAAAAGTGTACCTGGGATATGCATATCATTTTTCCGGTTTAACTAAGAAATGGTGCCAGCGAAAAGTGCGCAGCATATTAATTTGACACACGTAATTTTGTTCGTCCGACATTTAAACCACAATTACACACAAGTTGAGTCCGCCACAAACCAGTGCCTTTGCTTTATCGTTCAGTGATCATGTCGAGTTTTGTGCCTGGGGAAGAATATTTGCAGCACGCATTACTTTTCTTCTTTAATCAAACGAAAAAATCCGTTGAAACTCATCGTTTGCTGGTAGAAATATATGGTGAATACGCTCCATCTATTAGAAGATCTAAAATATGGTTTCGACAATTTAAAGGTGGTGATTTCAATGTGAAGGACAGTGAGCGCTTTGGTAGACCACAAAAATGTGAAAACGAGCAATTGCAGGAGTCTTTAGATGATGACCTAACTCAAACTCAACGGCAATTAGCATTACATGTATCGCAAGAAACAATCAGCAGACGTTTATGAGCAATTGAGAATATCAATAAATTTGGTAGATGGGTTCCACACGATTTGAATGTACGCCAAATAAAAAATCGCAAAGTCATCTGTGAAATGCTGTTTCAACCATCCATCATATTGCATCGAAGTATGACGGGTGACGAAAGATTTATTTTGAAAACCCGAAGCGAAACAAATGCACAACACTATCGCCAACAAATGCTTTAAACCACGCATGAATTAAAATACGGCCGCAATGGGCTAGAAGACATGGCAAAGTAATTTTGTTACACGATAATACGCCGTCTCACACAGCAGAACCAGTGAAAGACACCTTGATACCGCTTGGATGGGACATCCTTCCGCACCTGCCGTACTCCTCAGGCCTGGCCCCATCTAACTATCACCTCTTCGCATCAATGTGTCACCCGCTCGCAGAGCAGCACTTCAGCAATTTCGAGGAAGTTGGTAAATGGTTCGACGAATGGTTTGCCGCAAAAGGAAAGCGGTTTTTCTGGCAAGGTATCCATAAATTACGTGTAAGATGCGTGTAATGTGTAAAAGCCGATCGCCAATATTTTGAATAAAAAAAATTAATTTCCTTTGAAAATTACGCGTTCCTTTTTAGCAGAAAAAAAAAACGGAAAAAACTTGTGCATACACCCACTAATAATTCATTCATTTAAACCATATTAGTTATGCATAAAACCAGATTTTAAGGCGAAGCACTACCAAATGATTAATACAACAATCAATTAACTTCCTTACCCGTTCTGTTAATTCTCTTTCCGAAATTTTAACACAACAGCGCGAAAACTGTAATTTACAAGCTATGAAGGAATACTAAATTAAGATAATCCTCTAGAGGCTGAATTAGCTCTGCGACACAATCACAGTGTATTAATAAGTTATGGCTTAATTGTTTGCGAAAGCAGCGAAAAGCATACACTTTCGCTTAAAAAACTGGAGACAATGAATGGAGTGGTTGATTCATAATAAATTCACTAAAAATTTTGCTAATGATTGATTTCCCGATTTGAATCCTTCCTTTAAGGATATCATCGATCACAATAAGAAATAGAAATATTTTTGTAGGCCAATTGGTAATCTATAATCAAACTCTCATTGGTGAGTGGCACTTCGAAATATTAATGATTTGAAAACGTGATTGTGATCTCAAGGTATTATTGATTGTTTTTGAATATGAGAAGAGATAATGATTGTACGACGTTAGGACAAAAAACTGCTCCCCTGGAGATTGCAGTCAAAATTGAACTTAATGAGTTAATAAAATTCTCTTTTAAAATACTAAGTTTTCGATTCAATTTCAATTCATCTCCAAAGAGTGGTACTTTGGAAGTAAAGGTAACCGAGTCAATGAACCGCCACACATCATTCAAAACGTTTTTCTTATTCCTACCACCGGCAAAAAATACTGATTACGGATTAGACAACTGCTTGGTTACAATTTAAAAAGACTTTAAAGTACATAGACTTCAAATTTTGACCACAAAAGTATTACTAACGAATTAAAAACTGTATATTAGAAAATTATATACAATTGCTATTTACAGTTAGCCTATTTACGATATGGTAATGATATAAAAAATAACTCTTCAATTTTTCCAAAGTATTATAACGGTTTGAGAGGTCCGTGCTACAATCGTAAGTAAGTATTACAAGGAACCAATCAGTAACCGTTCAAATAATTGGTAGATTGAAATCTGAACAAAAATTAATATTTCACATAACAGTTTGTTCAAGATTTTGCCAATTCACGCTACATTTTGCATTCTCCTTCCTCGTCTCAAGTACATTAATGAGCATATCTAAGAATGAAGTAGATTCTATAAAACAAGGGGCGTATTCTTAATCGTAACCTAAATTTTACGATTAATTGCATATTGTTAATGCTGACATAACAACACTTTCCAAACTATAGTTTTAACAACATAATATACAGAAGTCTTCAATTGTTGATAATTGTTGCTCCAATAAGTAAATTACTGTATATGCGAGAACTAGTATCAAATTGATTTCAGCGAGGTAGCGCCCTATAATGTAATAGATTAGAGGGTGTTACGCAGATTTGATTCCAAACTCGTATTTCTAGGGAGACGTAGCAGATACAATGGAACACCTCGGGCAATTTTCAATGTACATATTTGTAGTGCTTGCGAAATTGAAACTTGAACTTGGAAACAAACGAAAAGGCAGTATTTCGTTCTTAGCTAAAGCACAAGCTACAAGAAACTTCGTCACTTTCATAAAGTACACGTGACGTTTTCTCACTAGTTCTTACGTTGCAGTAAAAACAAGGCGAAGTCGAGGAGGATATGGAATCATTGAGTAAAAGTGATTACGCAATCGAGTGAACATTTTTTTTTAAGTAATCCTTGTTAGTTTAAGCGGACATTTCATTTTAATCAAGGCGGAAGGAATTTCCTTCATTTCCTCCAACATTTTAAAATAAAACAACATTTTACTACCCGTCCTTTATCCTTTGGCGTGATGTGGAACTATAAATGTGGTTTATGTCCTTATCAAAGTTTCTGAAACAATTAACATATTGCAGTCTCAGAAACGCTTAAACCTCCATCTTCAATTTAAATTAACTTTACATTAAAAGGAAACTTCAAGAATAAGTATAAAAAGAATATATTTAGTTATACATAAAAAAAACACATATTCAAGTGTTATCTTATAGGCGGCCGAAGAATTACTCATATTAGATCACATTCGTTCACTTTTAAGAAATTTATTGGAGCACCGATTCTTTGCGATATAGTACCAATTAATTTATTGGCGTAACTAATGATTTAAATTACTACTATTTCTTAAAAAAGTCCAGTAAAGCGGTTACGACGATATTGATAAAAGCCACTACGTATTACATATAAAGCAGCATACAATATCATTAGAAATTAAAATAATGTGTCGAAATCAATCACGGTACAAGTGTAATGATGGAAACATCAAAATAATTATCTTTTACATAACACTAGATTACATCTAAGTAGACTAGCACAGCATGGTTTTATAAAGAATATATCAATATCAAAATCATGCAATACATTTGTGAAGGGATTAATAATAAAGATCAAGTTGGTGTAGTATATAGTCGTTTCTCTAAAGCATTTAATACGATGATTTACACATTATTACTATCCAAACTTGATCCTTAGTATTTCTAACGACTATATCTCTTTCTTTTCATCGCATCTAACTAATTATAGATTTACTATGAGTAGTACAATGGTTCTTGTTCTTGTTCTATCATTGTCTCTTCCGGTTTAATTCAGGAATTCAATCTATCTACATAAATGATTTGTTCACAATGTTAGATGAGTCAGACGTTTTGAAGTATCAGACAAAGCTAAAAGTAATTCATAAAATTTCGTTAAATATAAATAAATGCAATATCTTGTAACGTATACTACGCATAGAGAAGCTATAAAATTCATTTATGAAGTTAACGCATTCTCCAGCTTAATTAGATTTTATTGAACCGAATCATCTGACTAGCCCTATTTTGCAATTACATATTACTATTCTTCATGAAATATATACAGATAAACTGTTAAAATGATCTTCCATATAATGAAGTATAAATACATTATAACGTGCAATACTATATACCATACGTCCATACACAGTAGGGAAACGAAGACAGATTGGTTTAACGAGTTCGGTCAATTTTCGTATCGACCGTACGTGCGGGGAGCCCGGACCTGGCGCACCGAAGATTTGGCAAACCCTTTCTTCTTAGTAAATTGTAATATGCTTCCATTCTTGGTATCCCAATTACTTTTATCCTAATCTTTCTTGCAGAAATGTCTTAAACTATTATCTTTTAAAATTGATGAGGTTTGTCCTGTACTAGAATCGTACAACAAATTGAGTACACGCACTCCGATTGCGATTCCGATTTTGAGGCACGGGTCTGATGCAAGTCGAGTGCAGGTCTAATTAAGTGAAACCGTGCAGAATTGCATGCTGAACGTATTAATTCGTCATTGTTATCTTGTATACAGTTTTTCAATATCATCTTAAGTAAAGGCTTTGCTAAAACACGAACTTGAACAAATTTCGCAGTGCCTTGGCCCTCTTTAGTGGAAGTAATATTTATGCTTGTATTTACCATGCAGATAATTCTAAAGAAAGATAAGCAATAATTAAAGATGGAATTAGTAAAACCACAATTAAAGGTCAAAAAAAAACTACAATACATGCAAGCTACTGGTATACATATATGAGATGCCTTTCCTTTTTCTTTCATTTCCTTTCGCCGTTCACTCTTTCCTTTCCTTTTATTTATTTATTTCTCCTTTCTTCTGCTTTCCAGTCTTCTGCATCTCTTTCTGTTTCCTATGTTTTCTGTCGCTATTACTTATTTTCTCCTTCTAGATACTTTATCATGACACGATCCAACCCCGGAAAGAGTTCGTTTATATAACAGTTTATTTACGTATGTAAATTGCATACATAAATAAACGCACAGTAATAAACCCATGTCTGTATGCAATCCTTTTGCTACTGAGGAAATTTCATCTATTTCTCTTTTGAAATGAGCCTCTAAGTTTACCGAACAGTAAAATATACGTTACATTTTCGACATGTAGTTGGACCGAATTGAAAAACTTTATTTGTAGAAAGATTCGAAATTTATATTTTAGCTTTCTTTCGTCAGATAGATTATCCTCTTTTTTGAGATTGCTCTGTGCTCTTAGTTTAGTAAATTTGCCTAAAGATCTTTGTGACTCACTCTCAATAGCTAGTTTTAAAGGAAATAAACTTAATTAGAAAAATAATTATACCTTTTGAAAATAAAGCTCTGTTAACTTTATATAACTGTATAAAATAAAGTTATTATGTTTCCTTTTAGCAATAAAATCTCAATTTAAAATAATATAACATGCATGCTGTTTAACTTCAAATAACTATTTACATTTACCTTAACCATAATTTTGTATATTTTAAACTGAATTTCCTGTTTTAAAAATGCAATTCCTCATAGGTATACCTTAAGATGTTTGATCTAAATTAGTTGAATTAAAAGTTTAATGTGCGCTACAATACACCTTCATCATTGCAGTAAAATAACTTTTATTTCAGGTCTACTAATGCCACCATGAACGAGCCCACATGCCTCAACAAACATCAAAATTTTACCCGCATAAATAACACAGGTCAGTAGCGCTAAAATTTAGTTTATTATATTTTATTTACAGGTATATAATTATAGTGATAAATAGTCTCGCTAAAGAGAGGCAAGTTCCAGTGCCGTGCGTATAACAACATGGAGGGCTACCGTGCGTGAGTCCCCGTATCAAACCACGCTTGTTCAGTATTATTCGACTGGTCCTTGTGAGTACTTGTCAGTATACACACACGTAGAAAATATCGCATTTAGGTACGTTTCGGAAACGGCGAATTTCGAATAAACTAGAAGACGTAATAACGAGTACGCCGGATTTAGAATACGAAGGCAATAGAATTAAATGAGTAAAGTGCGACAACTATTTGGCGTGTACCAGCAAGTGTGAATGCCACCTAAAAAGTATAAAACACTGTTCTGCAATCCGTGACAAACGATACAGCGACCAATTAGTATTTGATAGAAAGGTTTGTTTTATTCTATGTAATGTATCGTTCACTATACTAGACCAACAAGCATTTGTCTCCTTCGGATTATACATTACCAAGTATTCGGATTATACATTACCAAGCCGGGCATCGTTAAGAAATTTTACGCCAACTGTTTGTGACTATGTTGATAGAATAATTAAAGCAGAATTGAATGATAACAAATTGTGGTTATGTGTGGACGAAACAACCCATCTGCAAAAACATCCTTTGGTGAATGTGGTGGTACGTACGATGGAGGAATTTGAACCGTCATTCCCTATATTACTTGTCTCCAAAAGAGTAGCAAAATATACTAGCGATGAAATTTTAAAAGTGGTATTGAGGGCGTTGAACAAATTTCAAAGTTTCAACAATCCAACTTTTAATGTTTGCGAGTAAAGGTGCCGCTAACATGCTTTGCTTAGACCGATCTCTTAAGGAAGAGAGTGGCAATCTGTTACATGTAAAATCGATGCTTCAATTTTTAGTTGTGGCGCAATTGATCCCTAAATGTTATCCACGAGTAAATGCTTTAATAGCTCATACGAAGGCAGTACTTTTAAAGTCCCCAAAACGTACAAAAAGATTTCACGAACTGCGTTCCAAAGTTCCTAAACCACCACAGCTGATTACTACGCGTTGGGGCAGATGTGTTTTACTACTGAGAACATTTTTATGATGTAAAGAAGGTAGTTTTACAATTGGGTCTGAGACACACCAAAAAATGTTTCAAGATAGTCAGGTAAAATGTGATTTAGAAAGTATTCACTGGAACTACTATGGCCTAGCGGAGGGAACTGAAAAATTACAAATTCGATACAATTCGATGTCGTTTGTGGATCGTGTTCAAATTGTGAATGATGTTCACTCACATCTATATACGGCAGAAGACGAAAAAGATGATGAATGAAAAGTATAATACGAAAATTTGGAAATGTTATTGACAGGGATTCAGATTTTCTCATAGTAAGACAAATTTGTGAGGGTGTCTTGTCACAAGGATTACATTAAATTTACAAGTCAAACATCACTAGATGTGGAATAGTCGTTTTCACCATTAAAAAATATTTATTCCGCGTATCGTACTCATTTGACTGAAACAAGTGTGGAAACATATTTAATGATTCTGAGATTTAATAGATGCCACCAAGTTTATGATTTCGCGGAGACTTCTTAAAACAGCAAGTGTTTCAGCACGTTATATAATAAATTTTATATACACAGAAACCAATTGTCGAAATTAATTTATTCTGCTTTAAACGAGGTACATAAGTTCACAAAGTAAGTTTCGGCTTTTGCGGCTTTACGCTTAGTTGTTCTCTGATTGCGAAACGACGTCCTATAGCAAAGAATAAGCGATGAGGCGGCATGGCTTGCATTCACTACAATGTCTTCCCCCACATTTCAAACATCATAAAAAAGACTCCCGTAAGACTTTGGCAGAGACAAATTTCGTTACTCCCTTACAGACCAGACCATTCACAACGATTTTCATCCATATTTGCACCTTAAATCTATCTATCTTTTGCGGCCAGCAGGTCAATGACGAAATCAATCCGGAAGAAAACTGAAACTATGGAGGAAATTGAACACCGTGCTGTGATAAAGTTCCTTACAAAGCAAGGAAAGAACGCTCAAACCATATTGAATGAAATGGAAACCGTTTATGGGGAACACCATTTTGCGTATCCCAGATGATCACCTAGGTATGACAAAAGTCAGTGCAAGATGGGTACCGAAAATGCTCACGCCGCTGCAGAAACAGCAGCGCGTCTGTGCGTCTAAGCAATTTTTGGAGCTATGTGCAGACAAACCTGCACAGATTTTGGAGCGGATTGTTACCGGAGATCACTTTGAGCCTGCGTCCAAACAGGAGTCCATGCAATGGCATAAAAAGGGGACACCACCGCCAAAGAAATTCAAAGTGTCAGAATCAGCTGGAAAGTTGATGGCTACTGTTTTTTGGGATTATGAGGGGATATTATTGATTGATTACAAAGAGAAAGGTAGGAGCATAACCGGAGAATGTTACGCAGCGATATTAGAAAAATTAAAGGAGGCCATCAAGGAAAAACGTCGAGGAAAATTGACTAAGGGTGTGTTACTCTTGCAAGACAATGCGCAGGTTTACAAGAACAAAGTTGCAATGGCTGCTCTGTACAAGCATGGCTTTCAATCAATAGTCCATCCACCCTACAGTCCAGACCTGGCACCTACTGATTTTTATTTGTTCCCCAAATTAAAAAAAGACTTATGTGGAAGAAAGTTTTCCGACGACAATGAGGTAAAGGAGGCAACTTTGGCCCATTTTGAGGCGAAAGATAAAAAATATTTTTATGATGGTTTAGAAAAATTAATTCATACATCTAATAAATATATTGTGCTTAAGGGTGATTATATTGAAAGGGAAAAATAGATTTATTGTTTTATTTTATTTAAAACCCTTTCATTCCACGAACTTCTGGACCTCCCCTCGTAGTATAATTAATAACACGTTCTTGCGATTGTATTCACTAGGACGACACCTGAACCCAATCCTAGAAAACTTTTAGTGCCACCACGCAACGTACTAAACTTGATATACTTTCATAAAGTTAGTAGATGAATTAAAACAAGTTGGATCCTGCGCAAGAACAGGCGTTAAATTAGAGCAACCCTTATACAATCTACCCAGGTATTAGTTAACTCCTGCAAATTTGGAAAATAATAGATGTATTTTGTTGAAACCAAAGGATCAGTCGATGCATTCGGTCGGAAGTGCTTGAACTGTCCATGCTAAAAGAGGTACAAACGATGGACCATGGCTATATTTGAAGCATTATTAGGCATTTAACGAATAAATAGCGGCTAGCCGCGTCAGAAAAATCATTCGGGATGAGCCCAAAATAATTTTCTAATAAAATATAGGAAAACGAAAGAATGAGTCTCATAGTATCTTAGACTTAATGAAAAAACCGACTTCGTACATATTCTCAGGCCAAGACACTCCAGAAAAGGATTGTTACTTAAAGACAATAGTAGTACCTGAGGGTTAAACAATATCTAACTTTAATGGAATATAAGCAATAGTTGCAATAATAACTACTGTTCTCTTTATAGTATATTGCAACGCAGTATTCGATGGAATCCTTTGTTGGAGTCCAGCGGTAGGAGGAACTACGACAAATCAAACTTGCCCTTACAGCAAGAAACTGAATTCTAGCCGTAAGTACACTGATAGGAACAATTAGTCGGACCAGAGAGATGTATTTTTACACATATACCCTTAAATAAAAGCAACAATTTTTACATTCAAGAAAATAAAGGTTTCTAATAAAACAATGTATTCTCTTTGATAATGTATTTAGCTTAAACAACACTAGTTTTCATTGAAATGATTATTTTGTTGAATTAGAAAAATAGTTACTTCAATCAAATACCACAACTTAAATTAAAGTTTAGTTTCATTTGCTCAAGGACTAAATTTTTGTCTAGACTAACTTCTTTTGTGAGGTTCAACACTTTGTTTTGCAAAGAAATACTTTTTGGAATAAGAGAGAATCGGATAACATTTATAGGATTAGAAGAATTGGCAATTATAGAGATCTGTTTTACCGATCAGATATGTGAATGAAGCTAATAGTTCATATAGCAGTGACACTGCAAGAGAATTGTAACAAGTTTTAAGTATACTACATGAAGTTAGATTTTCGATTTGTACTCTCTTAATTTTTAAACTAGGTTCTGAGTTATTTAACATTATCAGTATTACATATCCTATTAAATCTCAGCATAAGGTATCTTATGTAATGATTGTTATACGAGACTAGAACAAAATATGGTACTCCAATTCTATATATCGTCCCATTTATTGAAGTAAATAACATTAGTAAAAATACATTATAATATACAAATATACGCAAAATAAGTGGTCTCATTACATGTTAAGTAAAATGGAGATAAAAATTATAAATGCAGGTAATTTTTTATAAACGTTTCCAACAAAAAGTTAAGACAAATTTCTCATGAAAATGTATATTAAAGTTAAAAAATACTCTCGATTCTGAAATAGTTCAATTAGTTGGTAAATAAGTTCGCGTATTTATTGACCAGACAACGACAACAATAATAAATCCACCTTAGAATCGTAAACTTTGTTATGTTCACTTTAAAGAATCATTAACATAATTTAGTATCCCGCATACGAAATTTCATTTTTTGTTCATGGAATATCGAAATTAGCATCTGCAGCTGCCCTAATATGGTCTTTAAAATTTAGTGTAGTCCAGTTTCTAATGTTCCGTATGAATAAGCTGAAGCAAGCGATATTTCTTCTTTCTCAAAACGTGTCCAATGTAAATAGTCTTCTTTGATTTAATTGTGTGAAGCAGCTCTCAATCTTTATGCATTCTACTTAAGACTTCCTCATTCGCGGTGTGCATTCTCTAGGCGATTTTTAGAATTCTTCGTAGTTGTCATGACAACGCACAGTGTTCCCAAATGTCTTGTAACTGACCTCTAAGAAGATTATCCATTTGTTTACATGTAATATGAGGGCTGGGACTGAAACAAAAAGAAACCGGTTTTATTCATAATGATCGATAATCTTGAAATAAGTACATTGTAATATAAGATGATTTACTTGGCTGTGAACGTGTCTTTTTACAGAAGTGGCTACGCGTACTTGTTTAAATAACGGTACGTGGTTATCCAGTCGGTTCAGCAAAAACCACTCCAAAGGTTACACAAATTACGATAATTGTGTACCTGAATATGGCGCCGCTCTATATAAGATGTGCAAAGAAATGATAGGTTGTTTAGACGTACGTATAGTTTTTCAACAATTCGCACCGTACTTTAACTATATTGAAATATTTCCGTAGATAGTTGACCGAACCAGAGTAATAGAATTAGTTGGATTGTCGTTGTCGATGTTCTCTCTAGTCATTTCCCTGTTCATTTTTTATAAATACAGGTAAGCAAGATAATTGGCATATTCTACTTTAATTCTTAATAAAGTTATCCTTTTTATTTGCAGAATCTTACGGAATAATAGGACAAAAATTCATAAAAACTTATTTATAGCCACCACCATTCAGGTTATCACGAGACTCCTGATGTATATAGATGAAAACCTGGATATGCAAATTATCGGAGAGACAGTAAGTTGAACTTCTTTATCTTTCTAGTACGAAATAATTTAGTATAAAACCATTCACTCAATAGGTACCTGCAAACATGTAAAATAATACAAAATACAAAATTACAAAATATCACGATTTCAGTAACCTTCATTACCTTCTAAGTTGCCCTTTTGGAGGTGCAAACACTAATCTCTGCGCTTCTGTCACGAAAGAAAGTCACTCTGAAAGTCTTACTCTGTTAGTGTATTCAGCATTGTCTGTAATACTACTTCAATCTCATCTAATACGTAAAATTTTCGTCTACTCAATATGATTGTCATCTTTGGAAATAGATTACAAAAAGCAAAGTCGGGCGAGTATACTAAATAAGCGTAACGGCCATATTGCTTTTTGAAAATCTGCTGTGTAATAAAAGCGGTTTGTGGTTATCATGTGTCAATGGACGTTTCTTTCCCACATCTTCCTTAGTCGCCTTAAGATATCGCGATAAAGTTCTCCATTAATCGTCTAACCTAGAGGTATGAGCTGGTGAAGATGGGTCCTTCTATTGCAGCGACTATTGCTTGCTTTAGAAATCAATTCGAAAATGTCCTTTCAATTCTCTATAAACATTCAGTGATGTTGTTTCCTCGCTTAGGAGCTTTGCACGAACCTTATCGCTGTCCTTCTCATTCTTCTTACAGAAACAATTGGCACGTGCTATAAAATGGTCTCACAGTATAGCAAATATCTTGAACAGTCTACTCATCATTATTTAAAGCTGTATTTCGAACAACCAGAACATATTCTGACATAATGTCGGTTGATGGTCATACTGTAAATACTAGAAACTAATAAATGATAGAAGTTTTAGTTGTTTCCCACATTGTGTCCGCATTGTTTTCATTTGTTACTGAGCCCAATGTAGTTACCAGAATTGTTTGATATTCAGTTACTTTTTTGTCTTTGAAAACCTCAATGTTCCGCCTTAGGATCTGTTCTGGTCTATTGTTCTCTTTCATAGAAATTCTTTCTCTGACTGGCTCTGACTAGAAAATGGTCACTGTCTGCGTCTAGACCCCGTAGACTCCTAACGTCGATAATCTGATTTCTCGTTATTCCATCATTAGGCAGCCAGGTGTCCTTATGCGTATTCTTATAATCAAACATCGTTGATTTAATGAGAAGATTATTTCCAATGTTCGTGTAGTCTGTGTTCACCGATATTGGGTTGAAGACTTCTTCTCTTCCTAACTTAGCATTAAAATCCCCCAAAAGAAGTGTCGCATCTTGTTTAGGCAAAGTCACTAGCTTTTTCGTACAACGAAGCCTATTCCAAACTCATGCCGATTGTTGGGAGTGCCACTGTGAAATACTACCGATTTGCTTATTTTTTGGTTTCCGGTACTAACCCATTTCATCTGCTGAACAGCTGTGATATTCATGCCAATCGTTCCAAGTTGTTTTATTGATTTTGTAGCTACGGCAGGCCTGTACCAGCCTTGTACATTCAAGGTTCCAATAGTCAAGTCCTGTTTTCTTTGCTATGTTTGTCGTATGTCCGTCCTATTCTGAGGGATCTCGTTAACTTTCTTAAGAAGGACGCTTTTTAGAACGTGGGGTTATTGGTCCTACGCTTAACCCTCCTTTTTTATCTGAGCTTGGAGATATTTGATCCAGCGCTCACATCACAGGTGGAGTTACATAACTAATATGTAGAGACCGGATTATATGCAAAGTGCATATATTTTATTTTATTTATTTATTATATTTTACGTCTATTTCTAGATGTCTTACGCTGATTAAAGTTAATTAACGCTAATTAAATTGTAATATATCTCCATATAGACGTAAAATATAATAAATAAATAAAATAAAATATATGCACTTTGCATATAATCCGGTCTCTACTAATATGCATTCTAAAATCCGGTTATGGATATACGTTCTTCACCTGTTCCTGTTACAGATATTATTAACTACTTTAGCGCTCAGAGTAAAGAACAATGGCCTACGGACTGGAATAAGCTAACCCAGAAGTGTAAAACACATTAAATGTTGCTCCATGCTGATGTACCCTCCCACATTGATTACATCCATAAGTATAGTATTACCAGATACTTTAGTTCCACGGTATCTCATTCAAAGCTCAATCATGGGTACTTCTCTACACAACTCAATAAGAATGATATTCTTACTAGCTCTTGCTGTTTATGTGATAATAAGACTTTGGTTGATGTTAACTATATTTTATTTGGATGTTCTTATTTTGTCAGATGCCGAGATGAATTCTTTCAAGACTTCTTGAAGTTCTTTTTTGCCTCTCAGCTAATACTTCTTTGATTTTCGTAGAAAGCAAGATGGATGTTTATAACATTACTATAAAATACTCAATCCGTAATAAAATACGTTTATGAGATTTTACTTTTGTAATTTAGCTTCGTTTCCTTTGTTTACCATTCCTTTTATTGGTTTCGTTTCTTTCCCGTGGCCCCACTTGTATTGTTTATATTCTCTGTGCTGTTCCTTCCATATTTTTCCCTATTCTGTGGTTAGTTAAAGCCGGTTGGATTTTTTATGTTTTTATTCCATTTTTTTTCGTGGCTAATTGACTATCTGTTAAGGCCAAAGGTTATAAAAAGTGTAACAAAGATAAACATGTACTTCTTTTATTTAACATAAAACAGTAGCATCTAAGTATTTTTTCTTAACTTTTATTTCTGCGTTATTTTATTACCCTACCTAGCCATCACAGCACAAATGGGAGCGCATATTTTGCATTCCAGTTTACTAGATATTTTAATTGTTTGAGCATCTATTGCATCTGAAAATAATCAATAGGATACTGAAGTGAAGCAGGTTTAAGTACGATATGTTATTTTATTTTGTGCAGTATTAAACATGCCATTGCCTGATTTATATTATATACGATGTATACATTTACTCATACATCAGGATTGAACAGGTAGATATTAAGTTTCTAACACTTTAAACCTACATATTGTAATCGGACATTTGATGTGACCTACTTCGTATTAGAAATATGTCTCAAAATGTTTTATTCCATTTCATTCGTGTACTTTCCTTTAATTTGTTCTTTTAGAACTGTAATCTGTTTTCTCTTGAATAGTCTGTTATAGAAGTGAAAATATTGTTGGATATCCTCTCGTTTCGTTAGTATTTTATGGGGATTTTATAATTCCAACATTTTTTCTTGAGAAAAATAAAGCGACCTTGATCAACAACAGAGAAGGGGAACTATATTACGAACCATATATGTAACATGCAAATTTTTACAAAAATGTTCAGCACACACGCACGCCATCTACAAAATTGCGAAATTACGCGAGTAAAAAAGTATACTTCTTAGAACCCATTTTATTTATAATTTGAAACCCTTTACTTAGATTAGGAATTATTTTAGGTAAACTGTCAAAATTTTTTCGTTGTGATTAATATAATCTTTCTTAACTGTAGTAACACATTTTTGTCATTTGAAAACTTATCTTTTTATACTTTCCTCGATAATAAATAGTAATATAAACCAAAACTACAAATACGATAACCCATGGAAGAACAATATATGAAACTATAATATAACATATTCGTTATAAAAATAAATACCAAATATAGAAAACACTGCAGAATAACATTTATTGTTCAAATAACACATGGGCTGAAAAGTCCCGGGCCTAACAAAGAAAACACGTTTTTTTGGTTCAAAATTAGCTTTATTCATCAACGTAATCTCCACCAAGAGCAACGCAATCATTCCAGCGCCGCTCAAACATTTCAATACCACTTTTGTAGAACGATTTATCTTTTGCCTCAAAATAGGCCTCAGTTTCAGCGATAACCTCTTCATTCGTGCGAAATTTCTTACCGGCGAGCATTTTTTTGAGGTCTGCGAACAGCCAGTAGTCGCTGGGAGCCAAATCTGGCGAATACAGCGGATGTGGGGGCAATTCGAAGTTCAACTCATATAGTTTTGCCATTGTTTTGATTGACTTGTGACACGGTGCGTTGTCTTGATGAAACCACATTTTTTTCTTTGCCATATGCGGTCGTTTCTTTGCAATTTCGGCCTACAAACGCTCCAATAACGTTATATAATATTTACTGTTGATGGTATTTCCTTTCTCAAGATAGTCGATGAATATTACACCACGCACATCCCAAAATACCGAGGCCATAACCTTTCCAGCTGATTGTTGTGCTTTCGGGAGCTTTGGACGAGGTTCACCAGTTGCTGTCCACTCAGATGACGAACGTTTTGATTCCGGAGTGAAGTGATGGATCCATGTTTCATCCATTGTCACATATCGACGCAAAAATTCCGGTTTGTTACGTTTAAACATGGCCAAATACTGCTCAGAACCATCAACACGTTCTTGTTTTTGGTCAACAGTGAGCAAACGCGGCACCCACTTTGAACAGAGCTTTCTCATAGTCAAATAAATGCTCATGCAATATAAAGCCAATACGTTGTTTTGATATCTTTACGATGTCAGCTAACTCACGCAACTTCACTTTTCGATCATTCAAAACGATTTTGTGGATTTTTTTTATGTTTTCTGATGTTACCGCCTCATTTGGACGTCCACCGCGTTCTGCATCATCGGTGTCTCTACGACCACGTTTGAAGTCAGCAAACCAACGTTTTACTGTTGTTTCTGATGAAGCGGAGTCCCCATAACAGTTTTCAAGCCATTGCTTCGCTTGAACGGTATTTTTTTCCCATCAAGAAGCAGGGTAAAATTAAGACACGAAATTGTTTTTGATCCATTGTTTTGAAAATAACAAAAGTAGCGTGACCCTTAGCACAATAACTCACAAACTAATGAATAGAATATCATGAAATTTTAACAGCTGTCTTTTGAAGGTTAGTGCTAACTGAGACAAAGGTGACTGCAATAAAACTAGCGTCATCTATGTGTTAGGCCCTGGACTTTTCAGCCCATGTGTTACATAGTTAACATATTTGAAAGTATTCGAAAAAGTTTCAAATAGAGAAAGAGGTTATAAAATATCCCCAACCGGGTTGAATGCAGTATAATGCTTAAACTGATATTTATGAGTAATTCATAATTTTCATACTACATAAAATTAATGTTTTGTTTTTCTTTTTAGTAACAATACCAATATTACTACAAATAATGTGCAATTAATTTTTATATAAAAATTTTTCTGGATATATAAAACTTACAATAGCTAGGAAGTCAAAAAGAACGTCGAAAATAAAGAAGTCCACCTACAGATATCCATACACAAGAAAAGGTTCTTAGGTCTCAAATTCAGATTGTAACAATTCAAATTAAAACTTAGTAGCAACTCAGGTAGTAAAGTATGCACACAGTAATGTTTCTTTTCTATCGAATTCACTTTAAAAACGGGAGGGATACTTATTCGGTTTTTCTTCTATATAACTACAGAACAAAGAAATATAGAAGAAGATAGAAGAACAACTGTGAAAATTGTATCATATTCATGAATTAAAGGAATGTACACAACTTTTATTAACAAAGTTAAACCAGTACTTGAAAGCTATGACTCTGTAAACTTAGATAATGCCGATAAAAGTGGCTTCACCATAAATAATAATGTTTAAAATTCGAAGGCAGAAAGAAAACTAAGAGTGTTGTTCTACCGATACACGCAACTACCACAGCTATAGTATTTTTTCAATAATATCACCAAAATCTACTATAAAGTTTGGCATCCAAAGGCTACAAAATTTATTTCAAATAGCAAACGTTATTATTGAAGCATCAACTCAACAATATTAGTTGCCTGGATTAAAACCTTTCAACGCAAAGATTTCTCCTGAAAAATACGTTGGAGCACTTATTATACCACAAAAAAAAAACAAGTAATAGTCAACTGCTTGACGTTTACGGATTTCAGATGTGAAAGAAGTTCTGTTTTAGTCTTATTAATAACTATAAAGTTGATCTACATTTAAGAAATAATATCATTAACCTACGGTCATCAATTGTAATTGTCTAAATATTTTAACCTATTCGCATAGTTTAAGTACTTTTTAGATTGTCTATGTCTACATATTTTTAAATAAATAAACCAACTTGATATCTTGAGAAATAATGCATAAAGATATAATTAGAATTCCACTTTGGTAAATATTTCTGTTCGCAGCAATACTTCAAATAAGTAACATAATTTTCTTACATAATAATGACGCCGTGAAATATTGTATAGCGATGACATTTAATTTGTTTTTCAACTTGATGCAACAATGCAAATCTGCGTTGTACCTCAGCAGCTTTCTTATTTTTCCAGGAGTACCTTTGTGAAGCGTGCATTATACTTCTTGAATACGCCAAAACCGCCATGTTTATGTGGATGTTTATTGAAGGACTTTATTTGCACAACGTTATAACGGTGACAGTTTTTCAAGAATATTCCTATGTTAAACTGTACTTCTACATCGGCTGGGGCGTACCACTAGTAATGGTTATGATATGGGTATTCGTTATGATCTTCGCAGTCGTTACGTCAGGGTAAGTTATGTCTTCTGTTGCCGACATATATCAATATTATATTGAAAAACTACGTTACATCTATACAGAATTAACTTACTAGCACAAAAATTGTAGATACATTAAGATTATACATAGTGTCCATGAAATAAAATAAAAATGTATGAAAAATGAAAGGATCTAATTCTACTAGACTTAAATCCAAAATATTTTGCGAAAATTCCTTCGTAGACGCGAGAAAAGAAATGAAAAGATATTTACAAAGTATTCGTCGCATTACTGCACTTTTAAAAGTGCGCGTTACAACTGTAGCCTGTAGCGTAAAGAGTAAGGTAATGAGGTGAAGAGAGTGCGATGAAATTATATCAACTGTTTTTAATAGAGACCGGATTATATGCAAAGTGTAAAAATTTAATTCAGTGTATTTATTATATTTTACGTCTATATGTAGATGTATTACACTGATTAAAGTTAATTAGCATTAATTAACTTTAGTCAGTGTAAGACATCTACAAATAGACGTAATATATAATAAATAAATTGAATTAAATTTCTGCGCTTTGCATATAATCCGATCTCTAGTTATTAATTAGCCGCATTTATCTAAAATCTTTGAGGTGGCACCACAATTGCAGGAATATTTGGAATCTTTACGTATACTTCCTATTTGTTACTCTGGTTTTAGACCGATGTACATTTGTGCAACAACTTTGATGCCTTTAATCGATGAAATTGTTTATTCTAGAGATAAAAGTAAAATTGCTTTTGTTGTGAATACGTAGGCTTCCACGGCCACAGTTAGTAAAGAAGGTTTTCGCCTATAGCGTGGTTAACACGTCGAATTATCATGACCTTCTTCCAAAGTGATTTCGCCTCTAGTCGAGATCCCGCCTTTTTCTTTTCTTCTTTTCTTTTTCTGTTCCCCTTCTCGCTTTCTTTCTCTTACTCTTTTCACTTTTTTAACCTTTTTTACTTTTTCTTTCCTTTTTGTTTCTTTGTTTTTCCTTTTAGTCTTATTTCATTTTTCTTACACCTTATCATGACACGGTCCAATTCCGGAAACAGCTCGTTTATTACTTTCGTTATGTTATTGGATTATAGTAAGGTAGTGTCTTATAAGACATTTTATAAAAGTGGATCATACAGCTGTAAATTTTTTTTGTAATTATCATTGCAACCGGCGGCAATATGTCAAAATTGGAATAATATATCTAACACAATGTTAGTATCTAGTGGAGTCACTAAAGGTTCTATTTTAAGTCGAATTCTTTTTACTGTATATAAGTACATCAAGTCTTTATAGCAATCTAAAATACTGCAAAAGCGTTATGTCTATATGCATATACACAACATCTTTATTAATTTTCCCTAACAAATTTAATGAAGCCATAAAAAATATTCAAGTGGACGTGAACATCTTAGTAAAACGCAGTCAGTGTCGGTCATAAAAACTGCATTGTTCTAAATCATCCGTAATAGTATTTGACAAACCGTATTTTAGAGCGATAGATAGCAATGTCCATATCACTATTGGTAGTGCTCCGGTACCTGTGGCTGGGTGTGTTAGGAGCATTGGATTGTACATTGCTACCGATTTAAAAAAGCACATATATTCCTCCTACTACGAAAATCTGTAGTATAGATAGTGTATTAAAAATCTTCTTTCTTTCTTATAGACATGTATTAAATCAAAAAATCAAGTTACTGTAAGCATGTGGTGCTCTAATACTTTCTAATTTTGATTATTGTAATTTTGTATACCGTCCATGTATACTATATTTGCTGTGGATGTTAAGAGAATAGAGGACGTTCAGAATTTATGTTTGTGCAGCAGTTATACATTGAATTGGCGAATTAGTATGTTAACCCCTCGCAAACTTCGTAGCTTATGCTTATATCAGAAAGTAAGGCTATAACATATATGTACCTCCTTACTTATATTACAACGTTAGATATCGGTATAGCATTTTTATGTAAATTTATTAAATTTTTTTCTCTAGGATCTTTGAAAAAGTAAAATATTTAGTGTTCTTACTTACTTTGGCTCAAGTGTAATAAAAAATTAAGACGAAGTGGCAAACATACCAGCAAAGTATTTGTTCAATGCCACGTACAGTTTTTATAATAGTTTCCATATGGAGATGCATTTGAGCACCTTACTTAATTTATTGCGTTATTGGGTACAATTTAGTTTTGGCTCTTCGTATTTGAAAATTTTATTATTAGTTCAGTATTAAAATGTTTTGATACTACTAAATAAAGAACCCATTTCTTTAAATAATAATTTACGGAGTATATATTCAATATTTGTGCATCGGCGTTGAGTATATTGGGATTCATTATAGGTATGTATTGCACGATTATTTTCTTCTATAACATCTATTCTTCCTTTTTATTTCGTTTTTGTTCTCCCGACTGGTGTATGCGTTCTTGATCTGGTCGCCTATATACATTTATCAGATATACCTTCTGGAACAGATTCAAAGAAGGTGTTTAAAGTTCTTATAGTTTAAAGAACATAATTCAAGGATTTAATCGATATTCCCTGCTAGAGATGTTTAATATTGATTCCTTAGAAGTACGTCGAAAAGAAGCTGAGTGCAAATTCTTATTTAGTTGAGTCAAAACAGTTTCGTTGTACCACGTTCAGGATCTAGCCAAACAAATATGTTTTAGTGTTTCGCACTTAGAACAAATATCGCGATCATCCTTCACTTTTGGCAATATGTAAACCGCAGATATCATTATATAATGCAGAATTCTTCTTTCCATTTTTTTCTCTTTCCTTTTTAACCACTGGTGCACTTTCTTAAGTTAAATGAAAGCAATTTGGGTGTGGGTGTAGGTAATCATAGTGCATTGTAAGTTAGTTAAAAGTTTTTTGTAGCTCGATCTACCACTTTTTTCTTAGTGTTATGTTTACTTGTAAGTAACTTCTTTTACATGTGCACATGAATTACTAAATTTGCATTGAATATTGTTTTATTGGGCAATAAAGTATTATTATTATTAACACTCATTCCTTCACTTAAGTTTACAGTTTCTAAGATTTTTAATTTCTGAAGCCACATTTTAAATAATCTAATAGGAGCCTTCATCTTGTTTTTGAAAGTGCGTGGTTATTTTTGTTTGGTATTAACTATCACCACTTACTACTTAAAAGATAGGCAAGAACCAGCTTTAATTAGTGTAAAAGTATTGAATACTGTTGAGATATTTCTACACACAATTAAATAATAACGCATATTATTGTTGGAAAAATTGCTCTATAAACGTACTACAATACAAAATTTATGTTTAAATGCATTGAGGACTGTCTTTTTGCTTTGTCATATATGTACACTCAGCGAAATTTCTACAGGTCCATTAACACAACATTAATAAATAAAATAAATATATAAAAAATGTATAATTCTTTCTAAACTTAGCACTTCAAACATTCTGGTCTTCATACTGTCTATCAATTTGGTCAATTAAACAAACATCCATATTAATACTAATATTAATACGAATATCAATACTAAACCACCGTTCGCATTAGTCCTGGTAAAATTACAATTTTCTTGCAATTTCCAACGTATTTTAGTATTGAAATTCATATTAATATTAGTATTAATATGGATGTTAGTTTAACTATTACGCACTTGCCGTTTAATAATATAGTGTCCGTGAGATATTACAATATATCTGCTGGCATCGCGACATCTAGGAGGA
Source organism: Trypoxylus dichotomus (assembly GCA_023509865.1). Lineage (NCBI taxonomy): Eukaryota > Metazoa > Arthropoda > Insecta > Coleoptera > Scarabaeidae > Trypoxylus > Trypoxylus dichotomus. The sequence goes on along the minus strand of CM042076.1, from coordinate 53,307,718 downwards.
TTTAAGGCGACTTGGATTCAATGGCCTCGTGGTGCAAGGGTTTAGCACGCTATACCGGAGATATAGAGATGTTGGGTTCAAGTCCCCTCCGAGACCGATATTTTTTTGGAAATTGCGAGAAAATTGTAATTTTATCAATTTGGTCAATGTTGAAGTAGGAATATCATTCCAACACCTCGTTATTGCAGATTTTATTTCTTTGACGCTATTGTATTGTTTATTATTGGCATATACCTCTCTTGCCAATATTTCCCAACGATTTTCGATCGGGTTCAGATCGGTCGAACGAGCAGGCCATTGTAGTAAATTGATTTCCTTTTGATGAAACCACTTTTTTGTTGATCTGAAATTACGGCTAGCTGCATTGCCTTGCTGAAGTATCCAGTGTTGCTCACCAAAGTCTATCAGTACCATTTCAAAAAATTGTATATAAGAATTAAAATTCAATCGCATAGAAATACAACATATAGGGGTTTTATTGTTATGGGTACACTGAAGGGTAATGCCTGATTTCGTAGGATATCTGTCTAACTCTCTGAAATTGTAAAAATGTCGCTCGTATTTATATGTTTGTCCCTTAGGTACTTCCCCTACATACCTAAGAGTTGTGATGTTGACAAAATAATGTATCTGCTATTTCTTTACGTTCATAGATGTAATTCTAGGTAATTCCCAACACATACCGTTGCTAAATGTTTATGGGGGAACTACAAAATTATATGGAACTGTAGAATTTTCGCTGAGTATTTCTAATCAGGCGTACTGATGCATACCTTCCATAGCGACTAGTTTTAACCATTTAAATATAGTTTTAAATTGAACAATCACTTCTTTACAACAACAAAGTACGTATAGATAAAAAAAATAATTAAATATGTCAGATGCTCCCTTGTACAACAATGATTATTTTAAATAAAGCGTACAATTTTCATTTCTTAGAAATAAGTTGATTCAGTAAAATAATTAATTCAATTTAGCAGGACGACGTTTATTGTGCTGGTTATTACGGTATCTCAAGTAAGTTTTTCTAAAGTATAGACATTCACCCTTTGTTAGAAGACATATTGAACGTATTCGATTTTACATACGACCTTTTTTGCATTTCATTTAAGTATTTCTCGCTTAGCATAAGAAAAAGCTTCAATAACCATACATTTTACAGTTCCAATTATTATCTCATTTTGGTTATTGAGTATTTCTCCCCGAAAAAAATCAAATTCTAATTCTCAAAACAGAGAGTTATTGTTTACTACTGCCGTAATTATTGTTTACTATAACGTCAAACCGTAATAATTAAAAGTACGACCAACTAAAATTTTAATATCGCTACCTATCAGAATAGATCGGAGCATTCATCTGTTGTCTCCCTTGTTATTTAGCTAGCGCTTCTTCCGTATTGTTCGTAATGAAAGCACGCAATTGTTAACCATTAAAATCACTGAGAAAGGAAAATATTAATCATCATTTACGTGTATAATAGGTACACAGCTATAGAACCGATTCTATTTTTCGTTAAAGAAAATATTGATCGCGTAAAATACAACAATGCGTCAAATTACTATTGCTGATAAATTTGAATTACACGTTATTTTACAAACAAGTTTAATATTTATCCGTTTCTAGGAGGTTAATTGAGTCTGATAGAGTATTCAAATAAACTCATTATTCAGTATTATTTCGGCAAATGATACGTATTTACAGGTTATTCCAAATTTACCAGGCTATACTGAGGCTTCGCTTATAATAATATTAGATAAAGTCTACATTTGACTAAGTTGCTAGTCTCATATATTGCACGGACCAACAAAGTTTTTATCCATACTCAGTAACTGTTAAAATTAAGCACCATATATAAAGTACATCGAAAAGCGGTATTCCTCTCTATTTTTTAATTCGAAGGAGTAACATGAAAAGATGCGTTTACACAATGAAATTTTTCAAAGCTACTTTTTGGCGGCAGCTTTAAAACTAGCTGGGATTTTATATAAGTTGTAGTTACGTAATTAATTACATATTCGTAAAAATAAATACCAAACATAGAAAACACTGCAGAATAACATTTATTGTTCAAATAACACATGGGCTGAAAAGTCCCGGGCCTAACAAAGAAAACACGTTTTTTGGTTCAAAATTAGCTTTATTCATCAACGTAATCTCCACCAAGAGCAACGCAATCATTCCAGCGCCGCTCAAACATTTCAATACCACTTTTGTAGAACGATTTATCTTTTGCCTCAGTTTCAGCGATAACCTGTTCATTCGTGCGAAATTTCTTACCGGCGATTATTTTTTTGAGGTCTGCCAACAGCCAGTAGTCACTGGGAGTCAAATCTGGCGAATACGGCGGATGTGGGAGCAATTCGAAGTTCAACTCATATAGTTTTGCCATTGTTTTGATTGGCTTGTGACACGGTGCGTTGTCTTGATGAAACCACATTTTTTTCTTTGCCATATGCGGTCGTTTCTTTGCAATTTCGGCCTTCAAACGCTCCAATAACGCTATATAATATTCACTGTTGATGGTATTTCGTTTCTCAAGAGAGTCAATAAATGTTACACCACGCACATCCCAAAATACCGAGGCCATAACCTTTCCAGCCGATTGTTGTGCTTTCGGGCGCTTTGGACGAGGTTCGCCAGTTGCTGTCCACTTAGATGACGATCGTTTTGATTCCGGAGTGAAGTGATGGATACATGTTTCATCCATTGTCACATATCGACGCAAAAATTCCGGTTTGTTACGTTTAACCATGGCCAAACACTGCTCAGAATCATCAACACGTTCTTGTTTTTGGTCAACAGTGAGCAAACGCGGCACCCACTTTGAACAGAGCTTTCTCATAGTCAAATGCTCATGCAATATAAAGCCAATACGTTCTTTTGTTATCTTTACGATATCAGCCAACTCACGCAACTTCACTTTTCGATCATTCAAAACGATTTTGTGGATTTTTTTGATGTTTTCTGGTGTTACCGCCTCATTTGGACGTCCACTGCGTTCTGCATCATCGGTGTCTCAACGACCACGTTTGATGTCAGCAAGCCAACGTTTTATTGCTGTTTCTGATGGAGCGGAGTCCCCATAACACCTTCCAGGCCATTGCTTCGCTTGAACGGTATTTTTTTTCCCATCAAGAAACAGTGTAAAATTAAAACACGAAATTGTTTTTGATCCATTGTTTTGAAAATAACAAAAGTAGCGTGACTCTTAACACAATAACTCACAAACTGATGAATAGAATATCATGAGATTTTAACAGCTGCCTTTTGAAGGTTATTACTAACTGAGAGAAAGGTGACTGCAATAAAACTAGCGTCATCTATGTGTTAGGCCCGGGAGTTTTCAGCCCATGTGTTACATCATACTAAGTTTCGACTTTATATATCGTACCTCTTTGAGTGGAAGTTTGTGAATGTTGCTCAATTCTACTATAATTCTTATTTTTATATGATTATGTGATCAAAGGTTTAGACTAATATTAAACGTAGTGTATACATATTAAGCAATAACTTGACCTTAAATAAATCACTTTCCATTTCACTTAAACTATTACGTTTGCCCACTGATATAATACACAGATGGCTATCATCGATGAATTCATCTAACACACACATTTTTCTTTCTTCTTGAATCATATCTTTTACACATTTTTTCAATTGTTCGTAGTGACATTCTGGATTGTCTGTAGTAAAAGTACCCTTAAATCTGCTAATTTGACGGAAGTATTCTTAGTTGCCACTTCATTTCTTATTTGAACTCGCACTAACGCAATTGAGTTGATGGCTTGCATGGCTTTGTTGAAACTTTTGGCCATCTCATATGTCACATGTGTATTAAATTGGTCTTTATTAACCAAACTTGCATATCCAGTTATTGTGGGAATTTTTTCAATTTTACGGCTGTGATATGTAGCAATATCTATAACACTGCTAATATTTGATCAAACCGTCATTCAAACACATCGGCATTCTCCACACGGCTCACCCTCAGAAAGCAATAAGCCATTCTCCACAAAACCAGTCTCAGATCCTATGTGCAAAATAGTAAACTGTGGCACTCCTAAAAATAAAGTAACATTATAATATAGATGGTATGTATTATAACACCAACCTATCAGGCTTCATATTCTTGCGACAATAGCAGTAATTCTCATTCTGGAGTTATCAGTTCGAAGCGTTTTGAATATATCCAATATCTTCTGCTTCTTTAGCAAAGATAGAGTTCCACAAGTAGTTGCTACCTCCTCTATATTCACGAAAAACACCGTGAAAATGTTTTACCCGGACAATATATCAGCCGATTACATCTCAGAAGAATTTTTTATCATTACAATGCGAATTAATACAAACGGACTGAGAACAATACACGATCTAAACATCAATTAGTTGTTGTAACAATATATCAAATATCGCTAATGTAATTTGTGCCGAAAACTGACCAATAGCCAGCCTACTTTTTAGCGGTTCAATTTAAAATCACTCCTCCGAATTAAAAAATAGAGTATAGTATTGGCTTGAACCTACACACAGAAAAGGGATTTCCATATTTAAGAAATTATTATTTCTTGAGAAAATTTCCGTACCCCAAGTAACTTCTTCTATATTATAAGAAATTATACTAGCTATAAATGAGTGATATATCTTGCAGTTAGTAAATAATTTTCTTAAAACTCGATTAGATTCAAAAGAGTGTTCAGAGACAAGAGTTATATACCTAACATAAAAGTTCAGTAAGTGCTGTTAGGTAGCGCACTTGGATTTGTATGCAATAGTTTTATGCAAATCTGGATTAGCTGAGGTACGATGTGAGTAGAGTTGGGATATCTTTCTCGCATGCCAGGATTGTACGAACAAATAGACGGCCTTAAGGTATATGTGTTATTTATGGTACATATACATTATGTTTTAATACACTTACCTCATTCACAGTTATTCTTGCGTATCGTAAAGTCGATAAGATTGACAAGAAGTATACATGGAATAAGTTTCTATATTTGCTCGGGAGAGCAACGTACGCCGTGCTGAATGTATGTTCTTATATTTAGAAAATGATTGCTCGACATTGAAACATCTTCAGAAATATATAACGGATCTATACATGCACCATCACAAATTTGTCTTAATCTGATAATATTGAAATCTTTATGTATGTAACACTTTCGAACACTGTGACAACAGGTATATTTTTATGTTACTTGTAGCACCACATAGCAGTTAGCGTATATCGTTGATAATTTGCATTGGCTCCACCAACGACAACCCAATGTTTTGAAATCTTTCGATTGGGTCAAATAAACCTTTATAATACTATTCTTGCTAGAAAATGAAGATAAACGTAAGAGATATAATGTGTCTTGCTTTTATTGTATTTGCAGTGTATTTCCATAAACTTAAACTCGAATATCACTCTCTTCAAGACGGCCTCTTTTTGTTATGTATTAACACTGACTTTGAAATCGATTTCAAAATTTCTCCATCACCTCAGGATTTTAAAACATTAGATTAAATATTTTTTCCGAGAATCATGTTAACTGCATAGAATATTTTGAGTTAGGTAATGTGTTCACTAACTTCTAATAATTAACACTTGCTAATGCTTTAGTTTCGACAAAAGATTTGTAGAAGTATACACTCCGGCAAAAAAGTTCGCATAGACTACGAAAAGGCGTTTATATATTGAGATATTTTTTATACGTCCACAATATGTTTACCATATGTGCGCCGGCCATAAGTATACAAAGAAAATCATACAACTAGCTCTTGAATAAGTTCTCTTTACGTTATTAAAAAAACATATTAATTGTTCGTTGAAAATGTTCCTACTTTACTAGAGCTATTAGAAGCAAAATGAGTAATTTAACTCCCGAACAAGTCGCTGGAATAATTGCTTCTATCGGAGATGGACGATCTCAAACGTACGTGCCTAATTTGATCAATATTAAGTAGTTAAGTGTTCCTGGGATAGTAGCTAGATATGGAGAAACAGGAGGTTACATTAAAAGACTGGTGCCAGGTCGTCCAAACTGTACCACTCCCCCAAGATGACGGGCTTTTAAGACTGCAAGCATTATACCGGAAGTATGTAACTATAGGGCAGTTACAGATCGACCTGGCTAGAGTTAAAAATAAGTACCCAAACCATTCGTCATAGGTTGAGCAAGAGTGAAATAAGAGCTAGAGTAGCCGTTACAGCTCCTCGCTTTATTAGAAATCGCGAAGTGGCCCGTTTAAGGTCTGTTAGGAAACATGTCAATTGGGAAGTGAATGACTGGACCAATGTACTCTTCACAGTTGAGCCAAGATTTCGTTTTTATACCTCAGATAGACGTATCATCATCAGTGTACAAACGAGACAGTGAGCGCTATTACCAGTGCAACATCAGATTAACGCCTAATTTTGGTGGTCGCTTTATGGTGGTTTGACAATAACTGCCCACAGGTATATAACAGACATTTTACAAAATCGTGCAGTGCCACAAACACCAGTAATAGCCAACGAATTCTTATTAATGCACGATAATGCAGGATCCCATGTAGAGGTAATCATCCGGAAATACCTTGACAAAGTTGGCATTCCAGGGACTATCTTCACAGAATTGTACGGATTCAACATCTTGTCCAGCTTACATACGGAGGTTCATTGAATCATATGTCAAAACCAGGGGTGGCAATATCGAGTATTAAGCTACTGTTGCGTACCTTATAATTTCGTATTGCGCGCCTTCCCTCTAGTGGTAAAAGGTGCAAAGATTGTACATAGTAGTTACAATTAACCAAAGACACAAGGAGATTCAGAACGTGTACGATGTATGTATGCCATTGTGATCACAGTGTAAACGGCAAGTACATTCAATATAAACCATTCAATACAAAAATACGGTCCATTATTATCACACAACAGCTACTAGCCTGTATTTTTTTTCAAAAATATAATTCCTTCTACCATATCTGGTTAATAAAAATTTAAAATATGAGTTTCTGTTTTCATTTAGTTCCTATATTATTTAAATAATTATAACAAATGTTTCTTGGAGTACATTTAAAAATCATCCTTGTGCTACAAAAATGAATTATACTTTTTTGCGGAGTGTACTTTCGTAGAAATCCCATTTCATGTGAAAATATGGGAAGTAATAAGGTAATACAGCGGTAGCATTAAGACTACGTATCAAAATCAAGTACTAACTTTATATAATCGCAGATATTATGCATTATATAGAACGATGAGGTATATCGCTGTATGTTATTTATATCAGCGCTGTAACAACGTATTACCTTTTGTAGTTAAAGCTCTATCCTCGGGGGATCATAGAATGACAGAAATAATTCCACAAGCTAAACGAACGAAATCTATGTATATTAAATTTTTTATAGCGTAATTTGAAATGTCGTCTTACGTTCAAAAAGAAAATTGCAATTAATTGTAGTTATAAAGGATATTAAAAAGTTACAAAAACTAGTTAGAGGCTTTTAGGGGCAAGATTATTTTCACACAATATTATTCAAAAGTGAAGAATTGAGTTCGGCGCCAGATAAAGCAATTTACAGCAAGTAAATATCGTCCTGAAATTTTGCTGCTTGTACCGCTACAGTATCAAAAAACCTTCCATTTCTTGCAATACGAAATTAACATTGGCGATTTCCGATTACCGTAACCACTTGTGCAGTCCCGCAGTTATAGAAGTGTAACAGTTGTAAATTAAAATAGTTACTAAGAGAGCAATCCACAAATCAATTAGTGGTCTTGGCCTTTGCGTAGTCGCAGTTTTCTACACTAATTTTACGTTTTATTTAATTTATTTTTTAATTGCTATTTTTTCAATTAACTTCATAGTGGGGCGGCGAAGTAATTATACTAGGTTTTAATATGGAAATATATGTATATACATATTTCTAGACAAGAAATCTATGCTTAACCCTGAATGCTAATTAAAGTTTCAGTTAATTTTAGCTCCTCTTATATTAATATAAATTTTTACTTATTATAATAGTTACATAGCACATCTCTGCAAAACATTATATGATTCTTAAACTGTTGGAATAACAAAAATGAATGAATAAATAATACAACCAATCAAGACGAGTCAAAGACAATTAAAGAGAATGATTAAAAGCAGTGCTTAATTTTGCATACAGTAAAAAATCGTTATATTATATCACCGGACACTACTCTCGGTAAAATTTCTATAGTGTCACATGCATTATATTTGGTTTTCTTAATATCTTCGGCAAATTATGCATTGAAGTTAATGGTCAAGGAAACGCAAATGCAAGACAAAATGACATTAAAAGAATTATTACATTTTATACAAAGAATATTGCAAATATTTACAATAGTTGTAGCGAAATCTCTAGGTCCATTAACCGAAAATTAATATATAAAATAAATGCAATGAATACATAGGCTTCCACGGTCAGAGTTAGTAATAAACGAGGTACTTACGGGAGTGGACCGTGACATGATGAGATATATTGTAATGATATGAAATATTGTCTATTAAATTGTTTCTAAATTTTACTAGTTTACCTAAATTTTCTCGTCACTGATTGCTGCACGCCGTTATTTTTTATTATAGTTGATGCTATAAGTTGGAGGCAAAGTACCGGTAGTACTCCCTCTTTAAGAATTTTAAGCAGATATTCAATCTGTACAGGTTTCTCTCTAAAGTTTTACAGATATCTACGTTGGGTATTCCTTAATAACTTATTACTCACAATTTTCTTCTTTAGAAAAAAGAGAAAAAGAGAAGTCCGTTCAACAACACTTGCAGGAGAGACGTAAACTTTACTATCGTTTATCATATATATCGCCTTTCGCAAACATATTTTTTTATATAAATAAATATTTAAAAATTTCATTCTTAAAAGACGTTTAATATACTGTACTTACATATTTCAATTACATTGTATAAATATGCATTATTCCAAAGTTATACCTATAATCTTCAAAATTTCTCGTACGACGGAAGGATGGCACAACTGGTAGCATTTTCCTTTCTAATCTCACATGTATCAAGTATGTGTGTACTGTGTGGCGTACCATATAAGTGAATAAATGCGTTGCTATGGAGATGAAACAAAAGCAATAAAGAAATATGGTGACAAAGTCAGACATCCTGCCATCGTTTCTCTGAGAATACGTACTTATTTTCTCATATAACTCCATAATTTTACAAAGATCTTCGTTATATCCAATCATAAAGTGTATCAGCTGATACTATAAATAAAATCTGGAAGTTCCGGACACATATTTTGGAAGCCGAAGACCAGTCCATTTTAAAGGCAAGAAATTACGTGCGAGTGAGTACGATTTCGAATCTTCTGAAGTTCTTCATAACTATTTGCATCTTTCGATCTCATTTTTGCTTCGTAAACTAAGCTAGAATATTTAAAGTTTAGCTAGACAGGGATTGCCTTAGGTTTTCTGCAAACAACATATTTTTTGTAAAAAAGTAATATATTTATTACTTTGTCAATTTATTTATCTTTTCAACTTTACATTTGATTATTTTAATTAGAAAACATACTCTCTTAATTTAAAAACAAATTGATCAAAAGTTTAAATCAAGTACCCGTTTTAAAAAAATTAACGAGCCTGAGATTTTCCACCGCAGTATATAGAAATGAAATAAGAGTAAGAAAATAAAAAGAAAAAGAGATAAAAAGAAGGACAATGAAAGGGGGGGAGGCGTAAAAAAGAAATGTGAGAAAGAGGGATACCACTTTTCTTTTTTGTTCTTTTTCTTTTACTTTCTTTCTCCCCACACGATGTACAAAATCTATACATGTTACGACCAAATATTAACGGTTTCTATAACTGCACTTTTGTATTTTGTTTTTCTTTTCTTCTTCTTGCAGTCTGCAGCAAGTTTCTATTTATATTCCATTATATATTATCTGTATGTATCATACTTTTCGGATCATAAGAAGTATGTACATAATAGATCGACTTAAGATTGGGGTGCGTCTTATATTCCAACGGTAACAGTAAAATACGAATCCTTTCACTGCTCCGAAGCTATTAGCTATTATTTTGTAATTTTAGAATAAAATTAAATTAGATTATATGAAATATTAAGGAAAAAGGAGAGTAAAACAGAAAAAAAATCATATAACTTGAATTATAAATTAATTGTGATAAATTATGCAAAATAACATGGAAATGTAACAGCAGAAGACTAGTTCCTAAAAAAAAGACTATAAAAATAGTTGTCATTCCCGGAAGCCTCACTAGTCAAGTACAATCCTTGGATATCTATTAGTGAAGTGGCTAACAATTTTAGAAGTTTATACCTAAGTAAAAGGTTTATGGAAAGTTGTGAAAGGAGAAGCGATTATAAAGTTATTTAAGTAATGCAATGCGAAGTAATGAGAGTAATACCAAAGATGATCCAATTTTTGGTAAGAGCTAACAGCATTACTTGAGACAAACAATGATAACCAGACGAACGATGAACTCAAAATTGCTAGTGAATTATTTTAATTATAAATAAAAATAAATAATATGCTATAAATCATTTAATAATATATTCTTTCCAAAAATCGCCTGATACATTTGAGGATGTATATGTGGTATATAATTTCTAAATTATAATTTGCTTTTGTTAGTTCTTACGTTATATCGTGAAAGAGATATTGTAATAATTGCTGAAGGAAACGGTATATTTTACAACAACTTATTTCACTCGTGTTCGTGACAGTGTTCTATAAAAACAGTGATCGCCATATTAGAAATGCTTCACTTGCCACAATCCTACATAATGTGTAATAAAATGTGAAAACCATCAAATGGATAATTTTAGCGAAATATGATAAACATGAATTTCATGAGCATTTTGGAACATGCTGCGCCCTAGTGGCTCTAGAGCCAATATCGCAATTGAAATGTCCGAGAATACGTTAATATCTGTAGGTATCTGAATCACCAGAAACGAGATGACAGATGTCCTGTGCACTACTCTTCGAACAACAGTAGTTAAAGCAACATTAATATACATAATTGCAAAAATGGCATTAGCAACATTTTTAAAAGATCAAAAAAAAATTAAAGATTTTGAAAACTTAGAATGTTTTAGAAAAGAAATTAAGAAGGTATAGATCTTCAAAGAATTATGTTGCAAGAGGTTATTTCTTCTATAACGGCAATATATTTAAAAGGAAACGATAGTACATTTTATAATATTGCAAGAAAAATTTTAAGCAGTTTGTTTATTGCAGATTTCAAACTTTATGTCTACCAGTGTTTCGATAGAGTGAAGTCTTCCCAAACTTCACGAAAAACGTCTCAAGCTATCGATGCCGGGTAAGGGAAGCTAGTACTAAAGTGAATTAGTAAATTGGTAAAATTTTCTTAGATAATCATTCAATCAAGGAAAAATACTGAATGATGTGTTTGCAAATTGACTGCTTCGGAGCGGGGGCATAGATAGGCACAATGGGAGAAGTAAATTCGCAACCTCAGCGCACAGAAAATAGACTAATTTATGGAAGGCTATAGGTTAATGCTTTAAAATGCGTCTTAGATAAACCTCCACCCTTAAACTTGGCGAAGATCTAGGACATACTGTATAGTAAACCCCGTGCATGAATGTGCCTTTCTCCATTAATGAATACAATATCGGTACGATCTTCGGTGGTTGCAGTAAAAAGATGCATATTTACCTATATTTTGTGTATTTTCTTCATAACCTGATTTGTTTTCGGCCATCTGGTGACTGCCAACAAAACTGTGGCTTATCCGTCTAAGACAATATTAGTCTACTGTCGTAAATGTACGTTTACATACAACTTTACAACCCTTTGTCGGACTTGCCGATGGCGTAAAATAACTGTCGCCTTGTCGGTGGTCTACAATAATATTTACATCTCAAGCTTTTGTCTTATGGACGGTTTGCAGACGCTCACAACCATGTACCACTTAAAAGCAGTAAGACAAATAAATTAGAATAGTTCACGGACTCCTTAACCAGTATTTTAATTTATATGTACAGCTGAACAATTTATGTACAGTGGATACATGTAATACGTTTATGGAAAACAACCGTCCTTTAACTTCATCTTCAACTTATGTTCTCGATCGCTCTGGATGCATTCGGTCTCCACTAATGAAATTATATCTACGTTTATAAAACGTGGCGTACTATCTTCTTGGTTACTCGGTGTAAATATATAGAAAATGTGATTGCATCTTTCAGAACTGGTAATTTAAAAAATGAGATTTAAGAAATTTTATTGTAAATATAAATATATGATTTCCTTGTAATTGCTCTATTATTTTTGGTATTAAGGAATCTACGAATACGTTTCGATTTCGAGTTATGGTTCACAGGTATAGCAGTAAACTCCACTCACACAAATTAATTAATTAATTATGCGGAACAAATGCTTTCTTCTCAAATATGGCAACAAACTGTGTTCTCTTGATCGAATCTGTCAGTCGGTAACAGGGTGAGTGGAGTTTACTGCTATACCTGTGAATTGTACATCCACACAGTCCTTGCAATCGTCATTCGAGTTATGGTACACAACTTTTTTGATGCAGTGATTTGTATGAACTACAAGATAGATCAGCATCGGAGAAATATTATTAAGCTGCAATCGTTAACCCAGAGTCAGTTTCTTTTACCACAATCTTTTGACATCTTCGAACTCAGATGGTATAACACTGGACACGTGGATAAAGGATCGGAGTCCTCTGAAGACCTAGTAGAGTTTTATTTCGCAAAAGATACAGAGTCTATCCCCTTGTAGTGTTTGCAAAATCCTTATTGTGCGTTATCCGCTGTACAAACAGTATATATATATATATATGTATATAGAATAACATGGCGAACAAAAGGTCTACACTACAAATAAAATATGCAAGTAGTGAATAAAATCATACACATAATTGTTTTCATTCTTCCTCTGTTACTAGGTAAGTTTCAATATCTAATTATTTTGGTTGTTAACTATGTTACACGGCATCCAGAAAAACTTTGTTAAGGCATTGGATCGCGAGGGTATTGGTTTTCAAAACACTCGAGGCAAGTTTGCAAAAATAACAGAAAGAAAAATGACCTAGGACTTCAAATACGAGTCTCCATAGTACAAGTTTTTATCAGTTAAATAAAAAAGCAAAAAATTACAGAACTTTAGCAATGGATATAATTCAACATTTGTCAGTGCTGACAATGTGTTTTTTAAATACATATTCGCCATTCTCACTTGGAATTTTTTCCTTAAAATGTGAGCGACATAAGTAATCATCACGGTGAAAGTATTGTCAATAAAATCCAAACGAAATTAGAGCCAACTTGATCACCTATGTACAGAGGGTTTTAATAAGAGCACAAGATTTGAATTGCCCGCCATGTTTGACAGTTATAATGACACGTGATTATGATGTGACATATCGAAAGTTGACAGATGAGAGTTAGTAAAGATAGAGTATTACACGATAGAACAATGCGTCCTGATTGTTATACATTATTAACAAAATGATGAAAGTTTAATTGCTACCATTCGTAAAGTGAGTCCAATAGTCGATCGACAGAATGTTCCTAATTCATCTACTGTGAAAAGAATAATCGAAAACTCCGAAAGTACTGTTTCGGTTACTGATGTGAAACACACGACACGAGCTCCAAGATGTCGTTCAGAAGGAAACATCACGGCAGTCCGCAAGAGTGTGCCCAAAATTACAGAGACGTCGATTCGTCATCTTGAATAAGAATTGGACATTTCAGCAACCAGCGTATTCTAACTAAAGATTTACATCTCCTTGGCCATAAAGTCCAACTAACTCAACAGCTTCTGTCAACAGACCATGCACAGTGAAGAAGGTTCACCAATTAGATCCTTGAGCAAACAGAAGTGAATGCCGATTTTCAGGACAAAATCGTTATCAGTAATGAGACCCATTTTGACATCTATGGCTTCGTTAATCGGCAAAACGGCCGCATTTGTAGCTCAGAAAGTCCACAAACGATTCATCAGTAAGCAATGTATCCGAAACGTGGCACTGTCTGGCGTGCATTGTCGTCTGGAGGAGTAATTGGACCGTATTTCTTTGAAGATGAGGAAGGTGATGCAGTAACGGTGAATGGCGAACGTTGTCGTGCTATGATAGCGCAGCTTTTGCGCCTCAATTGGAAAATATGGTTTCAACAGGACAGTGCCACATGTCAGATCGTCTGCGAAATATTTACTGTCTTACACGAGTTTGGTCCTGGTCGTGTCATTTCCCGGTTTGGTGACCAGAATTGGCCGCCACATTCTTTCGATTTAACGCCTTTGGACTTATGGCTTTGGAGTTATCTGAAGTCACAGGTTTATACCAACAAGCCGGCGATCATACCAATAAAATACCACCACATCTATACAATTGTGTTATTGCAAATTTTGTCAAAAGAGTACGCATGTGCCAGCAAAGCCACGATGATTATTTACAAGATATTTGTTTCATACGTAATGCCCAAATGTATACGTGATAAATCAATAAATATTCCAATAGTTTGCGACAGAAAATTATGTTTTATTGAAGCTTAGAATCTTGCGCTCTTATGTAAACATCCTTTACCTTTTATTAACGAAAATATTTCTAAATTTTCTATTAAAATTACTGTACGTTATTTCATGACAGTATCAGAACTGAAAATTTGTTAGTCAGGTATTATTCAATATACAAATATCTAAAATTATTTCCTCTATACTTTTTCTTGAAATCTATTCAAAAAAGGAAGAAATGAATGATATTACCGAAATCAGAGATTTTCTACTATTTTTTGAAATATCTAGGAAGCCATTTATTGTTTCTGTTAAACAAAACTAGCTTCAAATCAAACTCATACAGGTACACCTTCCTTGCTATTTAGCCATTTCTCTATCCTCCGCTGTTCACAAAATTACTATACTAAAACTCGGACGAACTCACTCTGTGTATTCTAAACTAGAAACCTTTTCAACTTGTAATATTTGTACAAGTTTCGATGATAAAAAGAACAATTCGGTTTAAGTTGGAGTATGAGTATTTCAAAAGTTTCTCATTTTTCTATTTCAGTTGCTGGTTTCTATACAGCCGACTGCCGCATTATTGGATCTTGGAAGGGCCACGATACGCGGTCATAATAGTAAGTTTTTGTCTTGCGATATTATTCACATAACAATAAAATGAATATTTTTCGTACGTACTACGTCGTAATACCTCGAATGTTGGTAGTTATTGCGCTTCGTTGATAATCTTTTATTTTTCAGGTGAATAAAATCTTCCTTTTGAATATAATACGGGTTCTTGTTTTGAAATTACGGCAAAGTAGAACAAGCGAAATTGAACAGGTCAGGTAAGTGCTGAACTAATAAGTATGGTATAAATACGTAGTGAGTGAGACAAAAACTGGGAATTCGACAAATATGCTTTCACCTTTAAAGTGTAGGAAATTAAGTCACGTAAAAAACTTTTAGGGGGGCTAGTCTAAACCTAGTTCAATGAAAAAATAACAAAACTAAAACTATCTATGAATACTCAACAAATTTACCGCGCAATAGTATGTACGAGGGGAGGTCCAGAAGTTCGTGGAATGGAGGAGATGCAGTGGGGATAGGTGCGCTTGCTAGGTGTGATTCTGATTGGCGGCTCATCATTAGTATATAAGTTAAGTTGCAGCCCTATAGCGGCAGTCGTTTACGAATAGTTGCCCACTAAACAAGTCAATCCGGAAGATTACTGAAACTATGGAGGAAATTGAACACCGTGCTGTGATAGAGTTCCTTACAAAGCAAGGAAATAACGCTCAAACCATATTGAATGAAATGGAAACCGTTTATGGGGAACAGTGTCCTAGTAAATCAATGATTTATAAGTGGCATGGTCTTTTTAAACATGGTCGGGAATCGATTGAAGACGACCCCCGCTCAGGACGGCCAATTGTGGCCACCACATCAGACATCGTCGAAAGAGTGCAAAAATTTCTACTGCAAGATGCCCGTTTGAAGAAAAAACATTTATCACCGTTTTGCGTAGCCTACATGACCACCTGGGTATGATAAAAGTCAGTGCACGATGGGTACCGAGAATGTTTACGCCGCTGCAGAAACAGCAGCGCGTCTGTGCGTCCAAACAATTTTTGGAGCTGTGTGTCAAACCTGCACAGATTTTGGAGCGGATTGTTACCGGAGATGAAACATGGGTTCATCACTTTGAGCCTGAGCCCAAACAGGAATCCATTCAATTGCATAAAAAGGGGACACCACCGCCAAAGAAATTCAAAGTGTCAGAATTGGCTGGAAAGTTGATGGCAACTGTTTTTTGGGATTATGATGATTACAAAGAAAAAGGTTGGAGCATAACCGGAGAATATTACGCAGCGATATTAGAAAAATTAAAGAAGGCCATCAAAGAAAAACGTCGATCAAAATTGACCAAGAGTACCTTGCTCCTGCAAGACAATGCGCAAGATCAAAGTTGCAATGGCTGCTCTGCACAAGCATGGCTTTCAATCAATAGTCCTTCCACCCTACAGTCCAGACCTGGCACCTAGTGATTTTTATTTGTTCCCGAATTTAAAAAAAGACTTACGTGGAAGAAAGTTTACCGACGACAATGAGGTAAAGGAGGCAATTTTGGCCCATTTTGAGGCGAAAGATAAAAAATATTTTTATGATAGTTTAGAAAAATTAATTCATAGATCTAATAAATGTATTTGCTTAAGGGTGATTATATTGAAAAGGAAAAATAGATTTATTGTTTTATTTTATTTAAAACACTTTTATTCCACGAACTTCTGGACCTCCCCTCGTAGTAGGTATTAAATATGTACTTATTACTTTAACAGTTCAATGGCACAGTATTTGCATACTTATATTTTAACGTACCAAAATAATCATACGGCACCTGATTTTAGGAAGCAATTCCGGTAGTAGCAAGCAACTCGGAAAGATAGGTATGGTCTCTCACAGGTGCTAACTGCATCTCTAAGTTGAGCAAAAAGCTTTTAGAGCCTTTTCTGAACTTAAAGTCATTTCCGACCCTGTTAAAGTTATTTCTTAAGCAAAAACCACAAAGCCCTATCTAAATATGATAAAACTCACGGTAAAAATGTTTTAAAGAAATACTCCAGATAACTTTTACGCCTGGAATATGACTGGTTATTTATTTGCAAATGTGCAAATTGGATTATAAAATTACAGTTGCTATGTTGTATTTTTGCTATAAATTCATTTTTTAGACTTCCATTTTTCATCTATAGGACTATTTGATTAAAGTTTTTCATCTGCTTAGCAACTTTCTGATTATACAACATCAAATTTAATATTGTAAACTTAACATATTATATATGTTTGCATTTTTGAATTATATATAATTTTCTAAGTTAGAAAACATGTTTTCTGTTAGTTTTGGTTACCATAGTTACCGAAAATTTGAATTACTGTATTATCCAGTCCAAATAATAAACAGAAACGGATCGAATACTCAGCAGAAAAAAAGAAATACGGGTTGCACGCAAAACAAGGTATAAACATGATCTTTTTACTTTCAAAGAAGATGAACTTATAGCTCACTAAATACATGCACTATTCATAAATTAAGATATATCGTGATGTACATCCACGACTTTAAGCACTTTAGAATAGTATAAGTTTTCAAAAGCAATTTAGACCGACTTCGTAAGTATTGAGCGCATATCTAATTGAACCGCTAAAACTATTTGGCTGGATATAAAGAGGAGAAGAAAGCTACAAGTTCTCTGTTTTTATCCCAAATTTAAACAATGAGGTCTCCAGCTTGCCTTTTTAATAAAATACGGTTTAAAACCGACGTATACAGTTATTAGATTTCCAGAAATAATTTCCCTACCACACGACCTAACGTCGGATCTTTTACATTTTGTTATATAAAAGGTACAATGGACTGGAAGATTTAATAAAGTCATTTTCGTTATGTAAATTTAAAACGAGACAATGAGTGGCTGTTAGAAGTTGATGTGCGTTATTCCAATACTCTACTCAAATATGCTTTTTCTTAGTGTCCCTAGCAACGTATTATAAATGCTTTGTCTTCTAATATTAATTAGATGCTATTAATTTTAAACCATGTTCTTTATTAATACAGAATTTTCTCACGATTTTGAATGTGTATACGTTCATTCAATTCATTTGCTTTTTTTCTTGCCATTATATGTAATCTTGTTAATATTGCTATTTGTAGTATCTCAGACTTTCACGGCCGTTTGACATAGTCGTAACGATTGTCGGGTTCCGCCGTGTCACTAGGTTTTTATCCCTGACGTTTTGCGAACAACTGCGGTTCGCATTTTCAAAAGTACCGCAGTTGTTCGCGAAACGTCAGAGAGAAAAACCTAGTGACACGGCGGAACCCGATAATCGTTACCACTATATTCCTATTTGTATTCTATATGCACCGTACCTAAAACATATCATTTGGGTTTGTAAGAGCAACATGTGTTTTCTATTCATTATTGCGTTACATTTATTCAGAAACAACTAAAAAATTGAAGGCTTCATCCAATGTCGTTTTCAGATGAATGCTGATGGACAAGAATTCATATAATCGCAATATTATATATTTACGCTATATTTCGTGGAGTGAAGATGTTGTTTTGAATGCAACATATGTACTCTACTGTGCAAAAGAAAGAGGCATATAGACATATTTTTAAAAGTTTATGGAATAGTGGAGGTTCTGGAAATACTTCTTAATATATATTTAAATACAGTGATATTTACGATTTATTTGAATCTGGTAACCAATACAGAAATAGAAAAGAATACATTAAAAATCGTAATCCTTCTGCAGTATTCAAGAATGCGATAAATAAACACATAAGCAAGTATCCCGCGGGCAGGGTAATTTTCGGTACTTGTATTGAGAGGCAATAAAATTTATGGTTGGGTTTGTTTGTCTGTATTTATTGTTGATTGTAGTTTCCGAATGCGAAGAGTTTACGTGTAAATTATAACGAATTTTATAATATATGAACAACAGAAAAAACAATAATGTAGAACGGAGTACACTGTGAAAGTTAGTGCTGCAAGTTGTAATACGAGACCGACCTGAAATGTTTCCGGAATCGACAAGAAAAGCACGGTATTGGAGTGGTTTTTTATTTTCATTTTTCGATGTAGTATCCTCGAAGATCAATACACATTTTCAAACGGTGCTCCAGTCTCTTCAAGCCACCGGAAAAGTAGGATGTTTCGAGGTCTGCCAAATAGCCATCTGTAGCGGCGATGACCCCCTCATTTGAGGCAAATCTCTTTCCTCCCAGTGATTTTTTCAGGTTTGGTGATAGGAAAAAATCGCTGGGGCTAGGTCCGGTGAAGCCGATTTCGTTTCTGCTCCGATGTGAGCAAACGCGTTACCCATCGCACCGAAAGCTTCTTCATACCCAAAATTTCATGTAGGATACGGCCAACGCGCCCTTCTGAGATCCCCGTTGTCTCTGCTAGATCTTTCAGCTTCAATCGATGGAATACATGAACCTCTAGCAACATATTTCGAATTTCCATGGCCGTTTTCGCAACCATCCAGAAATGTTTCATTGCACGAAATCCAATTTTATCCATTTTTTTGCGAAACCGCTTGACTTCCTACACAAAACACACTCTTAAACTACAACTATTGATAGTAGCCGTCTAAAATTTTGGCAGTTGCCATAAAAGAGCTTGCCCTTACCGACCAATGAATCCACTGCAATCTTCGTGCACCGTCTCTTACCGATTCCAGAAACATTTCAGTTTGCCCCCGTATAGCGGTTACATTTGA
Organism: Trypoxylus dichotomus; assembly: GCA_023509865.1. Classification (NCBI taxonomy): domain Eukaryota; kingdom Metazoa; phylum Arthropoda; class Insecta; order Coleoptera; family Scarabaeidae; genus Trypoxylus; species Trypoxylus dichotomus. The sequence goes on along the minus strand of CM042076.1, from coordinate 53,287,956 downwards.
AAAAAAAATACCGTAGTATCGTTTTCAGACAGAAATAAAGTTGCTGTTTTACATCAAGAAGGTTACATCCAAGCAGAAATCGCAAGGCATGTGAAGTGTTTTCGGTGCAGTGTACAAAAAATTCTTAAAAAATACATCGAAAGTGGCGATGTGGTGGATAAACTGAAGCCTGGACGAGCGAAAAGACTTGCCAGAACGGGTGTAAGGTGGTCTCTGAAGAAATAGGGATTACTTGTGTGTGTTGCTCTCAGGAAACCTCTTTTGCGATGAGGCAATAAATGCTCAAATATGCTAAGAACCGTCAAAATTGAACAGATGATTAATAGAGAAATGTGTTGTAGACCGAAGAGTCAAATTTAAATTACTTGGATCGAACAGGCGTCAGTATGTTCCACGACGTGTTGGAAAAGTTCTTACAGAACTATGTTTAGACGCTACTGTCAAACATTGGGTGGCAGTATCCAGATTTAGGGCTGCACTTCATCGTAAGAAGTTGGTGACATTATTAAAATTGAAGGAAAGCTTACAGCGGAGAAACATCGAACAATATTGAAGCAACATACTATACCTTCTGGGTATCGTCTAATTGGTAATAATTTCTTGCAGCGAGATAACGATCCTAAACGCACTTCTCGATTGGACAAGAACTATTTATATATGTCAACGAAAAAAAGACAAGATTACTGTGCACTATGGTCTGGCCGCGACAAAGTTCAGACTTAAATATTATCGGATATCTTTGGGATTATTTAGCTCGTAAAAAGATTTGAAAGAACATTCAAGATTTTCAATGAGTTGTGGAACATATTGCAACGAGAGTAGTATCGTATTCCGGAACACAAATATGCACGCGTCAAAACTTTTTCAGCGCACAAATAGCTATCAGCAAAAAATATCTTGTTCACATTGTAATAACTACTAAACTGAAGAAGAAATAAACTATGATAACTAGAAGATAAGAAACAGCAGAAAATAAATGGAAACAAGACAGAAACACAACAGAATACAAACGAAAAGTTAGAAATTAGTCAGCCAAGAGCTAGAACATCTATGTAGCACATTATAAGAATGTTAATAATCTATATTCACGTTTAGTAAAGAAATTCGTTGATGCTTCCTAAGAAAGTCTGTTAAAGCAAACATTGGCGGCATATTAGCTATAACTAACAAAGGAGCATTATATTCATAGTTTTGTTCTAACTTAGAAAATTACGTAAAATACGAAAACTCGGGGTATTTTATTTGCAATATTAAATATAATGGTATTTCTGGCAAATCTGGAAGCGGTGAGAAATTGCTGAATTGATGAAACAGTGTATATATGATCTAAACTATACATCTAGAATTTCAATCAAATTCTCCTAAAAATTAGATTAAGATTAAAGGCTGTACTTATGCATGGCTGTACTCGAACACATTCATAACGAACCCCTCCCTAATCTTCTCACCTTACTTCTTGTAATCTGTCAATTTTACAACTTCACGTAATTCAGGTACAAATGTATCAAATAACTTTTTTCTTTTTAAACTACACTGTTAAATTTATAACGTCCAAAAACAAAATTTTCCTCTTAATAATTCAGAATAGACTTTAAAGTTTTCTTCTCCGCGTCGGATAAAACAAAAGTATTATACAATTCCAGTTAATCATCTGATACTAGATTAAAAACATAGCGGTATATTTTTCTTCCGATTTTGTGTACCATGCCAATTATCTGCAATATTTCTGTTCAGCGGTTCTGGCAGTCGTAATACTTTCGTTGAATCCATTTCCTTTTCTTCTTCGTATCTACCTCGACCACGTGTTGCTATTTCCACTTCGGATTTCAAATACAATTTGGGAGCTCCTAACTACATAAACATTCCAATATGTTCGAAATCCAATCTACCTGTTACTATGTATAGTTCTATCATATGAAATAAGCTAGTTATATTTATTTTTTTAAGGCATACAAAAAAAATGCATGGTTATATCTACGGGCAACTAACTAATTACTTGTCACTAAGAGACTCAAATGCCATAATAATAATCTAGGGTGCCTTCATCTAAATGGCAACTAACATACAATATATACTCTGAAAATGTTACCTCCCCTTTTTGCTATGCTGTGTCTGAGCATAATGAATACCGCATATAATTCTAATTAACACTTTTACGAAACTTGCTTACTACTTGCTGAATTTTTCTTCCATTATATCGCATCTGAATAAAAGGAATAGATAATATGTAAATTGTGCACTCTTGCGATTAGTCCTACGTTAAAGTTGTATCATACAAACTTGATTAGTTGAATTAGAACATTAACAAAATTAAGTTTGCTGTGAGTATTCATGCATACTTGATCATAACAAGGTATCCAAACTATTTAATAGAGCTAAAACGTTTAATTTGGTTAATTTCAGAGATTTAAATAATTACACTTATATACGAGGGCAACCTGAAATGTTTCTGGAATCGGCAAGAAAAACACGGTATTGGTGTGGTTTTCTATTTTTATTTTTCGATGTAGTCTCCTCGAAGATTAATAAACTCTCTCAAACGGTGCTTCAGTCTTTTCAAGCCGTCAGAAAACTAGGTTGTTTCGGGGTCTGCAAAATATCCATCTGTAGCGACGATGACCCCTCATTTGAGGCAAATCTCTTTCCTCTCAGAGATTTTCTCAGGTTTGGAAATAGAAAAAGGTTGCTGGGGGCTAGTTCCGGTGAATATGGAGGATGAGAGACCAATTCATAGCGCAACTCATTCCGTTTGGACACAACGATGCGGGATGAATGAGCTGGTGCATTGCCGTGGTGAAAAAGCACTTTTTCCGCTGCAAACGAGGCCGTTTCTCCTTCAATACTGAATCGAATCAGGTCAATAATCGCTGTAGTATTGCCCCGTGATCGTCCTTTCCTTCTGCAGATAGTTGATGAGGATCACTTCTTGGGGATCCCAAAAAATCGTCGCCATGACCTTTCAGGCCGATGGAACAATCTTTCCTTTCTTCCGAGCCGATTCGCCGGGAAAACTCCACTACTTCAACTGTTCCTTGATATCCGGTATGTAGAGGTGGATCCAAGTCTCATCCACGGTTACGAAACGCATGAGGAAATCCCTTGGATTGGATTGGATCCTGGCCAGATACTCCTCCGATTTCCTTTTTGCTCTGGTGTGAGCACCGAAAGCTTTCTCATACTTAGAATTTCGTGTAGGATATGGCCTGCGCGTTTTTCTGAGATGCCCATTGTCCCTGTTATCTCTTTCTACTTCAATCGACGATCGGCAAACACGTCATCATGAATCTTGTCGACCATTGGTAGCGATTTTTGGGCGTCCACTGCGTGGTTCGCCACTTATGCCAGTGCGGCCACGTTTGAACTCGCTCACCCAGAAGCTGATGGTCGAAAATAATGAAGTATACCCACCATGAACCTCTAGCAAAATATTACGAATTTCCGTGGCCGTTTTCGCAGCTACCTAGAAATGTTTCAATGCTCGAAATCCGATTTTATCCATTTTTTGCAACACAAAGTACACTTTTAAACAACATTTATTGACAGTAGACGTTTGAAATTTTAATAGTTGCCATGAAAATGGTTGCCCTTGCCGACTAATGAATCCACTTTAACCTTCGTGCGCCATTTCTTGCCGATTCCGAAAACATTTCAGGTCGCCCTCATAAATTATGTTTGCTCATAATATGAATTAGAATTCCATTAATAATGTTTTTATTTAGAAAAGCAGTGCGAGCTGCAGTATTCCTACTACCGTTAATGGGAATAGCCAACATCCTGTTTATAGTGGATTACAGGATATTCAAGAAGGCTTGGAAATTCGCTCTATGGTCATATGTTACCTACTTCGTAACAACATTTCAAGGCTTCTTTGTAGCTGTGTTGTATTGTTTCTTAAATGAAGAGGTAAGCAGAATTCGATCTTTTAAATATAATAACCTGACGACACCTGTCAATCAAATAATAGATAAAAGATACTCAATTAATGATAATAAATTCAAAGACTATTTTAATTACGTGAACATTACATTATTAAATATCGAACGTTCATTCCCTTTATATAAGCAATTATTTTCACCGAAGCGAATTTGTCTCTTGTATGTATATACTTGTTGTTTAAGATTTTATAAATTACTGGCGCTTTTGTAGTAAAACCACCAACCTGGTACCCCTACTAAACAAATCAAATAACTGTATGATTAAACCCACAACCAATATAATTCATTTTAACATTGCATATTATGCACAGTACCTTACAAGCAGGGTCAAGTGCTTTTGCATTTGTCCAATTTTTCGAAAAACATGAAAAGTTCGTACGTTTCACTACTAGTAGAAAACCAGCAGAACTTAAAAGTGCGAAGGCAACTGGGAATATTTCTGGGAAAAATGTTATTTAAAATAAATAACAGCAACACTTGAAATTTAATTCTATTGTTTTTGAAGGTCTTTGTCTTCGACACCAATATACATTTGCATACGTTTAAACAAATTTCTGAAATATTCTTCCACTACACAGCTGATACTTTGGAAGGTAGTCTTCGAAAACCTTCCAGCAACAGCTTCAGATCATTTTACTTGCTAGATAGGAAAAAATAAACCGCTTGACGTATTGAACGGAAAACGACTTTCTTTCTAATTCATCGATAAATTCTAAGCAATGGTCTTTGCCGCATCTTGCATTTCGATCTTTGCTTATCTCTATTTTTCCAAATTTCCTTTATTGCTTTGTCTTTCATGGTGTTCTCGATCGCATTCCTCTATGACGTCGCTGGCCTTCCTCTTCTTCTTCTGTTCTGTGGTATATAATTTAGTGCCCTCTTTGGCCATCTATTTGCATTCATTCTTTGTACATGTCCATACCATATAAGCTGTCTTTTTTTTCGATTCGTTCCGCACTAGTAATAACTCGTCCTGTTCTTAGTTGTATGTCTTCGTTTCTTACATGTTCCAATTTTAATACTCCGCAGGCTCTTCTTAGGAAGTCCATTTCGATGGTGTCTACACTCTTTTTGTTGCTGTTTGTCATCTGCCAGCTCTCTACACCGTGTGTTAGAATCAGCTCCACAACGAGTTTATATATTTTTATCTTTGTTTCCAGTCTTAATTCTTTAGACCAAAGCAAGGAATTTAAGGCCTACGTTGGTTTTTCTCTTGTTGTATTTTATTTCGTTTATCTATTTTAGATGTACGTTCCTCACTAAATATGTTTCCTAGATATTTGTGCTGGTTTGTTCTTCTTATTTCTCTAATCTGCAAGTTTTGGTGGTCATCTTCGTCTTTACACTCCACTTTCATATCTTCAGTCTTTGTGATGTTTATTGTTAGTCCCCAATGTTCGCATTCTTGTCTCAGTTTTCTAAACATGTAGTCTATATCCTCTTCATCACAAGCTGCAATTACTTGATCGTCTGCGAAATATAGACGTGTGAGACAGTGATCTTCCATCTTAATTCGCATTCTTTTTGATTTTTTTTCTTTTTTTTTCTCCAGCTACTTAAAGTTTCCAGAATATAAATTCTAAATAATGTAGGGGATAGACTGCATCCTTGTTTCAATCCGTTATTGATCGGGAATGGTTTTGATCTGTTGACGCCTATTTTGATTATGCTATCTGCATCTTTATATATGTTCCATATTGCATTGACGTGCATACCTTGTATTGACTCTCACTTTGTTTATAACTTCAAACATTTTTAAGGATACCATATCAAAAGCCTTTTCTAGTTCTACAAATACTAAGTGGGTGGGTAAATTTCTAGCTATGTACTTTTCCAATACTTATATCACAAATATATTGTCCATGTATGACCGTTCTGCTCGGAAGCCGCTTTGCTCTATTTCTTGTAAGCCACCTTCTATTGTTATCTTTAATATACGACCATGCAACCCATTGCGGTGATTACACTTATCCTTCTGTAATTCTGGCTTTTACTTTTGTCTCCCTTCTTGTATATTGAACTAATATAGTTCAGGTTCCAGTCCTTGGCAGCTTCTTCTTCTTGTAGATATTTATTATTGTGTGGAATATAATCGTAAATATATAATACAACATATAATGGAACATAATGTACATCCTATACTTTCAAAATATCCTGTCTATATACAACAATTGAAATAACTTTCGCAAACAGTGTTCCTTGTTTCTAATTTTTTGGTATTTTCATGTTTTGAAGAGGCAAATCTGCTATAATTAATATATTGCTATTACATAATAGATATGAATAAGAATTATAAAATTAAATTAATGTGCTGTATTTAACCTTTCTCAGAAGAAATGCGACCCAAATATACAGCACAAAAAAATTTTTATTATGTAAGTGCTAAGTCTAAAGCTATTTCTCTAAGCTATTTCTAAAAGTAAGTCTAAGTACTAAAAGTATTATTTTTAGTATACATTTGACACTTAGCATACAGTTCTGTATCCAAAGCCTTCAGGATACCTCTTACATGCTTACATCACGTGGTTCATGCAGTAAACTTTCTCCGATTTTAATCATACTCTACCACAAAGTATACAACTACCTACATAATAAAAAAATTCTTTTGTGGGATATATTTGGGTCGCACTTCTCCTGGGAAAGGTTAAATACATACATAGCCTTCACAAAATGTCTTTTATTTCATAGGTCAGAGGGGCAATAAGAAAAAGCATGGCAACATACAAATCACGAAGGAATAGGAGAAATTTCCAAGGGAGAAATTCAGTACTGGACACAAGAATGTCGATGGGAGACTCGGATCCCTGACTAGGGTATTCATACTGTCTATCTCTTCTTATTTAAACAAACGTGTTACCTGCGTATTAGCATCTTTAACAGAACTGTTGTTTTAGAAACAAAACCCAATGGACATCGGTATGTTTTCAAAAATCGGAAACCACGGATACAGAAGAAAATATTTCAGAGTAAGGCCTAAACATCGAAATGTTATATATAGACTAAATTATTTCTATTGTTACAGAACGAAGGTATAACTGCACAAAAAAAAAATATATATATATATATATATATATATATATATATGCATACGTATATGAACGAACTTTGAAAAGTAATATATTTTAAAATATGTACATATGTCTTATTGACTGCCAAAGAATTGGCATCAAATGGGAATATTTTTCATTTTGGACCTAAAAATTTTGCAAGAAATTAGTGTCTAAAAATCAAATACACTACATGTCTTTACTTAGTTAGGAACTACGTTTTTGGAATTGTCAGTCATCAAACTGCTATTTTTCAGAAAATAAACTGACACTATTATGTTCGCTGCAAGAAAATGATCTTAACCAGGCTTTCTGTTAATAAAAGGTTGCAGATGTGCAAGTTCTGATTTTTACTCCACGTGTATATAGTGTTAACATATCATTACATAGATTAAGAAGATTATCTACGACAACACACCAAAGTATAAGCGATACAACCACTTCGTGGTAACAACTTTCGCTGGCTCTAGTAATTGTCGCTTCAGATCCCAGCATAGTACTTATTTCATAACTTTAAAGGATGGCTTTAATGTACTTTGTAGTCAATGAGTAGAAACCTCCCTCAAAACTCTATGTGCTATCTGCATGAAGAAATGCACAAATAACTTTTTCATCGTAATGAACGGCCGTTGTTGTGTATTTGACTTTTGACAGACATGTTGATTAGAATGAAGCACCTTACCAACAAGATCAATACCTTCTCAATTCGCTCAAGTAAGAAAGAGAACCTGTTAGTTTTGGACACTACACGTGATCATCGCCTCGTTTATGCAAAATTATCCCTAAAATTTAGGTATATAACCAAAGCTTGAGCCGGCTTTGCTATTATTGGTAGGAGAATACCTCTGCATTTCTGTGATAATATTGAAAGAATGTCGTTTACCTCGAACTAGACTTTGTGCTTTCTTCTTCAATATTTTGATAGTCTTTGTTTGTAGAAGTGTTAGAGACTGGAAAGTAAGTGCCCAACATTAAGGATAATTGTCAACGAGGGGCATCGAATTACTCACTCTTAAATACTTATGTAAGGGCAATGACATCCCATTTTATGAGGGAAAGTGTGCTTACTCTTTTCCGAGTTCTTCGAACCGATCTCTCCAATCAACATTCCGAAAAGTTCTACATTACTATTAATTAGTATGTTATACCTTATGTTTTTATGGTCTGATAGCAAGTCTTCTTTCAGAATGAGCCGATTTTATATACGTGGAGCGAAACGCAGGTTATCAAAGTGATACCTAGCACTACCCTCCTTACAAAAGTAGGTCCTATTAAGTTCAATAAAAACAAAATTTCTATTGACGATAACTAGTCCTTGAGCGTTTGGTGATTTATGGGAAAAGAAAGAGCTGTCCTTACTTTCATTTTGACCTTTGTCCTTAGAATTTTTGCTAGGGGACTCTTTTCATCCGTCGGACATTTGCCCAAATTTATCTAATTAAGGTATTGCATATTGAGAACTCCATAGAGGAGATGCTCCATCGCAATAATGAAGATTTGTCTCCTCAACTATTTTCAACCCATTGGTTTGTCATTCTAGTTTTTGATGAACTTCCGCATTTTAAGGTTTCTGTCTTACTTGTTATTAGAAAAGCAGGCATTTATGACATCTTTTTAATGCAGCACTCGCCCAAGGTTGTCGTTCAAGTTTGACTTGATTTGGGCAGTTAAATGTCAGTCATTCTACTTTAAAACTTGTACGTCGAAATAATAATGTTCGTTTGAAGAATATCGCTTGTGGCCTTCATTTGGTCCGCTATGAAGTTAACCTCTGTTATTAAGTGCAACTCTCCTTTCTGCCTCTTGGCATCTCTCTAAGAGTCATTGTCAGTCTCTTTTGAGCTCTTGCTTTAACAAAAATTTCGTACGTTTCCTTGTAGTACTATTGAGTAGCATCTTCTGATTCTTCAATCAGAGCTTTAAGATAAACTCCTGTAATTGAATATAAGTTTTTAAGTAAGTATCACTTTTTCAAGAAGTGATGAATAATTAACATTTGTGTGTCATGCGCGATTATATGGCACGGGTATTTCTGCCCTTGATTCGTTTGTGGGGCAAAGTCTATCGCATAAACTGTGCCATTAACTTTGAGATTTTTATTGAGGTTGTCTCATCTTGACCCGAGTAGTTCAGTTAAGATTTTTGATATATGTGTATCTACAGGACTGACAAGTGTATGGTACAATGGCAGTCGCTAGCTTGGGTAGGTACCACAGGTGTTCGACGTCATCGAATAACCGACAACTGAGTGTGGACCAGCAAGTTACATGATCTTTTTATACAGTGTAGGAATACTTTGTGAAGACTCGGTGGACATCGCGTTATTACTTACTGTTGTTACTATGGAAACAATATCTGCTGAATGATACGGGGCCACTGGATAAATCTTGAAACTCAAAACCTACAAGTTTACAACACCTTCACAAATGTTCCCTTATCTTCAGAAATAAGATTGTTTTCCACTTTCTCTTTAAAAAAAATCAAACTTTATAGACAAGATGATCATGTAATAACTTTATTCTCTGAATTTTTCATAAAATCTTAAACTTTTTTTCCATTTCATGCTAATTTTGTGGCGGTCGTTATATATAGCTCTCATCCTTTATTAATCCTATCCGATATCGTCAATAATTTATTAAATTCTATATTGTGAACAATAATATGTTTTTAAAATAAATGTCCTTTATTGATTTTTGACTTTGTATTTTTTGTCTTGTACTTTTGAGGATAAATGTCAATAAGAACTTTTAACGAACCCGTATTGGTTATAAAATTTAGTAAGGAATAGTGGATTATGTGATAATAAATTAAAAATGTATTCCCACAAAATTTTATATTTCCTACATTACAACACTACTTGATTACATTCTCAAACATACCATACTTTCATATTTTCTCTATTCTCAGATGAACACCACCTTCCGATTCCAGAAGCAAAGACTTATGATTAAATTTTAAGGTTTCATGAGTGTCTGGTGACTTTAAAACTTTGAAATCTTTAATAATGTATATTAAACCCATTTTTCCACTAATATGAGCGAATCGTTCTCCTGTAAATATAAATATTTGTAAACAGGAATATGTAAGACTAGGATTATTTTATTTTACCTATACAGTTTCTTGGACCACTCCCAAACGGCAAGTATGAGTACGGCACTATTTTTTCGCGATTTCCACTACTAAACCGTAATGGATCAAATTTCTGTGGATCAGGGTAATACTTTGCATCTGAATGCAGACCAGCGATAGGAACTATTATGTCGGTTCCTTTATCTGCTCTTAAATTATACTCAGGTATGAAACAATCTTCTACGCATTCTCGTATTAAAAATGGAGCTTGAGTATATTTTCTTAGCACTTCTGTAAAATAAAAATTGAAGCATTGATTCAAAGGTTGCCAAAGCTGGCAATAGTTCACTTGCTGTACACGAGAGTTATATTACATACTATAACTTATTCGTGGCTAGTCTGATGGCACAAATCCAATCAAGGCTACATGGTCAAGATCCTCGGTAAAGTCCAAAGGACGGTCTGATTGGACATTAGGGGGGTCATAGCCTCAACGGCAGCGATGAAGACCATCCTTGGACTTCCGCTGGTGCTGAGATCAGAAGCAACCCTAGGAGCTTACAGAGTCAAATGTAGTGGGTTCAAAGGATTCTGTAGCAGGCGGGGAGACCATATCAGCATCTTTAAGTACATCGAACGGACAGCAGTCCTGCCAGGAGGACCGACAAAATTCGGTCCGTATACAGCTTTGCTGGAGTAAAGAGACAGCAAAGGCATGCGCACACAAATCAAAGGTATTCTAATTTGGAAAGAGGGAGAACCGGATGGCGAGGCCTTGAGCCTAGGGGTCTCCCCATCTATCTTTAAGAAAAGGTAGTTGCCATCCAGACATGGGTGGAGCATTCTATGGACTATGCGCTTGATTTCGAAGCGGTGGATATCGTGTCAGACAGCCAAGCGGCTCTTAGGGTCTACAAGCCGTCAAGTCTGACTTCAAAGTGGTGTTGTGGTGCCACAGAAGATTACAACAATTGGCTGAACATCGCGGAGTTACGCTAAGATAGGTGCTAAGCCACTCGGAGATCAAAGAAAATGAAATAGCTGACTTAGCAGGAGACGCCAGTGGACAACCGTTCTCAGATTCTGAACCGACGTGCACTTCGTTATCGACTGCCCAGCAGCCTGTAGGGAAAAACCGGTTTACTTTGAGGAACCCAAGTTAAGAAAATTATCTCTCGAGCGGATTGTGGACTATGTTGTTCGGGTGTAACGCGTTCGAGTGAATTAAAATAACACGGATGCACAATAGGCAAATTATTGGCCGAGTCGCTCTTCGAGGTTAAAATCCTCGCCTATGGTACAGAAAAAACAAATAACGTATTAATATACAGGGTATTGTTTCATGTCAATATGTGTCAGGTGCTTTTCCTTATTTCACATTAGTCTCGCAACATTCTATAACTAATTCAATTTTCAATATAATTGAAATTAAAGTGTTTACGAAATGCGGATGTGTCTTCAGCGCTTGATATGTCAAACATGTGATTTAATAAAGCAATTATGCAAATGTTGTTCCAGTAAGAAGTAAGTCCCGGAAACCTAAATTTCGATGGAACTAGTAAGATTGAAAGTTTTTTACATTTCTGTTGGTATTTGAGGAACTATAACAGAGATTATATCTTTTGGAATATACTTCCAAGGAATGCGCAAATTATTTTTAATAAAAAACGCACTTTAGATACAGAGATATAGGTGTCTATAAGAACCTTTCTAAATGAATTTTTATATTGAAATTATTGAAAAATATACAGGCAATTGCAATAAAGAAGCTAAAACAGTATTAATTTTGAAAGTACTACGATTATTATCCTTCAGAAACTAATTAATTTGACTCACTGTCGAAAATTATAAAGAATACTTAGTTGGACCAAATTTGAATCAGAACTCATATAAAGTAAAGATACCGCCCGTTAAAACATCAACATTTCGCAAAAATCTTAAATAATATTAATTAACTTAAATGCTAAGGTAGATAAGTATAGGAAGTATTGAAGAAAGTCGTCACAGATTAAAGAAGAGCATCTAAAAACACATTCATTACAATCTTTTCTTCAATTGTACACGGAAGCATAATGAACACACTGTGCATTCAGTTTCTAAATATATTTCTTTTATATAACACATTTTTCAAATTGTTTACTTACTGATGTGTGAGTTAATGATCTAGTAAAAAAGAAGCGAATGCATTACAAATTAACAATAAACAAGTCACCTGTTTCTTAATATCTGCATATATACAGTTACTCACGAAAGTCTACGCCATCAAAAATCTCAAGATAACCACTACAAAAAAGATTTTAAGCATATTAATTAATAATCGTAATGTAATTATTATAATATAAAACTAAAAGTATGTAAAGTATTTATATCAAGAAAAAAAACAGAAAATATATGTATACAAAATCTCACGGAAGTCTACATACAGGTTAAAATTAAAACCATGTATGTATAAAACCTAGTCTTTCTCAAATTGAGTTCCAATTTTGTAGAAGTAGCACGGTATGTAAAGTAATTTTAGTTTTCCTAACTATCAAGCTGGAACGAAGAAGAGAAATTTCGAATAACATCAAACAGTTAGTCGTTAAATTGAAAAATTAAAGGAAATCATTAGCAGAAATTTCAAAGATTGTTGGTAGACCCCGATGATTTGTACAAATAGTGTTACGCAATTATAATCGTACCGATACTTATAAAAATAAATCACGTAGGTGTCGTCCGTCCTTGCCTTCCCCGAGAAACAAACGATATGTCCTTAATAAGATCAAAGAAAATCCGAAAAATAGCGCAAAGTATCGAATTAGATATGGGAAAGACTGTCCACGGGGAATGTATTCATAGAGTTTTGAGAAAATCTGCTTATAATATAGAAGCTAGACGGAAACCTCATATTAGTGACGCAAATGGAGACAAAAGATCGAAATTTGCTCGCAAATATGAAAATGAGGTATGTAGTGTTATTTACAGACGAAACAAAGTTTAACCTATTCCAGTCTGATGAACATATTAAAGTTTGACAACTACCTAACGCTGAGTTCAAAAAAGAAAATGTGTAACCTATAATTAAACATGGTTGGCAGTAGGTTTTACTTTGGGGTTGTATGTCGATAGCTGGGATAGGAAATATGGAATTTATTGATGGATTTATGGACAAGCATAAGTATGTTAAAATGTTGAAGCAAATTTGATTCAAAGTATAAAAGATTTGGAGCTTGACAAGAGATAGATATTCTAACAACACAATAATGTCTTATCTGGCAACGGAATAGATACTATGATACTAGATAATGTGCCACTTCAACTTCGTTTTCCTCTCTCAATTACCTGATTTAAACCCCATTGAACATTTGTGGGAAAAATTAAAACATTGAGTGAGAAAAAGGGCTCAAACAGAGCGCGATTTCCTAAAGCGCACCATAATGGAAGAATAGGCACAAATGTCTAGAGAAGTGACAAAAGTTAGTATACTTAATGTGGCATAGGTTAAATGCTGTAATGAGTGCTATGGTGGCGTTACAATGTATTAATTTATTGTAAATAACTTTCCGTCTACAGTTTATGTAGAACTTATGTATTGTATACAGACTTTCATGAGATTTTGTATACATGTTTATTCGATCTTTTTTTCTGTAAGGAAACAATTTGCTTGAACTCGCCTAACTTTATATATTTTTAGCTTAACATTATAATAATTGCATCACAATTAAAAATAGCTGTCCTAAGAAATTGTTCAATATAACTGCTGCAACACGCTCAACGGCAGGAGGATGCAGAAGGCAAGAGGGAATCACTACATTAAAGATTACATTGATAGTTCTTAGTACAAATCATCATGGCTATGTTCAAAGTAAGTCATCAATCCGGAGTGGTAAGCTCCTCGATCAGATATCCGGGGGGAGCGATTTCGAACAGAAACATGAACCAGAACAAACTCAACACAAACCAAATTAAGAGAATACGCATATGGAATCTGAAAACAATGACTCAAATTGAAAAAATTCCATTATTACACAAGGAAATGGAGCGTATAAAAATCAGGCACGACCCAAGTTACTGCGGCGTAGATGGACACAGAGTCTACTATTCCGAAGCCATGAGTGGCAAATACGAACATGGAGTGAGGCCGCTTGTTCACAGAAGCGTAGTAAAACACGTATGGAATTTTGTTCCAGTAAACGACAGAATCAGCGTTTCACTAGTGAACACCAATAGCATTCAAGTCTATACACCTATAAGCGAGCATAGTGACAAAGAAGTACAAGAGTTCTACGACCAGATTCACAGTACCCTAAGGAACATACCGAAACATAAACTTCTCATACTAATGGGCAAAGACAGGTAAAGGAAGAATGGCATGAAGATAAGTAAAGTAAGAGAGGAACATCATGTTGAACTGTATCGGCTCGGAGAGAGAAACGATAGGAGGGGAAACTCTGAGTATGCTTGCGACGGAGCGCAACTTAATTGTACTAAACATCTTTTTTATACCACCACCTAGACGCCTGTACACGTGGAAGTCACCTAGAGATAATGGTGAAGACATCATCGTAAGAAACCAAATAGATTATATCCTAGCAAATGCAAGATATAGAAACAATTTCACAAGTGTAAAAATCTATTCGGACCCTTCAGTCCGATCACAACCCTGTTGTGGCAGAATACAGAACCAGGTGTAAGAAAGTACAACGATAAACTCCTAAGAAATATGACGTCAGAAAACTAAAGGACGGAGTGCTGATATGCAGAATAGGTAAAGCCCTAAATGAAAACTATGGAGAAGTTGAGAAAAAGGAAGGAAACACGGAGGAAAAAATACATGAACTTAATAAGGTGGTAGAAAAGATCAAAGACAAATTTCTGAAAAACGAAGGAAGACATAACAAGGTGTGAATGACAGAGGAAATACTACAAATGATGGAGGATAGGAGAAAACACAAGGATAACAGCACCGCATACAGGAAGATATGCCGTAAAAGACAAAGAAAGATAAAAAAAGCCGAACAGAAAGAACTGAATGAAAAATGCTAAATAAATTAGAAATAATCCTTCATACATCCCAAAGAAGCTACTGTGTGATAAATTAAATTTATATATACTCATGATCGAGAATTTTTGTCAAAAAGAGGCCAAAACAATCCAAAAATGAAAAAAAAATACTTGCTAAAAGAATCAGTATTACTTCGAAGACTTAGTGTATATATGTATGTTTGTTAAGACTTCTTTATTGTTTCTGACTTAGTTACGTACTCTACCCTGCGTTCTTTACAATTACAGTATTATTAACACATACAACAAATGTCCTACACTATTAGAAGTTCAACGTAATACTTACCACAAAATATCATATCCAAATACTGCATTTCCTTGACACTTTCGTAAGTAATATCACCATACTTCTTAATACTAGCGTTTATCTCATCTCGGAGACGATCTTGAACATGTTGATTCATCGCCATTTCGTAAAGAGCGAAAGAAATTGTGGAACTGGTAGTTTCATGCCCGGCCGAAAAGAAAGATACTGCTTGAGATGATACAGTGACACCATCTAAAATGATGAATAATATATCTTTTCTTTTTATCTTAAATTCTGTTTGACATCAATAATAGAAGATAATTACTAGGGCAACCTGATATGTTTCCGAAATCGACAAGAAAAACACGGTGTTGGTGTGGTTTTTTTATTTTTACTTTTATTTTTCGATGTAGTCTCCTCGAAGATCATTACACTTTTTCAAACGGTGCTCCAGTCTCTTCAAGACGACGTAAAAGTAGGATGTTTCGAGGTCTGCCTAATAGTCATCTGTAGCGGCGATGACTTCCTCATTTGTGGCAAATCTTTTTCCTCCCAGTAATTTTTTCAGGTTTGGGAGTAGGAAGAAGTTGCTGGGACTAAGTGGGACTAAGCGGTAAATATGGAGGATGAGAGACTAATTCGTAGCGCAACTCATTCAATTTGGACACGACGATGCGGGATGAATGAGCCGGTGAATTGTCGTGGTGGAAAAACACCGGAATGGTGTTTGCTTCCTTCGGAGCCGATTCGCCTGGAAAAGTCCACTGCTTCGACTGTTCCTTGATATACGGTATGTAGTAGTGGCTCCACGGTTACGTATCGCATGAAGAAATCCCTTGAATTGTGTTGGATCTTGGCCAGACATTCCTCTGAAACGGTCACCCGATTTCGTTTTTTCTCCGGTGTGAACAAACGCCGCAACCCATCGGGTCGAAAGCTTTTTTATATTCAAAATTTCTTCTCAGATACCTGTCGTCTCTGCTATCTCTTTCTACTTCAATCGGCGATCGGCTATCACGATATCATGAATCTTGTCAACCATTTCATCCTTGGTAACGGTATTTAGGCGCCCACTGCGTGGTTCGTCACTTGTGCTTGTGCGGCCATGTTTGAACTCGAAGATGATGGAGTACATCCGTCATGAAGCTCTAGCAAAATATTTCGAATTGCTGTGGCAGTTTTCCGAACCATCCAGAAGTATTTTATCACAGCATGAAATACGACTTTATCCATTTCTGCGAAACCGTCTGACTTGCTACGCAAAACACACTCTTAAACAACAACTATTGACTGTAGACGTCTGAAATTTTGACAGTTGCCATGAAGAAGGTTGCCTTTGCCGACCAATGAAACCACTTCAACCTTCGCGTGCCATCTCTTCCCGATTCCGAAAACATTTCAGGTCGCCCTCGTATGACTCCGCAGTCCCTACAACCATTGTTTTTATTTTGATGTGTCGAAAGGATGCTGTTGGGGTGTAATTTTTGAAACTAATGTATCTATAAGGGTAGGTGAAAAGTACACGTATGCATCAACCCTTTACACAGGCATTCAGATGTCAGGCAGCTGCTTTACAAGTCTTCTTATATGTCGGTTATAGAAAAGTTCGTAAACTAAAATTAATTTAATAAGAGTTATATGAGAATAATATTAGTTTAACGAATAAACCGCTGGATGATGTAGAGGTATGTACCTTTCAATAACAAATTGGTTCGAGTAACAAATAATTAATTACCAAGTATATATAATACCCGTACACTAAAATAAAGCAAAATGACGAAAAATGTTTAGTTTAGTACTTTTTAATATTAGCGGAATTTATTTCAAATTTATTACTTACGTAAAAGAAAAAAATAATTTGAAGTTAGAAAAACACATCGAAAGTGTCTAAAAAACAATACTTAACATAATAATACTGCTAAATTTACCAATACCATGAGTAGCTGTAACATATTTAGCAGCATTATTACGTTAGATTACGTTGAAATTTGAGGTTTAAATGATATTGTACTATTGTATAAAACTGAAAATATGATTTCATTCTTTTGGAGTATAGTGTATTAAAAACGGAATTGCTGTAAACATCTTAAAGAACAATCCATCTTAAGAAATAAATAAACAGAAAGAACTTTCTATAATTATTCACCATTAATTAAAGACAGCTATAAGATAATACATTTATGAAAACATAATCATTTCGGTCATTGAACTTAACACTACGTATATAAGCAACATCTCGTTAAGTATATCCTAAATAACGTATTACTTATTGTAAAAAATGCAAGTGAATCAAATTAACTATTCTTCCTGTGCTCATAATAAATTATCATTAAACAAATTTCATCTTACCAAATGCGATTGATTTGTCATTATCATTCTTCAAATCGATCAGTATATCAACCAGGTCATTCCTTTTTGTCATCGTCGATTCCCGCTCGTTCAATATTCTACAGAATAAATCGTTCAAGTATATCGTTGCTTCTCTATCCAGGAAACTTAGTTTGAAGATCTTTATCACAGCCGGGGCGAGGAAATATCCAAAAGCGCTAACTTTCCTTACGAAATTCGAATTGAACAACTTCTTTCCCATAATCCTAAATTCTGAATCCTCGTTTTGTAAGCTGCAAGCATTAATACCGAATGTGCAAGAAGATATCACGTCTGTTGCGTATTTCCCGCAAATATCTTTTACATCTACGATTCTGTCACCTTGTTCATCCAAATAGTTCTTTAATGACATGCAACATTCTTTCATAAGAGGTAACATCATTTTTAATTTACCAGACGTGAAAATTGGTGTTAGTTTGGCTCGTAAAGCTTTCCATTCTGGATTTTTTACCGCAAACAAGCTACTGCACGCAATCATATCTGCTGATTTGTCTATCGTAAAGGAACGGTTGGGAAACTTGCCAAAGTTCTTGATCAGGACGCTTTTTATGAGATTGGGATCACGAAGCACCAAGGCTGGCCTATTAAAGAGATATATGCCAAAATAAGGTTGATCTTGGTATTTTGCATATAGGTTGGCTAAGTATTGCGGTACGGCTTGTTTAGATGCTATCATGTCTGGAAAATTTCCAAGGAATAAAAATGGTTTTTCGCATGGTATATGCTTATTCGCCCAGTAACTGAAATTTCGTTTGTAATACGAATATGCAATGAAAAGCAAAACAGATACGAAAATCAACGTCCGAGACAAGTCCCACTTGTATACCTGCAACAATATATAATACTATACTACTTATTGGTTTACATAAATTATAAGCGGAATAACAAATAACAATAAATATTTTTGCAGTTTATAATCAAAATAAGACCTAATATTAAAGGCTTTTGAAAAGTTGATGAGATGATTATGTAATGGCATTAAGAAAATATTTACAAACAATTTGCTGAAATACGTTAATTTTTAACTTTAAATAGAAGTAGTGTACTGGAACACACTTATTATTAGTGTTGTTTACTTTCCATAATGACACTAATTGCAATCAGTTACAACAGGTATAAATAGCTATGTCTTCACAAGCTACTTTTGATACTACGATGTCGATTAAATTATCGATGTTGTATTAACAATGTACTGCGTATTTTATTATATGTCACGTTTTCGAATGAACGTCTAAAAATTCTTTTCTATTAAAATACTTGCATATTTGCTTACCAACAGAAAGACATATGTGATTTTACGTAAAAGATATTTCCTATATTTTCGAAAACACAGTGAAATTATTGTTTCTAACTAACAATAAAGATTAGATACATGATACTTATATTCTGACTAAAATAAATTTGAAGTGCGTACCAGGTAAG
Organism: Trypoxylus dichotomus; assembly: GCA_023509865.1. NCBI lineage: Eukaryota > Metazoa > Arthropoda > Insecta > Coleoptera > Scarabaeidae > Trypoxylus > Trypoxylus dichotomus. The sequence goes on along the minus strand of CM042076.1, from coordinate 53,268,805 downwards.
TTTAACAACGCAATATTAGGCTGTTATGAAAGTGAACGTAGTCAGAGCAGGTGTTCGCATACATTTTCTGCTGACAAAGGACTTGACGCTGAGATTCATATTTTATAAAATGAAAGCACATCTTTTCCAAATTTCAATTAACCAAGAGCCCATCCAAGACAAACTGAATAGAGTGAACTTTCAAAAAAAATTAGTCCAATCATTCTCCTTTACAAATAACATACCAGATCTCAAAAAACACACCAATGTTGCTGTTAATGAGGTATTATAACTGAAGTATTAGCATCACCCAATAATGTACATCGTTTGTAATATACACCCCACATCCAAGGAAATTAATTTCGTCACTATCAAAAATGCATTTACATATATTATTTGCGATGTTTCTACAAATTTTTTTTCTAACAAAACCCACACGGATATTTGATGCGTTTTCTTATGAATTGCATATAATAGAGAACGATTTTTTAAACGATGGGAATAATTTCTCTGTGATGACTATATTGCTAACTTTAGCCAAATTTTAGAAGCCTACTATAAGAATTTTTACAAAATCTGTTAAATGAATTACTAAATGACGATCATAGGAAAACTTGAACAGAATGGCAATTCAATGTAACGAAATTAGTGCACTCATACACCTTCAATTCGGCGAAGTTTAGGAAAATTTTCAAATTAAATGGTTCCGATAGAATTTGCGGTTAATTTAAATGTGATTATTTATAAGATATGTTTAATCCAAACTAGTTTTATATATTGACATCAATTGCTGTTTCTAGGATTAATTTCCGGCGAAATGGCCGCAGCGGCAAGGTACGTTTATATATTAAATCAGATTGATGAATCAGTATACGATCTGAGATATATTGTGCTGCCATTTGTGTAAACTACGTTGAACTAACCATACAAACCAACTCATTCAATCTGCGATCTTCAGTTTTCTTATAATACCACATGATGGTGAGTTGGTAAATTCAGTTCTGGATGGATTCGATATTCAATCTATAGAACTACATATGTTCATATTACTGATGAATATATGAATCAGCAATAAAGTTCAGGTAATAGATTGTGATGGATCCATCACATTCAACATATTTTGAAGTTGATTAAGTTGATGGATTGGTAATTATCTTGTGATAAATGCAGTGGGCAAAGGTTTTGACTTTAAAGTTTGATTGTATCTACATTTAATATTATCTAACTTACTTGTTGATTTTTATTAAAGGCCCACAAAAATATGCAAAATTGGCAGATTATTTAAAAAACCAAACATTACAACTTGGAATAGTAATAAATAGAGACCGGATTATATGCAAAGTGGAAAAATTTAATTTTATTTATGTATTATATTTTACGTCTATTTGTAGATGTATTACACTGATTAAAGTTAATTGGCGTTAATTAACTTTAACCAGTGTAAGACATCTACAAATAGAGGTAAAATGTAATAAATAAATAAAATTAAATTTTTGCATTTTGGATACAATCCGGTCTCTAGTGATAAATATTTCACGAACTTCAGATGCTAGTATTGTAGGTGTTTCATTATGTTTAACACAACGTTACATAACATAATGAACAATTAAAAATTATTGACAAGGCGTGGCAACATTATGAAATCCCGCGTACTGGGCTAATTTCACACTGTAATGAATTAGGAATAAGTTGATAAGTACGTTACACAAAAATTATAAACTATAATGCTGTATTAATCACTAAGAGTACCTCATACCAAAAACATTAAAAATCGCGACAAATTACTTTTTGCAACGATTATAAGGACTGTATGGTTATTTATTATTAATTATTATTACTAATTTATTCGGAACGCAGTGTTTCAAAAGCACTCTCTGACTCTAATTGCCGTGATTCACTTGACAACGGGAGCCCACGTACTCTTGAAACGTTGCCTTCCGAATAAATTATTAATTTATACGGTGTGAAGTTTACTGCGTGAATAACATTTTACATCGATATTCCAAGATTTTAATTATGCAAATTATTGTAGGTTACTTAATTTATAATAACAACTACATAAGTAACCTAACCTCTAACGAAGCCAGGATTTCATATTCAAAATTTGGTTACAAAATTTCTGAAAAGTGATCATTTTTGTTCTGATACGAAACTCTAGGTTTAGTTAAAATTAAAATTTGTCTGAAATTGACTGTCCCTAAAATATCGTGTATTCCAAAACAAATAGGAGCTTATTTGTTCCGATGTGGGCTTATTTGTTTTCAGATAAACTAATAGCGCTAATAGCATAACTATATTTTGTAAAAGGTCAGTAATAAAAAATGTTTCCATTTGGTACAAATTTTATGGTGGTCTATGGACATGTGATGATCGCGCTGCACGATGTATTACTCTAAAGAGTGGCTTAAAATTCATAGTTATCAATATCTGCGCATCACACATAGATTTGCAGCTTTTCATATAATTTTGATGGCAATGCGTCCCGGTAATTGTAAGTATGATTACTGCAAAAATTCAAATAATATATTTGTGAAATTAAATGTGTCATTATCGTTGATATTGGTTTATAATTGTTTCACGTAGTTAGAAAATATAGAAACAAACACAATCTTTATGAGTATGTGCATGTTGTACACAGGTGAAAAGTATCTGTATAATAAATGAATAGCGTCTTTATATATTACGTTCGATCAGAAAAACTAAAATATGTATAGTAAACACTATAGCGTTAAATTCCTATCCGGTAACGTAATTTTTTCAGCTGAAAATTTCAACACTGTAATAATAGATTCAATTAGTATCAGCTACTTTACATTTGGGAAGCGCTCTTACGTGTTATTATTTACTTACATTCTTCGCCGAGTTTTTAGATGATTGGTAGTGGTGTGAAGTAATCAAAGTAAATTTACATTTCCGTATATACAGAGTTTAATAAATTTATTAAATAACCGTACTGATATAAAGTAAAGTTTTTAAAATTGTCAAATTATTAATACATTAACCAGCCCAATAACCTATCCTAAATTCATCATTGTTCACTTGTTCTTTTATTTTCTGTTTCAAAAGCACAGTAGCATAATTTAATGCATAATTTTATTTTTACCGCTTAATGCTTAAATCTACAACTTATGTTGCTAAAAAATAAATTATCTAAGCTAATTCCGATATGCAACATGCATTTCTTCATGTACATCAATGCAATATATTGCGACACTGTTAGTACACCATAGACGCCGATAACGCAAGTACGCAATAACTAACATGCCATGATTTATGTAGCTTCTTACCTCGTTATAAAATGACGTTTCCATTTTCAAAATCCTCACTAATTTGTGATAGATTAATGCTTCATACTCTCATTGTGAAACAAAGTTGTAACCCGGCTTCATTCACTCTTGAGGAAGAAGAACCTGAAAAGCCAACTGCCGCTCTTCTCAAATATTATATAACAAGGCAGTACGAACCACCTCAGCTACAAGTTCTTTAACGAAATATGTGGCGGTTGGGTCTACTACTTTTTATATGAGAATATTACATCCGTCTGGTCTTCCAGACACATCACCCCACTGGCTAACGTTTTTAAATTCAAATTAGCAAAGTCGGCGCATAATCTACATTTTGTTTTATGCATTCTGGATGAGGTACTTTAAATTTTAAATCTGCTTTATAATGCTACATAGATACCTACTTTTCTTCTGTGTTTGTTACAATTGTGATATTATTAAAACTTTGTCAAATTGAAACTGAAATTGGGGTACCGCGAGAATTGGAAAAGCAACAATTACTACCTGGAACTAAAAAGTTCTAAAGGTTGACTTGTTTAGAAAGTCACTGTAATAATAACAATCCTAATTTAATATATAAAGTTAAACAAAATACAAGGGAAGAAGGTAATAGCCGAGAATTCAGATTAACAGCCATAATTACTGCGACTTGCTCTACCACCTAACCTCTATCGACAAATGCACGATTTTGCTTAATTTCCTAAAACTACTTAAACTCCATTACTTAATCTAAATTCTGTGGAAAGCATTCCTTTCGTGAACGGCGTCTGATAACCTTGGTAGAACTTTATTTCAAATCAATGGGCAACGAATTATACAGCTTATAAATACAAAAAGTGAAAGATCTTTCCTAGAAAATAGTTCTATGAGCGGGAAGTGTAGTTAAATTCTTATTTATATTATTAGCATTGTGGGTATCCGCTCTGTGAGTAATTTTGTCGTAGATATATGGTGGTGATTTGAGCTTCATTTCTTTATCACATAAGCGTAGATGATGTGAAAACCGCGGAATATATAATGTTAACTAAATTATGCATGTCACAAAATTGTTTTCACATAGGCGGAAAATGATTCGAACAGGTGGAAGGCACGGCAATGGGTAATCCTTTTATTGCGAACCTTTTCATGAGCAAATTTGAAACAAACCTGAAAAAAGAAACCAAATATTTCCCGAGAATTTGGCTTAGGTACATAGATGATATTTTCGCGGTGTTTGATACCAACAAAGAAAACATACAAGATTTTCTAGCAGAACTGAACTCAAAATTTACCACGATCAAGTTTACTATTGCAGAAGAAGTGAACAATCGCCTTCCGTTTCTAGATACTCTAGTCATACGCAATAACAATAAATTAGAAATAGACATCTACAGAAAAGAAACTAATTCCAACAGCTTCATCACGTTTGATTCGCACCATTGCGAACAACAAAAAATGTCCGCGATTAGTTTTCTGGTCAATAGACTCGTCAGATTTCCGCTAAACAAGAGCAGGTATGACAAAGAATTAAAGTATATCAAAGATGTAGCAAGGTACAATGGTTTCTCTTCTATGGATGTCGACCGTATTTTAAGGAAGGTCCAATACAAACAACACATCAGAAATTCCACGACCTTGACATCAACAAACACCGGTAATAAGAAATTTATAACTCTTCCTTTTCACCCAACAGTAAAAGGGTTAAGTACAATTTTCCGACAACTAAATATGAACGTGTCTTTTGTGTCAAAAAAGAAGAAAAATAAATAAATATAATAATAGATAAAATACTTGTAAGGCAAAGATAAAAAATATTGAGAATTCTACATTGTGGGCAAGGGCAAAACAACAGCTTTTCTCCATGTATTATAGAGAATACCATTCAATAAACTATATGAACTGTACCTACGAAACAATAATTGATATTCACAGATTAATCATAAGAATGTTGATCCCGTAATAGCTAATAACAGTACTTATAACTTGTCCAAAACATTAAGACACGGTTTTAGATGTAACTAGTTTATTCAAACTAAACAAAAAAGATCAAAACTTTGCATTTGAGTATCCATATATGGCGTTTTCAATATCTATATTTACTACTGAATTTACTATCAATAGCATTTAGATTCTGTATTTCGATGAGGATACAATCATCTTGTTCTTCACCTAGTGCTAAGTCTTTCAACTCGGATTACAAACTTTTATAAACATGTTCAAAATAAGCCCACCTTTCATACCTTATCGTTAACGTAGCAAACTTGAGCAAACATTGATAGTAATTCCAGTGACTTAACATCCAACGCCTTTTAAAAATCAGATTTGTAAGGAGATACTACATTGACAAACGCCAAGAAAGAATATTTGCGTAATAGAATACACCTAATATTACAAAGCTTTCTAGAGCCTTAGAATAGAAAATAGGTCTCTAAATATATATATTCTCATATGTTCCTTTTGTATACTACAAAATTGTAATAAAAAAAAGGTTGTTTAAAAGGTAGGTGAAGAACGTGTTTAAGAAAAGATGTTGATCACAAACGGTTACCATAACAATATGCTATTTATTCTCGAGTTCTTCTATGATGTTAAAAGTTATAAACAAATGTTATAATTACAAAATAATTGAAATACTTTGATTATTTATTAAAACTAAATTTAAATTTCTACAATAAACGTAATTCCCATAATGTCTCAGTAATTTGGAATAACCTGTACACAAAAGGTGACTATGGGAAACACTATGACATTGATAAATTTATCCGAAGCGTTTGTCTGGTCTCTTATTTTGTTATGATAATTTATACGACTGAAAATATTTACCGATAGAGAGCATGTATTTTTCATGATATCGAACAACACAATAATGTAAATTACAGACGTAATAGAGTAAAGAACAGGAAGCTATAAACAATCAGTAAACAGTATAAAGTGTTTATCGGGCTTATTTCTATTTTAATTATTGTATTCTCCTTGACGAAAAATCTACGAAATAGTATGGAAATTATATATGTAACCTACACATTATATTACATTCTACCCTACAATATCCTAATTTTTCCTCCTAAATGTAGGTGTATAAGTGATTTTATAAACTACATTTGTTAAATAAGATTAGTTGTCTATTATCGTTTCTTCCTTAAACAACAATTTTTGTATATGTGTAGTAAATACGTCTTCTATAAGAAAGCATTCAATTTTAATCATTAACTAAAATGAAAGTAATTCTATATAACACATGGGCTGAAAAGTCCCGGGCCTAACAATGAAAACACGGTTTTTTTGATTCAAAATTAACTCTATTCATCAACGTAATCTCCATCAAGAGCAACGCAATCATTCCAGCGCTGCTCTAACATTTCAATACCACTTTTGTAGAACGATTTATCTTTTGCCTCAAAATAGGCCTCAGTTTCAGTGATAACCTCTTCATTCGTGCGAAATTTCTTACCGGCGAGCATTTTTTTGAGGTCTGCGAACAGCCAGTAGTCGCTGGGAGCCAAAATCTGGTGAATACGGTGGATGTGGAAGCAATTCCAAGTTCAACTCATGTAGTTTTGCCATTGCTTTGATTGTCTTGTGACACGGTGCGTTGCCTTGATGAAACAAAATTCTTTTCTTTGCCATATGCGGTCGTTTCTTTGCAATTTCGGCCTACAAACTCTCCAATAACGCTATATAATATTCACTGTTGATGGTATTTCCTTTCTCAAGATAGTTGATGAATATTACACCACGCACATCCCAAAATACCGAGGCCATAACCTTTCCAGCTGATTGTTGTGCTTTCGGGCGCTTTGGGCGAGGTTCACCAGTTGCTGTCCACTCAGATGACGATCGTTTTGATTCCGGAGTGAAGTGATGGATCCATGTTTCATCCATTGTCACATATCGACGCAAAAATTCCGGTTTGTTACGTTTAAACATGGCCAAACACTGCTCAGAATCATCAACACGTTCTTGTTTTTGGTCAACAGTGAGCAAACGCGGCACCCACTTTGAACAGAGCTTTCTCATAGTCAAATGCTCATACAATATAAAGCCAATACGTTCTTTTGATATCTTTACGATGTCAGCTAGCTCACGCAACTTCACTTTTCGATCATTCGAAACGATTTTGTGGATTTTTTTGATGTTTTCTGATGTTACCGCCTCATTTAGACGTCCACTGCGTTCTGCATCATCGGTGTCTCTACGACCACGTTTGAAGTCAGCAAACCAAGGTTTTATTGTTGTTTCTGATGGAGCGGAGTCCCCATAACACTTTCCAAGCCATTGCTTCGCTTGAACGGTATTTTTTCCCATCAAGAAGCAGTGTAAAATTAAAACACGAAATTGTTTTTGATCCATTGTTTTGAAAATAACAAAAGTAGCGTGACTGTTAGCACAATAACTCACAAACTAATGAATAGAATATCATGAAATTTTAACAACTGTCTTTTGAAGGTTAGTAGTAAGTGAGAGAAAGGTGACTGCAATAAAACTAGTGTCATCTATGTGTTAGGCCCGGGACTTTTCAATCCATGTGTTAAGTATTATTTTTTCAACTGAATTTCAAACAAATGGTTGCATTTATAATGTTTATTGACAATATCTTAAACAACAATAAATACATACTTAGATACAGTAAATAAAGTTTAATAGTTCAATGGGTAGAGTACAGACGGAATTAATTCAAAAAACGATAGCCGTTGAAGTTCCTCCTATATAGTCTACACGTTGAAACTCTTCAAAATTTCTTAAATTTTTTTAACATAACACGAGTGAATGAGAAGATATGCTATTGGAAATAGTGATCTAGATGTGGGAAGTTTTGGTTTAGGAAAGTAAAATTGGTGACATATTCCATCGGCATAGGAAGTCATGCTGACCATTTCCTGGGATACAAAAGGACTCATTCATATCGAATATCTGTCGATCAGCGATTATTTCATTAAAATACTGTAAAGCTGTACGATCATTACAGAAACGTATCCGTAAACTAAAACTGGAAGAACAAATTTTCTTGCACCACACCAACACCAGACAGCATTGCAGGAACGAAAGAATGTAGACAATAACGACCCTGAAATTCATGGTTATTTCTCCGTACAATTTTCTTTTGCCACGCTTAGATTTTTGGCTTATTCCAGAGTTGAAGGAGGTATTGAAAGGTCGACATTTTTATCAGACACTGAAATTGCGGCAATTGAATCAACAGTAAACAAGAAAGTTTGATCGTGGACAGAATGAGGAAGTGGATTTAGTGTCTGGAGAAATTCATTACACTATGATGATTATGTGGAAAAATAATTATGTACATTGGTAATATTATAAATTTACTTCATTTTGAGACTAATTTCGTTATCTTGTAAAGGCTATTATATTAAACGACCACAAATTGTAGATTAGCTGCATAGTTATTAACAAGAACCAAGTAAGAAAATCGTCTAATATCCTTCTATATCCGAAGTCGGTAAACATCAAGGGGTTGAGTAGTATCTGTTGTCTCCTATGGTATATTTTAACATCCTTTTCAGGAAGAACCTTTGCTTTCAAAGATTTTAGATAATGTCAACAAGACAATAATATATTCCCTCTACTAATCAACAATAAGCTGATAGTTAATGTGACTAAGACAATTCCAATTACCCATAGTCACCACTTAGTGACTTAGTGTTGCCTACAAACAACTCTATCACCTTTGATTCAAAACTCATCTTTGCTGAGCATATATCTAGTATTTGTTCATCGGCGTTGTCATTCGTGTTATACGACCTTTTTCTTCTGTAACAGCCATCCTTCGTCTTTATTTTGCTTTTGTTCCGTCTCGTGTAAAATATGCATCCTTGGTCTGGTCACCTATAGTCACTTGTCAAATACATCCTCTTGGACAGATTCAGGGTAGGTGTTTAAAGTTTTTACACAAATTTAATACGTTCCCGATACTTGGATTTAGTCACAATACTCTACTACAAATATTTAATATTGATTCCTTGGAACTACATAGAAAACAAGCTGAGCGCAAATTCCCATTTAATTTACTCAATAATGGACTTAACGTCCCTGAATTGTTGAGTCAAATCAATTTCGTTGTTCCACGTTTAGGATCTAGGTAAACAAATATATTTTACTGGCTGGCGCACAGAACTAACATTACCATCAGGTCCCAAATATATAGAATGCGTAGTGGCTTTAACTTCTTGGATACCAGTGAGTTGAGTATACACATCTCATCATTTTTGGCAAAATGTAAACCACAGATACATTATGCATAGCAGAACTCTTTGGTTTTCTTCTCACCAGCTTCTTTAGTTAATTAAACCAATGTGGCTGTGGATAGTCATAGTAGGTTGTAAGTTAGTTATTTGATTTTATTTATTTATTATATTTTACGTCTATTTGTAGAAGTCTTACATTGACTAAAGTTAATTAATGCTAATTAACTACAGAATCTACATATAGGCGCAGAATATAATAAATAAATAAAATAAAATATACGCACTTTACACATAATCCGGTCTCTAGTTATAAGTATATTGTAATTTGATCTAGCTTTCTTGTGTGTTTCTTTTGTACTTAGCTGTAGGTAACTAATTACACATGTGCACATTAATTATACTTATATGTGTCTCGTAATTGGATATTTTTTTACCTGTTGAGCAATAAAGTATTATTATTATTAATATTATCACACATCTGTTGCTGGATATGTACAACAAGTGTCTGGCCGCGAGAGTTTTTCCCACACGCTGGAAGGTTGCCAGATTGGTGCTAATCACTAAAAAGCAGGGAGATCGGGATGACCCATCTACGTATCGCCCTCTATGTATGCTGCACACGCCGCGTAAGGTTCTGGAGAGGCTTATACGGACAAGATTGCAGGCAGTGATGGAGGATGCTGGGGGTTTGTCGCCCCGACAGTACGGATTCCGCCGGGGAAGATCAACTGCCGACGCTCTACGGGAAGTTTGTGAGGCGGTAACCAGAGCAGAGGACCACAACCACTACTCGCGTCGAATCATTCTTCTTGTTACTTTAGACGTCCGAAATGCATTCAATTCGGCAAGATGGGTGGATATACAGAATGCTTTGGAACACTCCTTTCGGGTGCCGCCGTACCTTTTGCGTATGATTGACGACTACCTGGGGAATCGTTCCATCATATATAATACGAAGCAGGGTCGCTGCAATGATAAGGCGACGCCTGGGGTTGCCCAAGGATCTATTTTAGGACCGGATTTCTGGAACATCCTATATGACGGACTCTTGAGGCAGGAAATGCCCGAGGAAGTGACTCTTGTTGAGTATGCGGACGACATCGCACTGCTCATTACTGAGCGGGATGTAGAACTAGTACAACTCAAACTTAACCAAACCATGAGGAGGGTAACTCATTGAATGGAAATGCATGGTTTGAGTCTAGCACTTAACAAAACTGAGGTCGTCATTCTATCTAAGAAGCAGATAGATACAATCGTACCCCTACGCGTGGGGGATGTGGAAGTTACCACCAGCCCAACAGTTAGATACCTTGGAGTGATGATTGATACCAAAATGACCTTTCGCCGCCCGATAATGCGGCGAAGATGGTTGCGAACTTGAGTAGGTTGATGGCTAATGTTTGTGGTCCTCGGCCAAAGAAGCGGAGGTTATTGATGTCGACAGTTCAGTCGGTCTTACTGTACGGCTCCGAGGTGTGGGCGGACGCGCTGAGCAAATAGATGTATCGGTAGAGGCTGGCCCAGGTGCAGAGAAGGGCTGCACTGAGAGTTGCCTCGGCGTGCCGCACTGTGTCGGAACCGGCGGTCTTAGCAACTCTCAGTGCAGCCCTTCTCTGCACCTGGGCCAGCCTCTACCGATACATCTATTTGCTCAGCGCGTCCGCCCACACCTCGGAGCCGTACAGTAAGACCGACTGAACTGTCGACATCAATAACCTCCGCTTCTTTGGCCGAGGACCACAAACATTAGCCATCAACCTACTCAAGTTCGGTAGCGGGAGTCGTCCCAGTGTCGCTCCTTGCTCAGGAAAGGAAGCGCATATATATGAGGAGACGTGCAGGTGAAGAACGAGTCACCAACGAAAGAGACGCCACATTAGAAGTATGGCAACGACTTTGGGAGACGGACGGAAGAGGGCGCTGGACTGCGAGACTGATCCCGCGCCTTCGCCCCTGGATCTCTAGAACCCATGCGGAGATGGACTATTACCTGACTCAGTTTTTGACCGGTCATGGCTATTTCAAATCGTATCTGCACCGAATGGGTAAGACCAAGCCTGGAGCATGTATGTATTGTCCAAATGAGATAGATGATGCGCACCATAGCTTCTTCTTATGTAAGAGATGGGCGGAACCAAGACGGTTACTCGAAATGGAGATCGACGAATTTACGATCGACACAATTATAACCAAGATATCAGCCAATGAAAATTGCTGGACAAGTTTAACGCGATACGTTCAATATGTCCTGCGCACCAAGAAAGGCGATTTGGACCGCAGCATGGAAAGAGAATTGCTATAATTCGAAAATCCAGTGGAGCGTGGCCTTTGTACAGCAAACTAGACACAGCCCGAACTAAAGTGATTAACGGGTGGTGGCTGGTAGTCCTCTATTGAAGGGAGTCCGAGTATTGATGGATATGCTTATTATTATTATTATTATTATTATTATTATTATTATTATTATTATTATTGTTGTTATTGTTACTGTTATTGTTATTGTTGTTATTATTAATATTGTTATTATTATTAGTTTCGCGCTATGTGCAATATGTACTGCGCACAAGGGAATTGCAAAATGGAAAGAGAATTGTTATAATTGCAAACCACAATGGAGTGTGGCCTTTCTACAGCCAAATGCATAGACCCAGCCCGAAGTAATGTGATAAACGGTTCTGGACTGGTGTCTTGAAGAAGAGAGGGTGTTTTAGCTGGTAGTCCTGCTTCAGAGGGAGTACAGTATAACTAGTATAGATGGATGCATTTCACCTCCGCAAAAAAAATATTATTATTATTATTATTATTATTAATATTATTATTATCAAAACAATCTCCGAAAATCGTGTTGTAAATCTCCTTAGGATGGTACAGTCAGAAAACAACTTTTGACATCTACTACACTAAAAAAATGCAATTTATCATCTTAAATTACCTACAGCTATTAACATTACTAATGCCTTTTCATTTCCAGTATCTGCTTCGATAAAATTTCGTTTTTTGTTTAAATTTCATAATGTCAATGCTTTTCGTATGCTTATTTTTAATATGTTGTTTGTTTATTGAGAAGTTTTCGCTAATAATTGTACAAACGTTTTTTAAAATATCTAAAAACGTACCCACTGTTTACATATATGTTATCTAGTATCACGTCATACCATTAATTCCTACGTAAAGGAATTAAGCAAACGAAAAATAATGTAATTGTTTGTATTGGAGAATAACCTCGCATAACACAATTTTAGTTACAACGCAAAACAAGTTATTATCATATGACTAGAATATTCATTAATAATCGTTACAAGTACGATTTCAAAAAATAAACATCAATTCTTTATCTGGTGACATTTTTACACTAGTAGATAGGTATGTAAGTCGTATGATGCGCAAAATTTAGAAATAATTTAGTTTATTTTAACTATACTACATGATTATCAATATAGTCCAAATAATATACATAGATATTTTTTTCATGACGAGCTGATTTTGTTCGCACAAAAATATATTCTATTTGTAACACTAAACCAAGTATATGTATAAAAAAATAATCACTAATGAATCCGGCCTTAGTTGTAACCCCGCAATCAGATTTATCATATACTTGCTCAATATTTTTAAAGTTAATGTAGATAGAAGTAGTGAAATAATAAACAATCGTAAATATTGTATCGTATGCCGGATCTGCAAAAACGAATTACAAATATATGCTAAAAATATTGTTTGTTTACAATTTTCTAAGCTCCGGGTTTCCAAAGCTTATCAGTCCGTAGGGCACACACAGGTCAGTGTGGCGTCACGGCGCACAATTAGGAAACTAATCTTTATCTACAAGCTGGATTTCCTTTTAGCTGAATATACATACCCCTCGTAGAAAATTAGTTACACAGTAAAAAAATACTTCATCCAATATAAAATCTTGTCTACAAACGCTGACACAGAAAATATTACTTAACATATCTTAATATTTCAAATGTACTACCAGAGTAAAATAAACTACAATATTTTACTTTACGTCGGCAATATTCGATCAGTACTAATAATCTATTTTCACAATTGTGCAATTTAGTACGCTCTTCTAACATTTTTTTCGGCTTATTATACCTAAAATTGTGTCTTATGAGTCTAGTCAAAGTTAGGTTAAGATTGAATTAAACTAAGAGATGGTTCTTGACGTGTCCCATTGCGACCTTTTCAGATCTATTGTGGTTTCTCTTTTATTAAATCGACTACATTAGCTGTGCTTTTTTTACTAGACCTAACAGCTATGTCAGTGATCCCTCTACGTAGGTTTTAGCTTTTGGATATTCCGAGTCCATTTCTGAGAACCGTAATTTGCCAGCGCTGCGCAGTCACACAAGACGTGGATGGTGGTCCCCTCTTCCGCCTAACCGCCTAAAAGAATCTACACAAAACACAAAAGCGCTACTTTTTACTTTTGTCGTGAACAATCCTCTTCTCTTGGAATATTTCATCAATATTTTGTAAGATATATTTCTCAGGATTTGGTGAGATTCATTTCCTTGAAAGAATCAATCATATTCTTCACTAATTCTTTTTTTATTGTATGTCTGTTTGTTCCTCAAGAAGACAGGTGGCGAGTTTAATATAGTGCCAGGCTCAAGCTTCTTTTTCGGTTAATTTACCCTCAAAAGGTGTTACTAGCGTCCCTATATTTCATATGTTGTGCTTATATTGGACTCAATAAACGTTCCAAAGACATTATTATATACTTCATACCTTGAGAGAGATCAATGTCGCCTTTCAATACTTTATTTTTTATCCGTAGAAATATAGTTTTCACAAGAATAAGTCTTTCACCACTTTTATATAGTTTTTAATGTTACCGACATTGATGTGAAGTGATGACAATGATTCTTTTGGATTAGCAGTCATAATTTTTGTTTCAGGAACGTACTGCTCTTGAGTCGGCCTATTAAAAGTTGTATGATGGCGGTTTCAACTATTTCGATTTGCATAATAAGTTAATCAATTACATTGAAATCAAACAAAAAAAAAACACTCCAACTATAGTAATGCAGGACAGTTTTCTTCTTTAAAACCAGTGCCACTTTTAAGCTATATTTAAACGGATCTATAAACAATTTCAATATTTCTGGTTTTGTTTTACTTAGTTATAAAATACGAATTAGATCATTTAATATTTCGCTGTTAAACAATATATGATAGCAACTTTCCATTCTAGAAAGTTGACGTTTTGCATCATTTATTGATAACCTTCCACGCTGAAATGTTTCTGGTACGGATATCGTAACTTTTGGCAAGTTTAGGTAGTTTATGATAGAATCGAAATTCTACAGTGTGTAGAATGTAATTACTAACCGAAAATAACAGCCGCCTCCTTTATATTAAATAGCGGATGTTTACAGCACTGATATATCAATATTAGAAGTATAATATGTATTTTTTTTTGTACCAAAGCAACTTGGATATATTTCTTTTATGCATTCACTAATTTTTTATTTACTTTACCACAAATATAACAGAAGCTATTTGGAGAACATGTTACCCTATTTTGTTGTCTCAAACCATCCCGATTAACAATCACATTGCAACTAATGTACGATACACTGGCCAACACACATTTTGGTGCCCGGATTATTTTTAAGTATAATTAAGCAATTTTGGGCTACCTAATCCAAAAATGCCGTCATATTTCTTCTATCAGATATAGTTTTCTAAATTCACTCTCTTTCTGCTCTATTTAGGAAGAATTCGCTAAAATTAGATATAATGGTTTGTTATGCACGTAACTTCCTAAATATTACTACTTGATAATTATTAACTGTCTCGTTTAATATTCCAGCAGTAATCGACCCATCTTCCTTGATACCTTTCCTCCATAATGCTGATGGCTTTGTGAAATCTTTCCCCCTGTTAATAATAAGTAATAAGTGACACGGCGGAACCCGACAACCATTACAACTATCTCAAACGGCCGTGAAAGTCTGAGATACTATTTAAACAATCTCTACGACGTTCGTATGTCGCTTTAGTGATTTACGCAACTGTTAACAAACTTAGTATTGCTATCTCGCTGCCGGGATCAAAAGGTAACACCTAAATATCTCCGATCGAAACGCAACATCGGAAGTGCAAAAGTCGCAGAAATCTATAAGCGCTCGGAGGAGGCACTGTTGAAGGAGCAAATTCAATCGACCCGCCGGCGACTCGATCAAAATGCCAATACTTTATACAGAGTGCACTTAAAACTAGCAGCTACTTTCTCCTATCATGATTGGCAGAAAATAGACACCATCTAGTGACACGGCGGAACCCGACAACGGTTACAACTATATCAAACGGCCGTGAAAGTCTGGGATACTATTTAATAAATAATAAAATTGAAAGAAGTCGCAGGAAGTTTGAAAAATTGAAAATTTTATTTATTTAAAATTATCGTTACACGTCAAAAAATATGCAGTTTAGTTAAAGAAACAAGTGGTATCGGAATATTTCAGGACACGATGAAAAGGAACCGCATAAAATTTAGTAAACGATTTTATTGGTTTTCAGTATTCGTCTTTAACATGAATACACTTTTGCATACATTGGAACTATTTTAAGAAGCATTTTCCACTCTGTAGCTGATGATATTACGAAAGCCAGAATTCGAAATCTTTTAACAGCTGCTTCAAGCAACGAAATCGTTCACGATAGATTTTATTTTTGATTTTTGGGAAAAAGTCGGATGAATAATTCAACATTTTTGGTTGCTGAACGTAATAAATGAGTGCTGACACTGTCATAATGAAAAATAGTTATGGTCCTCCGATCTCGATTATTTCATCGTATTTTATCGATTACTTCTAGCAAACAAATTGTGGTATAACAATCAACGTTCACGATTCTTTGATTCGTTAAACTTGCTGTAGCAACATAACCAGTAAAACGAAAAAAAAAAACACGCAAGCATCGGTAGATTGTTATTTATTCTGGTTTCATCACCAGTACGATGTTGTGAACTAAATTTGAACGATCTAGATTGAATTTATTGAGTATTCCTTTCCATCATTTTCGTGACCTTGTTTTTGAACTTCTGTCAAATTATATGGACGAATGAGACTACATCTACCAGCTCTGGTAAAGTAAACTTGCATAATACGCTCTATAGCTCACAAACCTATCCGTATTGACACAGGAAACTGAATTGCCAAAATAGTTCAAATGTAAACGTATGGTGGGAAAAATTATCGAACCTTCTCTCTTTTAATAAATGTTAACGGGTGAAAGATACTTCTTCTAGAGGATGTTTTCATTTAGACAAATCTCAACATGCTGTATAGAAATGTTGATTGTCCCGCATATTTCTCTCTTGATGTTAGAAATTTCTTAAGCATCATTATATTTTCAAATAAGTAGATTGGAGGAGGCAATTTATTTCCGGGGGAAGAATTAGGGATTTGGTACGTTCGCTAGCATGTAAAGATATGCAACAAAGAATTCAAGCTGCAATAGAAAGTTGGAGAAATTGAGACTATTCTACACTCAACAATGAAAAAATTCATTCCTGCATAATAAATGATAGAAAATATTTTGAATTTCTTAAATAGCGAACAAATATTTTAATTTTTATAATAGTTTACCTAGCTATCGATTTAGCAGATAATTAATTGCTTCCAGTTGTATTTATTTGATATTTTTGAAAATTTACGCAAACAGAAATATCTTTGAAATGACAAAAGATATCAATTTGTTGTTCTAACAGGTTAATCGGTCATTGCGTCCGTATTTTTCTGACGAAGACACGCATCGACAAGTGAGTATTATTCCCGGATACTCTGAGTATGCAAGTATACGAAATTCAATTATATTTTTAGGAATAGGTGATTCCCCTGTATTTCTAGATATGCAGGATCAATAAAAATCACCGATCAAGGTGATTCCCTAACGGAACTGGTACAAAATATCAAACATTATCCTGACAAGACCGCCACAACACGCAACCTCAGACTATCACATTTTCATCGATCATCTAGATTGGTAAGTGGAAGCGAAGATTAATCGTTATTCTATATATTCTGTATAGTTACAAGCTAGTAAATGTAATAGACTGCAAGATAATATATAATGTATTATCACAATAAATATAATTTTTCAAAAAAATAAATAAAATTCTAATATAATACATAATTCTTTTGGGAAAAGTGTCCATACAGCTACATATATAATAGGTACATACGCATTTTAGATAATGTTTAATATTTTGTGGGATAGCTTTTGGCGTCAACAATTGCTTCTAACCGTCTTGGCATCGAATCACCCACATTACTGCATACATTCAGGCTTAGTTTTTAGAAGCTTTTTCAAATCACTTTCATTTGAAATTGTATGTTGTTTGATTCATACCTTCAACTCCTAGTCTTCTGCCAGGTTTACATCTGGAGATTGTGGAGGTAGTTCCAGTTGATGGGGTGTGCTATATAACAGCCATTCGCGAATAAGATAGGATGTTTCAGGTCATTGTCTTGTTGGAAACAACAATGGCCCGAAATATTCAATTTAGCGCCACTTTGGTTTAAATTCTCTTTTAAAATGTTTAAATAGACATATTTGTCCATTATTTGATCAATAAAAGCTAGATTGCCAACTCCCGATGACGTCATACAGAATGCTGTACAGTACGCTTAACATTTTCTTGTTTTGGCCACACCAATTAGCTTCTATCTGAACTTCACAGATTACATTTACTTTCGTCTGAAAAGATAACGCGGTGCCCAAACTCTGAAGGCTTATGTTCGAATTCTCTGGCAAATGCTAATCCTTTCTGTCTATTTACACTGTTAATGAAAGGTTTCTCCGTGCTTTTCGTCCTCTAAAACCTACCTCATGTAACCTATTGCGGATTGTTTTTGTGGACATCGTCTTTCCGGTTCTTTCTTATAGAATATTGTGCAACTTACTGGATGTTTGAAAAGAATTTTGATTAATTTTATGTAATATCAACCGTTCATTTAGTATACGTAAGCTATATTTTACCTTGCAGCTTATTAAATTTACTAGCTTATACTACATTATAAACTCACAAATTAATGCTTAACAAAAAGCACTTGCCCATGTTTAAATTGGTTAGTGTATGAATACTTTTTCTCTAATTCTATGTGAGTTTATACATATACTTTCACAATAATGTTACTTTTCATCCCCGATTTATATATACGGGTTCCAGTATCTGACGTTTAATAAATTCATTGTCTTGTATTACTTACAACTATAAACACTTCCATAATTCAAATCATCTTTGTTTGCTTACTACATTTTCGTTGAAAATATTTCATGCTTACAACTATAACATTTGCTATCGCGTCACACGATTGATTCCTATGTAAAATAATTGTGCAAACGGATCATAATATAATTGTTTTTAGATCAGTAGATGAGTATGTACATTGTATGATACGAAAAGTTTAGAAAACAATTTAAGATAAAGTTATATGTTGACTACACTTCATCCCATAATTTACATGTTTAGTATGATCCGCGTAATATACAAAGATATTTTTTCTTAACGAATTGAAATACATAAATAGAAGACAGTCACTAATCAGTTCGGCCTCGGTTATAATCTCGCAGCCAGATATATCACACACTTACTCAATATTTTTAATGTTAATGTAGACAGGAGCAGCCAATTAATAAGCCATGTAATTTATAAAGTACTAAACGCAAAACAAATGATTAAAGAATTAGAATGCTTGTTAATAACGATAACAACCACTTTCAAAGTATGAAAATAATTGAAGATAAAATTGTAATTTATTATGCTAATTTTTAATATTATCTTGATTTTCATATAATTTCATTATCACTACAATCCACATTACATACACTACCGCCTATATTAGTTCGGACACTCACTAAAATGTTGTAAACTCTACTAAAAGATAATATAATTGCTTCTATATATAAATAACATTTATATCAGGTCCTTTATGAAGTTTATTGTCTATTAACTGTATAGGCAACCATCCTAGGAAGGTTGCCTGTACATTGTCATACAGAGACATCAACGCACGGGCAGTTTAAGTGATCGGGCACGTTCAGGTCGGAAGAGAATAACAACTCACGCCGAGGATGAGCGTATAAAATTGATTAGCAAGCAAAATGACTGACAGCACCAGACATCGCCGTCCAAATGAATCGCGACCGTGGAAGCAAAATCTCTGTTACTACAGTGAAAGGAAGATTACAAGCTGCAAATCTTCACGGCCGCATTGCAACAAAAAAGCCCTACTACGACGGGGAAACAGGGAAAAACGACTAAAGTGGGTAGAAACACATAAAAATTGGACAGTGGATGATTGGAAAAGGATGCTATGGAATGATTAGTTAAAGTTTATGTTCTGACAATCAAGGCGCGTTTTTATAAGAAGATCGAAAGGCCAAAGAATGTTGCAGGATTGCATAGTGCCAACTGCCAAGCAAGGAAGAAGTTTTGTGCTAGTTTGAGGTTGTTTTTCCTACGCCGGTACAGGAGACTTGAACCGAATTAAAAATATTTTATGAAAAGAGGGTTATTTAGAAATACCGCAAGAAAATGCAGTACCATCGGGGCAACATCCAATCGGCGAAAATTTTGTATTCATATAAGACAACGACCCCAAACACTGAGCAGCGATATGTAAAAATTTCTTAAATGAAGAACAAGATAGTGGCACTTTACAAATAATGACATGGCCGCCGCAAGCCCCGATCTAAAGCCCATTGAGCTGTTATGGAATGAATTGGACAGGGGTGTTCGAAAGGTACGCCCTACATCCGTAAGCCACCTGTGAAATATTTTACAAGAGGAATGGACTAATTTGCCAACTAGAGCCCTTGAAAAACTAATGGAGCAGATGCCTCCAATTGTGAAAGTTATTCTTCGCGCAAAAGGGAATTTCTTTGATGAACGGAATCCTTTAGAAGTTTTTGTTTATTTTTCGTTAGAATAACTTTTTTTACTTTTATGCTTTAACTTTAATCGCTATTAATAAAATGCGATAAACATTTTAGGGTCCCGTTGTTCTAAAACTTATTTGCGTCTTCCAACTAATATGGACGGTAGTGTATGTCTATAAATGCTCTTTTATGACGAATCGACTGTGTACGAAAGGTGCATCTTATTCAAAGAAAAAAAAATTATCAGCTTGACGCCGGTTGTAACCTTACGACATTATCAGATGTATCATAAGTTGTTCAATATTTTTAAAGTTAGTATATGTAGATAGGAATCACCAAGTGATAAACAATCGTATCTTAGAAAACAGGAAAAGTTGTACTCTGTACAAAATAAAAAACACTATCTACTGAACATATCTTTCATTTAAGAGTTACTAATCTCAATCTAGGAAGGATATATTTCATCTTGTGAATTCATCCTTCACGCCAAATCATGTACGAGGGCGATCTGAAATGTGTCCGGAATCGACAAAAAAACACGGTCTTGGTGTGGTTTTCTGTTTAAATTTTTCGATGTAGTCTCCTCGAAGATCAATACACTTTTTCAAACAGTGCTCCAGTCTCCTCAAGCCGTCAAAAAAGTTGGCACTGTTTTTTAGTTTTCGTTCGTTTTTAGTTTTGTTTCCTTTGTTTACCATTCCTTTTGTGGGTATCTTCTCTTTCCACCGCCCTGTATCTATATTGTCTGGATTCAAGTCGGCACGATCGGCCCTGTGTGGTGAAGTGCGTATCCTTGTACTATTCCTTTCGTATCAATTCTTATTTTTGAGGTTTGTATTTTAGAATTTTTACTTGGCTAAATGACTATTTGTCATGGCAAAAAAATGCAAAGAGAGAAAAATAAATGAGAAAGACCAAATTAAAATAACATTAATACTAACACACACACGTAAAAGCATGAAGAAATCTGAAATATACAATTTAGTGAAAACTGCATAAGATAAAATAAACTTTTTTCAAAAAGGTAAAATTTTTACAGAAAAACACACAAACAATGTTAAATCCCTAACAAGAACAGATTCATTTGCAGCCTGTAGCTTCAGCGCAGCTTAACCTCCGCCGTTCTTTTAAAGTTGTTACAATACTGTTCTCTTCTTCGCGCACAAATAGTAGACGATTTCTAATGCTAATTTGTCCATATAATTCATTTCATTGTATTTATTTACAAGATTTTGAGAAAACAATGTACTTTTTCTTTTCTGGTTAAAAATTAAATGTAGGCATAGTTACGTATGATACAATAACTTTGTATAAATCACATTTTAATTGAATAGAGAATTGAATCTTTTCTAATTCCCAAAATCTGAATACCATCCTTTACTTTGACAACTATCATAGTAGCCACAATCTAAAAGATTTAGTATCAACCTTTCGATAAAAATGCTCGGAAGGCTCTTCTCAGACCTTTGATATTTATTACAGATTCCAAAATGTGTCACACCTTAGAAAAGAAAATCAGATATACTACACATACACTTTTTGCCACTTTACGTACCAAATAGAACCGATATACATATGCACATACATCTAAGTAGAACAGATTATCGTGGTCGATGTAGTATAATCATCAATTAGCATGTATTACATAAAAAAGCCATGACCTTTGCGTCGATTCTGATCCCTCAACATACATATATGCTACGATAGTTAAAAATTCATACAGTTTACAAGTGACAATCATCGAACCATTAACGTAAACCCGCTTCTTATTAACCATTGCCAAATTATTCTTTTTTTCTTTTATAGATGTTTGGGATACAGATATTTATTTCCTTCATACTATGTTCGGTCTGTTATATTTGGTTAAGGCAGAAGCGAGATTATTGGAAACGAATAGGAGTTCCTTTCGAAAAACCGGTACTGTTGTTTGGAAATACTCTGGATGTCTTACGAATGAAAAAAAGTATGTCCGACGTATTGAGCGACTTCTACTTCAAAAATTCCAACGAACGCTTTTTTGGTATTTGGATTCACCATGAGCCCCATTTGGTTCTCAGATGTCCGGAACTAATCAAGAATGTTCTAATTAAAGACTTCGATTATTTTTATAACAGAAATGTGCAGTCCAATGAAAACGTAGACCCCATAACTGCAAATATGATGTTCTTCCTTAAAACTCCGAAGTGGAGATTTATGCGTACAATCAGCACGCCCATGTTCTCCTCGGGAAAACTAAAATACATCTACCCCCAAATACAAATAATAGCCAAGGAGATGGTAGCATTCATAGACGAAAGAAGTTCTAAAATACTATGTCTCAAGGACATAGTTACCAAATACTCTACAGATGTAATCTGCTCAGTTGCTTTCGGAATTGACTCTCATAGTTTTCAAGATAGAGAGACGCCTTTTACTCACATTGGAAAAGCTGTATTTGAAGTTTCTTTGAGGAACACAATCGCATCGGCTACTTATTTCACGAAAAACCTACTTGTGAATCTATTTCGAATTAAATTTTTGAAAGCGTCGTTGGCAAATCTTCTTTCCGATATATTTCTGAATGTTATCAAAGAAAGGCGATCTTTGGAGAGCCAAAGAAGAGATCTAGTCGAGTTAATGATTGAATTAAAAGAAAAATATAACTTAAGTAAGTAAATTAGATATTTAATCCAAACAATATGATAGCCGCTTATCATATTCCAGCGGACAACGAGATACTTGGACAAGCAACTCAATTTTTCTTGGCTGGTTACGAAACAACTAGTACTACGATCACTTTTGCGCTTTATGAACTTTCTCTGAATAAGGAGGCGCAGTCCAAGTTACGAAACGAAATCGACCAATCGATAGAAAATGGCGAAGAATTTTCATATTACACTCTAAAGAACATGCCATATCTCCATCAAGTAGTTCTTGGTAAGAAAATCGGATTTGTTGTAAGACCTTAAAATTTATTTATGCGTCTTCCATTATAGAAACACTAAGAAAATACCCGCCAGTACCTTTTCTTGGACGTTCGTGTGCAAATGATTATAAAATTCCAGACAGCAATGTTACTATCGAAAAAGATACACCTGTCGTGATACCTTTAATGGGAATACACTATGATCCAGTCTATTTTCCTGATCCACAAAAATTCAACCCAGAAAGATTTTCAGAAGAAAACTTTACGAAAATGCATCCTTTTTCCTTTTTGCCATTCGGTGATGGACCACGAAATTGTATTGGTAAATAACTTGACCTACTACTAATTAAAAGTATTAGTGACAGTAGATTAAGTAAAAAGTGAATTATTTTCATAAAATTGTAATGTAATGTGTATCAATTGATTCCCCGTTGCAGGTCAAAGAATCGCTCTCTTAATAGTAAAGCTGGCATTAGCTCATTTTATTAGAAACTTCGAATTTGAAGCAATTGAAGGTACTGAAGTTCCCATGAGATTTTCTCCAAAAACTTTTATGTTAACTGCGAAAAATTCGATAAGTATATACATCAGAAAGTTATGAAGAAACACATTCAATGGTATGAACTTACATAAGTAAGTATGTACATATATAAGATATTTGGAAACAGCACTATAAACTATAAAACATTGTATGCGATGTGTAAGCAATGACAAGAAACTAAATAAAAGGAGTTGTACATAATGTTTACGTATTTTTTATTAAAAAGACGCCGTATACCAACACTATAAATATAAAAATTTGGGTATATACTAAAAAATACTAAAAAAGATATTTCATTTGAACGCAACTGTGTTAAATTAAACATAACGTAAGTTTGTATATGGGCAAAAGTGTGTTATTTTATTTGAAGTTTGAAGCTGCAAATATTTTTAAGTTTCTCGTAAGCTTGAAATGAATAGATGCAACGTGGTCGTATTGATTACATGATATTTTCAAAAGAGGAGCAAGTAGTTTCTTCAGAAAATATAAGATTAAACTGATTATACTTATCCTGCCGAATCTAAACATATTCATTAATGATGCAATATTAATTTAATTTTTAAACAAATTTAATCCTACGCTATACAATTAGTATTCGTCTGTAGGAGAAACCGGTATTTAAACTAGTTGAACATTAATACGACCAAATATATACTAGTACGTATTAATTGGATACTGTTGGACGATACAAGATTTGCAAATTACTTAAGATGAAGTTATACGATTGTAACACAAAAAGCTTTTATAAAAATAATTAGAGAAATAGTTAGCCAAAGACAAATTTCATTTTTCAACAAAGTCTCCATCTACATTAATGCACACATCCCATCGCTTCATCAATGCCGTCTGAACCACATGGGTACCTCTTGTTGAACATCGTTATCATCCTCGAAATATTTGCCGCCAAGATGCTTTTTGAGTGAACCAAACAAATGGTAGTCGCTCGGGGGTAGGACTGCTTCTCTTGAATTGCTTCCCGAAGCAACAACAAAACTCTGCAGTATAATTCAGTAGCCACAGCTCATTTCTATCCCGGAAATGGGTTACGAGAATCCCCGAGAGTCCGAGAATACAGTAAGCATAACCTTGCCAGCCGAGGGCGCAATCTTGAATTTCTTTATTGACGGTGAAGAAGAATGTTTCCATTGCATTGAAGCACTCTTTGTTTCAGGTTGGTAATAACTCATCACCAGTAACAATCCCGCCAAGCACTATCTGAGGTAGATGAAATCTAAGAACGTACTTGTTCGAGTTTCAAGGTCAAATAAATAGGTGTTAAATATATTATGAATATGCTGGCTGCTACATTAAATAATTTAGGAGCTCAATAAATTATTAATATCCAACAACAATCCCAAAATTTCAACGAAGCACGTGGTCAAATCCCGAAACCAAGGGGTACAATTTACTACAATTCTAATCACCTCAAGGCTTCTATCTCGTACCACAGCCAAGCAACGAGAAAGCGTGCAACACATGTGCTCGACCCTAGCATAATTTGAAAAAGCAAAAAAAAAGAAGTGATACGATTCGCATCGCTTACAGTCGAGTATACACCCTTGTGAAGGAAAAAGTAACGCAGTAAAAATATGCACGTATTAATGCCCTCCCTTCCTCCGCGTACCGAAAGAGGTGTTGCAAGTACAAGCCCATTCGAATCCTCCTGTGTTCCTCGGTCAGTTATCAAGGTACACACCGTGAAAAAACTTTTCTAAAATTCAAACGATCGTTCAGCAGTTCGTAGGGTAAATCATAAGAACACCTTGTTACAGTTGCTATACTGTCTACTGTTACCCGCCCATGACCTCGAATCATCTCTTCCGCCCATCGAAGTCTTGCCTCTGTCGCCACTTCGCTGATCGTCAACAACTTTTGACCGCCCTTGAGAAAATTTCACGACCCATTTATATACAACCTTGTACGACAAACACTTTTCACCGTAAATAGGAGACATTTCCTTATGGATATCTTTTGCAGGAAGTTCTCTTGCCCAGCGAAACGTACAACAGCACTCTGCCCTTCCGCAGTACACTCTTCGAACACGGTCGCCATTTTAGCAGTGCATGCGTAAGCGCAACTGTCACTGTCACTTGAGTATCATGAGGTTGGATTATGCTGACACGTAGTAGAAATAGCTCACTGCTATTTTCAGCTTCCGCACAGCAGCTTGTGACTTATTTAATGACCTTCCCTCGTATATGCAACAAATGTTTCGAACACCTTATATTTTTTAACTTTCTATTTTCGTTCTTTCTAATTTTCTTCTGCATACTTACTCACGGTTTCGATGTTGTAAAATGTTGCAAGTTTTGCGAGGTATGAACCGATTCAAAATTTCCCCGGGAACATACACTTACACTACCCAACACAATTTTTGCTGAATTCCATATGGAACCTATTTACTACTAATTTGTGTGTGCTGAATCCGAAAATCATATTAGTTTTTGCGGATCACGCCAAAACTTAACCCTACTATGTTCTTTGAAGAATCACTAATGCGGCAAAGTTGTTACTTAAGAACCGATAAAATATAAACAAAGTATAAAAATTTAATAATCCACTTGTTTATTTAAATGTGATATTAAGAATATAGTTAAAGCTAAACATCGATCTCTATCTTTAACTAATGACGGAAAATGGCGAGTGTGTTCTCGTGGAAACGTCGAGGAAAGAGTCCTTCACAGGACAAAACCCCTACGTGGTCAAAAGTTCGAGAAAATATATTTCCATCATACGTCAGCGCAAGAGCATATATATATTGAGAAACTGTCCGTTTAAGGGAGGTGTCCGTGTAAGACGGGTGTCCGCGAAGGGGAATTTCACTGTATTTCACATGACGAGAATATAGTTACTTCCCTCTTATTCCCAACACATCAAAAAGCGTTGTTAATTTAACTACAACCTTTACATCCTACACGATCACCACTATATTTTGTAAAATTAACGTGTGGCCTACTATTGAAGATATATATATATATATATATAGATATATATATATATATATCTATATATACGTTAATTTTACAAAATATAGTGGTGATCGTGTAGGATGTAAAGGTTGTAGTTAAATTAACAACGCTTTTTGATGTGTTGGGAATAAGAGGGAAGTAACTATATTCTCGTCATGTGAAATACAGTGAAATTCCCCTTCGCGGACACCCGTCTTACACGGACACCTCCCTTAAACGGACAGTTTCTCATGGTCCCGACCGGCTCTCATATAATTTCCATTGTATTAACCCTTCCTTGGACGGACATTCTCTTGAACGGACGCGGACACGAGAAAATGTTCTCTTAACCGGACAAAAAATAAATAAAAAGAAACGCCTTAACTTATTTTTATATTGCATTTCGCAATCACCAATTTCGCTCTGACTTCCCCGAGTAAACCGGAGATTTACCGACTTTAATCTTTCGGAGGAGCTTCGGCTAATGCTGAAGATGTTTCATCGTTTTTAAAAAACTGTCCTTCTTTGATTAAGGGATATTCACCGAGAGACATCTATAATGCCGATGAGACAGGCCTGTACTTTAGGGCTGTACCCGACAAAATGCTCGCATTAAAGAAGGAAAAATGTGTTGGGGGGTAAGTATCCCAAAGAGAGGTTTACAATTTCGCATTGTGTAAATATGGCAGGTGAAAAAGAAAAACTCCTAGTCAATGGTAGGGCAGCTATACCCAGAGCTCTTAAAAACATTAATATAAATAACCTGCCTGTAACTTGGAAATACAATAAGAAAGCTTGGATAACAGGACAAATTATGACAGAGTGGTTGCAAGACCTAGATTGGAAAATGGCTAAAGAAAAAAGAAACATTTTGTTATTTTTAGACAATGCGGGATCTCATCCGAAAGACGTTCACTTAAATAATATAAAAATATTATTTTTACCCCCTAATTGTACATCTGCTAGTAAACATTGAAACTGCTGGTACAGCTTTTGAGTTAATAAAGAAAAATACACCACTGGATGCAGTTTATTTGGCAAAAACCGCTTGGGACCAAGTAACCAAAGAGACAGTTCAAAATTGCTTCCGCAAAGCCGGATTTGATCATGTAAATATGCAAAGTGAAGACCAGTTAACTGAGGTTGATACATCTGACCTAGAAGATGATTTGCCTCTTAGTGTACTTTCAGATATCCTGAAAAATAAGAATTTATTGAAATTGACGGATAATGAAAACCTTAATGATTTTTTGAACGTAGACGAAGATTTGTATGTTGAAGATCCAGATTCAGAACAAGAAATTGCAAATCCAGTTGAAATACAAGAACTTTCGGAAGATTCTGATGTCGATGAGGCTCCAGTGCCAACAGAAGCTATCCCAAATTATGGTAAAGCTATTACCCTGACCAAGTAGCTCAAAAGTTTTGTCGAAAATCACGGAGATACAGAGTCTTTGGAGCTTCATTCTAAATTAGAAATACTATTTCAAGACGCCATTTTAAAGAAAAAAGAGAAAACAAACAACAATATATGAATTGCGTCCTTAAAGTGACTATTCTTTTCATTGTTTTGTATTACATACAACATCTATGTATCTATGTACATACATATATTGTACTTTGTCTGTATATATTTAAAGGAAATAAACTTTTTTTTCTTAAGTTTAAAGTTTCTTATTTATTTTAAAAACATTTATATACATATACAATTTAAATGTCCCAGTTTCTTTAATATACTCATTTTTCGTTAAAACACGATTTTTGTTGTATCTACACATATTTCTTTTATGCGGACATCTTCAGTTGGTCCCGTTGGTGTCCGTTCAAGGGAGATTTCACTGTATATATCTAGTCACCTTTGGTTAAGAAGCAGTGGAGATGGACGGACGCCATTTTGAAATACAAAGAATAACTTCAAAGATGCTGTTCATGTAAATGCAACGGTAGATACACTAATAGACATCAATTAAGTACTTAAAATGAACACATAACCTAATGCTTACGTCAAAAAGTAGAAAGTATAACAGAAATTGCTTCGTTATCGTCACAAATTTATTCTAAACATTCCAGTTATAAATTACCGAAGAAAACAAAATTAAGAACAGGTATTTTTGTAATAACAGGCAACCCGATATTATCGAAAAATCAATTCCTTCACTTTCTAAAAAAATATTGTTGGGACTTACTTCACAAGTTACTGCATTTCATCACTTCAGGGACAAACATGAAGTGGTTGTTATAGCGTCTATTGTAACATTAAGCTAACCACTGCAATGTGTTACATTTGTTACGAGGAGTATCTCTGTTATATTTAAGCATGCACAATTTGCACAATATGGGTAAAAATAGTAGTTAAACGTTGAAAAGAGAAACAGTGGAATAATTACTCCTCAGAGTGAAGGTAAAAGCGAACGTTATATTTTAAATAAACTAATAATTCAGAAAGAATATTGGAACAACCATTGTTGAAGATAAGTATACAGTATTAATAAACAAAGTCAACACCACAGCCTCAATCAGCTTAATCATAGTTTCTTTTAAAGTTGCTGCGTTGCTGGTCTTTCCTTCGCGGGCAGATAGTAAATAATTCTGCACACTTGTCGAATTTTTTATATTTATTACAGATTCCGAAATGACTCGGAGAACGATAAGGACAGACATTCTGTACATACATTTCGTACCATCTTACGTATCACTCATATATGTATAAATATATACGCATCTAAGTAAAAGAAATTATCGCGACGTAGTATAACAATAAATTAACATTTCTTATACATAAAAAACACTGACCTTCATTTCGATCCCGATCTCCCAAATGTACATATATATGCCACAACAACTAAAATTTGTACAGTTCACAAGCGATCATCATATAACCACTAACGTAAGCCACATCTCTTCTTAGCCATTGCCAAATTAAATTTGTATTCTTTTGCAAGATGTTTGGGATAGAGACCTTTATTGTGCTCGTAGTGTGTTCTCTCTGTTACATTTTGTTGAAGAAAAGGCAAGATTATTGGAAGCAACTAGGAATTCCTTTTGAAAAGCCAGTACTGTTGTTTGGAAATACGCTAGATATCCTACGAATGAAAAAAAGTTTGTCCGATATATTGCGTGATCTTTACTTCAAGTATTCTAACGAACGCTTTTTTGGAATTTGGGTTTACCATGAACCGCATTTGGTTCTCAGGTGTCCGGAACTAATCAAGCAAGTTCTAATTAAAGACTTCGACAATTTTTATAACAGAAATGTACAGTCCAATGAAAAAGTTGACCCCATAACTGCAAATATGATGTTCTTCACTAAAAACCCGAAATGGAGATTTATTCGCACATCAACGACGCCTATGTTCTCTTCTGGAAAACTAAAATACATCTACCCCCAAATAGAAATAGTAGCCAAGGAGTTGGTATCATTCGTAAGTGAAAAGAATCCCAATATATTATTCCTCAAGAACATAACTAGCAAGTACTCTACGGATGTAATCTCCTCAATTGCTTTCGGAATTGACTCCCATAGTTTTCAAGATAACGACACGCCATTCACCGATATTGGGAAAGGCGTATTTGAAGTTTCTTTAAGGAATACAACCGCAGCAGCTACTTATTTCTCCAAAAACCCATTCGTTGATCTATTTAGAATTAGATTTGTGAAAGCATCGATAGCAAATTTTCTTTCCGATACATTTCTAAATATCATCAAAGAAAGGCGATTTTCGGAAGTCCAAAGAAGAGATCTGGTGGACCTAATGATTGAATTAAAAGAGAAACACAAGTTTGGTAAGTAAATTAAGCATTTATTGTAAACAATGTCTATAAGGGGCTATCATATTGTAGCAGACAATGAGTTAATTGGACAAGCAACTCAATTCTTCTTGGCTGGTTACGAAACAACTAGTACAACGATCACTTTTGCCCTTTATGAACTTTCTTTGAATAAGGAGGTGCAGTCCAAGTTGAGAAACGAGATCGATAAATCGATTGAAAATGGCGAAAAATTTTCATATTACACTCTAAAGAACGTATCATATCTCCATCAAGTAGTTCTTGGTAAGAAAATATCGCATTTGTTGTAAAAGCTTAAAACTTATAATTTATGCATTTTCCACTACAGAAACGTTAAGAAAATATCCGCCACTACCTTTTCTTGGACGCTCGTGCACAAATGATTATAAAATTCCGGGCAGCAACATTACTATCGAAAAAGATACACCTGTTATGATACCTTTAATGGGAATACACTATGATCCAGTATATTTCCCTGATCCTCAAAAATTCGACCCGGAAAGATTTTCCGAAGGAAACTTTATGAAAATACATCCCTGTTCCTTTCTACCATTCGGTGATGGACCACGAAATTGTATTGGTAAATAACTTGATCTACTAATCTTAATTAACAGCTTTAGACATACCAGATTAATTAGCAAGTCAATCATTTTCATAAAATTGTAAACATACCAATTGATTCGTTGTTGCAGGTCAAAGGATCGGCCTCTTATCAGTAAAACTGGCATTAGCACATTTTGTTAGAAACTTCGAATTTGAGGCAATTGAAGGTACTGAAGTTCCGATAACGTTTTCCCCAAAAACCTTCACGTTAACTACGAATAATCCAATTGGTGTCCACATCAGGAAGTTATCAGAAAACAGATCCAAGGAATCACAACAGAGATGAACGAAGAATGGACTTGAATAGGTGTATAAAATATGTAAATGCAGCACTATGTTAAATTATAAAACATTATATGCGATATGTAAGCGATGCCTGAAGAAAGGAAATATATATCATATTTATGTACAGAGTAATAATTGTTTGATTTCCAAACTGCAAATATTCTTAATTTCCCACAAGCCTAAAGTTAATAAATGCACCGCGGTCATATTGACTACATAACACATGGGCTGAAAGGTCCCGGGCCTAACACATAGATCACGCTAGTTTTATTGCAGTCACCTTTCTCTCAGTTAGTACTAACCTTCAAAAGACAGCTGTTAAAATTTCATGATATTCTATTCATTAGTTTGTGAGTTATTGTGCTAAGAGTCACGCTACTTTTGTTATTTTCAAAACAATGGATCAAAAACAATTTCGTGTTTTAATTTTACACTGCTTCTTGATGGGAAAAAATACCGTTCAAGCGAAGCAATGGCTTGAAAAGTGTTATGGGGACTCCGCTCCATCAGAAACAAAAATAAAACGTTGGTTTGCTGACTTCAAACGTGATCGTAGAGACACCGATGATGCAGAACGCAGTGTACGTCCAAATGAGGCGGTAACACCAGAAAACATCAAAAAAATCCATAAAATCGTTTTGAATGATCGAAAAGTGAAGTTGCGTGAGTTAGCTGACATCTTAACGATATCAAAAAAACGTATTGGCTTTATATTGCATGAGCATTTGACTATGAGAAAGCTCTGTTCAAAGTGGGTGTCGCGTTTGCTCACTGTTGACCAAAAACAAGAGCGTGTAGATGATTCTGAGCAGTGTTTGGCCATGTTTAAACGTAACAAACCGGAATTTTTACGTCGATATGTGACAATGGATGAAACATGGATCCATCACGTCACTCCGGAATCAAAACGATCGTCATCTGAGTGGACAGCAACTGGTGAACCTCGTCCAAAGCGCCCGATAGCACAACAATCGGCTGGAAAAGTTATGGCCTCGGTATTTTGGGATGTGCATGGTGTAATATTCATCGACTATCTTGAGAAAGGAAATACCATCAACAATGAATATTATATAGCGTTATTGGAGCGTTTGAAGGCCGAAATTGCATATGGCAAAGAAAAAAATTGTGTTTCATC
This sequence comes from Trypoxylus dichotomus, assembly GCA_023509865.1. Taxonomy (NCBI): domain Eukaryota; kingdom Metazoa; phylum Arthropoda; class Insecta; order Coleoptera; family Scarabaeidae; genus Trypoxylus; species Trypoxylus dichotomus. Next base: position 53,236,258 of record CM042076.1, on the reverse strand, counting down.
AAGGCAACGCACCGTGTCACAAGTAAATTAAAACAATGACAAAACTACATGAATTGAACTTCGAATTGCTCCCACATCCACCGTATTCGCCAGATTTGGCTCTCAGCGATTACTGGCTGATCACAGACCTCAAAAAAATGCTCGCCGGTAAGAAATTTCGCACGAATGAAAAGGTTATCGCTGAAACTGAGGCCTATTTTGAGGCAAAAGATAAATCGTTCTACAAAAGTGGTATTGAAATGTTAGAGCGACGCTGGAATGATTGCGTTGCTCTTGATGGAGATTACGTTGATGAATAAAGCTAATTTTGAACCAAAAAAAACGTGTTTTCTTTGTTAGGCCCGGGACTTTTCAGCCCTTGTGTTACTTTGCGAATGCAAAAGTAGAGACAATAGTCTCAATTCAACGGAACCTGTGACAAAAATCACTAGCGCTACCCAACATTCAAATAAATATCATATTTACGCATTGAAAATATTCGATACAAAACTACCTTCAATTTGGCTAAAAATATTGTTTCCCCACTTAATGTAAACATATTTACAAATGATGCAGCATTAATTTTATCTTTGAAGCGGACTACCAATAGGAAAACAGTTATTTGTGCAAGTTGAACATTGATACGGCAAAATGTTTGCTAATAAGGATTACTTGGATACGTTGGACGATATAAGAGATAAAAATTATATCATTTGCAAATTAATTAAAATTAAACTGTGAAATAGTATGTAGAATTAAATAGCAATTGAATATTTATCCAAATAAAGCTTACATTCGAAAGCTATACTTGCTTATTTATAGACTAAACAAATAAGGTTATAAAGATTCTTAGGAAAGAAAACATATTTAGAAAACTAATATTGATAAAGTACTGAAAGTGCGTCAATGGATTTGCACGAAATTAACTGCTTTATCAATATAATAGCAGATATCCAAAATCAAGAAAAAGTAAATTCGCACATTTTTGCAATATTTGTTATTGATTATATCTAAAAACAACTTGTACATATCACATTTAATGGTTTTTTGATCTAGAAGAGAACTGAATGCAAAGTTGTGCTGAGTAATTCTGTAGCAATAACAATAATTACCCGTACAGCAAGAAATAAATCCGCATAACGTGTCATTTGGCACCTTATGTAAAATAATTGGTCAATTCGAAATAAGTTTAAATATACCTATTACAAAGTGATATATCTTCAGGAATTGCTTAATTGTTATGAATGTCTGACATGAAAACGAAAATATTTTATAATCATTTTTATTACTAGAAATTCGAATACGCCAAAAGTGTGAAATTTCATCATCAAATTACATTAATACTTAACAAGGTCAATTTCATACCAAGCAATAATCACGTAATCGTTAATATTGATACCAGAATTAACTGAAAACATTCTTCATTTCTAAATGACGGTAGGTAAGAATAACTAAATACTTTATTTAAATTGCATCTAAACGTAAGATATTAACAATATTTAAGTTGCACTAACAAAGCTAATGAATACAATAAGTTCTTTCTGCACCTTAAAATCCTTATGTTTTACTGTAACATACATACAGTCATGTGCACGAAAATAGCAGTCGTAAATTAATACGTAAGTCACATTTACAACAGTCAATTCTGACGCAACTACATTAAATAATTTAAAATCCCTAAGTACATATGGTTCCGGTAAAGTACCAAATGTAAGAGAGAATCACTAAGCTTTCCAATCATGCACTGTTATTTGCCTATGAATTGAAGTAGCAGTACCAAAGCTACATACACTGAGCGCAGATGTAGAAGAAGTTCGGGCTGCTGCAGAGTACTATAACTATTTCCTAATTATCCATTTTTGTTGTAAAATGGGCCAGAGAAAACATTCTTTATCGGAAAAAAGAGCAATTATACTCGATCTTCTTAACAGAGGGAAAGGCTACAAGTTTAGACAAGTGTTAAGGACTTAACATTGTTTTTTGTGTTTTGTAAGTTTTTTACTATTATGTATTTTATCTTCTTTGCATTATTATTTTCATTTAGAATATTATTTTATTTTCATTTTTATATTTATTTATTTTCATTCTTATATTTATTTATTTTGCTCTCTTATATCCAATTTTATTTTAATATGTATGTACATTACGCATTGTATATGTATGCAAGTCAGCCATTCGCATTACGGTAGCTAAAACTGCCTAATTAGAAATCATTCACTGCAACGTCGTCGGATATGTAATGGGAGTTTTCTTGAAATTTAAGGTACACAAGCATAGGCAGTCGTCTCCCGCGCGACAGTCGAGGTATGAGCGATCGTGCACTCTCGGTCACCTTTCGTGCCTCGTCGTAACGTGTACAGTAACGTCGTCGGAAGATTATTAGAGATTTCTAAGTTTTTCTAGTTTTGGCGGGAATCGTCGAGGACATTGTCTATACATTTATTTCTGGAGGGAGTCATTTGGTAACGTCGTCGGACCACATGTATAGATTTTTTTAATAAGTATAAATTCTCGATTTTCTATCATCGTACGTCAAGGCTACTGTGTCCATTGTCGTCTATACATATTTTTAGTCTTCAATTAAGTTTGTGTCGGAAATTATTTTGGTGAGATTGTCGGCGCGCATGTATAGACCTCCTCTACAAGTACGATCACTCCGCTTCTTGCTGACGGTCGTTGCGGCCGCAGCGCCCGTTGTCTTTTGTACGTTTGTTCGGTCCTTGTCGTATCGGGACTTAGAAATTTTTCATTTAGTTGCTCGTCGTTGCGGACGAGTGTCACGGGCCAGTTTCTTATGTAATGTCGGCATCATCGCTCCGTTTTACTTGTCGGTGCGCAGTTCGCACATTTGCTGGTTACTGGATTTTTCCCTTCTTTGGGGCGCAGTAGTATAGAGCTAAAGATTGCACATAGCGTAATATTTCAAACGAGAACGCCTGGGTAGCTGTGACATTACTTTTGTATTGAGATCGGCTATTATCGCTACTGTCGCCCTCGACCAGGCGTTCAAGCTCTAAGAGATAGGGTGGGTTCCCCTATAAATGTGAATATAACAAACGTATTTGGTCAAGTACAAATACATGCCAATAATACAGGGCCAAGTCCCTTAGGCAAATTTAAAACAAGGAAAGTATATTAGGCTCCCGGAAAGGGACATATAAATAAGCATAGCACCGAGGTGCGCTTATAAATTTAAGAAATAAATAGGGTTGGCTCCCCTATAAAAAGGTAGTGGTGCATGCAAACAGATAGAGGCATTAGTACATGCCTCTAACAAAGCTTCAGCGGAAGCACATAAGAGTTTAACCTTTTAAACAGAATTAAGACATGGCTTTGCAACGTACATGCTGAGGCATTACTTTATGTTGCTACCAATGAAAATACATATACAAATGCTAATGTACATTACATGTATAAGAGAGCTCGAATAACTGCAATTATTGCAAATCTATATATCTTACGTACATCGTACATGTACATAGGCAAGAGTGGAAACCGTGTAACCATTTCATTTTTAAATATATTTTTTTGCGCATGCTAGTAAATAAGCGAACATACTCTACAAGTAAGTATTGGTCAAGTAATTTAGGAAATTACGAGCAGGCTACAGCGGCGTTGTTCTTCAAACCAGGAGAACGTAACAACAAGAAACCCTGTCTTGTTATGCAAATATAACTGTAAACGCTAAAAACTGACAAAAAGTGATAGAAAATCGCAGTGGAAAAAGGAAAACTAAATAAGACAGAAACATTATAATATGTGCAAAGAAGATACCGTTCATAAGGTCACCTGCAATTAAAAGTGAGTTAAGCATTTCTATAAGCACCTCTACTATTAGGCAAAATTACATGCAAGGAAGCCTAGAAAGGTTCGATTATTAAATAACAAATACAGAGCAAATACAAAGTAGATTGTTATTTGCTCATGAGCACGTACAATGAGCCGAAAAATGTGATGTAATTTACTATGGTCAGATGAAATTAAAATAGTTTTATTTAATTCTGGTGCATACCAACAATACGTACGAAGACCATCATCGCCAGCATTTCAACCCCCGTACACTAAAAATACGGTAAAATTCGGAGGCTCAAGCATCATGCTGTGGATGTATCTTTCATGGCATGGCATAGACGCTTTACCCAACATAGAAGGCATAATAAATGCTAGTGCCTCCGAAAACATATGACAAATATGCTTCTGTAACGTGCAGAGGAAGAAATGCCGCTAAGATTGTTGTATATGCAGGAAAACGTCCCGAATCATGTTTCTCGAAAAGCGAAAAGATGGTTTCAAGATAATAACGTTCGCGTTTTTCGCAATTGAAAATTTATGGATGGGAGTAAAAAAAGGTTATATCTGCTGCAATGCCGCGCAATATTGACGATCTGTGGAGAATATGCCAGCAGAATGGCAAAAAACTTAAGTAGAGACATCTAGGCAATTAGTAAACTCACCACCCCACAGGTGTCAAGAGGTAATAAAGAATAAGTGTCAAGCAACAAAATATTAAGTTCTTCAATCTAATTACCTAAATAAAATGAATTTGGATAGTATTTTGAATTGACTACTATTTTAACGCTCAATTATTTTGCATGTCCTACAATATAAATAGTTTCATTTTTTCTTTGGTATTAAGAAATTTGTTTATTTATTATTATAGTTACGTAAGAGCTAGGAATAAAGAATTGAGTTTTCTTGTTTAACGTATAAATTGACATTTCAGCCAAATTAAGATGACTGTCATTCTCGTGCACATGAATGCATACATACAATCTTTTATATCCAGTATCCAATGAATTAAATGAATTACAAATACAATGAATACGAATTACATTTTTAGCATATTGAAATTTTTAGCAGGAAATAGCAATTTTGTAACATAATTTCAAACTCTCTTAGAAGAGAGATAATTCTTGAAGGTAAACATTATTGTATTAACTGTACAATATGATCTACAGTGTTTCGGAGTAAGTTCAAGTTATCATACAATTGCTATAAAAATAATTCACCAGTATGTTAAAAATATTTAGAAAATTTCAAAACATTGTGCTAAACTAAACTTTCAACCGTGTTAATATCATTAATATAACTTGCACTATTTTTGTTATCACTATTTGCTGACGTTCTACAAAAAATTTATTATTAGAATGTTTTTTCAGATAGTGTTTTCCATGTCCGAAGTCTATAACAAATACTAATTGTGTAAATACGATAAAATAATCTATTATTTGACGCATACATTCAATACTCATTTATAGAAACAAAAACAAAAATACAAGAGGGACACTTTTTACGTTAACAAACATACAAATGCTGTAATTAGATAAAAAAAAACGGGATCAGCTTGCTGAACAATATATAGATAATTCTGAAATCACCAAAATTAAATATGTAAGTACTTTATGGTCTGGTTTACGCGTTTTTGACACCCTCGAGTGTCTGTATAGGTCCATATTTTTACTTTTTCGTATTGTGTCAAGTAAACTAATTGGTCGGTGTAAAAGTTACTAACTGCGTGGTGCCAACGTGTTAATACTTATAAGTGTAATAATTTGCTTAAATTTACACATTGCGGTCTTATAATAATATACGGGTGTAGTTTAATACACATGCAAGTCTCATTTGAGTACCTCTGATGGTGTCTTTAGTATCCGTAGAGTTACTATTACTATTTTACATATCCTGAGATATTTTTTTTTACCCACTGAAGTACTATTTGGAACATAATGAATAAGTAAAAGAATCCTTACAATACGAAAATATTCTATCTGCATACGTATTTCGACAATATTATTCTTCAGCAAAAGCTATTCTAAAAGAAAGGTAACAATTTTTATACTGATTTCTAATAACGTTTGGTTGGAATAGACTAACGTCGAATCCATTCACTTTCCTTACACTAATATATGCCATATTAGCATGTGACCGATGGAATGTACCCTGAGCCATGAAATTTTTCTTCTTTAAACTTAAGTTGGTAAAACAAAAACAAAATAAATTGACTTATTCGGTGGCGTTAGTGACAACGTTCAAGTGTATGTAGTTCAGTTTTGACAAATAACTTCAGACAAACGTTTCAGTTGGGAAAATAAAAAGTTTGATAATAATCAGTAATGGTTATATTAAATGATCAAAATGAGCTCCTTCATTTTCTATACATAACGCCACTCTTCGCTTCATGTTATTGAAGACATTCCTTATGTTATGCGCTGTAATTTCCTCGCAAACATTTTGGATAGCTTCAATAAGTTCGTCAATTGTATGAGGACGATTTGTAAATATTCTATTTTTTGGGTGTAGAGATATGAAATAATCCGTAATTGTCAAATCGGGATATCGCGGTGGAAAGTCTACTATCCGATTATCAAACAATTCATGCAGTAATTCCATTATTTCTCTAGTCGTATGGGGTACTGCATTATTTTGCTGGAGATATCTCTCGCGGAGTTTGTCGTCATGTAATTTATTTAAAATATGACCAATAATCAGTCTACGAGAAACAACAAGCCAGCCCCGTAATTTTTGAGAATGCAAGGGTCTCTCAAGAATTTCATGTGAATTTTCATTATACCAGATGCGCGTTGTTTGTTTATTTATATATCCTGAAATGTGACACCGTGCCTCATCCGAGAAGAAGGACTTTTCAAGAACGTCATCATTGTTTATGGTACCTAAAAACCATTGACAGTAATTAAGCCAGGGTACATGATCAATTAGTAAAAGCTCCAGGACGTTTGTATAGAAATTTCTGCAGATCCTTTTTAAGGATTGACTGGTGTATGCCATATGAAAATTGCGTCTACTGTGAATAGATTTCCTTAGGTGATTGTGTTAATCATTCCTCAACATCTGCTATATTTTCTGCTGTTCGTTTTGATGGTCTATCACTATCTAGTTTTCGGGATACAAGCCCTGTTTCACGAAATTTTGCCACTAATTATTGAATAACTTACAGAAAACTGACATATGTTATAGGAAAATTTGGAAATTCTGCCCGAAATTCATCTATACATGGTTGTAAAGACTGCGACCATCTTCCATTTTCTAATTTTATACTATTTCTCAAGTATGATTCGATAATGAAGTCTTGTGATTTACCAACAGTACACATGACAAATGTATTAACTACTCACTACCAACAAGACGTTTTGAAGAAATAATTTCGTTGCTTGCTAGAAGGTAAATTTATATGACCATATAGTATTATACAACCCTAACTTTTAGAAATTATTTTGATTTAAAAATACAATAAAACAGCAAAGCGAGATGGTATTCAAGATTTTATTAATAAAAAAAATACGATATCAAAGCAATTGTTGCAATTGTCCATTATTTCTAATTCCCAAGTTTGAGCGCCTTCTCATGCTGTTAAAGGCATTTTGCAACATTGCGGGTGTTATTAATGCATACTCTTCAATAATTCTTTGCTGCAGGTCTTGAAAATTAGCAACAGAAGTTTTAAATATTGTATTATTTAGGCGAGGAAACACGAAAAAGTACATAATTGTCAAACAGTGTGATCGCGATGGAAATTCAACTTCCATATATAAGTTTATAATCCTACCGTCCAAAAACTCACTGCCGAAACAAAAGTAGCATGGGTTGATATTGTGGCATGTAAATGGCAACAGCTAATCTTAAGAGTAGGGCAGTGTATGCTGTAATAATGCTTGATGCGATCTGATGGCGTGGACGATTCCTTGTCGATTTTGCGGTAGCATATCTTTTATTGGAATTTCTAAAAGACGTTATGTTTAAATTAAATTTGTAATAACTTCCTTAATAGCTCTTTTAATTGTTTACTGATGGTTCGTAATGGATTTCAATGTGTGTTTCACTGCTCCTATATTTTTAACAGCGAAACAAAAACACTTCAGATTAGCTTGAACATTTAATAATAATTAAGATTTTGTATAATACCAACAAAATAATTTTTTATCGTAGTGCCTGTAAAATACTAACTGATTCGGGGAATTTCTGATGTGCTGGTTACAAAAGTAACTTTTTCCTCTCCGCTCTAGTTTTTAAGATACACCATGGTGAAATGTATTACTCATACGTAATAAATGTCTCAGTTATTTGTTAGTAGAACACATGCTTTCTAAGATTCACACGCTCAGATGTAACATAAGCATCAAGATTCATTATCATATACTTAGATCGTTACCAGCAAACTTCGATGATGTTAGTAAGGAACAGGGGGAAGATTTCACAACATCAGCATTACGGAGGAATGGTACCAAGGAAGATGGAATACCCATATAATGGCTGATTACTGCTGGAATCTTCAGCGAGACTGTTTCGGAAAACCTCACGCAAGAAAATCTTATAAAGGGAAATTTTTAACTGATGACTGAAAGTTCTATATGCATATTTTTCTGTTAATAATACTTCCTACACATTTTACTGCATTTTGTAATGTTTAAAAAGTCATATTCATAACAAAACATTATATATAATTTTGGCGACTTTTTTTCTAAATAGGGCAGAAGGAGTGAATTTCGAAAACTAGATCTGAAAGGACAAATCTGACGGCGTTCTTGGATTAGGCACCCCAAAATGACTTAAAAACTCCGAGGCACCAAAATGTGTGTTGGCCGGTGTAATAACTGTTCCGCAAGCATTGGTTCAATCTACATGTCAATGAATCAACCACGTTTATATAAAACCGTTGCCTGTGAAAGTATTCCCATATTAAATTACAATGGTGTATCGAGTAATCAATATTCCTTATTTGATTGATACTATTATCGTCTCTGTCCCAATTTCTGATCACTGCAGTCCACATGTATTCTATCGGATTTAGGTTTGGAGATCTATCAGGCCAGTCGAATTCAGTAATATCATTTCCATCCTAAAACCATTGAACCACTTCCCTCCTTTTGTATATTGGCGAGTTATCCTGGACCACAACGATTTCTTCAAGTTCTTCTTTCGAGTAAACGGGACGAACAATGTGCAGGACAATATCTTGTAAAATGGAAATGTAGTGGTGGGAAGTAAAGCGAGGAGACGTTTCTCTGACCCATTCACCGGGATCAGCTCTAGATCTCTATCCCCAAAAACCCGCGATCATTCTTCCGTTTTGCCGATTGCTTCTCGCGCAGTGTAGTTCGTGTCGCGTATTGCATGGTTGTCGAAATCTTCTATAGTAGATATGATATCAGGGAAGGACTCGAGCGAGTTATGACTAATCAAACGGTGCGACTATCATCATATGCATACTAGGCGTCGGAACACCACCGCGTTTTATCGGGGCATTCACTCGCTCTTGTTCGGTAACTGATTATTATATACGCAATTGTAAAAACTATTCGTGCAGGCGATTTAATTTCATAACTAATTGTAAACATTACGAATTTTCAATTTGTCTCTTATCTATATTATTTTCATATTTACATTTGAGATATTATAATATAATCGGGTAATGTATATCATTAACCGATTTATAAAGGTTATTTTACTGATAACATCTTCGGTATACTATTCAAAATGCATAAAATATAAAATAATCTTTAAATTGAAATACAAAACTCTATCAAAAACAAAAGTCTAACCCTACGTAATATCCATTTTACCAGACCTAATAATATCAGTGTTTCCAGCAAAAAGTAAGTATGCGAAGAAACGTATACAAAGAAAAGAACGGAGAGGAACGTCTCTAGCGCTCCTTATCGGATACGTTTCGTACTGTCTAACTACAAGTACCCTTTATCTCTTCATACTGTCTAGGTGCTGTTTCAAACGAATGTATTAAATATAGCGGCAAGTACGAGGGCGACCTGAAAAGTTTCCGGAATCGACAGGAAAAACACGGTATTGGTGTGGTTCTTTTTTATTTTTTGTTGTAGTCTGCTCGATCAATATACTTTTTCAAACGGTGCTCCAGTCTCTTCAAGCCGTCGGAAAAGTAGGATGTTTCGACGTCTGCAAAATATAGGCATCTGTAGCGACGATAACCTCCTCGTTTGAGGAAAATCTCTTTCCTCCCAGTGATTTTTTTTAGCTTTGGGCATTGGAAAAGGTCGTGCATTGTCGTGGTGGAAAAGCACTTTTTCCGTTGCAAGCGAAGCCGTTTCTGCCTCAATACTGCATCGAATCGGGTCAATAAATCGCTGTAGTATTGGCCCGTGATCATCTTTCCCTTCGGCAGATAGTCGACGAGGATCAGGCCTTGGGAATCCCAAAAAATGGTTGCCATGATCTTTCCGGCCGATGTAACGGTCTTTGCTTTCTTCAGGGCCTATTCGCTCGGAAAGTAAACTGCTTCGACTGTTCCTTGGTCTCCGGTATGTAGTGGTGGATCCATACCTCATCGACGGTTACGAAGCGCATGAAGAAATCCCGTGGACTGCGTTGGATCCGAAGCGGTCTCTCGATTTCGCTTTTGCTCCGGTGTGAGCAAACGCGATACCCATCGCGCCGAAAGGTTTTTGATATTCAAAATTTCGTGTAGAATATAGCCAACGCGTTCTTCGGAGATACCTGTTGCCTTTGCTATAGCTTTCAGCTTTAATCGCCGATTGGCTAACACGTCAACATGAATCTTGTCGATCATTTCATCGTTGGTAGCAGTTTTTGGGCGTCCCCTGCGTGGTTCGTCACTTCTGCTTGTGCGGCCACATTTGAACTCTCTCGACCAGAAGCTGATGGCTGAAAATGGTGGAGTACATCCACCATGAACTCCTAGCAAAGTATTTCAAATATCTGTGGCCGTTTACCCAGCCATCCAGAAGTGTTTTATCACTGCAGGAACTTCGATTTTATCCATTTTTGCGAAACCGCCTGACTTGCTACACAAAATTAGCACTATTTAATAATAACCATTGGCAGTAGACATCTGGAATTTTGACAGTTGCCATAAAAAAAGGTTGCCCTTGCTGACCAATGAATCCTCTTCAACCTTCGTGCGCCATCTGTTGCCGATTTCGGTAACATTTCGAGTCGCCCTTGTAAGTAGCTACGATATTCGCTTGACAAAATTTTGAAAATAGTAGCAGAAGCACACGCTGTACTTGAAACACCCGGAGATTTTCAAAGACAGAGATGTCAAAGTTACACCCACTATTGCAGAACTTCACTACTCTGCTCGCCTTTCAAATATTAATTTAGATGGATATATTCCATCTGTAAATCCCTTGGGGTAATGTCATTTCAGACTTCAGCAAATTCCTTAGAGCTGTGTTTCAACTCTTAGGAATCTAACAGGATAAGAAACCGAATTATTGACTGATTCTGCTTTATGAATTCATTCTCTGTTTCGGATACATAGTTCCGGTGTTAGTTACAAAAGAAAGCTTCAAGTTTGAACTTTTCTTTACTAGTTAGTTGTAGAGATGGCGCGAAATCCCATAAGTACGTCATATGTGAGGCTTCTACTTCTTATTCCTTAATATTGGTCCTTGTAGCTAGCTTCCCTATTTCTGTTTTTAGCGGACCATTGTTACGGTTTCTTTTCTGGAGGTTGTTACTAACCTCGGCCATTCTTTCCAATATGATATTCCACTTTTCTGATAAAATGGTAAATCCCAATTTTTCCATTTCTTCGTTTCTAGTTTCTTGTGTCTGTTCGATGCTTTGAGCAATAAACGTTAAAGCCTCTGGAATTTCCTTATGACATAGGTATAACGAATTTACTACATCTACTCGGGTAGACCATCTAGTTTCGGAAAGACAATAAAGGCCTACATATTCTGTTAATTTATTCCATCGATGGGTAGAACTAGAAATTAACAGAGCAATTTCTAAAATTTTCTTAGTCGTACGTTTAATACAATTGACCACTTATTTCAAAATGATATACTTACTTTTATTGGCGTGTCTACATTTGGAAGATTATTGTTGAAACACTGTTTGAGCCTTGAAGAGCAATATGTGAGATTAAACAATCATACTTTTTCCGGTTCTATATTCTTTCCCCCTTGTTCACCATATATACAGTATCCATCAGCAAAGTGAAGTTTTAAGCATGTGTAACGTTTATGGTGAACTACTTAACATTCACTACGACTTAAATGCAACAACCTCAACTCATAATTGATCCTTCAAAGTCAGTAGTCTTGCTTCTTGGAAACAGGGCTAGTCTGGCATTTCATAATAAAAACACCCCCATAACAAACAATGCAACTACATTTCCAATTCTGTCAGACTCTAAAAATTTGGGCAAAAATGATTTGATGTGCGTGTTGTTACTCTGTGCATGAATTTAAAGTATATTTATCCTTATAGATAGTACGTTTTTCCAAATACTAGAGATGTTTATATGATACATTCGCCTTATCTCACTTTTCATGTTGTCCTTCAATGTATAGTTCCTATTTAATCATGGACAACAGCCCGTGCATAAAATGCATGAAGAATATTTGGCATGCGCATATATAGTCGTATAACTCACAAACGAGCCACTCAAGTGGCTGAAAATGCTAAACAGACCATTATTTCAGGGCGCCGCACTGCCATCAAACAGTAATTGAGTACTTATGTATATAATAAAATATAATATAATAAAATTCGTTTCGTACCGCATTGTTTTAGCTATTATTTTCGTTCTAGATCGCTAAAATGGCTAACAAAATACTAACACAAGCGTGCGAATAAAAGAATTTTTAAATCTCATCTCAGATGGATTCTACTGGGGAATGGGATTGGTCTGCGAACTTTAACAAATAAATGCCAAAAGCCCGTATTTTAATAAGACATAAACATTTATTCATTAAACCTGGCCATTATTTTATTGTATTTACAGTAGAGCGATATTCATTTAATGCTGAGTATAACGCAATACAATGCGATAAGAACATGTAGATCTTTGTTCTTGTGAGCGTATTTAATAAGAATTGTTAATACCGGTTGACAAAATGGAAAGATCTATAGCACTCTATTGTAAATATCATAGTCTTTACTATAACATGAGCACTACAGTAAAATGTAAAATTATTCAAGAATACGACAGTAATATTTAGCGTAATTGTATAAACGAATCCTACAACATCTTAGGCATAATTTTGTAGTACCTTCTCCATATAGAACATTAGGATATTTAAGTAGTAAATGCATTGTCTTAGGTAATTTGGAAAATTTCAAAATTAGTCAAATGGCTCAGTGATAGTCTTCTAGTCTCAAATGCCCAAGGTCAAGGGTTCGCCTTTGTATTGCTTGCGTGCACATTTATCTCATTCTTTCCCTTTTTTCCTTCATTAGTTATTTATTACCTATAAAGAAAAAAGGGAGGCTTAAACATTTTCCTTAGGGTTTGAAATGTACCCATCAAAATAATAGGGCAAAACATTTATGATTAAATTAGTTCCAATTATAATTAATATTCTTGTATGGTAAATTTGTATCCCTTGTATTTTTCTTCCTCTTTTTTTGGGCACGCCTTCTTTTATTTAGACAATTTACATAACTAATCTGATTCGCATGAAATGAATCGATTAAAAATTGATGATTATACTGATTACAGTAGACGCTGACTTAGACAAATTAAAACCCCAATAAATGATAATAAATAAGACGGTCCAATCTCCATTTTGAACTCTTGTGTACGGATACATGATGTTTCAATAATTTATTACAAACGTACAGTAGTAGAATGTAGTACCCGGACCGTATAATTAAGAGCGAAGATACATTCCCCACCCCTCAATTCCGCTTCATTGGACTTGTGGACTATGTGCATGTCTGTAAGGTGGCGCTAGTTTTCTGTAAATACCTTTTCTAAATATTTTACTACTGTTATATCTCAAAGTGGTGTCATATACCGGTTTCTTTTTTATCATTACACATACATTTTTCCTATGTGTAACTTTAAAAAGGTAATTGGAGGCATATAAGGCAACCAGTTATACATCGCGAAGGATTTACCTATAATTGCTTAATGGTTAAATTAGGTTGCCTTGGAGACAAAAAAAAAATTGACAATTATTTCTGATTTTTTATTCATATATTAATCTTAAGTTAAATACATTTTACTGAAAGGTAGATAACTAATTTAAATAATGTGTAAGTACAAAAATGATGGAATAGTGGCAATGATAACGTGGTACCAGAAGAATAGTAGTTTCAGGATAGTTAGAAGCATGTTTTCAATTAATTATCATGGCAGGCATATATTTTGTACGAAAGCAATTCTAAATATTTCTAACAAATTCGAAGAAAATGGTTGTCTTCTAAATTCCCACGAAATAGGAACAAAACAAGTCACATTTTAACAGAAGACATGAAGCTGAATATTCTGTGTTATGTAGAGGAGCAGTATATAAGATTGCTTTTAGATGTAAGAGTATCGTACAGTTCGGTGTATAAAAACATGAAAGAATTTAAATATAAGCCATACAAGATGTCAAGCCATCGAGAACTTTTCGAAAAAGGCAAAGTAAAACGAACTGATTTTAATGGAATAATGTTTAATATGTTAAATGAAAAGTAAGAAATTCGAAATAAAACAGATGGACGCTACATTATACAAATGCCGTCAGGGATCTTTTTAATGATGCACTTCAAAGACGGTGGATTGGCAGGTTTGGCCCTATATCATGGTGTTCAAGATCAGCCGATTCATCTCCAAATGATTTCTTTCTTTGGGGTTACCTGAAAAGTAAATTTCATAACTAGCAAATACGTAGCTTGGGCGAACTAAAACACCGCATAGGTGCTGTAAGTGAAGATATCCTTGCTTCTTTTCTTGAAAGACAAGGAGGACATTTCGAAAACTTACCATAAAATTAGATTTCATGTTTGTTTGTCTTAATTGTTAAAATAGAATAATGTCCTCATCAAATTTGCAAAATAGTTATTTCATTTGTATTAAGAGAGACCTGTGGCAGCACTAGTAACAGTGTTCTCACTCATTTAGTGTGAATGTATGACTGGTTGCCTACTAAACTGTAAAATTATTGACAATTATCTTTTTAAGGTTACACATATGGAAAATGTATGTGTAATAATGAGAAAGGTACCTGAAATAAGATACTGTAATTGTATATTCTACCCACGGTTTCGTATGTTAATGTGTTTGAAATCTCTTAGTTGTTTTTTCTGCTTAAGTACACGCAGTCTTTTCAATAGACTTCCATTGTTAATAGTTACGACTAGGGTGCATAAACTATGGTATATACCATAGGTATGTATCGAACAATAAGCGCTGCAATAAATAATTAATTATAAGCAGTATGATTTATGTTATAATTGTTGTTAAACACTTGGCTACGGGAGAAATATTAATAATCTGAATTAGTTGAATTAAACATTTGCAACACTGTCCAAGCCTTCACATTCTTTTCTTTAAAAATGTTCTTACATAAATAAGATGACCGCTCATTGCCTAGTAATGTAAAATCTGTCTAATTAAAATAGTATTTCAATTGAATTAACGGATCTATAGAAAACCTATTACTATAAAAGTGCCTTTATCGACTAAATCTGCATTTAATGTACTATGATAATTTTCTAATACACGAACACTTTTGTTATCATTTAAAGTAGAACGCATTTTATCCGCTATTTTCGTTTGTACCATTAATGCCTATGACGAATTTTATAAGTTTTGTACAGTAGTCGCCATTACTATGTGCTTCATATGAACAGCTTATAAAATCGTTTTGACTAGCACTCTCTAAAATACTATCCAGTTTTCTTCGATTGCTACTAATTCTATAAAGATAATACTACTGCAATACTAAAGACCTTATTTTGGCAAACAATTGTTAGAATAATAAAAAGCCATTTGTAATCTGGTGCCTAACGTGTTACAATTGGTTAGAGAGGTTCGTGCTCCACAACAGTAATTGAAAGATCACTATATCTATTTAGGCGGCAGGAAAAACTCTTTTAGTATGTGTTATTAAACACTCCACATTTCAGTAATTTATGCTAATACTTTCTGCATTTGGATGTAACACATGTAGATGTATGTGTGTAGTATGCCTATCTATCTAATATAACCCGCTGAGAAGTCCGCGGTATAGTTTAACAACCATTCACTAGCTAACAAAAATGATTGATGGGTATTGCAGATGTTGCAGTGTACATATAATAACACTGAGAATATTTTTTAAGTCTGCAACCCCGGCACAACTTAACCACAGCAACCACAGCTCTTTTGCAGTTTTTAAAGTAATTTTAATATTGCCCCACTTCTTGTCAGGCGCAGACGGTAAACGCTTTCTTAACGTTGCAGATATTCACTTTATATTGTTTATTTACATATATTTTGTGTAGAAAGTACTAAAAGTGAATTTTGCCTAAAATTATAGAAGTAAATAAAATTGAAATGGAGAATTAAAACTTTTCGTAAATGCTATAGCAACCGAGATATAGTAAATTCTAGAGACAACCAAAATCTGAATAATATCAGCCTGCACTTCGTCAACATTGAAAATCAAATATCCTATACACAGAGATTTCCTATCAACATACGTATCAAACAGCGATATCTATTTAACTAAAAAAATATTGTAACGCAGCTCAAAGATAAATTAGTACTTATTGCGTATAAAGAATACTGACCTTTGCTGCGACTTCTACCAAATACGCATATATTCTACAACAGTTAAAATTTTGTATAGTTAACCAGCGATCATCATAGAATCTTGACGTAAACAACATATTATTATTAGCAATTATCAAATTGTCTTTTTGTTTGTTTTGTAGATGTTTGGGGCAGAAATTTTTATTTTCTTCATACTATGTTCACTCTGCTATATCTGGTTGAGGAAAAGACAGGATTATTGGGAGCGAATAGGAGTCCCTTTCGAAAAGCCGGTATTACTATTTGGAAATATAGTAGATGTTCTGCGAATGAAAAGAAGTATGTCCGACATAGTACGTGATCTCTACTTCAAATACTTGAACGAACGCTTTTTCGGTATTTGGATATACCACGAGCCGCAATTGATTCTCAGATGTCCGGAACTAATAAAACAAGTTTTGATTAAAGATTTCGATCATTTTTATAATAGAAATGTGCAGTGCAATGAGAAGGTAGACCCCATAGCTGCAAATATGATGTTCTTCCTTAAAAACCCGAAATGGAAGTTTATTCGAGCAACTACCTCACGCATGTTTTCTTCAGGGAAAATAAAATACATCTACCCCCAAATACAAATAGCAGCAAGAGAGATGGTATCCTTTGTAAGTGACAGAAGTACGAAAACACTATTCCTTAAAGATATAACTACCAAGTACTCTACAGATTTAATCTGCTCAATTGCTTTCGGAATTGATTCCCGTAGTTTTCAAGATAACGACACGCCATTTACCGACATTGGAAAAGGCGTATTTGAAGTTACTTTCAGGAACACAGTGGCAGCGGCAACTTACTTTACTAAAAATCCGTTCGTAAATTTATTTAGTATAAGATTTATCAAAGCCTCAATAGCAAAATTTATTTCGGACATATTTCTGAATATCATGGAGGAAAGACGAACTATGGAAGGCGAAAGAAGAGATCTGGTCGACCTAATGATAACATTAAAAGAAAAATATAAGTTAAGTACGTAAATTTAACATTTAATCTAACGTAAACAATGTACCTAAGTGGCTATTACATTGTAGCGGACAACGAGATAATTGGACAAGCAGCTGAATTCTTCTTGGCTGGTTACGAAACAACTAGTTCAACAATCACCTTTGCGCTTTATGAACTTTCTCTGAATAACGAGCTCCAGTCCACGTTGAGAAACGAAATCGGTGAATCGATAGGAAACGGCGAAGAATATTCGTATGATACTCTACAGAAGATGCCATATCTCCATCAAGTAGTTCTTGGTAAGAAAATATTGGCTATGTTGTAAAAGCTTAAAACTTATAATTTGTGCATCTTCTACTACAGAAACACTAAGAAAATATCCGCCAGCGCCTCTTCTTTTACGCTCGTGTACAAATGATTATAAAATTCCAGGCAGCAATGTTACTATCGAAAAGGATACATCCGTCATGATACCTTTAATGGGAATACACTATGATCCAGCGTATTTTCCTGATCCCCAAAAGTTCGACCCGCAAAGATTTTCCGAAGCAAACTTAACGAAAATTCATTCTTGCTCCTTTTTACCATTCGGTGATGGCCCACGAAATTGCATTGGTAAACAACTTGTTCGTTTTAATTAACATAGTAAAATAAGTAAACAAGTCAACTATTTCCGTAGTGTTATAAACATATGTACCAACCAATTTCTTGTTACAGGTAAAAGAATCGGCCTCTTATCAGTAAAGATGGCACTAGCTCATTTTATCAGAAACTTCGAATTTGAAGCCGTTGAAGGTACGGAAGTTCCCTTAAAATTTTCCCCAAATACCTTCGCGTTGACCCCAAGTAATCCAATTGGTGTACGCATCCAGAAGGTTATAAGAAAACATATTCAAGGAATGAACGAAGAATAACTTAAGTATATACGAGGTAGCCGCTATAAATTCTCGGCCTGATATTGAAAAAAGATACTTGGAACAATATAAGAAATTTTATTTTTCAATGTAATCGCTCCTAACTTCTATACATCTATTACAACGATTAATTATTAATTCGATGCTCTTATAAAAATAATCTGAAGTTTTTCTGTCAAAATGTTCTATAACAGCTGCTTGCAACTCACTGTCATCCTTAAAACGACGTCCCCTAAGGTTTCTTTTTTAACTAGAAAACAAATGAACATCACAAGGAGTGATATCCGTACTATACGGTGAATGTTGCACTTCTTGAAAACCGCATTCGCGGACGGCAGCTTGTGAAACGACCGCAGTATGGACGGAAGCATTGTCGTGCAATAATCGCACACCTTTTGTCAATCTTTCACGGCGTTTTGCGCGAATACTGTCCCTTAATCTATGCAATAGACACGCATAACATGTGCCGTTGACAGCTCTTTAAAGTCAATTAGCAATCCTCGAATATTGTGACCATCACCTTTTTCGTTGATTGAACGACATTCGCCTTTCTGGGACGAAGTTCATCAGGTCGCCGCCATTGCAGGGATTCCCTTTTCGATACAGGATCGTAAAACGAAACCATTGTTGCATCCCCTGTGATAATGGACTGTAAATTCAATTTTGAATCGTGTCCACACATGTTTAAAAACAACTGCGCACATTCAACTCGACGTTCTCGTTGAAGAGCAGAAAGAAGTCGCGCTACTCATCTTTCACTAATTTTATTCATACCCAAATGGTCATGGAGAATTCGGCGAATACTTATTTGGGATATGTTTGTTATCACTGCTAATCCCTTCACTTTCAAACGGCGATCTTCTAGCATTAAATCTTCAATAATTAAAATTTGTTGAGGCGTTATCGCTTCAATTGGTCGACCCGATCGTTCAGCATTTTCCACGGGTTTCTTGCTCCAAACGGAAAGATTTTGCCCACTTTTTTACAGAGGAATACGAAGGAGTTGAATCACCGTCTAAACGTTGTTTTATGTCATTAGACCTATTTCATTGTTTCAGACGTTTTCATGCATTGATTCTGTTCGAACTGTTATATTTATATCGTAGACTTCGCATATGTGCATGCATGCCATGACGTACTTTGATCGCGCTTGAACCTGCATAAACCTGTCAGGCCGAGAATTTATGGCGCCTATCTCATATATGTAGCTACTTACAATACGTGAGATCAATCTTAAATTAAAAATTTGTTAAACGTTGCATGCGGTTCATAAACGAAACTGAAATTAAATAAAAGGAATATAAAACATATTTACGTCTTGTTTTTACTAAAATAAAACGTTGTACTACATCCTTTAGTATTTCAATAATGTCATTCTTTGAATAACTAAATTGAAATCGGTGTCAGAGTAAACGAAGCTATCAAATTTAGATTTAACACATATCGATTGCAGATGTGAATGGAATAAAGATATAACCAGTATGTTTCAAAGAATTTATAACCAACTACGAAATTTTCGTTGAAAGATTTCATAAATATTAGATCTGTTAACTGTGTACTCAAAGGGGACATATTGAAATTGCAACAGAACTTAATTTTCTACTTACAAGTTAACTTTTTTGTAATCATTTGATCTAATACTTTGTTATTGAAACACGGTTACATTTCCATATAGTTGATGTATAAGTATTTGGCTTGTATGACAAGACTACCTCGGCGAATGAAATATGCTAGGCATGTTACTTACTTGAGTGTCATACTATTGTTGAATTGAAAACCATTGGAATTTTTAAATTTTTACGAGTGTCAGCAGAAAAGGACAGAAATTTCCGATATACCTTCAACAGGCCTTTAGGTAAACTACAGCACGAAAGAAGTTTTCTCACGTCCAAGAGAGCCATTATGACGAGCGATTTCTGACGTCCAGGAACACCATCAGACTTTTCTGAAGATTGAAATGAATATGTAGGCATCCACAGCCAGAGTCGGTAATAAAGGAACTACTTCCGGAATTAGAACGTCTCATGATAAAATATATAAAAATTAAATTAGAATAAGAGGAAAAGAAATAAAAGAAAAAAAGGTGTGAAAAAGAAGAAATGGAAACAAAGAGTAAGAGAAGGAAAGAGAGAAGGGAAACAGAAAGAAAGAAAAAGAAAAGATAAAAGGAAAAAAGGAAAAAGGGAAAGGTGAGATCTCAACATTTGGTCTCCCACGTAAGAGATTTCTTCAGGAGAAAATAGGGAAGCCAAAGTGGCATGGTAACTCATCGTGTAAACCACGCTAGGGACGAAACCACTTTGGAAGAAGGTTACGGTAACTCAACGTGTTAACCACGTTAGAGGCGAAAATCTCTTTATTTTACTTTTCTTCTTTTTCATCCCCTTTTCTCATTTTTTCTTTTTCTTTTCTTTTCTTTTTCTTCTATTTATTTTCTTCTTACTCTTATTTCATTTTTATATGTATTATCTCATCATGGCACGGTCCAATCCTGGAGGTAGTTCGCTTATTTTGAATGATTGTTTGAATGTTTTAATTCACATCAATCAACTCGGGAATTGACCATTATGATGGATACGACATTCACATTCTTTGGAAGAAGTTTAGAGCTGGATGTATAAATGATTCATGACGAGCGAAAAGCACAAAAATCAAAATTTATAGCAACAGCATCGACTGTTTTTGTCTAATATTGTTATTATTGACCAAAATGTCGCCTTCACATTAATATCAAGTATAGAAAAGAATGGCTTAGCTCTAACAAAGAGGCAGCTCTCCGAGCAAAAACTGATACCTATCCGCGTAAGCAAATATGCATTAGTTGGAGCAACGATGGTGCCGTGTACTAACAATTACTTTTGACGAGTATAGCTGTTACTGCTACGACTTATTGCCACCAACTGGGTTTTCTTGAGTACACGGGTTTATAAAGTGAACCGGGAAGACATCATTAAGTAACCTTTCTGCGCTATAACGCTCGCTCTCATAATGCATGCTCACAAAAACGACTATTTACGAACTCGACTGGGAGGTCATTCCGCAATCATCTTATTCTTTTGTATATATTCAGTAAGATTTGAATGTAAGCGCCGAATTAATAAAAATCATGTTCTCGTAACGACCTCTTACTTTTTGAAAATAGGGTTACTTTACCATTCTCTAATGAAAACGCCATCTCAACAATGAATGGAACTATAATAAACTAAAGATACAAAGTTTCTTACAAAGTTATAATAATTTTAAGATTTCTTCTAGCTTCAAATGTGTGAGGTCAAAGGTCCGCTTTTGCTTTGCATGCGTGCACCGCTATCTGATAATTATCGATTTTGTTTTCATTAGAATAATTGCTTCATGTGTTAATTATTGTTCAAACATATCTAAATATGAAAATTGAAAAGAAATTGATTTCGCAAAGACATGTATAGATAACAAGGAAGTGTAAACATGTCCCTTAAGATTTATAAATACATACGAGAGCGACCTGAAATGTTTCCGGAGTCGGTAAGAGATGACGCAGGCAGATTGAAGTGGGTCGGCAACGGCAACCTTTCTTATGGCAACTGTCAAAATTTCAGACATCTACTGTCAATAGTTGTTGTTTAAGGGTGTGTTTTGTGTAGCATGTCAATCGCAAAGAATGGATAAAATAGAATTTCGTGCACTTCTGGATGGCTGGGAAAACGGTCACGAAATATTTTTTATAGAGGTTTCATTTCAGAGTTTCATGGCGGATGTACTCCATCATTTTCGACCATCAGCTTCTGGGTCAGGGGCTTCAAACGTGGCCACACAAGCACAAGTGGTGAACCACGCAGCGGGCACCCAAAAACCGCTACCAATGATGAAATGGTCGACAAGATTCATTATGTCGTCTTAGCCGATCGCGATTAAAGCAGAAAGACATAGCAGAGACAACAGGCATCTCAGAAGAACGCGTTGAGAATGAAAAAGCTTTCGGCCCGATGCGTACCGCGCTTGCTCACATCGGAACAAAAACGAACTCAGGTGACCGTTTCGGTGGAGTGTCTAGGCAGGATCCAACACAATCCAAGGGATTTCTTCATGCGTTTCGTAACCGTGGATGAGACTTGGATCCACCACTACATACTGGAGACCAAAGAACAGTCGAAGCAGTGAACAGTGCCACCGGCCAGGAGGGTCATGGCGACCATATTTTGGGATTCCTAAGGTGTGATCTTCATCGACTATCTGCGACAGGGCAGGAGGATCACGGAGCAATACTACAGCGAATTATTGACCCGATGAAGTATTGAATGATAAACGGCCTTGTTTGCAGCGGAAAAAGTGCTTTTCCACCACGACAATCAAGGTATCAGTATGCTGGAAAATTATGTTTGATGACAATGCTATCAGATATATCGGATCATATATACATTTTGTTCCAATCAAAAAATTATACCATCTGGCCTGTCCCAAAACTTGACATTCATTTACTTTCTCGGTAAATTTATTGATATTTGTATCAAAAATATTAATAATCTACAATTTACATAGATCGAATAAATTATAAAGCTAGCAGTAATTCTTCTTGTGTTAGAAAGCTTGGTATATATACGATTCAGCGCCTATTGCTATATGTACTTATGTATAAATAGTTCATATGATCAAAATTCCCAGTAAACAAGTTCATAAAAACATGGCCACGGGATAACTTTTGTTTATAAAAATATAAGGTTTCGCTCATGCGTTAGCAAAAGCAATTAATCGAATGAATTGAAGCCATTCGACCTCTATTACGAAACATTTACATTGTAACAGTTATATAGAGCAATTTTTATATATTCGATTACTAGTTGAATGATCAAACAAAATAGCAATACATCTTGTACGGGGTAGTGACTAACGTCTGCAACTTCAAAATGTTTGAGATTGGATTTTTCATGTTTCTTATTTTATGTGTCCTCTGTTACGTGTGGTTGAAGAAACATCAAAGTTACTGGAAACAGAAGAATGTACCTTTTGAAAAACCGATACCGCTGGTAGGAAATATGCTGGATGTTGTACTAATGAAACAAAATATGGCCAATGTGGTCGGAACTCTTTATTTCAAGTACTTGCACGAACGATTTTTCGGAATTTGGAGTTTTAATGAACCCCATTTAGTTTTGAGATGTCCGGATTTGATCAAGCAAGTATTAATCAAGGATTTCGATTATTTTGCTGATAGAAATGTGCAATCTAATGAAAATGTGGACCCAATCTCGGCGAATATGCTGTTCTTCACTAAAAACCCGAAATGGAGGTTTATTCGCACATCGATGACGCCTATGTTCTCTTCTGGAAAACTAAAATATATCTACCCCCAAATACAATCCATCGCAAAGAATATGGTATCCTTTGTGAGCGATAGGAGCAGTAAGATATTATTTATTAAAAACGTAGCTGCAAAATATGCGACAGATGTAATTTGTTCAATTGCTTTCGGAATTAACGCACATAGCTTCCAAGATAGGGATACAGAATTCACCGATATTGGAAAGGGTGTTTTTGAAATTAGCTTAAGAAATGCAATTGCTGCGGCAACTTATTTCTCTAGCAATCCGCTCGCTGATTTATTTAGGATAAAGTTTATAAAAGCAACAATTGCCAATTTCGTTTCTGTAACTTTCATCAACATCATGAAAGAAAGACAATCTACAACTGGCGAAAGAAAAGACATTGTTGACCTTATGATTAAACTTAAGAATGATTACAATTTAAGTAAGTAAAACTTAATAAATGTCTTAAAGAATTAATATATGATTTTTTTTAAAGAGGACCATGAGATTGTTGCGCAAGCTATGCTGTTCTTCCTAGCGGGCTATGAAACAACTAATAGTACTATCACGTTCGCAATTTACGAAATATCTCTAAATAAAGAGATTCAATCTAAATTACGAAAAGAAATCAACAACTCGATAGGAAACAACGAGGAATTTTTATACTACGCTCTAAAGGATATGTCTTATCTCCATAAAATTGTTTGTGGTAATAATGTCATCTCTTTCATTTAAATAATTAATAGCTGTTTTTATTTTGACTGATTGTAGAAACATTAAGAAAGTATCCACCAGCACCTTTGCTTGGGCGTATATGCACAAAGGACTACACAATTCCGGACAGCAGCATAGTTCTTGAAAAGGGCACAGCAATCATGATTCCTTTGATGGGCCTTCACTATGACCCATTACATTTTCCAAATCCCCAAACGTTCGATCCGGAAAGGTTTTCAGACGCTAATATAGCAAAACGGCATCCTTTCTGCTACTTGTCTTTTGGAGATGGACAACGAAATTGCATTGGTAATTATCCTATCTGAATTTGCTTAATACTGAAAATCAACACCATTATGAAAGAAATAATTATATCTGTATTCTAATTACGCATTTACATACTTCCTACAAATAATTAATAAAGGAGAGGATTTTGAGTTTTTTTTTGTACACGATTATCCTTACTACCTATTCATTAGTTAGAAGCTGAATCTGAAAAATTACTTCATTATAACATATTTTTTTAAGTGCCAACAATAAATAGATATATGTTTGGAAAGGATGTACTTACAAATATGTTATCCTTTTTATATTTAAGCCAACTTGGAAACAACTACGGAAACTTTATTTTTCTTTATATACATAAGTAGTGAATACAATTCATTATTCCATAGAGTTAGAAGTATTAGAATCATGCTGCAACTTTTTAACAGAATAATCTTAGAATAAAGACTAGACGACATAGCAAGAGCCACCACAACTTTTATGTGTATTTGTTTGAAAGAAAGTACTACAAACTATGTGTAGAGCCTATTATGCTATAAATTATACTACGCACTAGTACAAGTATCAGATGGTAAGATATATTTTCTTCTGCGAGGGGTTAACGCAGTGATAAAAAACACTATAGTGAATTTATCTAAAACAATCTATTGATAATTTTGTTTTAATAATTTATATATCTGATCTAGCGATCCGTTTTTCTTTGCGACACAGTTGAGAACATGTTTTTTCAGGCCACCTCGACGTCACAAATGGAAGTAGTTTGGTTCTAGCCGGCTAACAGAGCGGACGTGCTAACACAGATAAGAATTTTCGTATACGAGGCTCATCGTGTTTAAAAGTACGTGCGAAAAAAGCAGGACTATAACAAAAATATTGTGATGCTTCAAGTGTTTAGAATAATATAGTGAGTGAAAAAGAAGAAGAAAAAATTAAGAAATAAAGAAAAGGTAGATAAATAAAGACCAAATAGCGGAAGATTATCTACGTGAGTAGAGGATCGGTGCGATTGCAAGCTTCAAGGTCCGACGGGTCGACCGGCCGAGGGGCTTGCGGAATAAAAACAAGTAAGCGTGTGGGTATACAGGGACTGACAGATAAGTTTCTTCTCGAGAGAACTGAGCAACGAAGAGGGATGGACAGTGAGGAAGGATACACATCTGAAGAGGCACGAAATAAAAGGAGAAGCGAGAGGGAAGAGCAAGAGGTAGCTTTTAGAAAAAGCAAAAAACTGATTAGATCACCTAATAAGGAAGCAATAGAGGAAGGGAAAATGATCGAAATGTTAAAAGAACTGATAAACGATGTAAAGGAAATAAAATCTAACCTGGAGCGGTACCAAAAAGAGCTCAGTCAATTAAAAAAAGAAAATGAAATATTAAAAAAAGAGAACGAAGGAATTAAGAGACAAGTGAAACAGATGGAATCGAAAATAAATAAGATGGAAAAGAGAAATATAAAGAAGAACATTGTGATATCTGGACTGAGAATAATGCCGGAAGACAAAAATGATCTAAAAATAGGAATAGAAAAATTTGTAAAAAGCAAGCTGGGTGTGGAGGTAGCTGTAAAGGACGCGGATAAAGTAGGAGAAAAAATGTACAAGGTAGAGCTAAGTACCTATGAAGAAAAGGATAATGTTATGCAGAAGAAAAATAAATTGAGACAATTGAGAGAAAAGATATTTATAAACTATGAGATGACTCAATTAGAACGAGATGTCCAAAAGAAATTGAAACAGATAGGAGAAAAGGAGAGAAAGGAGGGGAAAACAGTGAAAAATAATAATCCAGGGAAAGGAGTATGGATGGGACAGAGAAGAAGAGAAACTTGTAGAATGGGAGAAAATCCACTCCAACCGAAGTGCAAAAAACTGAGGAGAAGAGAGGTGAAAGGAACAACAAAGACGACCATGGCAAGGATTAAGGCTAAGACTGATATAAGAAATGATGCGAAGCTAAATAGCAGTAGCAGATTTGAGAACAGACGTGAGGTAAAAGCAAGTAATAGATACAAAAAAGAAAAAAATAGAGAAGTGATAAAAATCGGCACATGGAATATACGAAGCATAATTGGAAAGGAAGACGAATTAATTGATGAAATGATTACACAAAACTTAGACTATATGGGAGTAACCGAAGTAAAAAAGAAGGGACAAGGACTAGAGGAAATGAAAGATGGATACTGGCTCTACTGGTCGGGAGTGGATGAAAGGGACAGAGGAGCGGAGGGAGTAGGAATAATTATCAAACCTTGATACAAAGCTGGAAGCAAACGAAATATGGAGCATAATTGTGGCATATGCCTCAAATGACAACGCGAATAAACAAGATAAAGACGAATTCTTCGAAACTCTTCAGAATGAAATAGACATTGCTGAAAGAAATCTTATAGTAATGGGAGACATGAATGGACGAGTCGGAAGAGACAATGATGGAGTGGAGAGACATATGGGAAGGGAAGGCGAAGAGACCATAAATGACAGCGGGAGAAGAATAATAGATATGTGCATCGAAAACGACATGATTATAACAAATACAAAATTCAGACCTAAAGACATTCACAAATACACAAGAGAAGTGCCTAGCAGGAAAGAAAAGTCAATCATTGATTATTTCTTAATAAATGCTGAAAACTGGAGGAAGGTAATACATGTCAAAGTCCAAACAAATGCGGAAATAGGTAGCGACCACTACCTGCTACAGATGAAGATTAGAAAAAATTAAAAATGGACGAAAGAAGACAAAAGGAAAAAAGTAATTAAGGAAAAAATAAAAAGCTACAAATTGAAAGAAGAAGAAATTCGAAGTACCAATACAAGTCAAATCAACTATTTGAACAAGAGACTAAAAACGAAATAGGGATAGAAGACAAATGGATAAGATTCAAAAACATCATACTGAAGGCGGCACAAGAAAGCTGTGGAATAACAAAAATAGTAAATACGCACACAAAAAGAAGCAAATGGTGGACAGCAGAAATACAACTCAAAGTGATAGATAAGAAAAATAAATGGATCAGATATATACATACCAGGAAAGAGGATGATTACAATATGTACAAAATGGCAAGAAAAGAAGCTAAAGAGAGTATCAAGAAGGCCAAAGAAAATTCTTGGAGAGAGTTCGGAATAAAACTGAGAGGTAACTATAGAGAAAACCAAAAATTATTCTACAGAACAATAAAACAATTGATATAGAAGAAGGCGCCGATATCGAAAAATATAAAGGATGACAAAGGAAATATACTACCTGAGGAAAAGAGATAATGAAAAGATGGAAACAGTACTTTGAGGAACTCACAAAAATAAAACAAGACGGATACATACGAGAAAAAGAGCATAAAACAAAAAACGACGATGAACGTATCACACCAATAAGCGACGAAGAAGTCAGAGAAGCAGTTAGCAAACTAAAACTAGGAAAGACGATCGGGGAGGATGGAATCACAGCTGAAATGATAAAATATATGGGAG
Source organism: Trypoxylus dichotomus (assembly GCA_023509865.1). NCBI lineage: Eukaryota > Metazoa > Arthropoda > Insecta > Coleoptera > Scarabaeidae > Trypoxylus > Trypoxylus dichotomus. The sequence goes on along the minus strand of CM042076.1, from coordinate 53,208,148 downwards.
ACAAAGGTAACGAAAAACTACATGACCTTTTAAACAACATTATAATAAAAAAAGAAATACCTAAGGAATGGAATATGGGAATAATTATGCCCATATACAAAAAGGGAGACTCTAAGGAATGCTCAAACTATAGAGGAATAACATTAACTAGCATCCCAGGAAAAGTATTGACAAGAATACTAGAAAAAAGACTCCGAGAGAAACTGGAAACAACACTACAAGATACTCAACATGGATTTAGAAAAGGAAGAAGCACCCAGGACTTAATATTTGTAATCCGACAATTAGGAGAAAAACTAATAGGGAAAGGAAATACATATATGTTTTATAGATCTTAAAAAGCTTTTGCTAGGGTAAGAAGAGAAGATGTACGGCAGAGCTTGGAAAGGAGAGGTTTAGAGAAAGCAATGATAGAGATGATTAAGGCATTGAATAAGAACAAGGTGAGAACTTCCAATGCAGAATCAGCTGAATTCGAATCGCAAATTGGATTAAAGCAGGGATACGTATTGAGTCCATTGTTATTCTCTATATTAATAGACGACGCTGTTAAAAAATCTAAACAAAAAGGAAAAAATATGAAAGTAGGAAACTGGAAAATGAATGCAATTAACGTACAGGAACTAATGTTTGCAGATGATATGGTACTGATAGCACACTCGGAAGAGACATTACAGCAAAACTTGAAGATATACTAAGAAGAACTAATAAAGATAAACATGGAGATAAACACGAGGAAAACAAACACAATGATAATAGCAGCAGAAGAAAGAAAACATAGCATCAAAATTGGGGGAAAGAGCATTGGAACAAGTTAAAAGTTACAACTACTTAGGAACAATCATTGAAGACAATGGGAGAATAGAGAAAGAGGTAAATGAGAGGATAGGGAAATCCGCAAAAATATATAACATATTGAGAAATTCGTTTCTGGATAAAAAAGAAATACCAAAAAAAATAAAGATAGAGGTGTATAAAAGAGTGGTCAGACCAACATTAACATATGGTAGTGAGTCATGGATAACCACGAATAGAATCAAAAGCAGAGTTACGGTCATGGAAATGAGATTCCTAAGAAGAATAGAAGGAGTAACTAAAAGAGACAGAATTAGAAACACGACAATTACTAATAGTCTGAGTATCAAACCAGTAGAAATGGTCATAGAAGAGAGACAACTGGGATGGCTTGGACATTTACACAGAATGGAAGAAGATCGAATCACAAAGAGGATATTTGAAGCCAAAACAGAGGGCAAAAACAGAATAGGTACACCCCGAAACACCTGGAAGGAGCAGGTGTATAGAACATTGGAAAAGAGAAGTGTGGGATGGATTGAAGCAAAACAACTGGCTCAGAACAGGAACCTGTGGAAGATAAAAATAAGAAATAAATAGTCCGACACCGTAAGGTATAAAGAACATACGATTAAAAAAAAAAAAGATGTACTGGATTGTATATCGATTAATTCTTATTTCACCTTAATTACTTGTGTAGGGGTAGTTTGAAGACGCAATTCTTTGCTCTGTTCAAAATAAAGCGTTACCCACTAGATTTCGCTGCAGAAGTAGACAGAAAATATTTCATTAGTTCCTCTAATTAATGTTCTTGATGTAGTCTTTAGCAATTTTTCTTAATTGCTTTCCTTGCTTCAGTGTCTTCGATGTAGGCTCAAAACTGGCAAAATATGCACCTTCTATTACCAGCGTCCAAAGTTTTGCTTAGAAAACCATTTACTTTATCATTAGCCAAGATTATAGTTTCCTTGTGAGTATCCATACTTGAACTCAAAAGATTAAGTTTTACAAATTTCCTTGCACACAGTTAAAATAAATTTTTCGTCAATTGTTCCTAGGTATTTCTCTATAATGTGCGTAAATTTATCCTGACTACACAAAACACGCTGAAAATATTTAGCTGATTTCTGGGGAACATGCTGATGACTTTCTTCCAAATGCTGTTTAAGCTCGACCATTGATCAATTTGCAAACGTTTTCTTCACCAATCCAAATGAAACCACAGCTTAAATACTTGTCACTATGTTTCGAGGACGTGTTAATAGGTTTGTTTTCAGAAACGGGTATAGCCGTTGACACTGCTTCGCGCTGTGGATCCATCGCCTTTTCTACTGAAATAGAATTAAATTAACTAGAAATATAGGCGTAGCAACTGTTACGACCTTAAAATCCGTCGGAAGTCAGCTTAGTTCTAGTTCAATTCAGACGAAAAATTAACATATTATTAAAAACATAGTTATCCAATTTAACAATAATACTCAAATACTGCACAAACAATTAGTTATCTTTGTTCTTGAGCTTACGCGCTATCCCTAAATTATGTTGCTTATGTACCAGCTGCTGTAAAGCGACAGAGAATGTGTTGAAGATCCTAGAGAGTCCTGGCATGCTTTAAATCTAGTAAATTCGCTTTGAATGGAAATCGAACACTCCAGACTCAGGTGGAATTTTCGAATTTCCTATGTATAATAATAAAATGCAGTTAACTACAACAGAAATAAATTATAAATTGCGCGACCTCTACCAACACTGGTTGAGACCTCCTGTTTTAAAGAATACAAATTATTGGATATTCATCTTAACTGCAGTCTTGTTTAGGAGCATGACTATTATATGTTCACAAGGCTTCCAAAATATTATTTCTTGATAAATTCTCTGAAAAATAACTTGTCAATTATAATCATTATTAACAATTTGTACTACGCAAAAGTATGTACATAGTATACTTTCTTATATTATTGTTTGGAAAGAAGCAAAAAGAATAGACCGTGTCTTTTTTTATTACAGATCTAATATTTGATTTAAACTACCGTAAATCTTGTAAAGAGATTTTTTAAATCTACAATTTATTATCCTTATTTTCATTATACTTACATACCTATATGAATCTTTAACTTACATTTTCCAATAATTTTTTTTAAAGTCTGATCCACCCCATTTGTTTTAATGGTTAAAGACTCAATGAACTATCTTCCTTTCTTTCCATCTAATACTCACTTTTAAGAAGTCAATATTAATAAATGTGTTTGTAGGTAAAAGGATAGGGCTGTTAGCAGTGAAGATGGCTTTGGCCCATCTTATTAGAAATTTCGAGTTCGAGCTTACTGAAGGAACCAAATTCCCTTTAGAACTGTCTCCAAAGACATTCCTATTAGCTACGGATCCGATTAGTGTGCATGTTAAAAAAGTTAATTGGGAACGCATTTAGAGTAATTGTAGTAATATAAGTAAGTAATTGTATGTCAAGTATCATTTAATATATCAAATAAATTGACTATCAATCATACCTTTGTTTAATAACTCTCCCAATCCATAATATTCCTAACGAACTCCGAATGGGGTCAAATAGCACATCAAAAGACGCATCGATCACGATAGAAAAAGTTTGAAGTACCGCGACTTTCGAAAAAACGCAAAAAAAATGAGGTCCGAAAACAACATCGTTCGACGTTTGCTCGTCTCGTGCATTAACGATACCGTTTTCGCGGACGAAATGGACCATTTCCGATACAAAAATATCCACTGAATCGACTACGATCGCTCCGAACGCGCTATCTCTAATCGTTTATGAGCTACGGCCCGTGAAAGTTAATATACTTAATTCATTTACTTACGTATTTAATAATAAAGCAGATACTTTGCTTTATTATTAAATATTTTATTTATAGGCAACAAAAGCAGCAAAATAATCAGAAAAGTAAGCTGAGAAAGAGATTTTATTTTTCTTAATTATCAGTTGTACATATTTATTACACTAAATTACATTCCAGATTACCAAATTAATTTCCAAAATTAAAATTGATAAATAATTTTTCAAAAAATAAATATAGTAATTGAACTTAGAAGTAACTCTTGTCGATGCGCTGGGCATAATTCTAAATTCTCTTTAATAATTAATTTAAGTCTATTTAGAGAAGATGAAGAAAGGCTACGTTTTAAACTTCCTGGGAAGAACTATGTTCACTGAACTGTTAGAATTATGCTATGGGTGCCATTATTCATGGAAGGAGTCTCCTGTGGCGTCCAACAGAAGTACTTTGACTGCATAGTGTTTCTTAGAAGAAATAATAAGACACTATCTTCGGAAATTGGAAGATGCCTCTCCACAAAATTCACCTCTTTGCCATGACCTTCTAAATCTTACTATACTTTCGTTATAGATTCTGTATAGCACATTATTATAAATCCGTCCGCCACTTTGTTAATAAAAGGGCTTTATCATCTGCTATTTACCAATACATAGATATATTACTAGAGCCGCTCATTCCATTAATTAATAATAAAATTCTTGGGAAGTTAGTACCTCAGCAACTTAATTTGTAATGTTGCTAAGAAATGGAGGTTCGAACATGGTTAAAGCTGGGAAGGTACTAAAACAATCTTATCTTTAACTGCTTCATGTAACCTGTTTCCTTCATGCATGTCGTCTTGTAGCTGAGCTAATTAGAAAAGGTTATCCGAAACTATATCAATTTATAGTTTCTACCAAGAAAGTTTCTGTTAAATGTTGAAAATGAATTCGTGAATTTACACAGGCTTGTCCAAGTATTTTTCAGCCACCACAGCTGGTATTAGTGAGATAGGGAAAGTGGTTTAAAGCCGTTTTATATGAGACATATTTATACATTATTAAACTTTGTCTCTTAAATCTAAATCCACAAGAAGCCCAAGCAGCCCAGAAATCCATACGAGGGCGACCTGAAATGTTTCCGAAATCGACAAGAAAAACACGGTATTCGTGTGGTTTCCTGTTTTTATTTTCTCCTCGAAGATCTATACATTTCTTCGAACGGTGCTCCAGTCTCTTCAAGCAGTCGGAAAAGTAGGATGTTTCGAGGTCTGCAAAATAGCTATCATCCTCATTTGAGGCAAATCTCTTTCCTCCTAGTGATTTTTTCAGATTTGAGAATAGATAGAAGTCGCTGGGAGCTAGGTCCGGTGAATATGGAGGATGAGGGACTAATTCGTAGCGGAACTCATTCAGTTTGGACACGACGATTTGCATTGTCGTGGTGGAAAAGCACTTCTTTACGCTGCAAACGAAGCTGCTTCTTCTTCAATACTGCATCAAATCGACTCAATAAATCGCTGTAGTATTGCCCCGTGACCATCCTTCCCCTCTGCAGATAGTCGATGAAGATCACACCTTGGGAATCCCAAAAAACGATCGCCATGACTTTTCCGGCCGATGGAACGGTCTTTGCTTTCTTCGGAGTCGATTCGCCCGGAAAAGTTCACTGCTTCAACTATTTCTTAGTCTCCGGTGTGTAGCAGGGGATCCAAGTATCATACATGGTTACGAAACACATGAAGAAATCCCTTGGATTGCGTTGGATCCTGGCCAGACACCTCTTCGAAATGGTCACCCGATTTCGCTTTTGTTACGTTATGAGCAAACGCGGTACCCAACGCGTCGAAAGTTTCTTCATACCCAGAATTTTGTGTAGGATATGGCCAACGCGTTCTTCTGAGATTCCTGTTGTCTCTACTATCCCTTTCAGCTGCAATCGGCTAAGATGACATCACGAATCTTGTCGGATCATTTCTTCGTTGGTAACGGTTTTTGGGCGTCCACTGTGTGCTTCGTCACTTGCGCTTGTGCGGCCACGTTTGAACTCGCTCATCTAGAAGTTGACGGTTGAAAATGATGTGGTACATCCACCATGAATCTCTAGAAAAATATCTCGAATTTCCATGGCCGTTTTCCCAGCCATTCGGAAGTCTTTTATCACTGCACGAAATGCGATTTTATCCGTTTTAGCAAAACCGCGTGACTTGCTACACAAAACATACTCTTAAACAACAACTATCGACAGTAGACGTCTGAAATGTTGACAGTTATCATGGAAAAGGTTGCCCAATGAATCCACTTCAACCTTCGTGCGCCATCTCTTGTCGATTCCGGAAACATTTCACGTCGCCCTCATACTCAAATAGAGCAAATTTGCGATAATTATTCAATTCTTTTAGATACTATTTTCAAATTAGAGAACACCAAACTGTCATTACATTAAGGGTTACATATAGTACATTACATCAAAACCTCGTGAGGAAATCTAACAGATAGTATAGGAAGATTAACAACCGACAAATTGAGTGCCCTTATAAATAAGAATACTAATTCTCAAAATATAGTGCGTATAGACAAGAGTTTAACTAAAAACCAATAGTACGAATATGATGCGAACGACCTTTTTAAATTCGCGAACACTACGTCATTCGACGCAGAGCGCTCCTTTTCCAAATACACCAACATATTTTCACCTCGCCGTAGGAGTGTGATTGAGTCAGTGCTGGAAGGCATGCTACCGAGACAATACTCCAGTAATTTTTTGCATCACTCTAGACCAACAACACAACAAATTAAAATAATAAGTAATTACATTAATTATTTTTAATACTGATAGTAACCGAGCCGAACGCCACTACGGAAGCATTTGTTTCTGCAGCGTTAGTACAAATAATACGCTTGAATATTATTTCTGAAAAATGTAATACGAAATGCGAATAAATGCTTCGACATTATCATCACCAGTATTAACCGATAAAATTGTATAAACGTACTTAAAAATATCAGCATCATTCCACATACAAGATGAGACAACAGTACGAGCTTCTTCGATGGATTTCTATTTTTAGTAAGTACAATTTAGAGGTTTTTTTTGCGTATACAGGATGAAACAAAAAAACTTATATACCGAACACCTTTTTCCTATTAATATATACATCTCACTTCTACAGAAAAACTAAGACCGAACTCAAGTGTTTTCAAATGATTTTCGTACTATTTTGACAAACAATTATGCACTGTAATATAACATAACTGTTCTGAAGAATGTTCACGAATGCAAATACATATACCCTGTGAAAGATACTGAAAGTACAAGCAATGGATACCTTTTACATCATGTAATCGCGTTTACGTGACTATTAAAACCTCTTTATGTAAGTATTATGAATACTAAAACGCACATTAAAAGAGATCCTTTAGTTTCCATTAAGTTAATGCTCATTAAAAAAGCTCCTTATATTATTGGCATTACATTTAAAATTCGTCATAAATATTGCTTCTAAGATAATTATAAAATATTTGGAGGTGACGTATACGATATATTAGTTAAAAATGAGTTAAAATTTCGTATTACCACTAAATGCATAGAGCTACAGCTTTTGATCTAATTTTCACGGCTAAAATTCAACTAATATAGTTTGCTCAGAGTTAAAGAATTAAATGTTATAGTTTCAAATAATATCACGTGTAAAGAGAAAATTTTTAGAAATAAATCCTCATGTAAGTATGTTCCCACAGAGATCGTAAATACGCGTGAAAATATGGAAATACTTAGGACTTTTTATACACATGTTCATAAGTTGTGGATCACGAAAAAAGTATGATGCTAGAGCTTCTAAATGCGTCTAAGTTCATGTAACTTTACGTATTGAATTCAAGTAAAATATTGTAAATGAAAGGGTACATGTACACTTCAAAATATATCGCAACGTAAGTAGTAAATACTGCAGGCAGTATATAAAATATATCCTTCTACACTTCTTAGCATAAAATATTGCAGTTTTTAGAGCTGCAAAATGTCATCCATAATATTAGCTCAACATTTGGGAAATATTAGGTGTTATATTAATTTACATTTTCAAATGTTTTTTTTTTTCTAATAAATTTGTACATGGTTGGTCATGGCGTCAAGTAACCAACGTACGTGTAAATGTGCACGATATTTATATCTGTGTACATTTGGTATTATTTAATCTATAAAACCACGAATATTTCTGTTCACAAAATATTGCCAACATACCGAAGATTTTGTCTTTCGAGCAACGTTTTTGTCGCTATTTCAAAATGAATACCTGGATATTTTAAAGTTTTTAAATTACTAGTGACATTTTGCGTTGATTGTGGGAAATATTGCTTCCATCTAAACTTAGCTGTAATTATATATTAGAATTTGTGACTTTAATATAAACGTGCATCAGTTTTTCGGCATACCCTGTACATACAACTGGGTTGATAAAAAACCTCTTTATCGCCTATATTTTCCTATAAATTTATAAATAAAGCGATTAGTTAACAGTCGAAAACTGGCCGCAGTAACACTATAGATTCGAATACATATACTCATATTTGCTTAACTTTCCAGATGTTCCATTTTGCATTGATCGTCTTGGTTTTATGCATATTTTGTTACTCTCGGTTGAAGAAACATCAGACCTACTGGAAACGTTGAGGCATACCTTTCGAAAAACCTCTACTGCTGCTTGGAAATATGTTAGACCTTGTACGAGAAAGAACCTAGCTGTGTTGGTAGGAGATCTATACTTCAAGTATTCGAATGCAAAGTTTTTTGGAATATGGGTTTTCTCCCAACCGCAATCAGTTCTCACATGCCCAGAAATTATCAAGCAAGTACTAGTAAAAGATTTCGATTATTTTTATGACAGGAATACACAAGCTAACGAAAATATAGATACGCTTGTGACAAATATGTTATTTTTTTTCCAAGAATCCCAAGTGGAAAATTATTCGAAGAAGTACATCTCCTTTGTTTTCTCCTGGGAAATTCAAATACGTTTACCCCCAAGTGCAATTGATAGCCAAAGACACGGTCTCATTCGTAAACGATAAAGTTGATGAAGTAGTGTATCTCAAAAATTTAACTGTGAAATACACGATAGAGGTAATTTGTTCATTTGCTTTTGGTATTGATTCACACAGCTTCCAAGATGAAAATACGCCGTTTATTAACCTTGGAAAAGAGGTAAATGGTGACACTTTAAGGAATATTTTAGTCTATGCTCTTTATTTCTCCAAAAATCCGATCGTCGGACTCTTTAGGATAAAGTTTTTTGAAGCATCTGTCGCTAAACTAATGTCCGACACCTTTATGAATATTGTTAGAGAAAGACTATCTGGAAATGTTGAAAGGAAGGATTTAGTTGATGTAATGATCAAGTTTAGAGATAAATATAATTTGAGTAGGTATACCACTTTATGATTAGAATTATTAAACAATCTATATCGTTTCTCTCTCTCAGAAGACCATGAACTTGTCGCGCAAGTAGCCCAATTCTTTTTACGTGGCTACGAAACAACCAGCACAACAATTGCATTCGCGCTGCATGAACTTTCCCTAAATAGGGAAGTACAGTCTAAATTACGAAAGGAGATTAACGCATCAATAGAAAAGGGGAAGAATTTTCGTATGATACATTACAGAATGTGTCTTACCTCGACAACGTAATTTCAGGTAACTGTTGTATATATCCACAGATTAATATGGACTTGGCATTTTTTTTTATTTAGAAACCCTAAGAAAATACCAAGCAGTACCCCTTCTCGGATGCATATCTGTAAAAGATTACACCATTCTAACTAGTGATATTGTCATTCAGAAGGATACTCCTATCATGATTCCTCTACTGGGGCTACACTACGATTCGAAATATTTTCCAGATCCGCAAAAGTTTGATCCAGAAAGGTTTTCCGATGAGAACGTTCCTTATTGCTATTTACCCTTCGGCGATGGCCAACGAAATTGTATTGGTAATAATCTTCCGAGGATGTTGATTTTCGATTATTGACATAAAATTTTATAGGCAGGAGAATTGGCTTGTTAATAACCAAGATGGCGTTAGCTCATCTTATTAGGAATTTTGAAGTTGAAGCTCTCAAAGGAATAACGGTCCCATTAAAGTTTCTACCACATACACTAGGGTGACAGAATAAAATAGACACCTACTAACTAAAAAAAATATTTTGAAATTTTTAAATTAGACTAATATTTTGTCGATCCACCTTTACTTGCGTGAAGTGCTGCGAGTCGTCAGGGCATAGAATCTATTAAATGATTAATGGTGTCTTCTGGAATATTTAACCACTCTTCTGTAACAGCTGCCACGAGTTCTTCCTTATTGCTGGGTTTTCGGGATCGTTTCGCCATATTTGTCTGGATTATGTGCCAAACATTCTCTATCGGATTCATGTCTGAATGTCTGTGTGATTGGCATGGCCATGGTAAAATCCGAATCCCCTGTTCCTCTCTCCATGTGGTTGTTGTTCTTGCTTTGTGGTAGGGTGCTCCATCCTCCATAAAAGTGGCGTCTTCTTTACATAAAATGGCGTTGTCGAATATCGGTAGTAGTCCTTCTGTTAATATTTGGATATATTTTGCCGCATTTATATTTCCGTCGCAGATTACTAATTGCGATCTTCCACCATACCATATCGCGCCCCACACCATGATGTTCACACTGCCGTATTTCACCGTCTGATGCAAAAATTTATCATCCAGTTGCTGTGACGAACGTCTCCATACCCACGTACGACCACCATCACTGAATTGGCGGTATCTGCTTTCGTCTGAAAAAATGACCGCCAAAACTCTTCGGGATTCGTTCGCATTTCGATTGCCCAAGCTATTCAGCGCCGTAAGGAGAGGTTTTTTCTTTGCCACCCTTTTATACACCCCCATACTGTGGAGGTATCTCAGAACGGTGCGCTGACTTTTTTGTGAAGTTGCCGCAAGCTCAGCAGTACTTTTTCGCGATTCTCTTAACACTTCGCGCACAAGCACCCTTTTACTTCTTTCAGCAGGTCCGGCACGATCTGGTCTCGGCTCCACTGTTGTTTTTCCTTGCGTTTAAATTGTGTAATCACACGGTTAAGTGTGGACAGCGGAATATTTAAAAATTTACTTATTTCACGTTGCCAAGCGCCGCGTTCACACTGGCCAACGATGCGACCCCGGGTGAAGTCGCTAATATCACTCGAAGCTTGTAAGCGAGGCATAGTTGTAACGATAGTAAACTATGACGAATTCCTTCCGATACATCTACCCCTACCCTAATGACAAGAGAAAGTTCTTAATTCGTTCTTAAAATTTAGCTGTTTACATATTTATACCGCTTTACCTGGTTCTATTTTATTCTGCCACCCTAGTGTAGTTTTATATATAATATTTAGAAGTGAATAGAGTTTCAATTCGTTGTTGAGCGGGTTAACTCATCATTCAGTGTAATAAGTGTACTTTGTAACTAACTGTAAATATAGTGTATATGTTCTATTTACTAGTTTTATTAACAACGTGTTACAAAGAAAAATACAACTCCTTCAAACCAGGAGGAGTTCAAACAGCTATCGTATAAAATTTTCGGATTACAGTAGTCAAGTCTTCGTATATAAGATATATGTTCTTTGAAACAGAGTTTCGTATCTAAATAGATACCAAATTACGCGCACGAACTGAATTATGTAAACGGAAACAAGGAATTCTTCAAGCTCATCAATACGATGTCATAATGCAAATAAACAACTTTTTCCATGAATCACCATACAAATATTATGTTACTTTGTAAACATTATTAAATTATCATTAAGATCATTATAAATGGTACTATTTCATTACGAGCAGTTCAGTTATAGTTTAGCTGGTATGACCTGGTAATTTGGAGTTTTTGGTATTGTTATAAATATTTAGGTTCTTCTATGGAAGTTTAGCATCCCGCATTTTTAAAAGAATTACTCAAGTATGTACGTTACGAAATTGTAAAATGCGTAGTTGCTTATTACCATAATACCCTGTTAAAAATACGGTTTTGTATCGTTCCCTCCTTTCCGAAAAGATACAATATACCCGAAAATACCTAGTAGGTTGTATAAGTTGATAATTAAGAGCTACCTAAGCCTGCGGAGGAAATGCTACATGCCTATATATTTTTACAATTCAGTCGGTAGTTCGGTTGACAATGAGAATGCATGCGCTCTTGAAATGCTGCGTTCCGAATAAATTATTAATTTGTGCGGTATGGAGTTTATCGTAATACCTGTAGAACACTTTTAAGCCATTGCTCTAGTAGAATTGCTCTAACAGGATGTTATTCATGTCACAAAGATTCTATCGCAAAAAAATCATGACTGGCTATAAACCCTCTCCGTAAGTAGTATATTGTTGTCTTCCATACACTTTAGGATTCTTTTTGAGGTGTGATGTGAGATCGAGGAAACTATGCAAAATCAAAATTTAAATCGCCATTATTAGGTTTAGGATTATTTAATCGCTTCTTCGTGATTTATATAACCATATGTAGGTTGTATTTTTTGCTAGAAAGGAATCTGTAGAATCGATATCCGTAGACTTGAATCCTTTAATTTTTAAAATTAAACTTATGCTTGAATCCCTAATTATAATCTTTCTTTGCGACAAATTAAAAATAGGTTAATATATAAAAAAAGGAATCCTTTCTTAGCATTAGAATATTGCTTGCTAAGAATTTTGTTTTTATTGCATACTATTAAATATGGTGTGTTGACTAATTTGAGAGGTTAATGAATAATGCAGTATCTATTATGTTCAATATAAACATCTATGAGTATGTGTATTATACCGCGTTTATTTGAATGCATCTGTTGAACGCCGGAACATGCAAAGTTCATGATTTCATAAAAGAAAGATGTACGCGTACTTGTCAATTCCTGGTTCTATGATATTGGTTAAATTATGAATGTTGTGTTGTTTTTCCCATTGGTTATAGATACGTAAACAAAAGGAAGCGATCCTTATCGTATTTCTAAAGTAACTCAGGCTGCGTTATATACTATATATACATATACAAGATATATACGTAATTATATATCTTATTATTATATGGAAAGTGCAAAAATTTAATCTAATTGATTTATTATATTTTACGTCTATTTGTAGATGTCTTACACTGATTAAAGTTAATTAACGCTAATTAACTTTAGCACAAGTAATATATGTGTAGTGTATTTTTTAATTTAATGATGTTTAACAACTTCAGATTAACTTAAGATTTAGAAAGAGCAGGATTCAATATTTATTGTTTAAAAAAAGGAAATAATTTAACACTACCAAATGTTTCTAGATATCGCCCAAATTGATCGCTATCTTGTCGAATGTAATGATAATGACTTTTAGCGGTCCCGCACAAAAATAGATGTGGTTACACAATCCCTGTCCATTTTATTATAGCCACCTCATAAATTTAAGCTTTTGTCTTTCCAACGCGATAATTTACAAATACAAGTATAAAATTTCATGAATAGGTTTTACAATACCTATTTAAATACGTTCCCTAAATATCTTTCTAAGAAATTGAGAAAGCGCCACCTAATTACCACTTGCCTATTATTACCCCCCTCATGAATCATTCTGTACTGCACAGAAAATGGGTAGAAACAAGATTGAAAGACACACTAATTTGTAGAGTATTATCTGGATCCGTTATTATTGTAGAAAGATGTTGGTTGCACTTTAAGTTATTGCTTGTATGCGCTTTATATTTTGTCGTTATGGGTAAACATACCAAATGAGAAAAAACTGCGTATTGAAGTATTGTTGGGTACAAGAGTGTATTCTCAATGCACAATTGCAAAAAAAGAAGTACCTCGACAAACAGTGCAGTGAATCGCCGTTTTAGTGAAAGTATAGATACCCACTACAAGTACCGGAAGATCACTACTAATCGAGATGATATATATGTATGATATATATACATATATGTATATATCATCTTATATTTATATATATGTAAGTATATAAATTATAAAAATTGGAAGAACTCTCTTATCTCTTTTACGACATTTATGTTAAATTCATATTAAATTTAAAAAAGAAAATGTAATTAGAGCCATCTCAATTCAATTGCTACTTTCTTATATGTTCAGTTTTAATTACTATTTTCTCGCATTCTTCATATAAATGATTAATGAAATTTACTTAAAAATGTCTTGTATAATAAATGTATTTATTGTAAGCATTTACCTTATTCTAATCATACTACTTGCTATTTTTAACGTCATCCACTATCGTAATGTCAATTGATTAGTTAAACTCCTGTCGTATACGCAATCAAAAGAAAAGCAACAAATACGGCATAATGGAACTTTATTAAATTTTATAACAATAATTTATTTTCTATTATATAAATATATTTCAAAATGTTCACAGCCATGACTCAAGTGACACACCTACGAAACTCACTAGCTTTATGGTAGATCAATTTATTACGTACTACTAACTAAATAAAACAACAACTATATGTATTTTGCGGTATATGTTTATTTACATCATAAAAAATGTTTCTCGACTAACTATTGCAGTTCTTGTAAGCAACTATACATATATTAAGATTATATTTCGTTAAAAATGCAAAGGTAATTACTTCGCTCGAATACTTTATATAAAAAACAATCTATTCTTAAATTAGAGAGAAAATTGAATTCTAAATGCAATTTACATCTCGTATTTATCACATATAACTTCCAGTGCAGAATGCACTTGATAAAACAACTAACGAACTAATAGAATGAAATAAATTGTTTTAATTCCTTTTACTTTATTAACGTTGCATAAATATATTATCACTATCTGTAATAAGCAAAGTTACCCATTTGGTTTGTGTAGTAGAGGCGTCAGTACGGTGAGTTCTTATAAAAATCCACTTTGACATTTTCAATTCATTCGCTCCACACATGTTTTTAAGTTTCTCCAAATTCAACCGAAAATCTCAAAAATAAAACACGTTGCGATCTATTTGTGGTTAAAGAGCTATTAACTCCCTTTAAATATAAAGCCATTTAGACCGAAATAATGGAAACCTAAATCACTGTCCTTGTCTATTTACTATGATTGTGCTTAAGTAGAGAAGCTTAAGACCTGTTTCAGTATTTGTTCTTATACAATGATTTTATATTTCCTTTCTGTCGTCGATATTATCACAGTTTTGCTTATGTTTATTTTCATAGTTATATTTCTTAGTTCTTTTTTATGTATTTCTGGATTTCCTTGCAATCTTTCTTGCATTTCGGCTATCAAAGCCATGTCATCAGCAAATGGTAGATATTGCATTCTCACATCCTCCACCTTCCATTTGCCCATTGTCAGGTTTGTGCATTTCTCTTTGCAAACTTTCATGGTATCATCTAGAGAGAGTAGCAGTGGACTTGGCATGCATCCCTATTAGAATCCTAATTTTGTCTAGAACTCCGTGGATTTTTGGTTGTACATTCATATTTTGTCTTTACTACTCTTCCAGAAGACTAATAATTGCTATCACACTTATTGCTCCATACAATTCTAAATATTGCTACTATTACTACTATTACATATTATCTTATTCTACCCAAAGTTTTTTCAAGTCTATAAAACATAAATGTTCATTCTCTAATCAAACCCACTAATCGCACAGAATACTCGAATTTGGTCTCTTAATAACCCTCGTTAGGTTATAGATAATCAACAATAGTATTCTTGAAAAAGGCATTCGGTTTGAATGCTTAGTATTTTAAATAAGTGCATGGCAAGAGCATATTCCCTTGAGATTTGTCTTTTACTATATACAACGTGATATTTCAGCTGGTTCGTGCCTCAAAGCATAATACGATATTAACGCCGGATTTCCTAAAGAAAAACTAGTCCAGGAGGTGGGTAGAAAGGAGTACTTCCTTAATTACTTAGTTGCCCTATTACCTAATGCACTTTCTTGTTCTCTTTTTTGTGTAGTAAATAGCCTTACACTGGAAGGGAGTAAATAGGTTTTAGGTGTAAATAGACCGTATAACATATGCTATTCTTGAGAACATTTTGATTCAGATCTGGAGAGAATTAAAAAGGATATGTATGTTACACTGTGAAATAGGAATGCTGATTGTATATAAGTCTCAGAAACAAGGATGAGCCAAATTCAGTGTAACCACAGGTAAATACTGCAGAAGAGGTAGGTGAAAATCACGATAGATACTTTAGTAGAATTAGCGAAATTCGGTTTATCTTATCTTTTCCTAGATATTCGCAAAGGTTTGTTTATAAGTACAATAGTTCAAAAAGAAAACTAAATAACTAAAGCATTAAAAGAAAATCTTGCAAATGAACGTGAATTAGAAAGATAAAATGATTGTTACAAAGTGTAGAACAGAAACAATTGAAGAACATCAAGGTTAGATGTTTATAAAAGTTGCTGAACGGCATATACAATTTTGTAATATTTTAAAATAAAAGTGTTTCCAAAAACAGGTAGCAGTAAATCAATTAAACAGAAGAAAGGTAGGTATGGCTGTGACAAAAAAAGACAAAATTTGGAGAAAGTATTAAAAATTCAAATTTCTTCTTAAATTTTATATAAAAAAAACTGCGTCTATTACGTATATTATAAGCTTTGTTCAGAAATTGAAACTGTAGTGTTAAGGTGCGTAATAGGAATAACAAAAATAATGTTTTAAAATTAATCTAAAATTCTGCGCTGAGTAACAAGATTATCTGAAAAAATTTGTAGTAGAATATCTATATATAATTTTGGTACATCTGTGGTGTGAAATACATTTATCTTCTGGTTTATCAGATTTTGGCCGCTTTATACATGTACAAACGCGAAAAGGAGATTAAATGCTTTGTTATAAAACATATTGTTATCGTTCTTCCTTAAATAACAACAGGACTATGCAGGCATAAGCACTTCCTTTAAATACTGGTCGATTTTATCAAGTAGGACTTAGTACCTATTTAGTTTCCTAAGAGAGACTAGTCAGCTACAATCAAAAGGTGCAGGAAGTGCTACAAGATGTTAATTTTATAATTTTAGTATCACATACACGCATATTAATTTTCATTTAATTAAGAACGGTGTACGCAATTTAGGAAGTAAATGATTACTTTCAACTATCCTTCTTTACACTGCTAATCTATCTTCGTGAATTGAATGTAAATACCTCCATTAACTGACAAGTTAAACTTTTTGGGATCGAATTCTAACGGGAACATGGTTTCTCTGCAGACGTCAATTTCGAAGCTTTTTATAACATACGCCACGCCCAATTTTACTAAAAGAAGCCCCAATCTTTGTCCTAGAACAAACAAATTATAAATAAGATGCCTCTTCATACTTTTGATCGCATCACACACTCGCCAAATAAAAACCACTTTTAGAACTAAATATTTACGTGGTTTGTATTTTTTTCATTTTTATATCTACTTATGTATAATCATTGCATATGCAATTTCCCAAAAATATTACGTTAATATCGCCACAGTGATGTACGAAGGCCATTCGGAAAGTAAAAAACGGTTTTCCTATAGAAACCTGTATTGGATATAATTAAACAAAAGCTGCATTTTACCAGCTTTTCTATGCCTTCTGCATACTCAGTTAGTGCCAAGTTCTTGAACCACTGAATAATGGCTTCTTTAAGATCATCATCAATACCGTGGCGTTGTCCACTCAAAAAACCTTTCAGTTTGGGGAATAAGTGAAAACCATTTGGGGCTTAATCCGGACGTTGAAAAATTTCCCACCGCAACTGCTGAAGCATGGTCTGCGCCACTCCCGCTGCATGCGAATGTGCATTATCGTGAAGGAGGGTGACTCCATTGCTTAGCATTCCGCACTGTTAGTTTTGAATAGCTCGACGAAGTCATTGAAGCATCTGACAGTAGGCCGTTGCATTTATGGTCTCATCTCTAGGCATGCAATTGATGAGTAGGGCAGCCTTATAATCCCAAAACATTGCAGCCATAATCTTTCTGGTGCTCAAAATTTCTTTTGCTTTTTGCGGTGTCGTTGGAGACTGCGGACTATGCCGTTGTATTGGTTTCTGGTATGAAATGTGATATCCAAATCTCATCACCAGTGACAATGAGATTCAATTCATCACCATGTTTGTCACACCCACTAAAAGCCATTCGTTTGGTTTTGTGTTCGTCTGAAAAAATTCGAGGAACCCATCTGACACACATTTCACTGATTTTCATGTAGGCCAATTGGTGCCTCCAAAACTTCGCATCGAAATGGATATACATAATTTCTTAGTGATATAACCTGTGTGAAGTTTTTCTTTTTAATGAATCACTGTTCAGCGAGTACATAGTGTCATCCGTTCAAAAATGTAAATACAAGTTGGGAGAACCTGTTTTCCATTACTGATACATCATTTCTTACCTATACAATTGCGTTGTCCTTCTCCGAAAGGTAAAAATGCGTATGGATGTCTTCTTCTAACATTATCCGTTGCAAAACGTTCTGGATCGAAAACTTCTGGATCGGGAAAGTATTTCGGATCATGATGCATCCCACTCAACGAAATTATTACCGCAACCCCCTTTTCGATAACGATAGCGGTATTCGGAATTCTGTAATCTTTAGTGCAAGTACGTCCAATTCCGGGAAATATTGGGTATTTCCTTAAGGTCTCTGAAATTGTTGGTAATATTAAGTTCTTTTAGAAATAAAATTTCATTCTGTATATATCGGGTACATAGATCTAGATTTTAGTGTGAGTATTTAATTCCAATAAATATGTGTAGGTTTAGCTCTGCGCTTACAATAGCAGATACACTTATTACCAAGCAAACAATTACATATCAAAATATTACTGCCCTATATTTATATAAAACTACTGTCTCTCAGAAAAAAATCTAGTCCCCTGTTAGGCGTATGTTTGAAAACGAAAAAAAAAATAACTTCGTAACTATTTAATTTATTGAAAATGGGTACACACATACACGTTGATGTGACATTTGCTTTTCATTGAAAAATTGCTTACTTCATAATTGTTTTTAATAATTGTGAAACGAGCAAATTTTAACTTCTCAATTAGAAATAGGCTGGAATCCAAACGAAGGATGTGAGGATGAAACAATATCGATCGGAAATATTGTAACAATTACTTCCGGTATACTGTCATAAATAGGCATATTGTACTTGCAATTTTATAACACCGTCACAGTAGAACGTTATCTTTTATTGAAATAAATTCGAATTTGTACTATAGTTTCAGAGCAACCTGTATAAAATTTTTGATATTTATTTATCATAAATACAGCTAACAATGCAGCAAATAAAAACCTCAAAAATGATTTACAGATATATTACAGTACAAAAAATGATCACTTAGAACTAAAACTTGCATCGATAGAAATTTTCAGAAAATAATACGCTCTTAAAATCACTACGTTCTCTCTAATTGATCGCTAAGAATATCATTTGTATTTACATTTAAATTTAAATTTCATTTTAAACTATATTATTGTATTATAATGGACCGTAGAATTAGTCATATTTATCTTTACACATTATTCCAAAATCTGTTGGCAAAATTAATGATAAAATTATTACTTTCACTTTAAAAAAAGCCCACTAAAACCATTCTGATGGTAATAATGAAAAACACCAGCTGATAACAAAGAATCCACTTATGCAAATAACTTGGCGCTTCGTTTCAAAAAAAGAAATAATTACATGCGAACCCATATAAAATAATAAAAGAGGGTTATACTGCTTAAGAACTAGCACTACAGTTATCAGAATGTTTAGTGATTTTTGCACGGACTGTTCATTTCACAATATTGGTTGCATACTCTACAGAGATCACGTGGGGTCAAATCATTCATAGACACCAATACACGTCAGACGGTCGTCCTGAGTAACTCTGTGGTATGATCGCAGTTTTGTGAAACTGCAGCATAGCGCTTTTGCTGTAATTTTAAGAAAGGTATAAATATCGTTTAAGATATGAAAACAAGAAAGATTGTAAAAGATTTAATATTGTGCAGGAAAGACGAACCGTTAAAGTAAACTTGTAATGAATACGTAGGCCTCCACGGCCAGAGTTAGTAATAAACGGAATTGGACCGTGTCATGATGAGATATATATAAAAAGAAATAAGAGTAAGAGGAGAAAGAAAAATAAGAAGAAAGAGATAAAAAGAAAAAGAAAAAAATGATAAAGGGTGGGGGGATGTGAAATGGAAAGAAAGGAGAACTGAATAAGAGAAAGAGAAATAGACACAGAAGGGAGAGAAAAAAGAGAAAAGGAAAAAGAAAGAGACCAAAAGAGAAAGGTGGGATCTCGACGTTTCGCCTCCGTCGTAGGAGGCTTCTTCAGGAGAAAAGGGGAGACCAAAGTGGCACGGTAACTCGGCGTGTAAACCACGCTAGAGGCGAAACCACTTTGGCAGAAGGTTACGGTGACTCGGCGTGTTGACCGCGCTAGAGGCGAGAACCTTCGGAAGGTTAGCCCTTTTCTCCTGAAGAAGCCTTCTACAACGGAGGCGAAACGTCGAGATCCCACCTTTCTCTTTTGGTCTCTTTCTTTTTCCTTTTTTCTCTCCCTTCTGTTTCTTCTATTTCTTTCTCTTGTGCTTTTCACCTTTCTTTCTATTTCACGTCCCCCCACCCTTTATCATTTTTTCTTTTTCTTTTTATCTCTTTTTCTTCTTATTTTTCTTTCTCCTCTTACTCTTATTTCTTTTTATATATATCTCATCATGACACGGTCCAATTCCGAAAGTAGTTCGTTTAAAGTAAATTTGTAATCATGAGAGAAAAGCCCTACGTCATCAGCAAGTCAATGTATTAATTAAATCATCATATTAGACATCATACTTCCGGCAGTATTTCGAAAATCTTATGGCACGCACGTAAAGTTCTTCAACGAACAGACATAATGTCAATAATATTGATACTAGTTTAAAAGAAACGAACAAGTGTCTACGCATTTTGTTTAATATCGTATTATAAAAGAACATTGTATCTAATTACATTTTCCAATCAAAGAAAGGACCAATACTTAATAGCAGAAAGAGATTAAAGGAAAATATTCTGTCAATTGTTTCTCATGCTGCAAGTTAGGCAACCATACATACACTTGGTAGTACACAAGGACCAGTTTAGAGCGAATACGTGTGACAATACCGATTGATATATATCGTCGATATCAAGAATAATGATACAATCACAATTTCAAATTCGACGAGTGCACTATGCCACTGTTAGCATTCTGATATTCAAATCCCAAAATAACCTGAACAGACGTTTTATATGCAAATGTCAAAAATACTTCAAATTATTCTTTAAGCTAATATTGCCATAACCACGTTAGATTGCATACATACCTACTTAAAATAACACATACTGTACGAATTGATGAATATTGAAGTAATTACTTTTTCCACTTGCACATGAAACTAAAAAGCATAATTTTTACGATACGACTCTTCTTTGTAGCGCTGTGGGTACCTACAGTTTTATAATGAATAGTTATAATTACCATAAATTATTTTGTCTAAGTAATCCATGGTATTCAATATCTCGTAAGATAAGTCCCCATTATCATCAAGGTTTGTCAGAACTTCTTCCCTTAATTTGTTTTGTATGCATTTATTTAAAGCGAGTTCGTACAATGCCAAGGAAATAGTGACATTGGTACTTTCATATCCAGCCATAAGGAACTGCGAGGCTTGCGCAACGATTTCATTATCCCCTGAAATGTATGTTGATAAATAAATAATGTTCTACCCTGCATAACTATATTATATAGTGCTGCACATAAAGTGAAGTAATTGAAGATTAGCTTTATTTAGGAATTAACTTCAAATATAATAAATGACCTAGTTATTTAATGTTTTTTTTAATCGCATGAAAAATATGATGTAAATGAATAATGAACTAAACCGCGGAAGCGATTACTACGAATAATATCCATACTGCAAGAAAACTAAAACGAATTTTAGGAAACATGGTGTAACATGTAGTGTAACCAGCTAAACTGTACAGATGATACCAAGTAAACATCACTTTCAAGTGAGGCATTATACAGCTTTGACCAAATATTTAGTTTGACAGTGTACACACACTACAATTTTAAGTGTACATTTTTAATTATTCGTATATATTTTATTTATTCTATCTTGTTCGTTATATCATTAGTTTTACCTGCCTAAATCCAATTCAAAATGACAGTAGCGCTATCTATGTGTGAAAGTTATAACCTTCGCCACCGTTTCTTGCAGAAGCGTTTCATTTTTATCTAGTAAATCTACTTTATAATCGCTTAAGGATTTTCAATAAAAAAGTAAATATTCGTGAAGATAATTGTGAATCACTGAACAATTCAATGTAATCCAGATAATCTTCAAAGCATAATTTATGCCAACATTTTGGCTATTTCAATGTTATAAGATTAATATTAACGGAGATAACTTATTTATTACAATATAAGTAAATATTAATTTCATTTTAGATTTCTTCCAAAAATAATTTAATTACCTTACGAGAAAAATACTTACGTAAATTACTTTCGTCCTTCAGCTTGATCAAAAAATCGACGAAATCTCCTCTATGGTAATTCAATAACCTCCTTTCCTCTAAAATACCAATAAAGACGTTCTTCAGAAATTTTGCTATAGACGATCTGATCAATTTAGGTTTGCAAATATAAGCTATTGAGCATTTCCAGTGGTGACATAACACGTATACTATAGAAGAAAATGTGACCTTGAAGCTATTTCTTCCAATAGAAACTAACGGAGTATCGATGTCCTGAAAACTTTTGGAATCCACTCCAAAAGCTGCCATGAATCCAGCTTGGGTAGTATACTTCGCAGAAAGGTTCATGATTTCAATCAATTTATTATTTTTGGTATTTATAAAATCAATCAAGCTCTTTGTGGCCTTCTGCATTTCAGGAAACATAGCCCTTAAATTTTTAGAAGAGAATATCGGTGTCGTTTTCGATCTAAGGATTTTCCACTTCGGATGTTTCATAAAAAAAATCATATTGGACGAAAGGTCATCCGTGTTTTCCTCTGAACTGAAGGTGCGATCCTGAAAGTGGCTAAAATCCTTCACCAAGACGTGCCTAATTAATTCAGGACATTTTATCATTAGTTCTGGTCTATTAAACAACATTAAACCAAAAAAAGGTTCGTCCAATTGGAAATAAAATTTCTTAAATGTAGTAGAAATTGGTTTCCCTAATAATAGAGTATCTACACAATTTCCAATGAGAGGCAATGGTTTTAGAAATGGTACTCCCCTCGCTTCCCAATAACCTAAATCAGTTCTCTTTTTTAAAACATATAGTATAAGGCAAATTATAAACAGGATTAACGTTGTATTCACCTCCATATCTGTAGGCAAATAAACAGAATACTAGAAGATTGTATTTATTATATCGTTGTTATATAAAAGTATTTGTTTTACCTTAGGTTTGTGGGAGAAGTTAAAATAAATGATTTCTAAATCGTTAGCACATGTCAAATCACTATCGTACAAAACCACGATGAGAAATTATCTATATCGACGTAATACGCATAATCCGGTTATCTCAAGCAGAATAAGTGACCTTGGTAAACGAGTTGCTAATTTCCTAGTAAACGGGAAATGAATGAAGACGAATTTGTAACCAGACTGCATAACAATAAAGTTACAATCACGCAGCAACTGCGGTATACTTCTAACGGAACCCGGACAACCAAAAAGTTGCAAAGCTCTCTAAACTTCGCACGTTGCTCAATTCACTGTAAATATCTAGGAAACTACATTTAGGTAGATTGTGCACTGCACGAGAGGTCCTGAATATAAGAGATGCTTTTCTCATAAGAAACCGAGTAATAAAGTTTACAAAGATGGTACCCACTAGGTTATATATGTAGAATTCTTGTTTCACAATCTTTTTCATTTCTGTGTTTTTAGCTCGTCTGCTATTCTCTACAATAAACATTAACATGTTTCAGCGCATTTTTTATTTTATTAACTTTCAAGACTTATACGATAATTCTTAACAGACCAGTTAGTCGTGATATTTAATCAATTCGGTTGAAGAGATCCTTGGAAGTAACCGGTTATTCAATTAAACGATTACGATATATATATTAACTAAATGTGGTTAAACCTGTCCCTTACAAGAACTTGTTAACCTATAGCTGGTTATTTCTCAACAACCACCCATGTGCCACCTGGTACAGCGCAAACCATGGAATTACTTGGAGCGGCATCACTGAGGATTTTAAAGACCTCGATTCAAAAAATGTTGCATAAAAGTGTGTAAAAATTTCTTTCCCGTTGGATACCGCATCTACTGATCAAAGAACAAAAAGCAGCTAGGATAAATTTAGGTCAGAAAACTTGATAGTTCGCTTCAAAGCCGGAAACTCTAAAAAGGTGTACGACATCGTCAATGATGATGAAATTCATACGAGTTAGAAAATAAAAGCCACTCGTCTGTTTGGGTGTTCCAAGATAAAGAAAAGTCGGTAAAAGTCATCCGTTTTCGAATGTCGCCAAAAAGATGATTGCAACATTTGTCTCGAAAGCAGGTCATGTAGCAACAATTCCTCTTGGCTTCGACACCGACGGCTGCGATGGAGATCATCCTTGGGCTTCCAGCACTGCAGCTGGTACTGAGGCCAGAAGCAACCATACTTACCACCTTACACATTCGAAGACCACATCAGCATCTTCAACTACATCGAACAGACAGTACCGTTGTGTGCATGCGCATGCAAATCGAGACGGGACGTCTTCTGCTGGTTTACGGACACCTCGAAAACCTGTAATGACACAGGTATTGGAATTTGGAAAGAGGAAGAACGGGATGGGGACGCCATCAGTCTAGGGGTCTCTCCTTCCATCTTTTAAACAGAAGTAATTGTCATCCACGGACATGCGAAGAACTCTATAGACTACGCACTTAGGGCGCTACAAGCAATCAGATTTGATTTCGAAGCGGTGTTGGGGTGCCATAGAAAGTTGCAATAACTGGCGGAACAATGCAGCGTTAAGCTAAGATGGGTGCCAAGCCAGTAGGAGATCAAAGGAAACGAAATAGCTGACTTGTTAGCAAGAGACGCCAGTGGACGACCGTTCTCAAGTTCTGAACCGACGTGTGGGAATACCTATGACAGTATTAAGACCTATGTTAAGTCCGAGCACGCCGCCAATCACCAGTCCCAGTCGAACGGTATAAACGATTTTGACACTGCAAATCTCTCGGGATTTACCCAGATGACGGAAGACTGTGTAAGGCAGTCCTTATGAGCAGGACCAAACTGAGAGCACTCACAGTGATCTTAACTGGACACTGCGCACTGAACAAACACATGCATCGCATGGGTCTAGTAGACTCTCCTTCATGTAGAAAGTGTTTGAGAGCAGAGGAAACTCCTGTGCACCTTCTTGTCGACTGCCGGGCAATCTGCAGGGAAAGACAGGTCCAGCATGGGGATGCTCAGCTTGACAAACTCAAGTTAGGAAAATTACCTTTCGAGCAGATTATGGACTTTGTTACTCAGGTACAACCCGGTCGAGTGAACTAAAATGACATGGGTGCACTATAGGCGAGATACTGGCCGAGTTGCTCTTCGGAGTTAGAAGCTCCGCCCATGGCTATACAAAAAAGAACAATTTCTCTACAACCTCAAAGAATTGTTACTATCAATTGGTATACAACGATTTGTTTGCCGCAAGTCATCGCTGAGCTTTGAAAAACTAACCCTGAATGACGAGTCATCCTGTAACGTACTATATGTATACTCAAAGTTGCAAGAGCTTACCTATCACACATATATAAATAAATACTATATGATCAAAACATTAAGCACTAAGATTATACACAATATTAAACATATGAAACTATCAAAACCTTAAAAAAGACCCACGTATGAATATTATAAAAGAAATAACGCTAGAACGTTTACACCATTAATAATAACAAACGCCCATAACAAAAAGTGGCATTCCAGATTTTGCGCATTAAAAATGCAACCGCTTATTTTGTAGATTTGTCTTTTCTGTTGTATTTCGCTGTTGTTAATAATATATAATTTTATTACTATTTTGTGAAACTACGTTTTTGGGTGCTATGATTGACCAATTATTTTCTTATTATTCCTACTTTTTATTTATATTTTATACTGCTGTTGTAACAATTTGCCCAAATGCAGTTTTTATTGATTATTAAATCATCATTTACATTCACTCAAAAATACTTACATTCGCCTGTGTTACTACGCATTCCACGTCTCTGAGGAATAGCCTCGGAAAATGTTTACTTGAAAAATTTAAATTATTCCTAAACCAATCAACACATTATACTTTAAAGTTGTTCAAAGAGAGTAACTTAAACATATCTATAGTTAATATTCTGTGGATGCTCATCACGGAATATATTATCCATAATCTTGGAATATATAGGTATACTTGAAATAATTTTTCTTCAGGTTATTTTAAGAACATATTGTATAATCTGGGAAGTCATTTATTTAAAATGTTATAATTACGTTACCCACCCTTTCCAACCACGTTTCCTTCAATGTTTTCGAGACTTAGCTGCAATTTCGCACATATAAAATTAGCTCTTAAGCACAGGATATTGTAGATGTTAGCTACATATGTTACTCTGTAACTTTTTGTGGTAACATGAAAAACAAAGATTTCGTACTGGATATAAAAGTTAGATTCATTTACTATTGAAACATATATGTATATTCTCTAACATGTTTGGAGTTTTCATTTTTGTGATGATTTCGGTCAGTTTGCACTATAGTTCAGTAGTTGTGATCAGTTTACAAATTATTAAATAAATGTGAAAGCAAATTAATAAATACCCACTGGTGTTCTTATCGATTGATAGCTCAATTGTTAATTGTAACATATTTGTCTATTTACTCCATAAATATTGGTAAAGGCATACACCTTCGAAAACCAACGTTTATATTCCAATAAACGATTAAGTGCATAAATAGCTACAAAAATTGTATGTAGTGCATGTTATTTTTCGATTAAAAACAAAATTAATTAGCTAACAGTTCAATTTAAAATATATTTTTGCATTTCTGAAACTCATCTGTGAATGTACAATTAAGATAATTCTAAAATAGTACTGCAACATTGTGTTGTTTATATAGCAACAACGAGAAATATTAACCTCTCTATTGTAAATTAAAAATTGCAAACGCTTTGTTTGAAATTTTATTTCAGTTTCAAAATTGTCGTACATCAATAACCCGAACTCTGTAGGCTACGAGTACGCATGTTCCGTAAGAAGTAAGTGACGGGTAAACAAGGGACTAGTTGCGATATTAACGAGCTGGGTATAAGATTGTTTTTGTTTAATTTACAATAATCTTTGCTTGTAGTGAAATTTCAAACTATGGCATGCGTAGGCGAAACGAAGTTACTATCTGCATTACTACTTACTTTATTGTGTATATGTGTGTTTGGTGCTGCTGGTAAGAATTTTAACATCGTGCGTGGTTTTAACTATGCATCTTTTGTAATTTTAATCTTGTAAAAACCTAACCAATTTTATGTATTGCTTTGACACACAAAATACCTCAAAATGATATGCTGAAAATCAACAATTTGAATAATTACATTCGTTAATCTCTAATTACAAAAATAGGGTTTGAAAATTCATTATGGAGACCACAGATGGCACTACATTGTTCTACGCAGAAAACTTCGCCGAAGATTATGTTTTAAATACAGGGGGAGTTTGAATAAAATGAACCATGTATTTTATTACAATTTCATTTTGATTTTCTTGAGCAAAGTCTATTATTTTCATAAGTAGAATAACAATTATGTAATGGAAAAAATAGATTTCCGCTTTACCACTGTTTAAAAAGACTCGCATACATTGGTTTATTAAAATTTATGAACCAAGAGACTCTGTAATCTGTCCGTATTTTAGATGAAATAAAATACCCGTAGCTACTATATGTGTAAAATTAAATGACTCTTAAATTACCAAATGTATCTATATATAATACATGGCAGTCACTTAAAGTGTTAATCAGATTATAGTCAAAATAGATAAAACATCAAACTTTGTCCCTAATAGAGCATTTATGAATAGAGTGGGGTAGATTTTCTGGCTTAGTTAATTTTGTATCAGTTATCGTTATATATCTATATTTTTGATGCACGCAGGACAGCTAATTTTGCAATGTACTTTTACGTATTTTTTAAAATCTTGCTATAACATTTTGTAAAATGAGAAGAAACACTTTCATTTCCCGCGATGCCTTTGTTCACTCTAAATAACCTTCCTTGAGTTCGTAACGTACCTGCAGTACTAAAGTGGTACTTTTAGAAAATGAGTGCTTTTTTATTCCATTGTTCAACTAAAACTTTTGGTTGCAAAAATAATTGAATAGTACTAAATCATTATAGACTGTGTCACCCTGGTTTCGAAGTATATCTTATGAAAATAACACAAAACGGTGCCAAACTTTTAATGCCAGGGTTAGTACTTCCTATGATTGCATAATTTTGATAGATTTTATTAGGAAAAATGTCTGCGTATATTTCTTTTGGATAAATTAAAATAAAAATACGAAAGACAAATAAAAAATTCAAATATATCAGTTTAAATTGTTTTTATTTGTATTAATGCATAATTTGAAGCAGGATTTTATTCTCTTTATTACAAAAAATAAATGGATTTATTGGTTATTCGTGGTCTAAAAGTATAAAAACAAATGCATTTACAATACATATACTAAAGGTTACTTTCATATGCCAATTTTAAATAAAAAATAATATAACTTATACATATAGTGTCTAATAACCGAGTGAAAGATTATCTTGACACCAAGTGAATACTACTTTTTTCGAATCATCTTGTAGTTTATTCAGCTTTTATGTCCCTTCTTGGACTAAAATGAACAAATTATAGGAAAAACTAGTACAATAAAACACAAAATGTTATTATACCTTCGGTTATGTATCTCTGTGCTATAAGGCTACTTCCTTCACTTTAAATGAAGAGTTAAGCTTAATGCAGCTCTTGATCTGTGTGACAAATTAGGTGCATCCTTTTCACTATTTACACCATATAATATAGTATCTAATGTTGATGGGATTTTAAAAACAACTGTGGACTTTAACGTCTGATAAGGAATTGTGTATGTTCATGTTACAATTACAAGAAAATGTTTCTGCTGATAGCACTTTTATTTTCTCCTTTCTCTACAGCTGCAGGTAAATGATGTTTATTTTGTCATAGTCAAATGTTATTACGGATTTTTTTATTAGCAACAGTAGTTACAAGATTGTAATCACAAATAACATGCACAATGCCGTGCGAGGGCGACCTGAAATGTTTCCGGAATCGGCAAGAGAGGCGCACGGAGTTTGAAGTGTATTCATTGGTCGGCAAGGGCAACCTTTTTTACTATCAAAATTTCAGACGTCTACTGTCAATAGTTGTTTCGGGGTGTTTTGTATAGCAAGTCAGGCGGTTTCGCAAAAATGGATAAAATCGATTTTCGTGCAATGATAAAACACTTTTGGATGGCTGGGAAACCGGCCATTGAAATCCGAAATATTTTGCAAGCAGGTCCATGGCGGATATACTCCATCCTTTTCGACCATCAGCTTCTGGGTAAGTGGGTTGAAACGTGGCCGCATAAGCACAAGTGACAAGCCATGCAGTGGACCCCAAAAAACCGCTACTAACTATGAAATGGTCGACAAGATTTATGATGTGTTAGCCGATCACCGATTAAAGCTGAAAGAGATAGCAGAGGCAACAGGCATATCAGAAGAACGCGTTGACCATATCCTACACGAAACTTTGGATATGAAAAAGCTTCCGGTGTGATGGATACTACGTTTGTTCACATCGGAGCAAAAACGAAATCGTGTGACCATTTCGGAGGAGTGTCTGGCCAGGATCCAACACCATCCAAGGGATTTCTTCATGCGTTTCGTAACCGTGGATAAGACTTGAATGCACCATTACGTGCGGGAAACCACTGAACACTCGACGCGGTGGACGGGCGAATCGATTCCGAAAAAAGCAAAGACCGTTCCATCGGCCGGAAAGGTAATGGTGACCAGTTTTTGGGATTTCTAGTGTGTGATCATTGACTATCTGCAGAAGGGAAGGACGACCAAGGGCTATACTGCAGTGATTTATTGACCGGATTCGATTCAGTATTGAAGGAGAAACGGCCTCGTTTGCAGCGGAAAAAAGTGCTTTTCGACCACAATCGCATCGGCTCATTCATCCCGCATCGTCGTGTCCAAGTTGAATGAATTGCGCTACGAATTAGTCTCTCATCCTCCATATTCACCGGACGTAGCCCTCAGCAACTTTTTACTATGTCCGAACCTGAAAAGATCACTGGGAGGACAGAGATTTGCCTGAAATAAGGAGGTCATCGCGGCTAGAGATGGCTATTTGGTAGTCCCCGACATATCCTACTTTTGACTACATCGAAGAATAAAAAACCACACCAATACCGTGTTTTTCTTGTCGATTCCGGAAACATTTCAGGTCGCCCTCGTAGTTTTCTATAACCACGAACACTTCGTCGCCAAAGCTGTTTTAAAAAATTTTTAAAATTGCCTATCAAGTAGGTTATGTACATATTCGTACAAACGGTTTTTTTATTTAAGTAAAAATAATCGAACATATACGTAAAAAAATGAGTTCGGCAAGTGAGCTATTTAATATTATTAGGAATGAAATGATACAAATGGATATATCACTTTTTATTGTATATTTTCCCCTTTGCAATTTATATTAACACTTATTTGATCAAACATTTTTTCCCAGCAAGTATTCGATGACTAATATAAAACTTATTTCTCTGATTAGTAACTAGGAATAACCACTTCCGTGAAGTAGTTAAAAAATATATTATTTTACAATGGAGTAGTTTGACTAGTTTGCCAGATGACATTATTTATTATACCAAAGTTAATTTTCGTATTACCTCTAAAGAGATTTATGCTGGAAATACATAGAAATCATTTCGCAATATATGTGTAAATTCAATAAAATTGGGATAACTAATACTTTCTTAGTGATATTACTTGCAAACAGAATTTTTTTAAAATTTGTAATAGTTTGCCAGAGATGAGATTTGAATAATTAACCACTAGAAATCTAGATAATCTATTATAAAAGCATGCATAATACCAAACATTTAGTAAATTGTATTAATCGTTCTAATACGTGAACTCAATTAAGTTCGCTGATCGCATCAGAATTGGTGGCACCTAAAAATATTTTGAAACACAGTTTTAAAATTACGCCGATGCAGGTTCTCCTATACAGATATAATCTGACCAAAGTTAACGATTATAATACGCATGTGTATCTCCCGTTTTTCCTGCTGCAGTATTCCCCTACAATCAGTCTATTAGTCATTCGCCGTAAGCAGTCCTTCACTGTTGCCCTACTGCATCATGGTTATAACTATAGTGGGGGAACGTAAGATTGTACCTCCCCGTCGTTGACTTCGATTATATCTGTATATTTAGCACAGAATAGAATTCGCGCGCTTGTAGCTTTGAAATATTCGTGGGGTATTAAAAAAATCCTGCATTTCTTAAGTAAGTCAATAATCCTTTATGTATAGTATTATTTGCAAAAAAGTCAGTAGTTTAAAACGAAATGAAGAAGGTATACCTTCCATTTGAAAAGGAAGAAGTTTTCTTTCGTTTAACATCATGGCAAATCATATGAGAATATAATTCTTACAAAAATGTGTTCCCTTTTTTATTCACATTTCTTATAATCTGATTGTATCATATTTAAGTGGCGTATTGTATATAAAAAGTGCAATATCTTTTTTTCGTCTGGTTTTGCATACTAATGTGTAATAGAGATACTGGTATCGTTATTTTCAGCGTATTACTTCAAATTTAAACTTCAGCATGCTAATGAGTCAATCGAATTTGTTTTCATGCGGCTGCCATTTTGTGTTTATTTTTCTCGTAAAATGATGTATATAAATTTTATATCATTAATATGGCCAACAGGTTTTCAAATTCTAAACTGAATTAAAAACATCTTAATCTGCATTTGTAATTGTCTTTTTTAGCTCCAGAATCCCTTTTTACTAGTACCACAATTTCTACACCCCCTCCAAATATTACATCCACAAGTTGGACAACTCCTACAATTCGGGCAACTACTACTACTACTTCGACAACTGCTACCACTCCGACAACTGCTACCACTCGGACAACTGCTACCACTCCGACAACTGCTGCTACTCCGACAACTGCTGCTATGCCAATAACTACCACCACTCCGACAACAACTACTACCACTTGGGCACCTACCACTTTGACAACTTCTACAACTGGCACACCTCCAACTTCAACCTCGTTCCCAACTCCAACACCTAAACCACCCATTCCCGAAAAAGGAATATGGATGGTTCTTGCTACAGAAGATTCCGCTTGTATATACTTGGAAATGGCTGCGTCAGTGGAGTTCTATTACATTAATATTCGAAATGAAATTGATAAAGGCCAGATAAATATACCAGTGGAAGCAGACGTTGTTGGTAGTTGTGGAGGAACAAGTCGACATAGGCAATCTATTAAGTTGATATGGTATTTTAATTCACCCTTCGCAAATTCCTTGGAATTTGTATTTAGAAGAAATAGCCATATGTATGAGATAGATAAACTTGTTGTAAACATTACTTTGGATTCTGAAGATTTCCCGTTGGCTAAAGGTAAAAAGCAATATATTTATTGCAATTGCAAACAATACGGTCTTGAATTGTATAGTGGATAAATTCCTACATATAAGCAGTGCACAGCAATTGCCTTGGTAAAATATGAACTTATAGTATGTTTCATTCCTAATTACAATAATTACAATTTGATAAGAGTTCTTGATTTTCTTTTTTGTAATAAAACGGTATTTTAAAATAATAACGGGGGAAATATAAATAAATAAAACATTTTCTGTGTAGCCTACTTGTAATTAAACTACAAATTATGTTCAAAATGGTGTCCGTTATTATCCAACCAATTCCGGCTCCTCATATGTATGTTGTTAGAGTTGAAATTTGTATTTGCTGTTTCATTTCGAATCGTTGCTTGTAATTCTTTTATGTTATGGAGTCTATTACGATATATCTTATATTTTAGTGATACCTCAAATAAATAAATATCTATCGGAGTGAGATTTTAGGTGATCTGGCTGAGCATCTTCCTCTATTCACTATTCTTTGGAAAAAAGATCCTTTAAATGTGCGAATGTAATAGCTCTGTTTATGTAGTGAGCCTATCTAGCTGAAAATACGATATATCTTATATTTTAGTGATACCTCAAATAAATAAATATCTACCGGAGTGAGATTTTAGGTGATCTGGCTGACCATCTTCCTCTATTCACTATTCTTTGGGGAAAAGATCCTTTAAATGTGCGAATGTAATAGCTCTGTTTATGTAGTGAGCCCCTCTAGCTGAAAATATCCATATAACATTTTCCCTGAAGTTACTTGATTTAGAAAAAGGTTCAAAGTTATTTACATATCTCTCAGCATTAATAGTTTCGTGAAAAACATGGATCCTATATGTCGTCTTCGAGACATTGCTACCCCACAGGTTCTATAGTTAATGATTTAACACAGCCAGATAAGCGAAACCTAGCTTCATGTTCTTCTAAAATTGCATTTGTAAAATCTTGTGCAACTAATTGCTGGATCATAAACATTTTATATGGCTGAGAGTGTAATTGCTTCCATACTGTTGTATAACTATCATATTATATTATAAACCTACAAAGAGAAAATGTTTATTTTGCTATGTGAACAACAAAAAAGGAGGTCTATTTGTTGAGAACACCTACAAAGAGATTTGCCGGGGCTCTTTAGTATTCGTTGGTGTATATATTCCTTAACTTCGGAAGGACGTTTGAAGACATTTCCGGATCCAGGAAAATATTAAACGCTCTTGATGTTGCGAGAATATATTAAATGCTACACCATTGTCTGGGTAACTAGTGGTGCGTTGTTCATAGAAAAATTCTTTTGAATCCATCCAAGATCCCATTTCATTTTGAATACCACTCCGAAAGAACGCTATAACTATAAAAGCATCTTGCTCCACGGAAAATACCATTTTAATATTCTCATCGTAATGAGAAGTACTGTAATTTAGACATCAATGAGTAATAAAGTGGTAGAAATATTCTGTTAATGAAAAGTGTTGTAAGGTTAACAAGCCAAAAATGTCTGCTTCTAAACTGCCAACTTAATCAGTTTTTTTTTGTATTACGTTCTATATATGTTGTATTTTAAAATGCATTGCGGAGAAAATATATAAGAAAGCACTGAAAAATGTCATTTTCACCATTTTCCTTGACTACCAAGCAGAATCTCTTCTGATTACTTTTTGTTTATTTCTTTTCAGATACTGACGAATCTTTGGTACTTCTAAATAAAAATATACATTGCATTACTCCAGAGAATAGATCCTACAAATGCAACAGAGCACATACGTTTCCATTACATCATCATGGAAACAACGTAGATATTGGTAAACTTAAAGTTATGCACCTCCGCTTCCAAGCTTTTAGTGACATAACTAATGGACACGTAGCTAGAGGTATTAGGAATATATGTCTTTGTGTTATATTATCAAGTGGTGTCTTTTTATAGCAAGGGATTGCAAATCACATGAATCATCATGGCTGTTGTTAATTGTACTTGGAAGTATCGTTATATCAGCAACTGTAATTTTAGTTACTTATATAACTAGTAAAAGGAGACACCCGGTCCATGGTTACCTAGCAATGTAAGTTATTAGGTAAGCGCCATAAATTCTCGGTTTGACAGGCTTATACAGGTTCAAGCGTGTTCAAACTCCATCTCGGCATGCATGCACATACGCAAGGTCTACGTTATAACTATGTAGAGTAGTAGTTTTTAGTAGCCAGCTAACCAACGTGACTAGCACATAATAATGCCTAAAGTAATTAAAATTGAGTATCGTGCGGTCATCAAATTTTTAACAAAAGAAGGGCATACGCCTAATCACATAAAACAACGTTTAGACGTCATTTACGGTGATTCATCTCCTTCGCATTCCGCTGTAAAGAAGTGGGCAAAATGTTTCCGTTTGGGGACAAGAATCAGTGGAAGATGCTGAACGGTCGACCAATTGAAATGATAATGCCTCAACAAATTTCAATTAGTGAAGATTTAGTGCTAGAAGATCGTCGTTTGAAAGTGAAGGAATGATAACAAACATATTCGAAACAAATATTCGTCGAATTCTCCATGACCATTTGGGTATGCACAAAATTAGTGCAAGATCGGTACCGCGACTTCTTTCTGCTCTCCAACGTGAACGTCGAGTCGAATATGCGCGGTAGTTTTTAAACATGTGTGGAGACGATCCAAAACAGATTTTGGAGTCAATTGTCACAGTGGATGAAGCAATGGTACTGTTTTACGATCCTCTGTCGAAAAGGGTGGCCATGGAATAGCGGCGACCTGATGAACCTCGTTCAAGAAAGGTGAAAGTCGTTCAATCAGCGAAAAAAGTGATGGCCACAATATTCTCGGATTATGAGGGCATTTTGCTAATTGACTTTAAAGAGCGCAATATAACGGTATATATTATGCGTCTTTAATGCATAAATTAAGGTACAGTATTCGTACAAAACGTCGTGGAAAATTGACAACAGGTGTGCGATTATTGCACGACAGTGCACCCGTCCATACTACGGCCGTTTCACAAGCTGCCATCCGCGAATGTGGCTTTCAAGAACCGTATAGTTCGGATGTGGCTCCTTCTGATTTTTATTTGTATTTTAATTTAAAAAAAGATCTTAGGGGACGTCGACAGTGAGTTCCAAGTAGCTGTTATATATATATTATTTTTACAAGAGTAGTCGTTGTAATAAATGTATAGAGGTTAGGACAGATTACATTGAAAAATAAAATTTCTTATATTGTTAAGTTTTTTTTTCTATATCAGGCCGAGAATTTATGGCACCTACCTCGTATGTGTTGCATATAAATAAGTACCTATTATTTCTGCAGGGGTGATAAAGATCAGTACACATCAGAAGGAATAAGATTCTTTCTACGAGCTGAAGAGAGTTCTTCAAATTTATCAAATCCACAATCCAAGGACAATGAAATAAGCGTTAAAATGCCTTACAGTTTTGTAAAGCTTTTGATGAAAAAATTTGGAAAAAATTAAATTTAGTATTGTGTATTAATTTACTATGTTAAAATAATTGTAATCATTTTCGAATACTCGTAATTACCAGTTTACTAATAAAATCTTATATGGTAAAGCTAGTATTTTTTATGTAGAGTGCATCCAAGATGAGAACGTGACATTACGTCAGAAGTTAAACGTGCAACCTATAATACGTTTGCTTAAAACTTAGATCGTCCTTCAAACTGTTTTGAATAGAACTTCATAAATTCATAAGCGTCGTTTATTTTATGTGGTTCTTACAAATTGTGAAAAAGCTTTAAAATATAATTTTCATTATTATTATTTCATAAGTAATAGAGATAGTTTTAGGGCATCAAATGAGGTATGGTTACTAGAAATTTTATATATTTATGTACGAATTTAGGAAGCACACCCTAGTTTTTTTTTGCTGTGAAAAAATCCATGTTTCTAATGGATGACTTCTCAGTTATCCCCCGTAACTAATATTATATTTAAGAACTCTACCGATATGTGAAGCTGCTTGCCAATATAAACGCAATATACCAAAATAGGAGTTACTCATTATTGCATTAATCTACAAATTCTTGAGAAACAGTAATGAGTAGAGACCGAATTATATGCAAAGTGCATATATTTTATTTATTTATTATATTTTACGTCTGTTTGTGGATGTCTTACACTGATTAATTAGCGCTAATTAACTTCAATCAGTGTAATACATCTACATATAGACGTAAAATATAATAAATAAATAAAATAAAATATATGCACTTTGCATATAATCCGGTCTCTACTAATGAGTAATAAAAACGTTTTAAATTTACATTGTGAACATACAGGCAGATTTCTATAAGCACAAGCGAGATATTGATTTATTACTTCAGCGCTAGGTGTCACCTATGTCTTCGCTATTAAAACGTCCAATATTTGTTATTGCAAATACACATTTTACTTTTCAAAGAAAACTATCATTTCTTTCTCTGTAAAACATTTATCACTACCTATTAAAATACGCATGTGCACCGATTAACAATTATAGCAACGAACCGGCAACACTGCATCATCATTCCTTTTGGCGATTGACAGCAGTTATTAGTCGGAAACGGTTGGAAGTATTCATTTTGTTTTGTATTGTCTATCATACTATTGCTTTGAAGAAAGATTCATAGAAAAACATGAAGTTGTTAAGTGTAACGGTATTGTTAAATATATTAACATTCTATTGTGTATGTGCAAACGAAGGCGATGTTGGTAAGTGTACTTCTTACTTTGATTAACTAATTGTAGATCATGGTAGTATCACGTGACTATGTGTTTATATATTACATTATTGTGTCTATCGATGTCTTTTGTGTGATATGTGCAACTCATTTTTAATATTATTACCTATTTCGACATGTACTTATTTTCTTTTAGTCGCATATGTGGGGATATACCAATATGTCTACTAAGTTCCCCCATTTTGTTCCTTGTGTTTAACAGTATTATCATAAACTTGTTTTTATTGTTAAACGCGGTGTAAAGTATGACTAATGATGTTTAATCTGCGGTTTAATCCGTTCTACCTCCTTTGTCATATGCTGTCATATGATTTTGTATCATCATTATTACTAAAAACTTGTGTTACATATAATTTAAAAAAATATTTTTATAGATTAATTGTTTAAGGGACTGTAAGCAGCTATATCTTGCGTTACTTGATCAGTAGGTAATAAATTATGGATTGCTGTTGACAATAGAACTAATGTATATATGTCAATTTTGAAAGATGCTTACCTTGGTAATATGAATACTTATACCGAAAATACTGGATACCATATTAAATGAATAATTGCATATTTATTAACAACTAGATTTAAACTTAACAAGCAACGTATATACAAACTAGGCATTCCAGAAACGTAATTGACTCAAGTAGAATACGGTAAATTCCCTGGATTCTGTAATTGTATAAACTGGTATCAGCATTTTTCATTTTTTTGTATATAGAAAATGGAATGAGGAGATAAAGAAATTATTTAAATAAATAATATAAAAATAATTTAGACTGTTGAAAATCTAATTTATTCTAATTAGGGTAGCTTTTACAAACGCATATTGCTAAGCTTTATATATTCACACACGGAATTAACTTAGTTGTGTCCTACTACTAACTATTAACTACACTGGGTTCTTTTTTTATTATACACATTTTTCGATATGTTTATTTTAACTCAGCATTAAATTAGAAATTATAAAATTAATAAAACTAAACCTATCAATATGCGGGGTTTCAGCATGTTTTTCCAAATAGGTATTATAATTTCGAAATATTTTAGAACCAGCAGTAATTGATAGTTTATTCAGTACCAACTTCACCTTCAGTCTACCGGGAAATCTGTATATCACGGAAGTATTTTTAAACTGTAAACAATATTTATCAGAAAGAATCCTTTTTGCAAAAATTATAAAGCTATACTTCTTACTTCAAAAGTCTGTGGATACGAGTGCATTAGCTCTACTGTAAGTTAAAAAAAACTACTCCCGAAAATCCCCTTGGATCCATTGCACCCGCTCGGTAGTAGGCTTAAAATGAATGTTCCATTACTCCAGTATAGTTATCCAAACCTTAAAGAAGGATTGTAAAAGCGATTATGATTTATACTTTGGTTATTCTATGGTTATCCAAGATTGTAATTTAACGTAGTCATGTGTACGAAAGTAGCAGTCCTAAATTAATACTTATAAATCACATTTACAGCCAATTCTGACGCAACTATATTAAAATAATTTAAAATCTGTAAATACATGTGGTTCCGGTAAAGTAGCAAATATGAGGGTGAATTTCTGAGTGTCTAATTATGCGCTGTTATTTGCCTATGCATAGAAATACCAGTACTACAGCAGGCAGCACTAAACGCAGATGTATAAAGTTCTGTCTGTTGCAGAGTAATACAACCATTTTTAAATTATCCATTTTTGTTGCAATACGGGCCGGGGAGAACACTGTTCATCGTAAAAAAAGAGCAATTATACTCTATCTCCTTAATATATAGAAAAGCTACAAGTTTATACAAGAAACCCTCTCTTGTTCTGCAAATATGATTGTAAACGCTAGGAACTGGAGAAAAGTGAAAGAAAATCGTGGTGGAAAAAGGAAAGGAAGCCCTAGAGAAGACAGAAATATTAGAACTTGTGCAAGCAATACACCATTCATAAGTTCAACTGCAATTAAAAATCAGTTAAACCTTTCTATAAGGACCTCTATTATTAAGCGAAGATTGATTCAACCAATATTGTGTGCAAGAAGAGTACATTGTCGTTTGTTCATGACCACGCATAATGGGACGGAAAAAAACGATATGCTGGTCAGATGGAACTTAAAATAATTTTATTTAATTCTAGTGCAATACCTACGAAGACCACCATCGATAGCATTTTAACACCCGTGCATCAAAAAGACGGTAAAATATCGAGGCTCAAGCATCATGCTATGGGGGTGTTTTTTGTGGTATGGCGTAGGCCTTTTACATAAGATAAAAGGCATAATGAATACTGATGTCTATCTAAACATATTACAAACTGTCCTTCTGCCGTGTGTAGAGGAAGAAATTCCACTAGAATGGTTGTACATGCAGGATAACGATCCAAAATATATTGTTCGTAAAGCGAAAACATGGTGTCGAAATGATGTTCGGGTTTTGGGTTGGCCGTCGCAATCGCCGGGCTTAAATTCAATGGAAAATTTTTGGGTCGAGTTGAAAATGTACAGTCTATAAAACAAGAGAAGATGGAGTGTAAGAACATCAAAACAATATAAAATTTAAAACATATGTATTTAGTAGGAATGTACATTGTAATACCTAATGCGCATTACACTCAATATGGGGTCCAGTCTCCATAGTTGACAATCGCCTGGCAACGACGCCCCATGCTCCCAACCAAGCTTTCGGCATAAGAAGTTGATAGCGATCGCCATATCTGTCGGAGGTTCCTCGATAATTGCTTTAGTGTGTAGGTACGTTTACGTTGAAGTTTGTGCTTCATGATTGCCCACACATTTTCAATTGGATTTGCACCCGGGTTCTGGGAGGGCCATTCCAACGTCGAAATATGATTTTCTAATTTCCACTCCGTACAACGTCTACTTCGATGCTTTGAATCATTGTCCTCTTGCAAAATCCACTGATTATTATTCTGTCCGAACCACTTCCTCACAGATGGAATGAGACCCTTTTTGTACAGTTCCACCATTCTTTCTGCATTCAGGTTCTCTGTGAATACGCACAATGATCCAAAGCCGCGCATATTAAAGCATCTCCATACATGGACCTTAACTGGGTGCTTTACTTTGCGTTGTACAACTCGGTGGTGTTGCGTAGACCAAGCTCTTTTTGTCTGTGGCCATGCATAAAAAGAAGCCTCATCTGTGAAAACAATATCAAACCAATCTCGATGACTGTAGTTACTCAACCAAACGCGGCGCGCTTCTCGATGCCGGTCCGATAGTAGCGGTTTCATTATCGTACTGCAGTATGCTATGCTATCTTCACGTAGGCGATTTCTAATCGTCATTATGCTTACTTTAATTTGTTTTTTTTTTTGTAACTGATACTGCCCCTGTCGCAACGTGTATTCCGGGTTTCTTTTAAACAAATTAATTATCGCTTTGTCTTGCTTTGTTGTGGTTTTGCGTTTTTTACCGCGACCAGGGAGATCATCTACTGTTTTGTTCGCTTTATATCGGTCCACCCACATTTTTACGAACCCCTCCGACTTTCGCATATATCTTTGGGCCGCTATCGACATTTTAGATCCTTTGGGGTGAATGCAAAGAAACACAGCTTCGTACCGTTTTAAATACGCAGCGCTCATAACTACAGTGACTGTTTTCTTCAGCTGACAAAGTGAAACTGCTATTAAATGAGTAATGTATATTAGGCCTAAGTACGCTTTATTCCAAGGTCACGTCCGCTATCTTACCGTAAGCAGGTAGCTTTTCTCTTGTTTTACAGACTGTATCTGCTGCTAAGTCGCAAAATATTGACGATCTGTTGAAAATGTGCTAATCGGAATGGCAAAAGCTTCAGTAGAGATATGTAGGTAACTGGTAAACTTACCGCCTCACAGGTCTCAATAGGTGGTAAAGAATAAAGGTAAGCAACAAAATAGTTTTTCAATCCAATTACCCATGTAAAAATTAATTTGGATAGTATTTTGAAATGACTGCTATTTTAATGCTCAATTATTTTCTCTCCTACAGTTTTATTTGCTCTTTGGTATTAAGAAATTTATTTATTATTGTTATAGTTACGTAACACGTAGGAATATAGAGTTCAATAAACTTAATTTTTTTTATTTAACGTATGATATTTCAACCAAATTAAGACCACTGATATTTTCGTTCACATGACTGTACAAGAAATAGTATAGTCTAGGAGAGATCTACAAACTACGGCCCGCGGGCCAACACCAGCGTGGGAGAACCGCCAGTCCGGTGCGTGGCTTCCTACAAGATGACGTCACACTGCTGTAACGCGATTAAGTCTACTAAATCTACTCTTAAGTTTTCAGTTCAGTTAAATTTGGAATAAAATCTGTATAACTTTGGCGGTATTTGCCTTGAATTTATTCACAGCCTCAAAACTAACGAAGCATATTGGAATTAGCTTTACATCTTACCTAGATTGTTGGTAACAATGAATGGTTTCGACGTGTAAAATTGTAATGAAACTATTGAGTATACGAAAATATGCAAATGACATATTTTTTATCGTCCATGTAGTTAGTGTATATACAGGATGTTGCCTTAAAGCGTAATTCTTATTTGTCATATTCTGTTGTTAGAGTATTAGAATAAATAAAACTTGTTCGCCTTTAAATTCTGTTCGAAATCATGTAGGATTTTCCAGTAGCAAGTGTTTTTAACGTACGAATCGCTATATTTTCAGTTATTTTGAATGTATTCCT
This sequence comes from Trypoxylus dichotomus, assembly GCA_023509865.1. NCBI lineage: Eukaryota > Metazoa > Arthropoda > Insecta > Coleoptera > Scarabaeidae > Trypoxylus > Trypoxylus dichotomus. The sequence goes on along the minus strand of CM042076.1, from coordinate 53,166,421 downwards.
TTCTAATAATACGGAAAACTTGAAGAAAGGAAATAAAAACAACAAGGAACAAGCCATGTTGACATTTTCCCTCCGTCGTAGGAGACTTTTTTACGAGAGAGACAAAGAGGGAAACAAAAACCTGAAGATTTCCACCTCCAGCGGGGTTGACTTGCCGTCCCATTTTAACAAAATTATTATTATTTTCTTTCTTTTCTCTATATCTTTATTTATTTTTTTTTCTTTCATATTTTCCACTATAACACGGTTCAAGCCCATGAATGGTTTGTTTATTACGTTTTTCTACTTCATTTGGTTTTAGAGTTAGAAGTAGTAGAATTTTCGGGGATAGAAAAAAATTGCATTGATTTACATATTTGGATACACTCTATACCAGGGGTCTTGAAATTTTAACCCTTAGGTCAACATCAACCCGCGAGTATCATCAATCCAGTCTACCGCTACCCACAAGATATATTACTGTTCCGTGATTTGAAATTTGCGCGTAACTCAAAACTACAGTGTGTTGATATGATGAGCTAACTGGGTATTATCTGTGGCCTTTAGGCTAAACAGTTTGGAGACCCCTGTTCTACACTTGCCAACTATCTATGTAATAGAGTTGCCGTGTTCTGAGTGATTGTTACGTTGTATTTTTGTTCCACCTCTTTATTTTTCTCTTCATTACCGCATTTCTTCCTTACCTTTTTTTACTTGCAAATAGTTCATATTACGTGTAATAAAATGTACAAAAATCTTAACTTATTCGTCCTTCTTCGGCACATTGACTGTATCTGGAAGATATCAAGCAAGCTGTAAAACTTAGATTTAAATATCATTAAAAGAGTATTGTTTTAAAACGAATTTGCATATTTCTCACAACACCATTGGCAATGGATATCCATTTCAGAGGTGACAGCGAACATGTTCTCTCATACTCTTCTTGTAATTTCAATTTATTTTGTTTGCATAACGCAATATTTATTCTTTATTTTATTAGCTCCAGAACCAGTCTCAACAACCAACACCCCAGAACCTACATCGAGTACAACCCCATCTAATACATCATCTACTACTTCTGCTACCACGCCAACTACGTCTACTACCACGACTGTAACAACACCTACAACATCGAAAGTCACAACAAGCGCAACGACACCTACTACTTCAAGTATTACTACTCCAACTACTTCAAGCACCTCGACTACCACATCGACAACAGCTGCACCGTCAACCACTACACCTACCACCGAAAAACCGACGAGTACAGTGACTCCACCCCCCGGACCAAAACCAGGAACATGGGAGGTAAAGAACTCAACAAATTCATCGTGCATCCTCCTAAAAATGGTTGGAGAATTAGAAGTACATTTTAATGATACCAACAAAACGTCTCAATTGGCTAAGGTGCCTATACCGTTAAATGCAACTGCAGTTGGAAGCTGCGGTAGTGCAACGAATGAAAACCAATCAATAAAGTTGCAATGGTCTTTTGTAAAGGATATGAACAATAGTATGGAGTTTATATTTAGCAAGAAGGACAAGAAGTTCGAATTGGACGTCATTAATGTCGATCTTACATTGGATCCTAACAATTTTAAAAACGCATCAGGTTAGTTTTTATCTTTGATTTATGTTCATTAAGCTTATAATTATTAATAACAATAGTTCTTATTATTAAAGTAGGAGATATACTAAAACGAGTGGAAATAACTGACTGATGAAATAGATATCGAACAGCATGTTTTGTAACATTATTTAGTTCCTCATAGTAAATTGTCACCCAGCAAATGTAATAATCAATTTTAAAGCAGAATATCTTGGATTTAGCTTAATTTTTCGATCAAGTTTTCGATAGAATAAAAGATTTAAACATTTTACATCTTTTGGGTCTGGAAATATTTAATAGGAAGGAAGTGCTCATAATGTAAAAACTGTTAAACACTTTTTTATCCTTCTGTTGAAATTATCTTTATTTAATTTATGCATAATGTGCAATTTCCAAGCGCGAAGTTTATATACAGACAATGTCTTTCTTAGCGATCTCCAACTAATATCCTGGATAGGTTTCAATATGGAAATTTTGTGTTTTTTATAGATTAGTATTACTGTCAAATTTAGTTGTGCTTATTTAAAACTGTTCATATTTAAGTGGGATTTCTACGAGGGAACGTTGGATTACATAGATCACACGCGTTTTGTAGGGATACTACCGTCCATATTAGTTCGCACACGCAAATAAATTTAAAAAAAAACGAGAAAATATTCAAACCCAGTTTACCAAAACTTAAAATTTTTATTGCATTTTATTAAGAGAGATTAAAATTAAGGTCTAAAAGTAAAAAAGGGTAATTATAATAATAAATAAAATAAACAAAAACTTCTTAAATATTCGGTTCATCAAAGAAACTCCCTTTTGCGCGAAGAGAGGCTTTCACAAACGAGGGCACCCGCTCCACTAGTTTTGAAAGGACCATATTAGACCATTCCTCTTGTAAAATGTTCCACTGGTGGCCTGCAGAGGTAGGGAATATTTCTCGGATCCTCCTGTCCAATTCATCCCGTAACAGCTCGATGGGGTTCAGATCGGGGCTTTATGGCGGCCATGTCATTATTTGTAAAGTGCCGTTATTTTGCTCTTTATTTAAGAAATTTTTACATATCACCGCTGAGTGTTTGGGGTTGTTGTCCTGCATGAATACAACATTTTCGCCGATTAGACATTGCTCCGATGGCATTGCATTTCTCTGCAGTATTTCTAAATAACCCTTTTTTCGTAGAAGACCTTCGATTCGCTTGAAGTCTCCTATACCGGAAAAACCCCAAAGAAGCACAGAACTTCTTCCTTGCTTGACAGTTGGCACTATACAATGCAACATTCTTTGACCTTTTGCTCTTCTTACAAGAATGCGCCTTCATTGTCCGAACACCTCAAGCTTTGGCTCATCAGTCCATACCGCCCTTTTCCAATCATCCACTGTCCAATTTCTATTTGTTTCTACCCACTAGCCGTTTTTTGCCTGTTTCCCCCCTCGAAGTACGGTTTTTTTTGTTGCAATGCGGCCGTGAAGGTTTGCAGAGTTTAATCTTTTCATTGTAGTAATAGGAATTTTTCTTGCACGGCCGCGATTCATTTGGGAGCCGATTTCTAGTACTGCCAGTCTTCTATTTCATTTGCTCAGCAATTTTATACGGTCATCGCGGCCGTGAGTTGTTATTCTCTTACGACCTGAACGTGCCCGATCCCGTGCGTTGATGTTTCCGAATGATATCAATAGTTTCGGCAATTGACGCACTGAATGAGCTTCTTGACGAACGGCAACAATTGCGGAGCGCTTTTCTAAACGTGTCGGTTATCCTCTCGGCATTTTAATAAGTTCAATCAGATTCACACAAAAAGATACGATTTTAACACTAACGCACACACAGGCAGGTTTATTTAGAAGCTAAAGCATTTATGAATAGACAATACACTTTCGGGTGGCCTGATCCTACCCCAAAGAGTATTGTAAATTTATTACTTGCAATATTGTCCCAAAAATAATCCTATTTGTGGGGATGAGGACTATTCTGAAAATTACTATATTGGGTTATAAGATATAATAGGCTTTTAATCATTCTCTAATCGATATTCTTGGAAGTTTGCCTGTACAATTAATAAACAATAAACTTCATAAAGGACCTATTATAAATATTATTTATATATAAAAGCAATATATTATCTTTTAGTAGAGTTTACATTTTACTGGGTGTCCGAACTAATATGGTCGGTAGTGTATATTTTGAAAACCGACTGCCATGAATAAAATAACTCTTTCAATTTCTGTTAGTTCAATCGTAGACTTTTTTTATTCACTTTTATACAGTAAAATTTACAAGCGTAATCATAACTATTTCGTTTCTTCCAACGTATTCGTTATGCTACAATTTTTGTTATTTATTATATGAGTAGATGTTAAGCGTCACGAGTTTCATCGTGGTTATTAATTATGTGTATCAGAACTAGCGTTTTAACTACTGCAGGAGTGAATGCTCGCAATAACTGACGTTGGTATGACGTATCATTGCGAACAGATAGATTTTTTTTGAATCATTGACCTTGGAGCTCCGCCATTTGCCACTCAATCAGATAGATTTCTCAAAGATACATTCAATTTAGATATTGCAATATTTTATAATGTTCTGTGCATAATGGGAATAGTTTAGATTACATTTTCGTTAGTAGCGCAACAAATATTGCTTTAATGGTACTAAACGCAGAAGACACGTAGGATATATTCTGTAGTAATAGTTGGCGTATCTGTTGGTATCAGATGCAATGTTGGCTTCTTAACGCGACAAGACAATTATATTCTAACGGTTCTAACATGCTTGCTTTTTTATTATGTAAACATTGTAATTTGGCGTCAATTTGACGTCATACTCATATATTAAGAAAAGTTCACTTATCGAACATCTATCCTTGTCATATTCTGGCAAAAACAATTTTTGATAGACATTTCTTTCCTACAGACTGACGTGTTTGTAGATGTATTTGTTTGATTCATTTCCAAATGCAAAATACAAATTTAAGTGTTAAGACATCGTGTCGTTATACAAATTTAACCCAATTTATAAGTGAAATCGTGTTTGAGAAGATGCCCCGCAGAAAATCGATTTGCTGGGTAACTATCTTTACTGTACAAAATTATTCTACTCGAAAAAAAAATTGTCCTACTATGTAACTTTTCCAATTGAACACATTCTTTCTGTGCGTTTTAATTCCCAATTTCGTAGCTTAATATCAAACAGTCAGCACGGATTTATGCGCCACAGCGCTCTACAATCACAAAATTTGGCTGCTTTTTCACAATATGTTTTTGAAGCTTTGGATAACAAGTGTCAGATAGACACTTTATCTGGACTTTTGTGCTCCTTCGAAAGTTACAATCATTTGGATTTTCTGTTCCTGTATGTACTCTATTAAAATCATATCTAACAGACCCTTCCAGGTATTTTACAAGAATTTTTCTTGTGTCAGGCATTTGGCTACTTCCTGTATAGCACTAGGGTCAAGTCTTGTTCCCCCTTTATTCCTTTTAATGATATCATGTATAGGGTTAACCGTAATATTCTTATGTACGCTGATGATGTGAAATTTTATTTTACCATTGATTTTACCACTGATTCTCTTTTACGTCAGAGTGATATCGCCCGTATTTTGCTATGGTCCAAAATAAACACACTGTCGCTTAATATTCTTAAATGTACTACTGTAACTTACCGAACGTGTAAAACCTATTGTTTACCAACACAATATTGAGAGTAAAAATACTAGAAGTCGCTGCATTAATTAATGATCTGCGAGTATTCTTTGATACATCTTTGTCATTTTCGGGTCACAAATTAGTTTCAAAATGCTACCAAATGCGTTACGATCGTAACTGCAGAGATTTCCGCAATGCAAAGGTTATATCTACTTTATTTATTTATTTATTTTTTCACTTATTCGATCTAGGTTGGAGTACACCTTTTTAGTGTGGTTTCCTATTTAAGCAGCATATGTAAATTCTCGCAAAGGTTTCTAAAATTATGCATTTTCAAATCGTGGAATTTCACTTTTAAAGGGGTTATGAGTATAGTGTTCCATTGAAAAAATTCAATTTTACGTCTCTACATTAGAAGAATAATTTTATACTCAAATTAATATTTTCTCTTTTACACTATGGAATTGACTGCGGGTGGCTGGTAAATAAATGTGATTTTTTTGTTCCTAGAGCCAACTCCAGCCTTTAGTTTTCATTGCGATCGTATTAGAACAAATGTATTAGTTACATCGCATATTTCCCTAATATGCGCCAATTTTAACCTAATCTATGCGATATTAACGCTGATCCGCTTAGTTTGGTTATATATACTGTTTTCCTTCAATTCGGAGGTAGTAGTTAGTTTTTCTTTATCTTTAGACATATAACTATATGATTATACTGTCTAATATGTCAGCATTGTTTGATTTCATGTTAGTATATATATATATATTTGAATTGTTTATTTGCTGTCATGTATCTTAGTAATTTCCTATAAATGGATGTTATAGTCTATTGGAAAATGCCTGTTCCGAATTTGCAATATTTGCTTTCTTTCTTTCTTTGTCAGTTGTGTGTATGACTTTTAAGTGGTTCATCCTGTAGGTTATAATAGAAACAAACATTACCAAAGCTTTCTGTGAGATGTAAACACTTAAAAAGTGCTATTCAATACTTCTCTCTTCTAATTAGATATGTTTAATTTGAAATAAGAATTATTGATTAAAAGTAGCAGTTGGAAAAAATGTCACCCGTCAAATATCTATACAGTTTCGGATTACTAGAAAAAAACACTTTCAATAGAAAGGGGTAATTTAAAAACGCGTAATTTGTTAAGATTAACATCCTATTAACTATTTCAATTTGTGTTCTTTATATTGCAAATAAATGCTACGTTGTTGAATTTAAAAAATATCTCTGAATAAGTGTAGCATATTCCGATAAGTCATAGATAGATGTTGATAATCTACTGAGGAAATATGATGTTCATGTTTATTTATATTTTTACTATCTAGTACAAATATTGATTTTTAGTATGTTTATATAAATTCAATATTATAGGTATCACATTCTTTGCATTATTCTATTTTGTAGCTTATCATTTCGTTGGAATTATATTTTAACTATAAATAGCTTGCACAGATATTTCGTGAATATATGTACGTATAGATGCATTTATTTATCGTTTAAACATATAAGGTTACTTAGCACAAAACGATTTTAACAATTGGTTTGCCCCAACGGGAGTCGTTGATTATAGTTTTATTTATCATGACTAAACTTAGGCGTTTTTCATACACACGAGTTATTGCAAACACAAGGAAACGTATGAGTGTATACAAGGCGTTGGAAATTCGATGTTCTAGTATAAAAATTATAGTTGCTCGTAAATAGCATTTCTTATTAGGATATGTTATTGACACAACAAACACAGGCTTGTTTGTTCGGTTAGACACTCTATTAAAACCTAAGTACGGAACGAAGAAATATACTTTATACAGTCATATGCATGAACACACAAAAACTATGGGATATAGTAATATTTATCGAATTATATGCTGCTCCTATAATATTTCTACCAATACCAGCTGCTTGTGTTGACTGGTCCAATTTTAGATACTATGAATTGTGTCATCCAGGCATTGAAGTATTGCTCTTATGAAGTTACCACTAAACGTTGCCAGATTTCTAATGCAAGAGTTATTTTTGCAATAAGTTGCTATTTCGTATAATCATTGTGATTTTGACATTCTTAGATATTATATTAGAAAAAAGTTTCTATATACGCTATTAATACTTGTGATTTTGTATAAATTATGTTGGAATAAAATATACGAGAAACAAATGAACACAACGAAAATACATAAGTTTAAGCCTTTTGAAATTTGTATTGATACATTATCTGAAACATAATCTTATTCTGTGTATTACAAGGAAAATGAACGTATTTAAAGGTTATTCATAGTCTACGATGCGGCAAGTGACAGAAACGATAAACAGAAGTTTGAAGTCTAGGTACCAGTCTATAAATTACGTTCTTCAATATTTCAAGATTTATAAGATGTATTTTATGACAACGTCTGGATTAATCTTCGTTTTCAGTTAATTTTATTTTTTTTTGTTTAGTTTTTAGTGTTGGTAATAATTTACTTACATCTGTGTCCAAAATAATAACAGTGTAACATATTTTTTCTGAAAAATTCTCTCCGTTCTTGTTTTAAATTAGTATCTGAAAGTCATGTATGTTTGGATATTTATATCATAATGAAACCTATATTAACTTAGGCATGCTATTGCAGTAACTCTATAAATACAAATCCACCTCATAAATAGGGTGCAACAAATAGCCCCAATCCAAAAACGCGGTATTTACTTAAAAATACTTTATTAAATGTGGCTCAAACAACATGATTTGTTCAATATTTGGTTGTATAATCTCTATTAGTTGTAGCAGCTGCACACTTTCGCGACATACTATCTACAAATCGCTGACAACGTCCAATAGGAATGCTAGACCACGCAGATTCCCCTGTATGCCAAAGTTCTTGAACATTCAATGATTTTGCTTTGAAACCAGCTTGCTTAACATCGACCTAAAGGTTTTCAATAGGATTCAGAATAGGAGATTGAACTGGTCAATCCATGATCTGAATTTTATTGAAAATAACCCACTGTTTCCCTAATCTGCTAGTATCCTCTGGGTCGTTGCCTTATATCTTCTTATCAATTGTCGACGTCCTCCAGTACCAAATAAGACGAGTTTGGACTCGTCTGTCCACAGAATGTTGCGCTACTTAATAAGTGCCCAAGCAAGATGTTCTGCTGCAAATTCCAATCTTTTTTTTACATGTCGTGCTTGTAGTGTCTTGCGTGGTCTACCAAACAAATGAGCTTAATTTATTATTTTAATAATATTGTAGAAGTGTTTACTTCTAACTGTAAGTCCTGTTTTATCTTAAAAGTTGTAATTATTAATTCAACTATAGTTTAATGCGACTACTTTTATTTACTTTTCTTTCAATATAAAAAATTAACGCTTTCAAACTTTTTATTCACACTTGTTTTCTACGTTTAACACTCCTCTGCTATCATTTCACATCCAATTACAGGAAATTACTCAGATACACAGCATCTGACTCACGATTTTAGAGAATATGGGGAAATCCCTAATAACGCCGTGATCTCCGTAGTTTGCGACTATAGCAAATCCATTTAATACATGTACGTTCCAACAGATGTCGCATGATACGGCTATTTATATATAGGGGTAATTTAAAATATTCCTTCGTGCTACTGGCGCTGCTATTATTTTACACACAGGTGTATTTGTAGCGAAAACATGTAGAATTTGTTCTTGGTTAATTTTGCTTTTTCGTTAATTTGTGTTTCTTTAACATTATGGAATGAACTCTACAAGTTTTAAGATGGTTTGACACTTTTTTATATATCAGTGAAATAAAAATATATTGTAAAGCTACTTACTGTCAGAATCACAAGGGAAGAGTCCTATATCATCAACAAATCAGTGTATGAATTAAATGAGTACTTCAGCGTCATATCAGATATCGCACATTCGGCAGTATTTCAAAAATGTTATGGCGCGAACATAATGAAGTGTTAAATTAGAAGGTTAAAGTCATTTTCAACCTACTTTAATTTCTATGCTGTGTTAAAATACATGTAAGCACCTAATTTCTGCTTGCAAAAATAAAGTGTGAACAGTACATTAGATATTTGTCAATTAAGTAAAAAAAGAACAGGTAACTTACGTTACAATAAATGAGGTGATATGAATTTTGTTATAATTTCAAATAAGATATTCAGGAGACGGGAAACAACGTTAATCAAATTACGTCTCCCAGTACAGCTTCTTACGGGTTGCATGTTATTGGCATGGAAATCTTATTTTTGTTATCTCTATCTTTGTTCTGTACATTATTGAACATACGGGGTTAGTACAACGTCTGTTTTACCGATATGGTACGAATGAATGACAGACGTTTATATTTCTTATCTTTTTCTTTTAAAGTATCTTGACTAATGACTACAAATCTGTCTCGTTACTAGACGCGGCAATTTGTGACGCCGGGCTTGCCTCTTATAATTCTGATAGTAAAATTTAGTTCTCACGAACATAACCAGTATATAACAATATGTGCATATCCAGCAGCATGCATAAAATTTGGTTGCTACAGCGATCTAAGAGTTTTATCTATTGTGATGACGAAATGTTTCTTAGGCGATATACCGAGTAAAGGATCTTAGATATGCCATGAAAATTATCATTAATTTATTTTTTACAAGTCCAAAGTGCACATATATTTTCTTATCTTCTACTAAATCGCTTATCTTCTCTACAAGTGAATTTAAATTATCAGCGTCGTATTTTCTGACTCCAAATTGCTAGACATATGATTGTTATCTGACCATTAGATATTATTTCTTAATATTTCCATGAATTTGTTAAACATTTTTCTTATAAGTGGTATAAACATCTTGATAATTGTTCAGTGGTTCGTACACTTTTATTTTTTTTCATCCTCTACTTTTGAAGAAATTTCGTTACTATCTAAAGGTAGTAAATTTATTATTCTTGCGGAATAAATAATTGATTGAAGTAATTCACAATTCACAACCCAGCACATCCAGATTCACGTATTTAGCATATTTGCCTTTTGATCCAAGGGATGCGAGCTCCTCGACTGATAAAAATCAGAAAGTCTCTTCTCGAATAAGAAGGGTTCGTGTTAATACGATTTTTGGCACGTTAGAAATGCCTACCGGAGATTACCACAGCGAAGTTCTAGTAGGGTTTGGTTAACGAACACGGTAATCCATGCCTAAAAGTGTGAAGTGTATTTTGTAATCCAACGGTTCGCCCAAGAAAGTAACAGCAAACCTATTGGTCGCGCACCATTTAGACGGGCAATGAATAAAACTGAATAAGCTCGAAATCGAACAAAAGTTTAGCGAATAACATTGTCCAAGTGCAAAGTAGGTCCAATGTGAAATGTAACTTGTTGTACATATTCTACCACAAATAAGCTACGCTGGTAGATGTATTAAAACATTTGGACAAAGGTTTTTCTGCATATTTTATGAATTTTAGTTTATTAATGTAATTATAGTTCGTGGTAGTAAATATCTCCTTGCCTATTTACTTTGCTAGTTTACAAGTTTCCATGCGGCGCCTTTTGTTAAATTTTCTATTCAAAGGAGTACGATAAATTATAGAATCATCTACTTATTGGTATTTATTAATAATTCTCTTCATTGAATTAAAATAATTTCTATCAACGTGGTTAATGTTTGAAATAGGTATCTCATTGCAGGTAGCAGTTTAATACAGAACTTATCTGGCCAATATAGAGCAGAGTGTTGCTATCGATTCGAGTCCTTTTGGTCTTTGTGACATTCAGAATAGAAGAACTATATTTAGAAACTCTGGTCGTACGTGTTTCCGAGACATTGCCCTGAATAATCCTGAGCCATTGATGCTTTTGCTCAATTTTTTTCTTCTCCTTATTTACCTAGTAGCAATTTTCCCACATATATTTATAATGCTTCTTTCACTAAGATGCTACTTATCAATATTAATATAATTTCTGACGATACTATCGTACTACGATTTCTATTTGCAAATTACTTAATAAAATGACAGCAGAGAATGACCACTTATTTTTTAAGAATTTATACTGAAGTTTTTATCAAACCTTTACATCCTCCTTTTAATCTTGCCATATGTTCGTGTTGTTTCTCGATATATTCGAGATATGTAAGATTACTCGAATTTGTCCTGTCTTAAAATCTGGCAATCCATTTCTGATTTCAACCTATCGTTGGACAGCAGTACTTTTGAATTTTGCGAAGGTATTTGAATTGCGTTTATGTTCCTTGTTAATACCTACAGTCAGTAACTACATTTCTCCTAATCAATATGGTTTCGTAGCCAGACCATCCATTGCCACTAATCTTCTCCAAAAAATTTAATCGCATAGACTGTTGTGTTCTCTTGTATAAATTGAATGCTTTTGGTTTTAGTGACTCCTTGGTTGAATTGATTTGGTCATATATTACGAATAGGGTGCAGTTTGTGTGTTACAATAGTTTCACCTATAAATCTTTTTGTTGCTAACTCCATAGTTCAAGAATCACTCATATTTGAACTTTTCATTAAGATGCGGGAGATTGCTACATCTTAAGTGACTGCTGCTTAACATCTCGAAATGTAAAATGTCTTTCACATGCAAGACTCCACCAATTTTTGCAGAATACTTTTTGAATAGTATTGGCTCTGAGTCGATACACAACTGTTTGGTTTTATGCCTCAACTGTCTTACATTTTCCTTGTTTTTGCCTTGAATTCCTTGTATTGTTCACTTATAAAATCGAAACTAGAATATGCTGCATTATTGTCCTTCTATGACATTTATATGAAACCTAGAGGGTGAAACATATCCTGGCTTTAGGATTTTAATTACTTTTCGAATTTGTTTAATAGATTTGAAGCTACAATTTGTTGCAACAAAGGACCTTAAAATGTCACCTTTGCTGCGATAACCAGCATTAAAATTAAAATTGCTACTGTGAGAAAAATGTTTGTTTCTTTTATGCTATTCACGATTGCCACTATTTGACTGATATTAATGTTAACATGTTTCAATGATTTTCAACTCTATCGATCAACCCTTGCATGTCTACTGCATTTTTAACAGGTAACGCGATACCTAAGTCTGCCAACGGCAGTTGTTTTAAATAAAATATTGCCAAATATTGCCTTCTCTTCTGCCTCTACTTGTCGTTTTAATGCGTCGAGAGTACACCATCACTCATCCAGATAAAATAAAAAATGGCAAAAGTACTTTCAAATCTAATAAAATATTCGAATTATTTGTCATTAATATGAATAAAGAATGGTTGCTTCGAAAAAATTCTTTATTGAACCTAAAAGGGTTTTATTGCTTTCTAAACCAGTCATCAATTTATTAAAGTAGTAATTGTTCTCGATGTGTTCATCCTTCTTTACATTTATATTTCGTGTTTCAGATAAAAAGCTAGATCTGGTTCATAAGCAAGTAGACTTCGTTACACCTATTGAGATGTCGTATAAATGTGAAAAGGAACAGTCGCTTAATCTGTACATTGCAAACAGTACAAACAGTACAGGAGTGCTTAAAATAAGCGAATTTCAACTCCAAGCGTACGGTAACATAGCAAACAAGCAATTTGCAGATGGTAGGCTTTTTATACAATGATATAGCTATAATTTTTTTATTTATTAATTTATTTACAGCGAAAGATTGCGAACCCTATGAAACCCCAGACATTGTACCCATCGCAGTCGGCTGTGCTTTAATGGCTCTAATTATAATTGTCCTGGTTGGTTACCTTATTGGCAGAAGAAGAAATCAAGCACGTGGCTACCTTTCTATGTGAGTTGAAATATTTGAATATTTGCAAATGGAAAATAAAGTTCCGAATGCCGATGAGATGATAGATTTACTTTATACTGCTATTGCATATCAGCATAAAGTGAATCTGTTGAATGCATTCGATTTGATTTTTTTTTATAAATCTTGTGCTTAAATTAATTTCTTTTAAATTTGTACTTCTGTTACTGTTAAAGTTTGGTATTAGGGTTGTGAATGTGGTATATGTAACTTTCTTTGCGTCAATAAAGCTTCCTATTGTGAGTGTTGTAGAAAAAAGAATATCAGTGTTTTTATTGTTCATATTACACGTGTACAAGTACGCTTTAATTGTGTTTATATTTATGTTGAGAAAAATTTCTGCTGTGTTCAAAAAAAATAAATTATAATTTTTTCTTTTAGGATTGAGGAATAACTCTAATACTGAATTTTAGCAATTTATTTTGCCCATGTCTTTTCTTTCTTTTTTTTTACCCCACCTACTTTAATCCTTGAAGAACAATATTTTAGTATAGAAGTAAAAAAAATCATTTCTGTTGTAGTTTTTTTCTTTTATGTCTGCAGTAGCTTTATTGAAAGTAGTTTTCTTTATTTATAAGCTTCTAATTAACTAAACTTCCAAAAATGCAGCATAATTACAGTAAACGTACCTTTCTAAACTTTCATGGTAGTAGATTTAGTTTTAAACTAATGGAATCTCTTCTAAATATTTAGAAAAAAACTGCAATGGTTTTGAAAGACTAAATTTGTTAAATTTATCATTGACCTGAACGTGAATAAATGAGGCAACGAGCGATGTTAAATTTAGCAAAATTCAATCAATCTAATGCATAGTAAGTATATATGATATATAAGTGGTATTAAAATAAGATACAAAAACCTTAGATTTTTTCCAACGTATTTTGTAAAAGATCTGAAAAGATCTTTATTTCTTACTGTAGGATGTTGGTTGTTACATATCGACGACCAACATATTTCCCTGTATTAGCTAAAAACGTATAATAGAATGAATAATCCAGCCTTCATAACTTACAAGTGCATGTTTTCGAGTAGTTAGTGTAAAATGTATTTAAATAGTCAATCCTATATCCTAAAAAGAAATCCCGTTAACAAATAATGAAATTTCGGCATGAAAAAATGCAGGCTGTGATGGATTAGTTTACTTTTATGTTAAATCTATGTAAAAGAAAATTACTTTGAATAAACAATGTTCTGGGCTAAAATATAATGCTTTTATTTTCATTTAACCCAAGACCTGGAATTTTGAGTCACAAAAAAGTACCTCAAAATAATTTCACTTATCTAGCCAGAATAATTTTAAGAAGTTTACTTTGATTCTGCTAATGTGTGCACTAATTCTTCAAGGATATATTGAAAAGTATAAAATGCTTACAAGTTCAAAACAGAAATGTAACAATTTAAATCACAGTAGAAAAATTATAACAGCATATTCATTTTTCTTATTTGACATTTATACAATGCACTTGGATAACAAATATTTTGACGTGAAAATGCATCTTCACTTATTTTCAAAAACAAAATCTGTGCTTTAATAGCGTATTATTATAAATTTTAACGAATGTTTCTACAGCTGTTTCAAATTCACGGTCCATCATAGGGATCCCGCTTCTGAGAAAGTATAAGTTTATATATGTAGAAAAGTGGTTAGAAATGTCAATAAGAATATTCTTATTGATTTGTCCTTTTGATATTTTAACTGTTTTATTATCTCGTTTCGTCCTTTTACAATTTTAACGTATTGTTTTTTAATGTAATTTTGTTGCTGTGGTGGTATTATATGTATTTGTCTAATCTTACAGTCCTTTGCCGGAGTGTCTTGGCCTGAGTATGTGCAGACTTGCGCGAAATCGGTAGCCATTATTTGAGAAATTTAAACATTTTCATTTTCCTACAAACTAATATGAACTCATACCGAGTCAACAACGTTCTTTTATAAATGTATATTTGGCAAAATTGCAAGATATAGTTTCAGTAAACAAAAGATTTCAGGAAAAAAATGGATATTTTCCGATTATGCTTTTAGTCTATATGTAAAGTTTTGGAAATGCCAGAGCATCAACAAAAGGTTTTTCTATATTAAAAAATATCAAGTAGACTTTGAAATCTTACATCAATAGTTTTTAGCTCTGCTTTCACAACACATGTATGACAATTTCTCGAAGAAATTCGAGAAAATAGAATCCATCTTACTCAATTACATAGTACGGGATTATATAAAAGATCAAAAGTCTATATATGAAAGAAGCATTCCAAAGTTCATCAGGTTTTTTTTTAAATAGAAAATATCCTTTTTTTCGAAACATATTTCTTGGATAGTTTATGTATAAAGATGTAAAGGAAGATAAAAGGCAAGCTAAAATCAGGAAATCTCCGCGATTGCGATCTAACTCGGCAAGCTTTAAAAATAACTTCAATCGCTTAGTTGATATAAAGATTAAGTTAAGCAACTTCGCTTAATTTAATCTTATATGCTATTCCTTACAATGCATGCGAATTCGTCATCGTAATCCGCGAATTTGAGACAGTATGTATATGAAGTCGTCTACATGTTACTTACTAATGGTAAATAATAAATTTATTGTTTGTAGCGTTTCTACGTAGTACCTATTTATGTTACTAGCTTTTGTTGAAGAGTTATGTTTATATTGAAAATATATACATATTGCAGTAGTTGCTATGGCAACTGCAACATTTTTTCAACAGCATAATGCGTTTTGCAACCGCACACACGTGTAAAACTATGATAACCTTCGACTCTAATTTAATTTTTGATTTTATTGAAGACAAAATGAATTTCCCTTGTATTAACATTTCTTGCACACGTACGTTTTAAAAGTTTTCGAAATTTAACACAATATTACTTCCTAGATAGAGGACTGATCGGATCTTCGTAAATTATACTACTGATTGTTGTCTTACGAAAGAATAGAATAAAAATAAATTGAGGATAATTGGTAACGTTTTTAATAATAGATTACTTAAATTCAAATAACATTCTTGCCATATATTAAAGCGCATATAATTTACACCTTATACAGACACATATTTTTGCATTAAGTAACTTATTCTTGCGCCCAAAATTTACGGATAAAATTATTTGATACATTAAAGCTTCTACGTAATGAGAGTGCAAAATTATATTATATATATTTACAATTTAATTTTTAAATACTTCTTACATATAATTTCAATTTATCTAATGTTGAAGCTATCGTTTTCTTTTCATTTTAGGTTTACAGAAAACAAAAAAGAGGCAGACTACATACCAATGAAAAATCTGTCTTGTTTTCAGTAATTAAGCAACGAGAACATATTTTGTTTAATTAAATAAGTTAAAAAACTATTTTCTATGTAAGTTTTCTTAGGTTGTTTTAAGTTTGTAACTAGTCAAAGTTGTGATAGCGAATTTAAAGTTTTGATGACTTTATGAAAAAAAAAAACAATATTTCCGATCCTTATAGAATATTGTGATAATGACGACTCAAATATATTTTATAGGATCTGTGTGAATAGATGTTATAGTTGTTTTGTGAGAATATAGCAAAATAATCGAATATCTTTGAATTCATGAAACACTATGCATCTCTTCAATATATATGCATACTCTTTTTGTATTACTCTACAAAATATAAGTACTAAGACAGTATCTGTATTCAAATATCATTTGTGATTGTAAATAAACTATGTATAAAAAGAAATAATTTAAAAACGAATCTTTTTTTCTACTTGCTGCTAATAGTTTACTTAAAAAACTATAATAATCAGCAACATGTTAGACAATGATGTTGTCAATGCAATTATATTTTATTAATGCATTTATTCCTTTTTTGACATCCTTACTGCTAATTTAGGATATTCGACGGTTATGAATTATGATAACAAGTGTAGTAAAAGTATTCAGTAATATTTGGTATAATGTATACTGTATAGGGAATACTCCAAAATCTAAGCTCATTATAAGATTGCAGAATATCTTTGAGGTTAATTTTTGTTCTATTTTTAAAATTGTCTACTAAGACTAATTGGGTTAGAAAATTTCATATTCTGCAAAGAAAAATAAATAAACCGAAGAGGGCAACGCTGACAATGTAAAGTTATTTTAGAGTAGAAACAACATTTGGATTAATTAATGAAGCACATATAGTTTTAGTTAAATTGTTGGATTAAAGATAATAAAAAAATACTGGCTGCGTCACTTGAATACGTTTTTTTTTTAAATTAAAGATCAATTTAAAAAAAAAAAAACGTATGCACTGCCCATGCTGCAGGAGTAAGAAGTACACTACCGTTCATAAGTTTTTGATCGCAGTATATAAAATAAAATAAACTAGTCAGCCAATGTTTGCCAGAAATTTACTAAAGAAACAAACTACTCATTAATTTTGACAAAATAGTACATTCTAATAAAATACATACTGTTATAATGTTTTCTCAAAGTAACCTCCTTTTGCTTTAATAATAGTTTAACAGATAAGCGGCATCCTTATCGCTCCAAATACGATTTGTCTATAGCATTTCACACTTTCTACAGGTTATTTCAGAATGCTGCTTTGCCAGTCGGGAGATTTTTTTCCGGACTTCACGATCCAAGTGATTGTAAGAGCTCAATGGGTTTACGAACGTACACTCCGTTATAGATTGGACTCCGTCAGAAGATTTATCTTGAGAATAAACTTTAACCACCTTTGGGGTGTGTTTGATGTTGCTATCTTGTTGAAAAAACATCTTCCCATTTAATTCACATCCAGTTGGTATCGCATCGTTTTCTGATTCCCAAAAACTTCTTTTGTCATTCTTTCATCTATTTTAACTAATTTCCCAAACCTTCCGTCTTCAAAGCAACCCTATACCATGATGTTTCCTCTTCCATGTTTCACCGTTTTTGAAATACATTCGTCTAACATTTTTCGTCCAAGGCGGTGAAGAATAAACATGGGATGTTTACTTCCGAATTCGAATTTCGATTCGTCCGTCCATAAAAAAAATTTCAATCATTTACATTCCAGCTTGTGTGAGCTTTTGCCCAATTTAGTCTTTTCCGTTTGTGGTTTTCTTACTGCTATACGACTTCTCAAACCGATTTTTACTAGTCTGCGTTCTACTGTCGCCACACTTACTGACTGACAGCATTATAAATAGAACTCTGTCCTAATTTGCAGTGCGGTAAGGCGGGAGGGAAATCATTTGGATGTATTTGTCGTATCGTTCCGTCGTTAATCTGGACCTTCCACTTCACTTTTTTCTCTGAAGCCTATTGGTCTGGTGTTTTCTTTTAATTGTTCTACGCACATAACACTTAGTCGCGGGTTTAATATCCAATTCCCTTCTTTTTTATATATCTTCGATTAAATAAACTAACAATATGAAGGATCTTCCTAACGCAATCACACACGTCTCCAGTATCTCGACAATATATTGGATGCATACTGAATGTACAGCCTATTGTAAGGCAGGTGGACGATTTAGTACCTTTCCCAAATTCTATTTATAATTTCCCAGTATTAACGCATTATTGCCTTATTGCGCTCATAAAATTTAATACCAGAATGCATTGTTTTCATGTTTGAATGAATTTTGTAAATAAATCTTATTGTTATGAATACATACTATCAACGGTAGATTATAAATGCCATTTCCCTAAATATTTTTAAAATAGTAAGTGGAAGACAAACATATTAGGTGCAATCAAACTAATGAACGGTAGTGTATGTATGATGTGATCCTGTTGCATTTGCAGTTCGCCTATAGTTTAAAAGTGTACCTTTTATAATGTTGAACTTCTACAGTGGCCCGCCATTTTCATAATAATAATATTAAATAGCGATGTTTAACTACAAAAGGCACATAAAATGGGAACTTAATATGCATAATTTCATTGGACATTGAAAGAGAAAGAAGCAATAACAAAAACGAAATAGAAGACCCATGGTATTTAAGGTTTATAGCGAACGTTACTATAAATTAAACCTTAATCTAATACCGATAAAAAAGATGAGCAACATTTTTAAAATTAAAAATACCGTTTGCTTTTCGTTCGACAGAAGTGAAGTTCTGTTAAGGTGCAACGTGGAACGGTGAAGAAATCGGTCCACGAAAAGGAATGTCAGTACCGAAATTTTCTTTCGTTATATAACATCGAAATAGCAAAATTTTCTGGTAGAAACATAAGGTACGTAAATTCTTCTTTCGCTTCATTCAAAGCTGCCCAGTATATTTGATATTATACATTGTGCGATGTGCTGGTATTTACGAGTATTATGAATAAATAGGCATTCTGTCAATGCATTAACCATGTTTAATAGCAGGATGATGCAGTGGGGTTAAAAGTTAAATTGAGAAAGAACAAAGAACTTTCACAGTCGCTTTTTTAGAATATTTTTCCTATTAGTGATTTGTAAGCATACAGTTTTTTAGATAAAAGTGTACATTTTTTATGCATTTGGAAAGTTAATCACGACACAGAAATATGTTGCCTATACTCGAAGTTTATTACAACGAACTGGTCTATAAAAAGTACAAATGCAAATATTGATAGATGTACATACATTGCCTTCAGCAATGCTTCAAAGGTGTTTGAATCACCCGCGTTTTTTTGTGTCGCAAAGTTGGCGTTTCTATAAAACATACCGATGATAATTAGTAGCGTTCTTCGCTAGCGTCTAATCTATCGTTTCAATTTTATGATTTTCGTTTTCATCTACTTTACTTATCTAATATTAGAAAGGCGTTTCTTATTGCCATTTTTTACAGCCGCATATTTGTGACAGGTAAGCAACGAAATAGTCATAATTACCATAATATTACATAATAACGAAATTGGTTAATTTCTCATATTTTTATGTTACACCTATGATATAGTGCTTACAGCTTCAGAGGCGTTAACTAATACTTAAAGTAAACAAATAAAAAGCGGGAAAATTCAAACGTCTTTGAATCATATATGTACATTCTGTATACGAAAAACAACCATCCTTATACTCCATACAGACCAGTTTGTAAAGGAGTATATTCTTCATTTACTTTATCCTTAGGTACACAAACAAACATGACGATAATCTTCCTCTACAGTCTGTGCCACCTTGGCTTCGTTACCAGATTCTTGTGGAGATAGCACTAAACGTCGCCAGATTTTTAACACAAGGATTATTTCAATAGATATGTTCGTATTCCGCATGAATATTAAGTCATTTTAGAATGTAAAACAATTTTACTAATATCTGTATATCACAAGAAAAGTAAATGTATTTATAGGTTGTTTATAGTCTAAAATTTGGTGAGTCACAGAAACGATAAACAAGTGCATTACTCTAAATGCAAAGTGCGCCAAATAAATTACCAACGCTTCTAGTTCCAAAAAAAGATGATTACTTGCGAATCCCTGTAAGGTAATGATATAGGGCTGTACTCATAAATAAGAAAACTTACAGTACTGCATAAGACCTAATACTTTGAAGCCTGACTTAACATCGTCTATTGTACCGGTACTAAAGTGTATGACCGTTTACATATTACATATTTATCTGACAGTATCTGCCATTCCCTAGAACCTAGAACAAAAGCTATTTTATGCTAACAAAACTAGTATAAAGCATCGGCATATTAGAAACCCCTCAATCAGCTCTTAGTATGGCTAATATCGAGGTGGTAGTGCCGTATAAACA
The DNA here is from genome assembly GCA_023509865.1 of Trypoxylus dichotomus. Classification (NCBI taxonomy): domain Eukaryota; kingdom Metazoa; phylum Arthropoda; class Insecta; order Coleoptera; family Scarabaeidae; genus Trypoxylus; species Trypoxylus dichotomus. The sequence continues at coordinate 53,145,766 of CM042076.1, read as the reverse complement.
TGCCTGAAAAATATGTGTGTATCTGGTGTAAATATGTTGGGGGGTATCAGTATCAAAAGAATATGAGCCGCACAACATGGAAAGTAGCGCAAAACTGATTTCACAAATTTGTAGATTGTAATTTGGGCTGGGGGTCTGTTCAGAATGTTGTCTCCTTTTGGGATAAAGTATAGTTACAATACACATTTCTATTATATTGACTTCGTGGAAGTTACCGGGAAGACGAGTGGTACTTAAGTAGCGACTATGAATTTGGTTTTATTGTTTCAGTACTTTACTGTATATAAGGTTGGTAGTGGAAATGGGTACTACAAGGTCGCTGATGTCAATTGTAGGTATTTAAATTGATTTAAACAAGGGATTTGTTTTAAAGTGATATACCTTCGAAGCTAACAATATTGAGAAAATATGAAACCGGCAATTGTAGCTGATGAAATGTTTCCCGAGGGTGCAGGACCCTATATGGATTTAGAAGAGGTAAGTCTAATAAGAAAAACATAACCTTCATAAAGAATTAGTTTTTCAAACATTTATTTTTGGAAATGATACAGATCTTAAACTTCTAGGACTTTTTTTTGTAAAGCATGTTTGCTATATCTAGCAAGTTTTAAGCAATGGAATAGAAACTTTATGGATATACAGTAGATATTCAATAGTATGAACAAAATAATATGTCGACTATTTCTACTAATAATTTGTTCACAATAAAGGGAGTGACTGACTATGCTTAAAATAATAGATATTGTTGTATCAATAATTGTTTACTCACTTATAATTACACATTTTTTAATTTGAAACAGATAAAAACATTCTAAAAACACTGTAATTTTTGTTAATTCTTTTGTATTTTTCAACTCTTTGTGTTACAGCTGCTTCTCTTAACTTTTAATATTTGAATATATTTCAAATTAAGTCCACCTTCTGCTCATTGAATTGATGTTATTGCACTGTCTGGAGTAATATTATTCTTCTTCTGTTTCCTCACCTTTAATTTCATCTTCTTGTTTCTTCATCAAGATTGTCTAATTGTGCCCATTTCCTTCCATGCAACTACATCTCTCTCATTTAATTCAACCTAGAAATAGATGTGCATACCTAGAATAATGAAAGTCATGTAAATACATAAACATTAAATACATATATGTGGCAACAATGTGTAAATATCACGTGTTTCAGGTAGAGCTTCTGTCTGACCACATTTACTGCAATACGCTAAGTGGCAAGTCATCCTTGTCTTTTTGCTTACTGAAATCTAGAATTGTTGCCCAGCATTAGCAATCACTGTTGGATCTAAACGGTTCCATGCACGCATTAAATTTATAACTTGTCAAATTTTTTGTTTCTGAATTGGATCCATCTGCAATTATATTGTGTGGAGAAAGCTACTTCTGTAATACAACTTCGTAAGTCTGATCCATTGGCTGGATAAGCGTTGCTATATTAATTTTTCCCATCTTTACTCTGTAATTCTTCTATTGGGGGATGTAATGGAGCATTATCTAAAATAAGAAATGCTGTTATTGGGTGTCAACTTGATTTTTGTTAATATGCAACTTTCCAAAAGAACAAGCAATGAATTGTGAATAATTTTAGGAGATTCATATTAGACGAGTTAAATTTACTTTATAAACTGACCTGAGAAAGAAAAGTTATAGAACTAATTCTTAAAGATTTACTCTGTCATTCAAGCTGATTTGGAGTAGTAATAGTCCACAGGAAGAGAAAAAAAATTGATTTCTTTACCTTACCAATAACCAATGGCTTGACTTTATAGTTATTAGTACATGCCAAAAATGTTAGTCCTTGTTCCTCAGGTATTCTACCTGAAGCAATCTTCTCTTGAGATGAAACAAAGGTTTTCTCTGGCAGAAGCTTCAAATAGAGTTGATTCGTTAGCATTATATAGTTGATTAAGTGTAATACCCAATTTCTCTATTTTATTTTTTAACTGGACTTTAAATGTATCAATTAGTTCTGGCTGGAATGATAATTTTTTACCAACAATTTTTAAATCTTTGCAACCAACCATCACTAGCAGTAAATTCTTCAAAAGGATTCTTTTTCTCCGAATTCAATGTTTTTGCCTCTTCTTGAATCATATTACCACCTAGCATAATGTTTTTATTTCTTTGATTCAACATACATTTTTTCTCCACTTCAAAATGTTTAGATCTCTTTAAAATTCTTCTTTGTCCTGGTCTTACCTAAGTACAAGCCACCGCACGTAATACTAGTTCTGTTTTAGTTTTAATTTTACAAATCGTGGATTTAACAACGCCATGTCGTAAAGCTGTATTGCGTAAACGCGTATCGTATAACCCGGGGAAACTACAGCAGTATTAAAGTATACGATGCGTCGATCGATCCAGGGAATCCCCACCGCACGAATTGCGTGTTCACGTTATATGGCATTCAATGTTATGAAAGTGGTTGTTGATGTTATTCTAAATTTCCATTACTCGATGTTCACATTATCAAGCGTCTACAATATTTTGTATTATTTCATATGCGATTATTTTCATATTAGGAATTCTTAATTTTTAGGCTGGGGGTTCGACAGGATTATTAATGGATTTAGCCGCTAATGAGAAGGCTGTGCATGCGGATTTTTTTAATGGTAACACAATGATGTTTGCTATAATGTGTAACTAACTTGTTTATTTTTAGATTTTGATGATTTGTATGATGATGAGGATTTGCAATAAAAGGAGAAAGAATTAAACAAGAGGCTTAAATTTATTCATTTAGAACATCAGATTACAAGTAATATATTTGTTGAGTTTACCAAATACTGTCTAAGTACCAAATCTTATTTTTGTAATCACAGTTTCAGTTTCGAAAAATGAATTTTGTTGTTTACTTGTACTAGTGTATTTCTCTCGTTACTGGTGGGAATATCTGCAAAACTTATTTTTGAACTTAAAGTAAAATTGCAATCAACTTAAATAACTACAACTTACAAAATAAGATAAAATAACTCCAAATTTGTACAACAATAATTGTGCATAAGTTTAAACAAAGGAAAGTAATCTACCTAAATCATACAAAGTAATTTGTACACTGATGTCTTAAAATATTATGGCTTAAGTTTAATTATTATTAGTAGAAACAAAATCATAAAATATCAAACCGGTTCAAACAATGTTTATAAATGTACAAACTTAAAAGTTGATATAACAAGATTAGAATTTTTTGTAATTCAAAGTAAAATCTTAAATCTATGTAATATGTACATATGTAAACACAGATGGAATATTTTCGGTAGATTTTGTTATAAGTGTTGTAAGCAGAAAAAATGAGTGATTGATATCTATAAATCGATCACAACTGAAACGGTTACTTCTTGTGTAAAGGAAAGGTGGCGTGAACTAATACAAAAAATACGCATTCGAAAAACATGTTGGTCCTTACAAAAACACCGACCACTTCGAAAGTATTTCATTACAAGCACTTATTTATCACGTTATTTATATTTGGGCAATTTTTCTTAAACAATATACAAAATATTCGTTTCTTTTTAAGGGAAAAATCTATGAATACAAATATATGGCAAAGTAAGGAGTTTCAAATTTCTTGCAAGAATATGTAACTTTGTTATGTTGGCCTAATAATTGTAAGGTGGTTCTTTTCTGTGTATAAATAAATTTTAGAAATTATTACGTTTAGTTCATATTTTCCATACATGCGAAATCAATATTTATAAATAGTTATTGATTGCAAATTACAAAATTTAAAAACAAATGATACCAAAAATTTATTGATGTCATTGAATATTTTTTGAAATGCATACGCAAGCTTCCACGGTTAGAGTTAGTAATGAATGTACTTTTTTCGGCATTGGATCGTTATGGTAAACAGTACAAAGTGCAGAAAGAGGTAAAAATAAGATTCCGTCCCTTTTTCCTTTTCTCTTTCCTATCTGTCTTTCCTTTTTCCTTTCTATTTTCACTTTTTGTACTTTGTACTATTTACCACGACACAATCCAATTTCGGAAGTAGTTTATTCTACTACTACTGTTTATTTCTGGTTATTATTTTGAAAGCCTAATGATAGATACAGTTTTACAAATTTAGACATTCACGGGGTATTATTCCTTGACCGTAGATGCACCTTTGTTATCTCGATTGTTCTGTATTTCCCTTAATTTCCAATTCTACATTGTATGTACACAAAATAATATGCAAAAAGTTGAAAATTTAAGGGTCAATTTCCTTTTTGGTTTGTTCTAACAAACAATTATCGGAGACGAAGCTGCACAGTTTATATATTTCGGTGGCTAAATAAACTCTGCATGAAGACTTTTTACTCTTGGTAACGATGATATTCTACGTTTATGTATGCCCATACGACAAAACAATGACGCAGGTAACAGCTGAAATAGACGAAGTGTATAAGCGTTTGCTTGAAGCGCGTAAATGCCCAAAGCGAGTGCACTCCAAGAGTAGAGATGACTGATAGTTTGGAGATCTACTGATTTTAAAAAGAATGGTGAAATTGTGTTTTCTTCGAATAAAACGAAAGCTATAAATTAGAAAGTTGAACTAGCATTTTTGCCTTTCAGGAATATATGGGCGGGATGCAATTCTACTTTATTAAATGGGCAACGCATGCATTCATATGTCGCAAACTGTAGTATAGTTTAGAGAGAGAAGACAATTAGAACTATGATGCGATCAATACAAACGAAAACATGTGAAACGATTTAACTAGTCACGTGGTAGCTAGTATTTAACAATATAAAACAGTTATCAAAAGAAAGCGTTTCTAAGAAAATGTTAAAATAGAGCTTTTAGGCCGATAAAAACTAAAAAAGATTTTAATTATTGTTAATTTCTATGTTTATAGCATCGAATTTGATACGGTAAAAGAAAGAATTATGTTACATCCTCGATCTTTAATGAAATATCTAAGATTATTTCAGTTTTCCAGCGATAGCTGTAAGTCGCACTATGTTTTCACTTCTGAAGCACATACCCAAAAATATTTATCGCGTTAAATTTTTGTCAATTATGCAGTGTGAATTTAAGTATTATTACAAAACAAAAAACACGCAGCTTTTTTTGGTAACGATATACTACATATGGTTGGTATAAGTAATTTTATTGCAGTTATAGTACGCAATTTCGGTTTATTAATTTTATATACATATATCTCTAAAAAATAACATCAAAATAAAATAAAACAAATGTCACATTTTGTCGATATAGAGTAATCAAGTACGAATTTAAAATGGCGCTTCATTCATTAATGGTACCATATGGTGGATGCGCTAGAATGACGTGATTCAGCATGCTTATCGGCATATCTATCATGGTTTACGTACTGCAAGATGTTTACGAATAAGTAATATTAACATAATGTTTGCTGTCATCTTAATACATGATTTAATTCAAAATAATCGGAGTATAACATCTGATTATTAAAAAGGAACTGTTGTGTATATATATATATATACAACAAAATTATATATATATATATTATATATGTTAATGACTGCTTATCATATGTGTGTATATATAGTAATATTTTATTGTAAGCCATTTTCATTTCCTACTATATTTGGTGAAATCGATAACCTTTCATAAAATTAAGAGAGATACAACACACTCTGAGATAGTGTGTTTAATAAAATATTTCAGAACATGTAGACGTTACGTTCACGAGGTGGTTAACATTCTTCGTTGCAACCGGTCTATCAGTAGTACAAACGCCAAAGATTTCGAGCTGTTTCATTGTAGGTTGATGACATGGCGTGTATTAATAGAGGGATATGATGAAATAGTTTTAATTCTTGAACGACAGGGACCGTAAGGGCTGAACAGCTCGGTGCGTAAAAACATTGAAAGAGTTCGACAGTCGTTTACGCATTTTACAGGCGAGATCGTCAAATTTTGCACCTGGACCTTACCTTCATCCGTACTAAATTACGGTGGCTTAATAACTGAATAAACATGACTCTATATGACAGTTTATTCTGATGAGAGGAGGGTTATTTTTCACTTGTCGGGTGCTATGAACAAATAATAATTCCCGATGTTGAGCAGAAAATCATCCATAGACAGTGAAGTTTATTACATACTGGGGAGTAACAATGTGGTCCGACATGGTATACATGGACCTGTGTCCGAAAAAACGGACGCACTATGACAGTCTATAGTCTAATAGATACTTAAGGATGTTGCAAGATCTTTTGATGCTTAAATTGGGAAGACATCGGGTTGTCCGCGATAGGGTTTATTTTCAACGGGATTGCGCCACTTGCCATACAGCAAGAGAATGTTTCGATTTTTCTAAAGAGAATATATTCGAAAGTATCTCATTTCATTGCGCGGGAAGATGGAGCGGTCCCCTCGATCGCAAGATTTTTCACTATGTAATTATTTTTTATGGGCCTACCAGAAAGATAGACTTTACAACGGGAAAACACAGAATTTCGAAGCTTCTAAAGAAGCAGTAACTTGAGAAATTTAAGCAATTACATGCCCTGTACTTGGAAGTATTATGAATATTTTTTCCACCCGTGCCTGGATAGAAGCGATTACTTGAATGACGTTATGTTTCACACCTAAATTACGTTCTTTTTGTTTGCTTTGTTATATATGTTATATATATATATATATATATAATAGAAATTGGAATTTATTCAAAACTACTTGCGTTATACTGTTTTCAAAATGTAATACTTCCTAGCCGGACACTGCATTTCAATGAAAGACAAAGAAAACATTAATTTACTTTAAAAAATATTTCCTACTACGTGTCTCATTAAATTACTGCAGTAGTTTAACGAATGTAAAATTATTGCAAGAAATGACCAAAAAAAAAAGAAAGGCTAAAATAGCATTCCATCCAAGTCTGACGACATTTGATTAGGCGATTTTCGACTTTAGAAAGAGTTTCTAGTGCAACACCAGAGAAATATTTGTTTGTGTTATACACAGCAAGGTTGAAAACGTTAGTATTTAACCATCATTTATTATGTTGCGGGATTTAGGCTATGCTTCGCATATCTTAAAAATGGCCAGGTTCGGGGCGCATTCTATCTTAAGAAAAATCTCGGCGTTTTGATAGATTTTGTAGCTCCGGTAATATAGCAATTGTAAATAGCTTTGTACGTGACAAGCGCCTTAAGTAAGGGGCCCAGTTTACCACTGCATTGTAACGAAGCCCTTTCATTAATTGTTAAGAATTTGATATTGTACATGATACTTATAACGACGTGTGACTTAAAGAGCTAACATAACACTAGCCTATCTTTAAACGTTTCTAAGAAATCATTTGTAAATTACTAATAAGTCATTTAAATTGCAATAGATTTAACCCTTAGATCCTTTTCTTTGTGATAAACTGTTGGCTCAGAAATGAAGAAATGCTTTGTGAAACAGGAAAAAGACTTGAAGTGCAGTATGAACACTTCGGCAATCGGCCGCTGAATGATTACATTTTATTCCTAATATTTCCCTATAGATTATTACCGGATTTGTTAATTCTTAGCCTGCGAAGTAAGGCGTTATTGTACGCAGCATATCAGTTTATACTAGTAAATTATAGGTCTATAGAAAATTTCACTGCAAACGCATCAGCGTATTTGTCACAAGCGCTTGATGATAAATCATCGCGTATTAAGAGCTTTAGATAATATATTTGCATATTATAAGATTGCCTAATTTTTTTGATTGGCCTGGTATATTCATTACTAGAGACCGGATTATATGCAAAATGTAAAAATTTAATTTAATTTATTTATTATATGTTACGTCTATTTGTAGATGTCTTACACTGATTAAAGTTAATTAACGCTAATTAATCAGTGAAATACATCTACATATAGACGTAAAATATAAGAAATAAATTAAATTTTTGCACTTTGCATATAATCCGGTCTCTATTCATCACCATTAGAACTAGGTATTAGTTTCTAGATAGTAAAACTGGTATATGTAATTACATTACAATAACATATTACAAACGATCAATACAATTAACTAAAGAAAAAAGAGCTGACCAGTATAATTTCGTACAAGTTACATAATATAGAACAACATTACACTTTTGTTTCTAAAGGTGTGGTAAGCCAACATTAAAATTTTTGGGGTATGGTGGCGCTATCTTGCGGTTGAAATTAGTAAATTTAGTATATTTGTTTTGATTTTTTCAATGAACTGTTTATCCCCTCCAAAGCAATTTTAGAACTACTAATTTTTTTTAAAAAATATCACTAATTCGACGTTTCCAGAATTAATTAGTCTGTATCATAAAGGACAAGGAAAGTTTACTTCTTCTTAAATTAATACCTAGTTTATCCTTAATAGCGTTTATTGTAGTACGCTATACAAAACATCAAATTCTTCAAAATAACTTTTAATTACTTATTTGTCTATGTAAACCAACCTTACAAGATCTTTTAGTGAAGTTACATATTCTGCATATTTAAACTATTAGAATCTTTTTCCTCGGTTAAACTTCCCAAATAAAAATTATAAATAGAAATATAGGTTTAATGTGTAAAATTATAATAAAAAATACTAAACTGTATATTGAAAAAGAAAGAATACTAAAAAGATCTTAAACTTCATTCTTCTAATTATGGCAGAATATAAGCTCGTCAAATGAAATAATATTCCTAAAAATCGTATTGTATAATTATATATTTTCTTATGATCACATTTACCCTATGTACATTACACCCTTTAGTTTCTTTTAATTTTCTTATCAAAATTAGGACATATGGATGTGATAAAATTGGACTGATATTTTGTATATTACTTAAATATTAAGTATATAAACCAGTGTCACTAGTTGATTTCATCGCTAGACATATCAGAATCCCCATCATCGTCTGAATAATGGGTACTTGGAGAAAGGGGATCACAGCTGGATGACTGACGGGAATTATCTTCGTCTAACTGCGCTTCTACCAAATCTTCAGCGCTTAAACTGGCATTACTTGGTCCCGGACCTGATGAGATCAGATGGTCTTCTATATTATTTAATGAGCCATTATTTGCTGCTAATTCTAGAAAGCAAAATACAAATATACATGAGTCTGGGATTTACATTAATGCCATTTGTAAATAAAATACTTATAAACAGCTCATATGTTATCATTTTATCATGTAATGTTAAACGACATTCAACGGCCTATCGTAAATGGCATCTTTAGCAACGAGAGTATTGACGGAGTATCAGAAAACTTAATAAAATTTATAAATTTTACTGATACGTGTTCAACAAAGATTGATAGGTGTTTGAATCACCCGCCCCTTTTTTGTGTCGGCAAGTTGGCACGTCGATAAGGCATAGCAATAATAATCAGTAGCGTCTATCCTATTGTTTTGATTTTCTTTATTTTCGTTTTGATCTACTTGTTTATTATTTTACCTATTTATTACTAGAAAGGCTTTTCTTATTGATACTTTTTTACTAGTATATATAGGATACTAAACGTTATCCATTATTAGATTAATTCTAATTTCTATCAAATTCAAAATTTGAGAAAAACGTTTTAAAGGTTATGTTGGTTTGTTTTCCATCCTTTGACGAACATCATTTATAACTTATTCCGAATAAACAGTTAATAAACGGGTACGTGATTTATGGCCCACAGAACCAGTCTCATGAAATACACCAAAACAATTGGAAAGGCAATTATAAACATTTTTGGGAATTGCAACTAACTCTGGGAAGTGCTCTCTAAAATCATCAAACATGCAAGCTGACTGTACACCAAAATTCCATCAATTCGCACTCTAGTTCGAATAGCCATCAATTATATACATTTCGTGCACCGTATTATTCAAATGTGGTTTGCATTTGAATTTATTCAAACACGATGTTCAAACCTGCTTTCGGCGGTTCTAACACATTAATTGATGATAGTTAATGTCGCTGTCAAAATAATTTTAGAAACCGTCATGTTATAATACCTGTCTTACATTGAGACATATATTTTCTATTTCAACGCCAGCTTCGTCTTAGAAACATTGTAATGTCAGTAGATTCCACAAGAAGTTACTAATATATAGTAAGGCAAAATTCAGTTTCTACGGAAATGGAAGTTTATTCTGTGTTCATTGCGAACTAGATGATACCCAGGCTTCAAAGTATTAAGTCTTATACACTATATCCCTTTTCCATTACCTCTTATAGATTAGTCTCATTTCATATATTTTTTTGGAAGTAGAAGGCACCCTTTTCCACATTTGCTTTGTTTATCGTTTCTGTCACCTGCCAAATTTTTTGGCTATGAATAACCTATAAATATATTTCTTTTTCTGGTAATAAACAGAATCAAATTACATTTCAAACTTGTGTTTCAACAAAGATAAAAAAAAACTTAAAACTGATGTCCTCTCTATTCGTTTCTTGTACACTGCACTCAAACGTAACTTGCAGTCTTATTTGAAATAACCCCTGTATAGAAAAGTGCTATCTCCACAAAAGCAATATCTTGAATGACAGTCTATAGTTTTTTTCGCATAGTACGAGCTAATTCCTATAGCTTGCCTCACACTTTTTAGTTTCACGAACTACTCACCACTTTAGTCTTTCAAATTTTGCACAAAATTTAGTATAAGCAGTTCGTTCATGAGTTACCCGTACGAATTAGTAGAATTTATTGAGATAATTCACAGAATATTATAAGTTTGTATCCATTTATGGTGCAATCGAAACCGATCGGTATGTGAAAATATTATTGGTGAATTAACTCCATCGTAGTATAGTAATTCACCAAATCTTCAGATTTCACCAAGTAATATTTTTCTAGATATCGATAGTGGCAGGTCCCAAAGGGACAATCTGCATAGCTATGATTCAAATAATACTTTACTTTCAAACTTTGATACTTACGCACAATGTAGTCTTCAAGACATTTTGGAACTAATGATTTCAGTTTCTCCAGGTCTTCTGGTGTACAGTCACCTGTGTCTAAACCTAAAACAAGAAAGAAGTGGAATCGCGATACAACAAAAAGATTCATATACGTTCAACCTTTAAGCATCCCTATTTGTTGCAAGACCACTACATCATCGTGTATTTCGAATTTATCATTAAAGTGAAAGAGATATTCCATTCTGAAAACAATATTATAGTCGGTCAACATGCATACTTAATGCAATAATTTCTTACTTATCATTTGAAATACTACAGTCAATAACAGTCTTCTTATTCGTATTAACAACGATGAAAGGCAACTGAATAAAGGAATTTGGCGCAGGAGGACCGTGTAATTCTTCAATTGTCTTATTACGCTGCGCTAAATTTTTAAACGATATCTGATTCAATATCAGCTTTTGTAACTGTTTCCTTTTTTCCTTAATTCGAAGGATCTTCTTTTGTTTCTCCTTTTCAAGTTGTATACATTCTTGAACGGAATTTGAGGGAAGACCGATCCATCGAATTTCTTTCTTTTCTTTCGATATAATATTCATTGCCATCAAAACGTTCAGGGCATCGTACACTCGCCTCCTAATATTTTTCTGGTCGTACTGCACAAAAGCATATGTATAAGAAAACTTGTTTTAGTACGTATACAACAAAAATATTTAATATTTGCAAGTTTTCTTAATTCACGCCTTTTTACAAACATAAGTTTTAAATAGTGCTGAAGACTAAATGAAAGTTAGAACATACAATTTCATAATAAACACAACTGAGATTAGTTGCATTGCCTCCCAAGATTCTCTGACTTCAATTTATTCTATATATGGAAATTATAAGTCATGAATTTACTCGTATTCGAGAATTCAAAGAGTCGTGTAGTGACAATTAAGTCATAAGAAGGAGACCTCAACACATATTTGCAAAAAAATATAACCTCTCTGCGGGTTGTATGTTGGCGGGCATGCGTCGTCTTTTTTTACATATCAAAGGTTTTAGACATTTACTTAACAAAAATCGTCAAAAATATGGTTCTGAAGAGTCCCACATACTGAATTTGCTTTCCCGAGATTTAGAAATTAAACAAGTAAAAGATCAAATAGTTCAAGTCGCAAATTATTTTCGCAATATCCATTTACCCAATGTCTGGGACAAAAAGAAATTATAATAAGTAGTATTATAATTTCTTTCAAGATGTTCAGCATACTTTCTGATTGCTTTGAAATATGTCAGTAAATTGGTCGTGTAAGTGGTATAATGGTAGAGATTTCAAAAGAATGTTCCAGAAATGAATCAAGTATTGGATATTTTTGCGCTGATAGTTCTTGTGCAGATGTCGAAGGAATTTTCTCATCATCTGGACTTGTCCATTCAGACGCATCGAAATTAAGTACCTCTTTGTAGATTGTAATAGTACCTCATAAAATTCAAACAGATATTTTTACGCATCCGTTAAAATAGTTAATCTTCTGGGGATTTTTTTTATTGTGATAACTAACAATTTACATATAAAATACTTTCGCAATTCTAGAGAAGTTTATTTTTCATTAAAATTCGTGGCATGCATTTTAGTTTTTTCTTTTGATGAAATTGCTTCCTATCTAACATTTTACTGTCAACTCTCAATGTTGCTTAGGCATTCTATGTTAAATAATACACAAATGGCATATTTGAGATTGGAAGGAGCTACTTTACTATCTCAAATTTTTGGTTCTGCGTTCAGCTTAAAAAAAATCACATCAGAGGAAAGAGTATGTTCAGAGATAAAAAAATACCTGCTATATTGATCTATTCCCTACTATTCGTATCAAAGGCAAAACATATCTAAATGCAAACTAAACACTACTATAGGAGAAATACGACAGAATTATCTCAAATTTTTCGTACAGTTTTCTCCAAGCAACCTACCTGTTCAGCTAAAGTATTTATGTCTGAATTCGTAAATTCCGCTACCAATTCATCTGCTACTTCGTTGTAAGAGGTTGTTCCTTTTTTACGAACCTTCTCGCATACTTTCATAGAAAAATGCCTTAAACCTTTCCCAACTTTTTCTGTTTTCCGCCTTTTTGACATACTACAAAAATAGTATAATCACAACATGTGATGTATTAATTTATCAAAAAGCATAATTAACAAGAATGTCATTTACCTATCTGGTAGGACAGGCATCTCATAGTTATCTATCCTTTTCCGGCTGATGCCATGATCGAGTATTGATGAAACATGCTTTTGTGTTTGAACAACCTGAGGTTTTACTGGTGTAGTGGACATAGTTTGTAATTGAATATTAGACTGCGTAGGCGACGAAGTAGCTAACTTCCAGTTTTGCTAAAAGCAAAATTAAACACTGGAAATTAAAATTTATACGTGAAAAGTATGAGCAAAACTTACCACTTCTTGAGGTTGCACCCTGATCGTTCTTATTATTTGCCCTTCAGCAGAATTTCTTTGAAAATTTTGTTGTACGGGTCCCACTACCGATTCTAAAAAAGACGATATAATTACGGTTAATTAATTGCATCACCCGATATTAAACTCACTTATTACTTTTGATGCATTTAATTTCATTATTTGAGGGGACATAGCACTAAAAACCTGCAAAAAATAAAATATAGAGTGAGAAATGTAAAAAAAACTTCTATGATGAATAAAAAACAACATCATTTTGAATATTCACTCTGGCCAATATTCTAGAAATAGAGTAAAATTTGTGTAATTCGGTCGGAAATTTCCTAAAACACTATAGTCAAGAAGTAGCAACACTCAAAATGAAGAAGAAAGATTCGATTATTTTTCTTCTACCATCTACGTGCACTAATTATATATTTCGAACTTTTCCCAATATAGATCGTTAAAATTTTTCAAAGAAATTTTTGAATATGAATTAATTAACTTGAACGTTTTTAGAAACCAGACAAATGGCTGTGGATAAAAAAACGTTTTATTCAATGATAACGAAACTTACACTACTTCTCAACGTAATCTATCTCCACTAATATGTAGATACTTATTCCATCGCATGGGGTATTTTCTAATTTCTGTAGTAAAAAATATTTGACCTTGCTAACAGAGCTACTAGCGTACAGCTTTCTTGACGGCGTCCTTGTCTTCGAATTTGGTGCCACGTTAAAACTTTTGGTGTGGGACGAATAGATGAAAATCGGACGGCGAAAGGTTAGGACTATAATTGATGTGGAAATACCTTGTAACCCACATTTTTGTTAATCTTGCCCCTTTTTTAGGACGGTATGGGAGCGACTGTTATCGTGCAGAAGAATCGCACTTTTGACACCTTATCGCAAATTTCACTTCATATTGAAGCACGTTAGATTCAGTGATGGGTGAATCGAATAAAAATATCATTCGGTAAAAACAAAGAAATATACGGTCGCTAACCGAATGCAGAAATCGTTTTCTAAATAGAGTATTTTTACCGAATGATCATTCATTCACTCGTTAGAAGGCACATTTCGAAAAGAAAGGAACTCAAAACATTTGATAGAGCTTTAGTGAGTAGCGGAGATACAGTCACTCACAGTGAAATGATGCAGTGGTATATAATTTGGTGATAAGCTGAAAATGATAGGTAAAATAATTATTTGGGAAATGTAAATTAAATATATTATATCTACTATTCTTGAAATAGATTACAAAAATAAAACTAATTGGAACAGGTATTACGAATTCTAGTCAAATAACATTACAGCGGGTTACTTATTCAACAACACAATGAATAATAATGAATTAATTATTTTTGAGAGTTAAAAAAGAAACAATTAATATTTAGTTCGGGTTTCTTTAGACTTTATAATTAATTGTAATCTCTTTGGAACAGATTCTACTAACTTACCCGTATAATCTGGCGAAATACCGTTCCATTCTTGTAACAAAGCATTATTTAGGTCATTGCTATTGGATATTCGATGACTATGTGTACTTCTATTTCAAGAATAAGCCACAAAATTTTTGATAACGTTTATGCTAGGTGGAGCTGGAATTGTCACCGCACTGCGGCAGTTCGGCATCCTCTGTGTTAAGTTTCCTGGAAGTAGACACTAAATTCTGTTTAAGGATGTTTAAGTACATAAACCTATCCATAGTATCTTCAATAAAATGATGGTTTTCAATATCAGCAGCAGAAACATAGCCCTAGACCATTACATACCCACTCCCATTTTTAACAGTTGATTTTAAATGTTGGGGTTTTAATTCTTTAGTCTTCTTCCTCCACACATTACCCTCCTCACTTCGAAAAGATTAAATTTACTCCCATATGAGAATAAAACAGTTTTCCAGAAGTCGAAATCTTTATTTTAATCCTGTAATGCAACTTGAAAGCGACTTCTTTTATCCTTCTGGCTTATAAACGGTTTTCTCCTGGCTATTCGTCCGTGCAAATTGACACACCTCAGAGTTCTTCGAACAGTTTCTCCATTTAGGGTATTTCCCAGAACACGTTTCACCTCCAGGGTTAACTTAGGAACATTAAACAGTGCATTATTTCTAGATTGTCTAATCTCCCCATGTACGTTAAATATTTGTTTTGGACTTGTTTTACATTTGTTCTTCACTCTGTTTTTGCAATTATATCGTTCAATAACATGCTGCATCGTGGATGTACTTCAATTTAATATTTTTACAATTCCTCGTAGACTTATATTTTTCTTATGGCCAAGCATTATTAATTCTCGCTCTTCCAACGTTGTCTGTCGACCTATGTTGAACTACTCTAAATTATAAACGGCTTGTGGTAAAATCGCACTTCACAGTTGTAACAGAGAGTTAAAGTACATGTGCATCTAGGGACATTCCCTATTCCAATAAAAATTGTGTATTGGGCTACATCATTTTCATTGTGATGTTGAATATGTAATCGCTGTAATGTTTATCTGGTTAGAATTCGTGACACCTGTTCGAATTAGTTTTGTTTTATTTTTGCAATATATTTCAAGAATAGTAGATATAATATATTGAATTTACTTTTTCCAAATAATTATTTTTCCTAATATTTTCAGCTTCTTACCAAATTATATACCACTGCATCATTTTTACTATAAGTCACTGTACGTAATCGTATTATGTGCTATGTATGTACAACGCTGGGCTTGTTTACATACGGAAGCGATAAGTTTTTGCTGACTTATTCCCTGTTTATTAAGCGGTCACAGTTAAGAAATTATAACGCATTTAGAATGTAAGTTCACTATTATACATAATATACATTCGGTTAGGTCGATGACAAGAAGATTTTGATTTATTTTTATTTCAAATTGTGCTTTTTAACGAATAGTTATTTTTATTTGAATGATATGATCATTCGGTAAAAATACTCTGTTTAGGAAGATTTTTGCATTCTGTTAGCGAATGAATATTCGTTTTCCCTTCGAATATTTTCACTCGATACGCGCACCACTAGCTAGAACAGTACTCACTGTCAACAGTACGTTATTCTAAATTATCACAAAAAATTGGGCATTGAGAGTTTCAGGAGGCAGTCTACAGCACTGTACCACCAGATGCATGAGTGTCGAATTGTTCTTCGCGAGCGAATTTGGGTATTTCCATTCAAGACCTTGCTTGAATCTACGTATCACCGCAGGTTAGAACAAAGTGTTGAAAATCGTTGTTTAAATTCAGAATAAATGCGAGCACAGTTGTGGTAGAACTTCTAATCGTAGTTGCCCCCCTTCTGCGCGTGCCTCCTACTCCACAGAAAAGAAACATATGAGAAAACATTAACAAAATTTTTTTTTTTTCAAAATGAAAAACACCAAATAAACTGTAATTATAATTGAACAAATTACAAAGCAGTAGGGACAATGCAAAATTAAAACGTCAATTATAAGTAAGGAGATCTAAAAACGTATAAAGCTTTAAGAAAAATCTATTATTCCTTTAGCTTCTACAAAGGAGGTTATAAGGATTTTCTTGTCCATAGAAGCAGCTTCTTGTTTCGATAGAAAGATCGAAATTATTTAATTTGTGATCTGACATAGTGGGTTTCATTTGAGTTTTAATAATTTTTAATCTCGAAAATGACCACTCTGGAGATACTACTGTAACGGGCAGAAATTAAATAACGTAATTGCAGTCAGCACATCAGGAAAATTAGATTCAAAGGTATAATTATGATGAAGCGAACACGTTATGAATGGACCCAACGTCATCAAGCTTACAGAATTGAAGATTACCGAAAGGTAAGACAAAATAACTTAAATGAGTATGTAAATCAAGCAAATTTTTTTCGTTAAAGATCATATTCAGCGATGAGTCAAAACTAGAAGCTATGATTGAAAGAGCTCAATTTGTTAGACGACGACTATCGGAACGATTTGGTGATGCTAGTGTACTAAAAACGGTGAAGAACCCTCCGCCAATTATGGCATGGTCCTGTAT
Organism: Trypoxylus dichotomus; assembly: GCA_023509865.1. Lineage (NCBI taxonomy): Eukaryota > Metazoa > Arthropoda > Insecta > Coleoptera > Scarabaeidae > Trypoxylus > Trypoxylus dichotomus. The sequence goes on along the minus strand of CM042076.1, from coordinate 53,128,488 downwards.
ATCAGTCGAAGGTCCTGGATCATTGTATATTTGCCAAGGCACCATGAATCGACCAATATAAGCGCGTATTGGACGATGTCTTAATGCCACATCGCCAAATCCATCTATAGTTGTTTACAAACGCATGCTCTGCCAGTGTTACCTCGGCCAGGAAATTCTCCCGACCTTGATGCAAGTGAGAACGTGTGGAGTGTTCTAAAATCACGCGTGTATTCGAAAAGAAACACCACAAAAGAGCAATTAGTAAGAAATATTGAGGTTGTGTTGGAAAATGACGCTACAAGACATTAACGCTTGCATAGACAGTATGGCAAAAAGAATAAGAGCAATTATAAAAGCCAAAAGAGGCATTAGAAAATAGTTATATAGTTGTGTATAAACAGTTCTGAATAAACTTATGCTTGTACAATACGGTTTTCATTATATATTTTGATAAAATCGCTATTTTAGCAAGTAGCCCTAGTAAATTGAACAGGGACTGTAAACGTTAAAATATCTTTAGGGTATGTGTCTCGTAATGCTTCAGCATTTGCAATAAATCCGCCTTCACCTAAAGCTGTGTATTTGAATTTAAAATTGAAATGAATTTATTTCACGATGGAAATTTTGAAACCTTTTCTTTTCATTTGATTAATTATTGCATCCAATGTAATTAGTGTAGACCAGGAGTTCCCTAAGTGCACCGCAGTCCATTATTGCTAGCGCAATTTTTGCCCAAAATTGGGTAACAGCTAGCCTACTTTCTGGCACTTCAATTTAACAAAACACTCCTCCGAATTAAAAAATTAGAGTTTAGTGATGTAACGTTTGCATAGGTAAAACGAGAATGAAGAAATGAATGATAGAGTGCCACGGATTGTAAGATCGGAATTAGCTGCCAAAGGTAGTTATTTAGACAATAAAAGTTATTTCTTTAATTGTAATATGATTCTATATTTTTTGATTTTTGTGTTGTGTCAAGCGAATAAATATGCTATATTTTAGCTTTATTATCGCCGAGTTAGATTGGATTTCTTTTTTAAAAATAAGCGTGTCCAAATTTCTGTGAGCGGCAGTGTATTTCCACATAATAATTTTCCCAGTTTTGTATTTCACTATAAATTGAATATTTTACATTTTAGGTTCTGCGCCTGTTTTCTTGTTGAGAATAAGAAAATTCGTAATAGTGTCACAATTTGGTGGTTGTAGAGCATGTCGATAAAAGCAATTGTTTATAAAATTTGTAATAGCTGTAATAAATTTATAACAGTAAAAGATAAAAGCATGACTAAATTACTTTAAAACTCATTTGAATGCTAGATGTAACTATTCATTTTTGCATTGAAATATTTACACTGTCAAGGGGTTAAACAGAGTTATATGTATTCCTTTCCCTAGTTTCTATCCAGTGAACAGAACCACTTTCTATCGTGTACAATGTACACACATATTCCTTTTTCAGAAATGGGGACGCCGTTAATAAATCCAAGTGCGTTACCATCTGTGTTGTCATAACGACAAAGCCCGCGAACAACGGGGTATTACAAGCACGCATACACAAACACCTGTTACATACACATACCATGTTTCTTTATTTTAAACATATGGGCCCGTTCATTGGTCTCTTCTTATTGTTACTGTTCATTTTCATTTTCGAATGGATAGGTTTAAGTGTCATTATCAATATCCCGTTTATACATAGCGCAATTACGTAATCGTATGGAAAGTTATCCAGGCAGTCTTGTTAATGTTTGAAATTGATACACGCTTACAACGATTTGGTTTTACGTAAGTGTTGCAGATTTAAAAACAAATACGCTTTTAACTTCGTTATTATCTAAATATTTTCTTTTAAACCTTTAATAAGGAAATGTAAAAAATATATTTGTTCTAATTTATATATAAATAATGGTCAGACATTGCAATGTTCAGTTATATACTGGGTGAATTTCTTTTTCGAGCTTTAGTGCAGGTATCTTCAAGAGCATAAGATATAGAAAAAAAGGTTAAAAAGGCATTTATTGTAATATACAAACCGTAGAATTACATTTCTGTAATGTAAATATGAACTATACTTCAATTTAATATAAATTTAAAAACATAACGTTATTCTATTTTTACTGAGCCTATATTTTCTGTTAAATATTCTATTCTAATCTTTTCTTCATACATCTAATTCAAAATATGGCTACACTTTGCAGATTATTATGCTTTCCACTAAATTCATTTTTATAACTGCATGTATGGCGAAGATAATAGTAATTTCCTATATTCATGAGCAGCATATGGGCAGTAACGGTCGTGGTCTGAATGTACATATGTGCGAATGTCGAATGCTGGATCGTTTGAAATGAAAACTTTGAAAAAGAAAGCTTCACATAAATAAAAAAAACTCACAAAAAGTATTTTCGATTTGAGTATGCTGGAGCAAATATAATGCAAAGTATCCAACTTTTTTGTATATTCGAACATGAAAGGGTGGTACTATGTGAACAATCATGTATCACAGCAATCTAGACAAGTGAAGAACGAAAAATATTTGCTCCTTCAGACAAAAAAAAATAAAGCCAATATCTTCTATTTAACTACGTTCGAATCAATTATGATGAATGGGAGAGTGTTATGTCACTCCAGTCAGTAAAACTTGACCATGCTTGTTACTCAAAATTATGTTCTTGAAGAAAATATTTCACTAAAATTATTTGCAATGAGCTGTACAGAAGTCTTAACGCAAATAAGACACATCGTAAACGAATTTGAGAGTTTTCTTATTGCAGATATTTGCTTGGACACTGCATCGGAGGTTTCATTACTATCTTTGACCGTTGCACAACAGAGGATTTTGTAAGAAAAAGTACTGTTTTACGAGCGGAATGAATGGGCAATTTCAAATGTAAGCGGGTACTGTGATTGTAAGAGTTGGTAGAACAAACGAGCGTGCTTTACTGGTTTTAAAAAAATTGATTCCGCAGCACATAAGGTACATTTGGTTGTGAAAGAATCTTCAACAACCATTGATATATTTTCGACGTAATTCATTCAATGCAGAATGATTGCAGAGCATTTCAATCACCAAACAATGGCAAAGCAAGAGTTAAAAATATTAAAACTTTGTTATAAAAAATCGTATACTTATCTTTAATTTCTTTCTCTATCTTTTGGAAACAGCTACTTCTTTAGATGACCACTCTTGATCACTTTATCCTGTAGAATGTGCTATAATTCTAACTAAGGGTGTAACAAGCGGTACTATACAGCAAACAAGTCAGGGCTAACATTGAAGCCTAACATCTCTTAAAATCTTAAAAAACTCGACCTGAAAGTTATTAATTGACGTTGCCAGAAGAGTAAATTAAGTCCAAGAACTATTTCAAGTTTCAAAATTGTCTAATTTCGCAATGGAGAGTCAATAAATACTGAGTAAATTTTGAAAAAAAAGAAAAAACTAGCTTTTATCAAATCGCAAGATATATTTTAACGAATATAGCAAACTGTAATTAAATTAAACAATCAAAAGTAAAAATTATAGCTGTATTAGTATTAACTCGTCGTAAATTTAGATATGAAAAACTTGTGATGTGCCAAAACACGCGATTTGTTGTCGCAAGTTCTGAAATTAGTAAGAAACGAGTCCTCTGTTGATGTAAATGCGGAAAAATAAACAAAACGTCATTAGGAATCTAACCACACATTGGTGGTATTGTAAAATATATACGTTTTTTCGCAGTGAAGGTAGAGTTTGTAACGGTACTTTTTGTTTATGCATTTCTGAAGGTAAAATTACTCGCATATTTCTATTATACTGTCAAAAAATAGCATGTACTACAAATGCATATTCTATAATGGAGAAATACGGAATAGGTCTACGATTGGCAAAATTCGTTCTTCAAACATGTAACTAAAATTACACATAGTATTAGTCGGTGGATAACTTAATGGTATTTTTATAAGATAATTATTTATTATAAATTACTTATTTTAAATGCAACATATCCTGTGAATTGCATCGCCCTTGTATTTTACATTGCATCCTGAAAGTTTAGTTAGGAATACATTATATCTTAGTTTAATAGTTTAGGAATTTACAACTAACAAAATTTCTTTCCAAGTTTACGAAATTCCTTATATTTTATGATAATTATGATCAAAGACTGAATTTTGTGACAGATAGTATAGGATATTCCGCAGTCTATTAGTCTAGCGAAACGGCTCTCTGTTATATAGGTGTTCTAAATATATTGTCAAAGTGAACAAAATCCAATGGAGAATTACCCGGTCATTTCAAAAAGAGCGTCCTGTATATTTTTACATACATATACTTACCTTAATACATGAAACATATTGTATTCTGCCTATACGTAACAGTTTAGAAAGTATTTCAGATTTTCGAAAGAAACATAAAATACACATAATTGCACTTTGCTTTAGCCAGAAAGTACAGTAATCAGGAAAATCTATGGATTTCGGACAGCTGGTCTCTTATATAATTAGACAAAGAGCGTGCGTTCATTGGTGAAACTTATTTTAAAAATGGTGGCGGTGTGATTTAAACACGAGACAGTGTTTCAATGCGCAATGCGATTATTCTTGGGCAGCTGTCTTTTGCGATTTCAACACCAAAGCAAAAATTAATCCGTATTTATTTATTAGCAAAATTACCGTTATTGGGTAGCAGAAAACCCTTACGAATGTAATGTAACTCCCATGTGTAATCGACAACTGGCAGTTTTGGCGATGGTATCTGCATTTGGAGCGTGGCCACCCTACATTTTCTAAGCGAATGCAGCGATTGTTATAGTAGTATATCAATGGTGGGGCAAGGTTTTGAGCAAGAACTGAGCCACCATGCACGTTTATCAGATGCATTTTCTTATGTCACCGTGAACTTTTACTTTGGGGGTACCACAAAGAAAAAGTGTACGCCAACCGTCCTCAAACCATCAATATAAATATTAATATTAGTCTTAACATTAATATGAGTTTAATTGTTAACAACTTGCCTTCATTAATAACATAGCGTCTGTGAGATATGATGTATCTATTGACATTGTAGCATCTACAAATTAAAAGCGATTTGAACTCACAAGTGGTGTAATGGTAGCACAATACGCCGGTAACGTAGAGATCTTGGGTTCGAATCCCTGCGAGACCGATATTTTCTCAGTAATTTAATTACGTTGGTTAATCGCAAGGAAATTGTAATTTTATCAAAATATTTACATATTTACAGGTGTTGTAGAATTACTTAGAAAATATGGTATTATTATCTTGAGTGTGATTTTCGACACACTTTTTGCAGTTCATGGATTTTCACGTATATAAAATAACAGCAAATTTTAATTTTTAAAAATACGACAGCGAGCATTTCCTAGCAAAACATAAGAGTGAATTATTCGGCAACGTTACAACTTAACAGATAGTCGACAGTTAAAGAAGTAAATAGGAAAAGAGAGTACATTGATACGAACAAGCGCCATTAACCTGCAAAATTAATAATAAAAGTAAAAAAATCAAGGTTTGGTTGTTTAATGAACAAACCTTGTAGTTCAATTCTATGCTTTGGCCGCATATGATGATGACACGCATCCATAATCCTTTTTGAAAACGCACTGTTAGTTTCCTCTGTGTGTTTTACGTTTTACTTCGCAATTCTTTTGCAGTCAGTTCTTTAAAAGTCTCACTTTATATTCACGCGATTTTGATGCTTTATTAGGCAGTTGCAAAAAGAAAGCACCTGACAAGTATGAATTTATATATTGTTTAATTTTCAGAAATGCGCATTTTCGTTAGACAAAACTGAGATTATATTTAAGTACACACGTTATATAATGTGTACAATCAATAATTCATTCATTAATTATAGTTTGAAGTATGACTTGGATTAATTCTGAATAAGTCTGTCAGCAGTTTCATCGATTTTTGGCAATCTGACTGAATTGATCCTAGCGCTTATTGCAAATGTCACTTATGAAATAAGAAATCACGTTCATTTTTCAGTGAAAAATCAAAGTAAACACGATGGACTTTTCATTTGAACTGCAATACTATTTTCCATATAGTTTTGATAGTCGTTAACAAACTTTCGACTTCAGTATAGCATTTGCTAGCTATGTCTAGTTGTTCAGATGTTAATTTCTTCAGAATCATGTGCAATTTTCATCTAATACGCAAAGTGAAACACGAAATGTTCTTTAAAAATTCAACAATTCGTGAATATTGAAAGTAATACGTTTACCTAAAATAAATGCACAAAAAACTAGCTCTTCAATTACATACTTTCTAACGATGATGTTTCAAACTATAAATTTGTGGTGATGTGGTATAAGCAAGAAACGTCCTGAAGTATGGTGCACTGTTAGATAAATATACATGATTTCATGAATTCTGCTGCTGTTCCTGTGTGTATTGTTTGATTACATCTAATTATCATTTCCGCTTGTAACCACCAAATGCTTTCTAGTTGTATGTTGTAAGTACGGGAATGATTGTCGTTCGGAAGCCATCCCATCGGTTATTATACAGTTGCCTTGGTGCTTGCGTTAACGTTACCAAGCTAGTTTCATATATTCTTTTTAGATGTGCTTCTAAAGTTTCCCAATTAATTTTAGAATCGATATGATTACATTTGTCAGGCCCGAATTGCTTTTAGAGATATATATCGTATAAATCCTCATCTGTGTACATTATGTTACACCCATAAAACCGATAAAACTGTGTTTTATCGGTTAAAATACGTATGTGCTGTACGTTACTATTAAAGAATCAAAATATTAAGCGAAGTATTTCAGAATAAATGAAGTACGTAAGTGGAATATAAATTTCCATCTCGAAATTAAATAACATCAATCAATTTAAATATTTTGTTCAAAACATGTACACTTTTGTATTATTATAATACACATATTTATAAGTTGGGAGATATTGTACCTCTAAAACATAAAGTTTACAGTTTTAAAACTAGCCCTGTTGATTATTACAAAATTACAAGTACATCTGTGGCCAAAAGTATTTGCCACCCCTGGGTTTTATATATATATATAAAAAAAAACAGAAACAAAATAAAAATACAAAATCATTTTTATATGTAATTTATTAATAAGATTTAATAAGTTGTTGCACCATCTTTAGCCTTTATTGCAGCTTCTAGTCTTCTTGGCATACTAGCGACAAGATCGTAGCGAATGTCGGAAGAAATTTTTCCCCAAAAATTGTTTGTTTTCAAAACGCGGTCATCAACACTATCGCGGTTTGTATCAATCCAGCGTGTTGTATCACGTGATTTGTAACAAGGTGCATTGTCCTGTTGAAATAAATAATCTGGAGTATCACCTTCAAATAATTTTAACGTAGAAGCTTCCAGGACTTCTAACTGCTGTTGTATCCGGAAGAACATTTTTCCAAAGGAGAATTCCAAAATCTAGAAATTACGGTCTGGTTTGCTGTAACATCCTCAAAAAGCTTTGTTGTGCTTTTCCAATTTCCAAATGACCTATGGCTTTGTGTCTGACAGATTGTGGTGTATTTGTATTTCGGACGGTGCTCAAAATTGCAAATCTTCACTATTGATCATAACGGTAAAGTTTTAGATACTGAACGAGAAGAGAAAATAACATTTATGTAACCAGCTTCTTGCTTGAAAAGGGTTAACACTAGTTTGTAAAAATGTTTAGGCCGGCCATAAAATACTTGGCAATTCTTTAGCCGATCTCTCCATGTTATTGCTAAATTTAAACAAAAATTTTAATGTACTGTTTGGTTAGTAAAGATATATTACGAGGACTTCATTGGAGAGAAATGTTAAAGAAAATATATCATTTACAAACTAGAAAAAACGCATTTGTCTTTATCTATTGGAAAACGAACTAATTTGAAGTGGAATATTTTCTTTCAGAGAAATAAAATTACCTTTGATTTACTAAACGTTTGTTTTAAAGCTAATACACATTTTCGACTAGAAATTAAGTTTTTAAAACATTTTTTTTTATTCAAATAAACTTTACAATTAGTGTAGTAAATATTACAACGCAATCGCTAATGCAAATTATAAAGCGGATACAATTAAGTAAAAAAGTAAAAACTTCCTGAATTCATTAGTACGTGGAGGAAACAGTTTCTGCGATAACTTTGATTTACCACTAAAGAAGGAATAATTTTTTATTTATATATTTTTATTTACTTTTTGAACTAAAAAAAAATATATCGGTCCTGACTAAATAAGATATAATGTCGCTGATCTGCTTTTTATATATGTATGTGGTGTGTTGTATAGTAACTTACAACCTAGTGATATATACAGCACCATCTGCAAATTTATGTTTAAACATTTATAAGTAAAAAGATAAATAGTATTTAATTTGATCTGCAAAACAAAAGAAACAGACAGAATCTTATGAAATTCTGTCTAGTTCATATCATATTATATCTTTACTAAAAAAAAACTATTAGTCTAGATACATTGATTGTTTATTAGAGAGGTTACGCGGTACTTAGCAGTGAATTATGCCACTAATGGAAAGCGTTCTTATAGTCGGCGAATTTTTTGCAGCTATATACATATAATTCTGTAGTTTCCCAATAAATATTTGTGATATCGAGTATCGTTACTGATAATGATAAATATTGGAAGCATCTAAATATATGACGTTCATATACACTATTCACTTCTGATTCAGATAAATTCTAAGAAAGAATTCTTTGTAATGCAAAACGAAACGATTTCAAGAAATAAGTTATAAAAATACCCGAAAATTATGCAAATATTTTAAATAAAGATTTTATCGTACGCCTAAGATCGTAGTTAAAAATGCCAAAACGATAGGAAATATCTATTGAAAAAGGCTCAGTCATCTTAACATTACGTGATAAAGGGTATTCTTCAATTGCACAAATCGCTAAAAACGTGCCGTTATAAAAATTTTTATTTATGACTCTTAAAAGAATGTAGGAAATAGGTTAGTATTTTCGAAACGAGGTTTCTCACCGCGCGAGAGATCATTCAACAACTGAATATTTAAAGAACAACATAAATATCTCACACAACAGTTAAGCGGAGATTTGTCGCAGCAGGGCGAAAGTTAAAAAGCCGTTGCTGAAACAACAAAATAAGGAAAAGAGACTGGAATGGGCCATTCAACAAGGGTCAAACCCTGGCGCAATGGTATAAAGCATTATGGACAGATGAATCCAAATTCCAAACCTTTGATTCAAAACTTCAATAATTTGTGAGACTGTTGACTGGAGAGGGACCAAGTAACCTATGTGTGGTTTGTACTGAAATAAAGTGTTATAAAGAGGCGGGCTTTCAATCTTTCCTACAGCTAAGAAAATCAGCAACTTAAAAAAACTGGGTAATATTGCAACAACAAATTTTAACCAGTAGTAAAGGACTTCAAATGGTTTCAAAACTATCCTTAGTGGATAAGTACAAAAAGAAGATGGGCTTATCAATGCAAGAACATCACATTTCCTGACTAGAAGAAATTTAATTTAGACTGCTCTGATAGTTACAGATATTACTAGCATAAATTGCACAAGATACTGAGGTAGTAATGAGCCGAAATTGCCGGTACTGTTATAGATTGGCAGTCTTATACCTACGTACATATTTTATTTCAAAGCGATAACATTCCGATTCTTATATAGAACTTCTGGAAACACCTCTCAGCAATCCAACTATACAGTCCATACCTTCAAACAAACAAAGCATTGGTTCCCTAAAAAGGAAATAAACTTAACACAATGGCGACCTATACCTCATTGAATAACATCTCTGGAGTATACTGGAACAAAAGTATACGCAAATAGTAAGTAATATAATAGCGTCAATGAACTGAAGTCTGTGATAAAGACGTGTTAGAACGAGATTCGTATGTCAATATTGGCTAGGCTGGCAGATAGTATGAAGAAATGAATTATTTTAAGTTATTTTGAATACGGGATCCAACACCTATTTATTACGATTATATTTCTTGTTCATTTATCCGTATTGTGTTAACGGTCCTATTTAAATTTCGTTGTTTTAAATTATTATTGTAAACATTTTCTGTAAGGAGTGCAACAACCTTTTCCAATATTATTTCCTTTTTCGTTTAATTTCCTTGGTGGTTTATTTAACAGCAACTTTAATGCATAAGTTCTCAAGGGTATTAAAAAACTCAAACATTCCATTCAATGGTTTGTGTAGAACTATAGAAAATTCGCCGTGTATTATCTAATATTGACCAGTTCTTAGATAAATACTCTAACTGTATTCAACAGGAAGATTACTTTCGTATATTTATATACACAGTATGTATTTAGGAGCAGAGCAATAAAGATATAGACTATTTCGCCACATAATACGCCTCTTTAAAACGCAACATGGATCTGTAAAGAATGAGTTAACCATTAATTTACGTATTCATATATGATTTTCTTACTTGATTTGTACGAAATGAAACAGGTTTGTGCAGACGTTAGATTAGCTAATGGTATCGTTAAGATAAATAAATACATTATTATGTTCAATGTTTATATTGAATTGATGCTGTTTCTATGGCAATGAAAATTTTATACATCTGTTGTATGAATTTCAAAACCATATTTGGTTCGTTGACCTCAGAAAACGAATTATTCCCATGACTAATTTCCATGTATTACTTTTTCATCAATTGTTTGAACTTAACGTACATATTCAGGTGCCTATTATTGATACGTTTTAAATCAATCAAGTAATAAAGTTTGAAATAGTATATTGATTAATATTTCATGAACAAAATAATATATATTTATATTCTGCCCGCAATTTAAAAAGCAGTATATTGTCATGTGAAATATTAGCCTATTACCATTTAAAAAGGAAACAAAGGCATAAGTCTACAGTCGCATGAATCCGCAGCAAAAGGTAGTACAATGCATAGTAATCCTTGATCATTTGACAGGTGGCAGGTGGCCAACAGCTAAATTAAGAAGTATTCTTAAAATAATGTAGTAATAACGTAGGGTACATTTTCTTCATCATCCAAATGGTGTAAAATGATATATTAATTTGATTAAAAATAATATTCGATTTCTAAAAGTACTATATTTTTTATAAAAAATCCCAACAGGAAATTGAGTTTTCATTTATTAAATAGGAGGATCCCTGGTTGATGTGAAAAAATTGTAAAATGCCTAGTAAACTGAACATACAGTAGACGCTCGATAATGTGAACACCGGGTAATGGAAATTTGGATTAACATGAACAACCATTTTCATAACATTGAGCGCCGTATAACGTGAACAGACTCGAATTCCCTAACGTCAACACACGTAAGTATGTAGTTTGTTCGGCGAGAATTTCCTGTACTTCCCCGAGTTGTATGATACGCGTTGATACAGCTTGATGCACTAATACCTAATACGTCTTTCAATATTTACATGACTGCATAAGCGTTTGACCGTGACTTAGTACGTCATACATCAAGCGGGTATAATTGAGGAATTAAAGAATGGTGCAAATGCAACAAATTTATCAAAAAATATGGTGTTGCTAAATCCGATTTGTAAAATAGAAACTAAAAAAGAACTAATATGACGTGCGGTGACGTACTTATACAGAACCAGGAGAAAGAAGAACTTTAAAGGAATCTAAATCTCAAATGGAGAAAAATGTACAAATGGTTCTTAAATCAAAGGAAAGATTCGGAATTCGAATCCAGTTAAAAAATAAAATTGACCAATTGACGTAATCAATTATATAATGCTGATGAATCAGTTCTGTATTGGAAGTTTCTACCAGAGAAAATCTTTATTTCATCTCATGTGAAGACTGCTTCAGCTAGGAAACATGAGGAGCAACGACTAACACTTTTGGCATGTACTAATGCCAGTGGAATTCGTAAAGTCAACTTGGTCATTGCTAAAGCGAAAGATCCTAAGGCTTTTAAAAATTTTTCTGTGAACTATGCCTACTTCAAAGCTGGGGAAAAATTCTACATTTCAGTAATCAACAAGGCGAGGGTGATTTCCCATTTTGTGTATTGCAGCAAAAATGGAAAAATGGTCAGACAGAAGCTTCAGCTGCAACACGTGATATTTTAAACACATTACTGCTACATGTATGTACTTAATAGACGTTTCCGGAATTGGATCAGGTCCTGATAAAGTATAAGAGAAGATGAAATAAGAGTAAGAGGAAAAACAAATATTTTTTCTTTTTATTTCTTTGTTTTCTCTTATACCTGGATATCATAACACGGACCAATCCCGAAAGCAGTTCGTTTATTCCTGACTCTGGGCGTGGAAGCCTACGTATTCATCATATACTTAAATGTTTAAATATTTTTAGAATTCATTTTTATTCTTTTCAAATTGAAAAATGCAATAGTATCTATTATTTAAAGCATAGAATCAGTCACTCCTTTTAATGTAAACAAACCGTTAGTGGAAACAGTCTCTTTCCGGATTATAGGAGTTTGGTATACTTCTGTAAGTGTAACAATTGTAACTAAAACTTATATCTTAATACCTTTACATTTTCTTATATACATCAGGACAAACGTTCCAGTACACCATCCAGACACCTTCAATTCACGTTTCTAGTTCGACTAATATTTTACGTGTGAAAAAGTGAGTGGCTATTAAAGTTACTAGTGATATCCTATTTTGTTGCAACCACGGATAAATAAGTAGTACAATACACCCGGAGACATTTCTGTAGTTCCATACAACTTTATGGCTTCTTTATAAACATTTATGAATTGTAAAGTTGAGAGTTACACGGAATCGTATTTCTGAACATAATCAGACTCGGTTCTAGTGGTTCCAGATAATATTGGCACGATTTAGACAAGTTACGACGAGTATAAATTTTGGTATCGGTACTGTTATGGTTTGACCGACTTTTAGGAGTAACAATAAAATATTTATATATATTAATTCTACATCGATGATTTCCGAAAATGCCGTTGCAAAACAGGATTTAATTTGTTTTTTGCAATTTGCAGTAAGGCAACGTTGTTGTCTATATTTCCAGACCAACAAATGAGCGATTTCTTAAAACGGAGATCAAGTTATTGCAATGGTCAGCTTGTTCACTCCATAATCAATACACTTTTTCAAACAGTGCTCCAGTCTCTTCAAGCCGTCGGAAAAGTAGGATGTTTGGAGGTCTGCAAAATAGCCATCTATAGCGCCGACGACCTCCTCATTTGAGGCAAATCTCTTTCGTCCAACTGATTTTTTTCAAGTCTCATCCACGGTTACGGAATGTATAAAGAAATCCCTTGGATTACGTTGGATCCTGGCCAGACACTCCTCCGAAATGGTCACCCGATTTCGTTTTTGCTTCGGTGTGAGCAAACGCATTACCCATCGCGCCAAAAGCTTTTTCATGCCCACAATTTCGTGTAGGATATGGCCAACGCGTTCTTCTGAGATGCCTGTTTCAGCTTCAATCGGCGATCGGCTAACACGACATTATGAATCTTGGCGATCATTTTTGGTCGACTTGGCTGAGCTGGTATCGGTGTTTGGGCGCCCACTGCGTGGTTCGTTACAGTCATCCATTTATCACTGTACGAAATTCGATTTTATTCATTTTTGCGAAACCGCCTGACTTGCTACACAAAACACACTCTTAAACAACAACTGTTGACAGTAGACGTCTGAAATTTTGACAGTTGCCATAAAAAGGCTGCCCTTACCGACAAATGAATCCACTTCAACCTTCGTGCGCCATCTCTTGCCGATTCCGGAAACATTTCAGGTCACCCTCGTATTTCACGTAATTCATATAAATGACATGCTTCGATATTACTGTAGCTTCATCGGATGTTCTATCTCGTTGTGTTAAATATACGGGATACATTTATAAAAACTGTGTTTTAATTCTTCGCTCATGATAAGCGTTTATTATCCGTGTAAATACCTTGACTCAAGCATCTGAATTAAATTGCATTTTCATTTCAAGAACCTCTAGCATTTTTAACTGGGATAAATGCTATTGCTATGCTTTGTTGTATTAATCCGAAGACATATATCGAAGAGAAAGGAGAAGTCAGAAAATTACTTAAATTACCTTCATTTAAATCTAACAATTTATTCGTTTATTCTTCGCAAATTTTTCATTTTATCGTATTGGCAGTTGATAATATTTCGCTGTAAATCGAAATTTAATGTTCTAGTACCAAATGGGAAAATCATTGTTTGAAAAACAAGAAATGACCGTCTGAAGTCGACAAGCATGGTAACGTTATGGTATGAGGTTGTATGAATAACTGGGGGCGTTGGTAGTCTGTATCTTATTCCTGAATTTTACGGGAAATCTTACATTCAAATTCTCGAGACCTCACTTTAGAAATATTGTCTGATGCAGGGATGCTTGACCCAGTATACCTATGTATAGTATGAGAAAATATTACAAGCGGTAGGATACCTTGGTAATTCATCTTTTAAGATCAAATCTAACTTCATCGATCTAGGTTATTTGTAATCGCCAATGTATAAAAAAAAACGATTTCGGATAAGCACACGTGTTTACACTGCGTGCGGCATTTCGTCATCATAGATAAAGTTATATTCGACCAACTACTCCTACATTCTCATAATTTTCAAAGGAATTAACTAAGCCCACATTATAAAACGGTATGTTATAATAAAATATGCTGGCTTAATCAGTTACTCTAATCGTATAACGAATCTAATTATTAATTGTACATGTGTATATATCAGAAGAGTCGGTGCAATTCAGATTAGCTATTTTGATATGCGAACTCGTTAGTAATTCAAATGGCACTTTATTCCACTAGACATTTAATAAGTTGCAAGGTCAAATGTATTTTGTATTGACAAGTATCCACAATAATATTGCTTCCGATATGTGGAAACTGCGCGCAGCTTTAAAATGTGTGAAGGTTTATTGCTTGCATATTTTACCATTACACGTTACGCAAACTTTATAGTAACACTCTCAGAAAGATGACAACAGTAAAACGAGTTAATTGGCCTGAATTTAATCATTTAATTTTTACACATCTACTCCCTAGATTTTTTGAAGTTCAGTAAAAACTAAAAAATTCATTGGCAACATCCTTATTATGTAACTACTTGTTTAATATTTCACTATCTCTAATATTGCCAAATTTTACACATGTATATAGATTGTATAATTAATTCAATGAAATGTGGATTCGTCATTACATCATAGAAACAAAAGAACAATCGAAAACTGGAGTAGTACGAGGGCTACCGGGAATATTTTTTGGAAACGAAACTTTGATGGATATACATACTGATAGATCATATAAAGCTAATCCTGATTACTAAGTTCTTTAGCGTCCATACAGGAAAGTTGCCACAATCATATGCAGAAAAAGGATTTCTACAAAAATCTTATCGCTTAAAGAAATCCACTCAGTCCGAACAACTTCATCGAAATAAACTATACTAACTACAGTTGTTGGCCAATACATTATCACCACTTCAAATAATTTAGAAAACCTGATTTAAAACATTTTGTTTGATATAAATGAAAATATGTACTTAATATTTTGTGCTGTAATTAAGTTATTACAATGGATATATTTGGAAGTCACCTTGTTAAATATACTCATTCCTGGGCGGAATATAGATAAATAGTATACCTCACAAATCTGTAAATTAGTGTATCTTCTACTATTACACACTGAAGGTAACGTAACTACAAATAATCATCCTCCTGCTGTAGTGTGTTATGAATTTAGCTTTATTAGGGTTACCGGAATATATTTAAAAACGATGTCAAAAAAACATAAAATTTCTTCTCTGATGAATACTAATTATATTAGAAAATGTTCTTTTCAGCCCAGTGTTTAATTTTGGAAATGTTTCTTTTTGTTGAAAAAGTGTCTAATAGAGAGCACATTGTTTTGGCGCATTGGCATAATAAATGATCGATTTATGAAACCACAATTCGGGTCTTTTCCTCGAACAAAATACCGTAATCTCTTCAATATCTTTAAGTGCCGTTGTTGATTGGCCGTTTGCCCCTATTGAAAATAAATTCTTGGTACATTATTGTCATATGATCGAAGAAATACACCAGCATGATTTTAAATTATAAATGTGATATGTGCGCTTTTTTAGGACGCGGTGAACTTTAGGATTCACACTGCATGCCTAACGTTTTGTTTCTGGGTCATAGATAAATACGTAATTTACTTAACAATGCTATATGCGTGAAATAAATGAAATAAATAAAACGTGTACAATATAAATCAATACAAATAAAAACATAAATAATAAAATGCTAAAAGTAGGTATATATATTTGTCGAAAGAGTATGACCTAGTTCTCTTTTAAAGGATGCATTTGAAGCGCTTCATGTCTGTACACTTTCATGCATGAAGGTTTCTGCGTTTTGCGAGGGCAGAAGATGCCCAGTGTTAGTACCACGTTTATTGTGCAGTGGTGGTCGTAATTAATATCTCCCCCTATGGCGGAGAGAATATTAAACTATGGCATGTATCATCATACATGCATACAGTTCGGTTTCTATTGGTTATTTCGGGTATAAATTTTACTTACAGAGCATATATAAAAAAGCTTATTAACGTTTACATATACCACCGGTCAAAATTATTTGTCCACTCTAAGAAATAATCCATAAATAAAGGAAGCACTATTTGAAAAAGAAACTGTAGTGTTAAACACTCTTAAAACAATGAAATTGATAATATTTATCCAATAATATAATTTATTTGAGACAAAACCATTAGATCTGGTTTCTTAGAATAGCCCCTTCATTCAATTTCAGGTCCGGTTCTTACGGTGGTGCCGTTACTTTCCGTCATCCTGTTGGTTTGTTATTTAATAATTAGCCAGCATCTTGACATTCTTTTAAGGTTATAGTCGACAGTTTAATGACTTTCAATTATCTTCCAATATATCTGTTACTTATGCCAAGATTATGTAAAGCAACATGCATTGTGCGGATTTTCAATTTAAGATAATTTTATTTGCGATATTCACTATTTACAACAACTAAATCTAAATTCATAATTCTAGTTCTAGCAAATAGGCTGGTTCATTACTAAATAGCGAATAAACAGGACGACGGAAAGTGACCAACAGAGCAACGTCATATAATTAAGAGCGACGGAATAGACGAGAAAGCACGCCTAAAATTGAATTGAATGGTCGGAGGGAACAATACGAAAAAAATAAAGAGTTAATATGTTTGTCTAAAAGAAATTGTATTATTAAATAATTATTTATTTCATTGTTTTAAGAGTATTTTTATTAAATACAACACCACAGCTTCTTTTTCAGATAGCACTTCCTTTATTTATGGATTATTTCTTAGGATGGGCAAATAATTTTGACCGGTAGTGTATGTAAACGATAATAAGCTTTTATATATACCTTCTAAGTAAGATATATACCCCCAATAACCGATAGAAGCCGAACTGTCTGTGGTATAACCACAGAATAACAGAAAGGACAATATCCAAAATTCCTGCAGCGTTTTTTCTGTACGTCTGCGCGTAATAATGAAAATAATATTTGAGAACACCAAAACAACTTCATCGTATTTACCCTATTTATTTACGTTTCATAACCATAACCATAACCTTGTCATTATTAGTCGGTTTGTCTACCAGTATTTGGCAGAATTTACGATTGAAATATCTCGTATAGTTTTAAAACTGTTTGAGTTATAATATATGCAGAATTTTCGGTTTTTTGTTCGTTATTTCGTTCTCATTTTTCTTTTGTATTTCATTGTTATTGTTTACTTATTTATTTAGACTATAAGACAAAAGAAGTGACGGTAATAGTGGAAAGAAGGGCGCAAACCCTCACATTTGTGCCGAGCATAACTGTAATATAAATTCTTTAAACAACGAAGGATATAGTACTGAACCAACTACAGTTAAATAACACAAATACAGACACAATTACCTATTGTGCCAATTATTGAAAACGAAGAAATCTTTGTAAAGACAAGAAACTATAGAAACTTGGACTTTCCAGTAGTAAATGCTTTTACCTATGTCCGGGGGCATCTGATAGAAGTGTTTGGAGGTACATTCTTGGCTAAAATGCGAAAAACATGCTCTGGAGGCATCCAATTATATTACTGCTTTTTCTGTTTTGCCATTTTAAAAGTGGTGAAGGGGACAAATTGTTTGCAAAGTTAAAAATGCCAGGGGAGCCATTTGTTCATATTATATATATAAATCAGAAGCAATTTTCTAGGAACAGTTTTCTAGTTTAGTCCTTCGCCCTAAAATAGGGCACACTTTAAAACATTATTTTGGTAATGTCAGTTACGTACCATCTTTGGAGAAGGTGGTCTTATGGATTAATTGCTCTCATTATACATTAGATTGAGAATATTTTACGCTATAAAATTCTTAAATAGAGAGCTGGCCTCTAACAAAGGAAAAAAATGTAAAATTAAGTATAGTGAGACATTTATAATAAACACTAAAACATGATTTGTTGTTTCATTTCTCCATTATGTTTAATTTTATTGATTCAATTTATAAAGTAAGAGGGATCGGAAGTCAAACCGAACTAAATTGTCGACACAGTGATAAGTGCAATATGATATGCAACAATCTGTTCTCTATTATTTTGGTAGAGTTGATATTGTGTCGAATTACTAATTGTATTATTCATTTGATTCCAGTCCAGGTTTATACCCCTAACTTCTGATCCCCACTAATTGAAACATGCCACTTTATTTTTGCTTTAGTAAGTGTGATATAGTGGAGTGGTAAATATACTTCAATCACCTAGTAATATTATGAGTTCTATCATGCGAAATTCGATTAACAATTAACAATTGAGGATGCGAAATTAGCCGTGATGGTTTCATACAAGGGCTTCAAGTGTTTTACGAAGACAATTTGAACACTCAATTTTTCTATAAGACAATGGTTATCGTAAGTGATTCAAAGTGCAGACTACAAATTGAAGCATTGAAGATTCAAAGCATAATGACTGCTATATATTTTTTTTGAACACCTCTATAATCAACTTCTGTAATTTATAATCAAGTGTATACATCTAATTTTCTCTGAATGTTATTGTTGTTCCTAAAATAAAACCACACTTGTATTATTTATCTTACAAAAAACCCTCTTTTCAAGCATGTTGCTTATAAGTGAACAGAATAAATTATAATTACAATTTTGTCGTTTGAATTTCCTTCCATTCCGTTATTTCGCGTCTAACTTCACTTAATTTTGAAGGTCAAAAAATAATACCACACAAACATCAAAGAAGCCGACAAAGTGCACGAGCAGATGTGCTGCTTTATCAACTTGAAATTTACATCTGTATCATGTTCAACAGTTGAAGTACGAAAATTTGTGTAATTTCGATACAATTACAATAGGTGGTACTCCATGGCTATTCCAGGAATTAAATTGTAGCACCTCGTAGATTATCTGGTAAGTTAGGTGTCGTAAATTGCAAATATTGTGCTCGCTTTTAAAGCCGTTTAGATATTTGTTAGTAAAAGCGTATTTGAATAGGTAGAAAGTATTTGTTCATCAAGGTACCACTGGTTATTCCAGTGCTGTAGTGCAAAATTTGGATAAAACAAAGAAGTTGTTTCATCTTTCTTATTTGCTTCATTTTAGCATCGTATTTTCTTTTCTCTTTCCTCCTTCCGAATCTCCCGATCAAGTTACCCCTACAATAATTCAATGGGAGTTTAGATTGGGGCATAACTTTGATGGATCCGTCAGCTTCCAAGTGTTAGAAATAATCTTTCTACAGTTTAGATGCACTCTTTGGGTCATTATCTCGTTGAAATACAAAGTTCGTACCGAAAAGTCTTAATCCTGAAGGAATAGCATTGTTTTCTAAAATGTTTCGATGCTGTTCTTTCTTTAACATTCCCTCGATCTTTACAATATCACCCGCGACCGTATCACCAAAACGACCCCAGATCATCACAGAACTGAACGAAAACACGCCTTGTTGAATCGAAAACCTAACTTTAACTCGTCGGTCCAGAAGATGTTACTCCACTGTTCAACTGTCCAATGCTGTTGTTCACGGGCCCAGTTTAAGCGTTTCCGTTTATTCTGTATGCACAATTTTATTCTTTCATAACAATTCGTCCGTACAAACCAGCTTTGTACAAGCGCCGTTTGATTGTAGTTAAGCATATTGACTTTCGACGGTCTGCATTATTTCAGCAGCGATTTCTGGGGCTGCTTTCCGTCGATTTCTTTTGCTAATTACCAACCACTATGAACGATCTTCAGCAGAAATTGTCGCTCTGGATCTCCCACTTAGTGATTTATTCAGAAAACTGTCACTTTGTTGGTATTTCTTGACGATATAGTCTATGTTGGTATTTAACTTGTTTCGCTATTTGCCGGTTATTTTAGAGCGGGTGTGCAATTATAAGCGCACGCGTTCCTATGTTTAACTCTTCGTTTCGGTATGTTTCACAGTCTTAACAGTAGTCGCACAGGAATATCTCACGAGGAATACAGAAAGGTAACCGAGGGCAATTTCGATAATTTACCTTGAAATTTGACAGAGGTCATTAAAACCTCATTACTAGAAGTATCCTTAATAGAAAGAAATTTACAAGAATTTCGGGAAACTTTTATTGTACTAATCCCCATGTAGTGGCAACGACCAATTTTGGTAGGTAATAAGTGCAGGTAATAAAACCTGTTACTTGTGCAGCATTTCTGTGAATTTAAAACTTTCCCTATAATTATTCATTTTTGCAAGAATTAATTTTCTATGTTGTGTAAATAGTTTTATAAAATATGGGTGCGCAAATACTTTTGAACTGTAGTGTATATGTACATACATCCAACCTTTAAGATTATTGCCTGTTCAGTAGTTACGTTGAGTTGTATCGTATTGTATGAATGATTCTGAGAAGCGACTGCGAAAATTCCTACCCTCTTATCTAAATTATGCCTCAAAACATTTGACTATTGAAATCTGCTTCTCTGAAAGCGCAATAATTTTACGGGCTTTTTAGAACGATTCTTTCCAAGTGCTACGTGCGTTAATTTAGCAATTTTGACGATTCACCGTTAAACCTATCTGTATTTATATTCTTGTATCGCTGAAGCATTAATCAAAAGCGTATAACCCCGCCACTACGAACCAATCAACTAACATTTCAACAGACCGTGAATATGGTAGATAATTTTATGATCTAAAACAAGTCTATGACTCATATATTACTATATACTGGATTCTTTTCTTGTTAGGATCGTCTAAGCTTGTGTATCATCTTAATATTAGCAATGGAAGAAACCGACGTATAAATGTAAGACTGTTGTAATATCATTACATTGTTATTAGTTTCGTATTAAGCACTTTTTTATTAAAAAAATACAAGAAAAAATTAACCGGAAACTCTACATCCGCAATTCCACCAAATTTGAAAATTGATTGTTCGAAGTATGAAAATATTTTAGTCTGTTCGTTTATAATAATACTTTATATTACATAAAAAGTAGAAACAATTGTTGAGGGGTCATTATTTATACAGTAAAAAATAAAAGATATGAGATATTTAATGCAGTTAGTTTTGTCCATTCTTATGAAAAATTGAAAAGTGTCAAGTTTCAAGTGAATAACGATATAAGTAAATTCAATCATCCAAGAAGACTGTCTTTTCGTCTATTATTTCTCAGCT
Organism: Trypoxylus dichotomus; assembly: GCA_023509865.1. Taxonomy (NCBI): domain Eukaryota; kingdom Metazoa; phylum Arthropoda; class Insecta; order Coleoptera; family Scarabaeidae; genus Trypoxylus; species Trypoxylus dichotomus. The sequence goes on along the minus strand of CM042076.1, from coordinate 53,106,877 downwards.
AAATTTAATTAATGAATGTCTAGTTTTTTGGAGGAAAGCTCGAATTGTAGTTTGGGATCGCTCCCATTGTATAAAGTTGAGGAAGCTATATAAAGAACGGAGGAAACTACCTTCATTGAATCCATTAAGTATATTTTCAATTCGACCTTCTTGACGGAACTATTTGGACTTTGTTATCTATTGGGATTTAATTTTCTTTCCAATGTAAACAGAAGGGAAAAAGACAAAAGAATCGTAATTGTCGCCACTTCCAGAGAAACGGAACAATTATTAATGGTACCAGCCCTCCGACTAATATATTTAAGATCATTATCCGCCGTGCTTGACTGTCTTCAAAGTGTATTGAGATTGATAAGCTGAATTAGCAGGTCTTCCCAGGTATGATCTACATCCACGCTGGCACAATAACATCATCTGACCAGAGAATATAGCGCCATATTCCGCTGACCAATTCATTTGCTGCTTAACGAACTTCAAACGATGTTTTTAATGTTAAATGTTATTTTAATTTAACAGGACAAAAAATGTATTTCCCTTTATACGGCGCAGAATCAAATTGTCTTGTTTTCTTCCCTTTCTTGCCATCGTACATTTTCGCTGAAGAGTTTAGCATGCTTTGGATGAATTTAGAACTTTTCCATTTCTTAATTTTATGATTAACTCACGCGTTGCTACATTATAATGCTTATTTCGTCCCAGTATATTTATTACAAATCAAGAAATTCATCCAAACTGAATGGCAGTAAATACAAACGACGATACTTTATACAAGCTGAACCTTTTCAGTACTTTTCGCTAACATAATATGATGTTTCGATGTAAGTTTTGAAAGTTATTAAATTGACCAGGTACAAAATATAATGTAGCGATTGAATACAGGTCTTCCCCGACGCTATAAGAATATAGCTGACTTCTGTATGTACTTACGAACCTCTACGAATTTCTGCATCTCATGCATAGATGGCACTTTTAATAATTAAAGTAAGGAGAACATTACTTCTAAGGAATTCCAATTTCGTACTGCTATTATTTTGATCATAACTGCATCTTGCTGTTGACTCGCAGGTAGCACGTTTACAAGAGTGTATTGCACGAACTATTTGCGGAATCGAATTTATCTACAATTTCAGGGTAAGACCGCAATTTTTAAAGGATTCCAAAAAAAGATGGAAAACTATGAAAACTGAGGAATATTCGGACTACGGACAATAATTCTCACGATATTCTTATAGATACCGGAGAGAAAATTTTAATGTTTGTTAGTAATATGATATCCAAGCAACTACGAGATGATTATTTAACATTTTTAGAATTCTTTTAGAAAAAGTGTCATAAAAACGCGTACATTCTAGACCACCCGGAGTCTTTTATTTAGCTCGTTGTGTAGAGAATGAAGAGAAGTCGCTTGATTATATGGTGTTACGTTCAATTTTTTTTAGTAGACAGCGATTTTATCTCCTTTCGACGATTTCAGTTTCCTTAAAAAGCTGGAGTATAAGGTTACCAATAAATCCATTGCCAACATTGCAATTAAACAATTTATCAAGCACTTACGACATGGTGAAGATAGCGTATTCTTTTTTGTCATATGATAGCGTTAATAAAGACTTTAAAATAAACCTGGTAAATCTATTAAAAACAAAAAAAAAGAAAAAGAATAAGATGTAATAAGTAGCTTACAATTGAAAATTATGGAAATCAATATATCGGACGACTTTTTTGGAACGGATTCTGGAACGAGCCACAAGGAAGAAACTTCTTGAAAACTTGGTTAATGACATTGCGAATTGCAGGATTTTAAAGGTACAATTAGTAAAGATTGTTGACTTGTAGAATAGAATGTATAGTTTTTTCTTTATTATATTACAACGTATTACGACTACTTTAAAAGTAGGTTGTTCTAAAGAATCCCCAAAGAACATATAGCGGAAATACTCCTCATCTAATCAATCAAAAATTTGCGACGCTTTAAAGGGTCGGGCGAGATACAGACTTTACTTTTAAAATGTTTATTTTGAAATGGCAAAATTTAAGTTACCATATTTATTTAACTAATATAAAGTGTATTTTATAGAACATTAGCGTTTTTATTAGGGGCTTACCAAAAATAGTAAAAAAATGTAATATTTTAGTTTTAAATGTATTGAAATAGTTTAATTTTTCATTGCTTCATTTTGTTTTTGTACTCCAAATAAAAAACTAAAGTTAGAAAAACTTGAACATTTGATATTTTGCTAACTTTTAAGTCAATGCGCCACGTGTTCACATCTTCCATTTCATACTTCTTAATAGACTGAAGAAAAGAACAAGGGTCTTAGTCTTATATTGAAGATTCTAAGTTTGCAAAATATGGTTCAGCCCAAAATAAATGATAATGTTAGATCAGTAACGGAAACTTCAATTAACCAGGCTAGTCATCAATAGCTCGTATAAAGGTTCGGCGACTATTAATAATTTATTCAATGAATAGATGGTGTATAACACTTCGGTTTGTGAAAGGAAATACAAAGTTTAGCTTAGAGACAATACTTGCAATTGTAACTATATCCAACAATAAAATTTGATGATGCGTCTGTGGAAATAAAGCTCGTCCCTTCAAACCTGTTTTCTTATGCATTCGAAGTATATAACGAAAAGAAGGCGGCTTAAATATTACTGTTATTAGCACCGAGTTTCTCAAGAATTCATTTCTTTGCTTACAAAATATTAAAATTGGCAACTTTCACTGAATTATAACCAGTAATAACAACACTATTCTCAAAAAGCGAATGCCTGATGCATTGTTGAGCCATTATTGTCGAGAGAATCTTAAGTGCAGAATAAATTTGATTGCAATATGAATCTTCAAATGAAATTAACAACTTGCTACTTGTGCGTAACAACCTAATATTTCAACTTAATGGTGCTCCAACTCAATGCAATGACGGTATAGAATTTGTTAAAAGACAACTTTTCCCGGAGATAAATCGGAAACAAAAGTCACGTGACCGTAATACCCATTATTTAATGTTGTTTTATAATGGTTTCTCAGAAGTGAAGTATACACGGCCTCGAAATAAAGAAGAAAGAAAAAAACTAGAAGAGGCAAGGTTGGGTACTCAAGCTGGATAAAATCGATTGAACATTTGCAGCATCAGGCATGTTGCCACATTTGTTTCAACAAATAGAATTTACCATGGTGCAAAGTGTTCGACATCTAGTGATATAATATTTGCACAATTAAACTAATTTTCGTTAATACTTAACGCATTACCTACCATATGGAACGGCAGTAGATTATTGTTAAAGAAATCAAACAGAAATTGGTTGTACGTGTCTCTTACAATCACATTTATTCCAACACAAAACATTTAATTTTTCTGTTATCGAAAATTAAATCCGGAAATTTGCTACAGTAATTTTAAAATGACACAATAGTTTGAATTTCCCGCCTTGGTCAATTTTGCGATGACATTGACGATTTGATTTTGAACTCCTTTCAGTGACGTCTCACAAATGTAGATTTTGTAGGGATGATAAAACAATAATAACTTCATTTATTTCAATGTAATGACACTGATAAACAGTAGCTCTAAAAACAACAGATTTCAAATAAAAACGCCCACTCTCAACATGTCATGCCCAAAAATCTACGGCGCGAAATTTAAACTATCGTTAGCCTCTTAAAAATCACTCTGTAATAAACTTACTTTGCCAGACAATGGTCGTTATTTCGGCATACGTAATTGCCACATAATTATATATAGCCCACAAAATTCCGTTACACAATAATCAACAAAATCCTACGAACGAGGTACGCTACAGAACATAGATTGACGCTGTCAGTGAGAGGCATTATCGAACTGTATTGGACGAATACCAATGAAGCGCCGCGCGCTCCTGCCATGTCTAGTTATGAGTAACACCAGAACCAAGGAACATGTTGTGCTATGTATCGTTTGAAATTTGCACTAAAAAGGTTTCATTTATGAAAAAGAAAAAAAGTAAATTAACAATTATGTACGTTGCTTGGATAATTCTAGAGGACTTTTGTTAGTAAATGTGTAATAAAAAATAGGCACACATATTTTTTTCTATTTTCCTTTATTTACTTTAGTATTTCAGGTGGTTTTGCATTTGAAAGAGTTGAATAATTTTCTTTCTCATAAACAGACCATTTTTTTTTGAGAAAACTAGTTCAAATAGGGAAAAAAAAACTAAAACATACAAAGGGGTTAGTTACATTCTCAAGTGAGGTACATTGTAGATATCACTTAATTGTGTTTCGCATTCAACAACATTCATAACATGAAAATATAATTCTGTGCAAAACTAAACAATGGTATGAAGATCCAGTACCATGGCTTGGTGGTATTGCCAATGAACTTTTCAGAAAATAATTTTCCATAATCTGTTTGTTCTGTGTTATTAGGTATACATCCTGAATCAAATATAACTGTAATACTTTATTAATTACAACAATTAGTGAATATTAAAAATTAAAAAAAAATCGATTTCAATAGTATCATCAACAGTCAGGTATGGTGACGAAATTTAATAATATAAGCAATAATAATCCACGTCTTCGCATCCCCTAACAGCTTTCGCCAATCACCGGAGGTATCAGGGCCACGAGTAATTATTATGGCTGCGTCTGTAGCGCACTTTAAGATATTCGTTCTCAGTGTTCACCATAAAGTGAGAAAATAACAGAAAACCCCAATCCTGAAAAACAGCCCCGGAGTTCTAACCCGGGACTGACAGCCAAGCGCGCAAGGTACTGGACCGTCAGCTCTATTAAAGAATATTACATTTTTTTGTGCAAATTTATTGTTTATATAATTAGTTCACCAATTTAAATGCGAGCTATAATGTAATGAGACCAACAATACCAGCTACTAAAACTATAACATTCTAAATGATTATTACAAAAATATCAAAACCAATTAAGTTCGTTGAATTGCGAAGACTAACTAGAAAATGATAATTTAATACCCTACTGCGTTAACATCTTACAAACAGATGTTGGTATTGTTAACAGCAACCTACAAAACTCAATCTTTTACTATGGGATTTACTACGGACAAATCAAAAATAGTGGAGGGAAAAATTAAGGCCTTATTAATTAAAAATTTGGAAGTTATCTATAACTACCTAACAAGTGAAATCTTCATCAAATGCAACTGGTTTAACAAAACATTCAAAACCAATTATAATCACAAGTTTCAATTAAATTCCTAAGAACAAATTACATGAAGATTTTGTACAAATCAAAGCATATGAATTTTACACTGAATATGCTTGAAATTTTCGCAAATTATTAAGAATTGATGACAAAATACGACCCCTCCACTAATTTGTTATAACCTTTGATGCATATGTCGGTGGCTAAATTACGAAGATTTAGAGTAAACAAAAAGGAAAATATATAACATTGAAAAGGATGATAAATGGAAATCCAGGATTCAGTTTGATTTTGTACTCATTGCAGCAAAATTTCTTCTTATTTACTATTGGCAGTATGAAGCAGGAAAACAGTCAAGAACATGCAAAGGGTAGCTAATCCTAGTATGTTCCAAATCTCAGAGAGAATATCTATTGCATATGGACGTCTATTGTAAACCAACAAAATCCTTACACTCCCTAAATCAGTCTAGATGATATAAAATACTTGTTTTCATTGGAATCTATATAATAGGTATAGCAGTTTTGGAATTTACAAGTCGAAGTGATTGAGGCCTGGCCAAATGCAACACTGAATTTCCTTGAAGATCGGCGTACCAAACATGCAAGTTTGCGTTGCACTTATTGTTAAATGTCAACATATCTAGCAGAACATAAAATCTATTGAAAATATCAGAATTTTAAATAAACTTATACCCTAAAGAAACCAAGTTAGATTCATACAATTTTCAAAGATAGAAATATGGTTGCACTCATAATATTATATACAGTTACTCTTCCTGTTTAAATTGGTAACTAAAATACCTTCTTGGAAATATTTAAAACAATATACTGCTGATATTGTACATATAGTACAATGTTTTTAGTTGTTGTATGTATAGAAATTAAAGGTTTGAAATGAACTTGTGACAGATTGATGCTTATTACCAAGATTTAACTGATAAGCCAGAGTGAACAGAAGTAATATACAAAGTAATTTATAAATTGAAATAAATTTGTAACTTACCTGAGGGGAGTCTTGCCCTGTCATTGGAGCTTTGATAATTTTTATTGGGTTGTGTATTGCTGAAGCAATAATAGATTTCCCTGTTGGCTGAATTATCTTTATCATTTGACCTGAAATTTAAAGGAAAACGTGTTTCGACAACACTTAATACACACATGCAATGCAAATTTGCACGTTGAAAACGTGCTTTCAAACTTAGGCTTTAAATAATGTCAAAAAGAAGGTTATATCTCTTGAAATGTGGCATTAGTTCATTCAAAGATTGTACTGGTGAAACGGTTAAGTTAGAGTACCAAATGTCTTAAAATTAAATCAGGAATGATATAAATACCACCCCATGTAGACAGGATGTACGTAAAGGCATGCCGAGTTTTATGATCTCACCGTTTGCGTCCTGAATCACCCAATTCGTTGTGTTATTTTGCTGCGTCATCTTCAACACTTCTAAGACACTTTTAATGAAAATTTAATCCCGTAGGGTCACCGTAACGTATGAAAAAAACGAAAATTCTAAACTCGACGTTTCACACTACGAAGCAGGTTCATCAAAATGGCGTCTGCAGTAAGTTAACATTTCCAGTAAAATTTCACTGGATATTTTTATAATAAATTTTTATATTAATGATTCCCGACGATGTACTAACATTGAACTCTGTTTTGTAACATCAATTTATTTCCTTTGATGTTACTGTGGCAAGTAAACGTAAATCGAAAGACGTGCTATTTCATGCAGCTACATCTGAGAGGAGCTTGGCGGCGGGCATAAAGGAAGAGTACTGATTGGTCAAATTCATTCACGTGGGATTTGTAGTTCATTATTTCAACACGTTCTTTGAAACACTTAAAATTTTCCCGCCATTTGACGATAGGTGTCGATTGTTTACAATTTGGTTGAATGCGTTCTTGAATGTATGTTGATATTTTATCAATGAAAATATTATGAGACTAAACAAACTAGTTTTATATGTATAAAGAAACACATGAGTAATTTACACGTAACTTAGTTGTTACGATAGCATTGCGAATTGTAAATTTAATAATGGAATTTAAAGATAGAATCATTTAATAATAGCATGTATCCATTATGCTGTGCCAAAATGACAGCAAATGCCAGTAATTTTAATTGTCAAACCCAAAGCAAATAATAAGAGTAGATCAGAGTAGGTAGCTAAATATGGATGCGATACAGGATAATGTTTTAGAAGTCATTTTCTCTTATTTAAATTTACATGACTTAAGAAATTGTTCGTTGGTGTGTAAAAAGTGGTACAAGTTTTTAAATGATGAGAACAATGATGTGTGGAGGTTACACTGTATAAGAAAGTTAGCTGAAGAAGCTCTTAAATCTGATTTGTTGTCATCAGTCCCAACATACAAAGCTAAACTCCGCGCTTTTTATCATGCCTGGAATCCTAATGACTGTTCTAGAAATATTTACATTAAACCTAATGGGTTCACATTACATCGAAATCCAGTTGCACAAAGTACTGATGCTTCTAGGGGTAAAATAGGATTCAGGCATGGGAGACATGCTTGGGAAGTTATATGGGAAGGTCCATTAGGAACTGTGGCTGTAATTGGCATAGCGACAAAAGATGCTCCTCTACAATGTCATGGTTACGTAGCATTACTAGGATCAGATGAACAAAGCTGGGGTTGGAATCTTGTTGATAACCATTTGTTGCATAATGGTGATGCCCAAGGAAATTATCCATTATTAAATAATGCCCCAAAATATCAAGTAGAGTCATTGACATTTATTTGATTTATACTCTTATTGATTTATGTTTTTATTGCAGGTTGGTGAACGAATAAGAGTAATATTAGATTGTGATGACAACACACTGTCATTTGAAAAGAACTATGAATTTCTAGGGGTTGCATTTAGAGGTATAATATATTTATGAATTAGTAAAGATTTGATGTTTATAAATTTATTTTGGATCAGGCTTGCCAGATAAGAAATTATATCCTACTGTATCTGCTGTTTATGGAAACACAGAAGTTTCTATGGTATATCTCGGACCCCCCTTGGATGGCTAACAATACCTATTACTCCTAGTGTAGGTTTACGGAATTGGATACATAGGAAGGTACCGCAACATATTAAGATGGTTTAACAGGTCAGTCAGGTTTGCCATTGTGATAAAATCTCTAAAACTGTAGGTTATGGAGACTTCCACTTACCAAGAGTAAAATAACTATTAGTTTTAATAATTCAACACATCTCGTAAAGGTTACTGATATTAGTTACTGCTTATGCTGTCTTCTCATGATTTTAGATATACATTTTTTATTGTATATAGACTCTTCTATTACAACAAAGTATCCGTAATACTTACAATATCTTTAATATGTATTTTTTATAACATTCTTATTTAGAATTGTGTTGTCTTAGGTATTTATCCTTAAATCAACAAAATAACAACTTTTTTAAATTTTATAAAAAATTCAGTGGTATTTATAATTATCTACTCTGCATACTATATACATTGTACCTAAATATAGCAAGGACTTCAAGTTTTTCTTATATCTGGACTTTTTACTATTTGACTTTGATAATCTTAACAAAACTTTTAAACGTATTAAGCAAAAAACGATGACTGAGAGATGAAATACGCTGTGATGGATTAATACAAGTGGCGATAGATATTAGCCTATACTTACTTGTTGCATTTTGTATGGAGAGTATTTTGGTAATTAAAAAAAATGCTAATTACGGATACTATATTTTATTGTGTTGAATCTTCTTGAAAACGCTCTGGTATTTCAATCTTGTCTTGTATAAACGCACTGTATAGAAACTCACATCATTGTATGACTAGTCTATGGATATATTTTACTATAGCATAGAACTTGTACATATTTCAGAAGAAAATAAGAATTTTATAGTGTCATTCGCGATAGGTATTTATTTTTAGTACTATTGCACTCTCGCAAAGTTAGATAACATGCATAACAAATAATGATATAGTATATAGTATATAGTTTGGCAAATTTAACAATGCAATATATTATCCTAGAATCCATTAGTTGTGGATATTTTATACCTTCACTATTAATTACTGTAATTGTCTCTTCATCATTGGAAGTAGAATGAGATTCCTTGTTTTTTCCTTGTGCCAAGAGAACTATTTTATGTGCATGATTGTGCGGAAAATACTATGATTTAATTTAGAAAAACAGAAATCTCCTTCCATGAATACTGAATTGAATAATATTGCCAATAGACTTATAACTGTCTATAATAGTGGGTATAGCTTTCAAGTGATGTTGGGTGTTTGTAAGAATTTAGCAAAACGCCTGATTTTATTATTGTTGGGTAAATTCTTACAACTTTAATTATAGTGCGAGTAATTTTCCATTTGACATGACTCTCATTTTACATTGTACTCTCTGCAAAAACCAGATTTTTTTATTGTTAATTTTCTTTGAACAAAGTGTCTTAGGGGGAATTACTTGCAAACTATACAAGGAAGGAACGAAATAATGGTGGCCATTAAAAAAAAGAACCATTGTTGCCTTGTAGTAATGGCAAGATAAGTAGCTTTAAGATCCATATACATTAATGCACTTTTTAGTAAAGGGTCATTTTTACGTTGTCGCGTTGTATCGCTAATAAATTGCTTTTAACATTTACTGTTACTCGAGCATACGTTACTACCTACTGTGTGAACTCTTTTAAATAGGAATCTGTACAGAATTTAATTTTATTTTAAAATGACCCTTAGATTTCTTTGTGGAGAATGATATGAATTTTAACTATATAAAACTTACAAGATTTTTTAATCTTTTGTTTTTCTGTGATAACCTAATATGTGTTCAACAATTTTTTGCAATTCCGAAATTCACTGATTGTAAAATGTGCTATCCTGTAGAAGTAATAACAAGTAGAGTTGACCAAATCTTCGGCGCGCCAGGTCCGGACTCGCCCGCGTGCCCGACCGATACGAACATTGAATACACAGCAGGAAAACAGAGACAGATTGGTTCAATGAAGTCGGTGAATTTTCGTATCGGTCGTGCGTGAGACCAAGTACGGATCTGTTGCGTCGAAGATTTGGTCAAATCCATTAGCAAGTTTTGCGCAATACGCCATGCATATCAAAGCAGCAATATAAAGAATTTCGTATTTCAAAAACAATAAAAATACGTATAATACTTCAACAATCCATATAACTGTAGTTATAGAAATAAGAATTATCCTTAAGAAAAAAGTGTTTGTGTGGAGCTTGAAAAATATGGAAGTTTTATCAAAACGCTGCTGGGTATAAAGTTTCAGATCCTCAAAAAATTCTGCTTAAAATAGTCACATTTTATTAGTGACATGAAAAATAGTTGATAAGGTTTATGAATTCTGTTGATTAAAGAATTTGTTTTGGGTATTAAATGGAAAAGCTATTCTATATTCATATTCTTTTTCTAAATGCTAACACTTTGTTTAAATATTGGTTTTACGAGAATAAATTAAGTCTTTCTGACAGAACAATGTATTAAGTATAAAATTTCTAATTTTATAAATTGAAAAGTACATTATTTTATTTTTTTATTTAACAGATCTGCAAAGGGAATTGACAGATCTTATTTATTTTTAACAGGAGGTAAATTAATACCAATGATATTAAATAACTAGAGAAAATCTCTGTTATTAGTATAGTGAAGTTAGATGGTTCAGACATCTATACCAGTATGTTTGGGAGAGGTTTTTTTATTTTTCCCTTTCTTCTTTCATTATAATTTATTCCGGATTGCTGACAGGTTCAAACCTCATTGCTATATATATACGATGTTCAATACTGATATAATCCAAGTGAATGCCATTTCCTGGGCAAAATGTTCGTCTATACTCCCACATACGTTATTTCATACCGAAACACTTGAAGTAGTATATATTTTAACAATTTGGAAAATATTTAAAATCTTTGTGTGATAAATTTTATGCACGAATCGAAGTTTACCTCAGAGTTGTTCGAACAAGTGTAATATATTTCACTATAATACCGATAACATCAAACTTTTATATAACCAACAAAGAAATCGATTCAATAAAGAAAATATCGTCAGCCATTATTAAACTAGATTTAACATAATATTTTCTTTCTGACATGGCAAATGGCTCTATACAACAATGTGGTTACCACATAAAACCACCTTGACTGAAATTTAAGAATTTTGGAATGATGTAAGTTTGCTTGGTGTTTCATATTTTTGAGGTGCTGGTATATCTATTTTTCCATTGAAATTATTTGTTGCCCACTGTAATTTATTAAATTTATTCAGTAAAGAAGTTTGTTTCTGTTTTTACTTCAGCAATTAAATCACCACCCTTACAGACAAGTTCTATGTAGAGTGTGTCGGAATTGCAAAAAAAAATATGTACAGTATGTCCTATTTTAGTTCTTTATGTATGGTATTCGCGTCGTTAATGTAGATTTAAGTTTATGGTTTGTGCAAAAAGAATTTTGATAGCTACCTTGATTTCTGAATTACGGGGCGAAATCAACAAATTTTTATATTTGGTTTCACCTCATCTGTGGGTTATACCGCAACTAATAGAAAACGTATGTTTCTTATATATGGTATTGTTTTTCACTTTGAATTCATTGGTATAGTTACAATTTTAACAATGGGCTTCTTGGATAAAAAGCTACTAAATCACTTCTAAGCTCTTTTAATTAAATACGAGAAATAGTTTCCTATAATATTAATCTCTGTAACTTTGTTGGATGATGCAGAATGATCGCAAAAGTTGTACAAATTAAATAACAATTGTTTAACGTTTGGGGTTGGTGGTACTAGTATATGAATTTCGTAATTTGGTAGGTTTTCGGAATGAAGTGTATTGAACTGGGAGAATATAGGCAGACGCGCAAGGTAATGAACTCTGATAGTAATCACGGTATTAAATAATGCTAAAAAATCGTGATACACGTGCTACTCTGCTATCTAGAAAAGTAATAATGTATAATACATGCATTGTCGGTAAGGTAGACCGCTAAATTTATATATCCCATTCTAACACTCCCACGATATAAATTAGGGTCACGACAGCTTCCTGGTAGGGTACATTTGCTATTTCTTCCTTTTCTTTGTGATCTTTAGAATACATCACCTTGGATAGGTTTAGACTAGGATCTGTGGATATTTTGGTAGATTTGCAAACCATAATCTTGAATTTTGCTAGTATTTCACTCACATATTTTTCTTCATCGAGTGTTATTGTGATCTTATCGTTGGCATGCATGTAGACCGCCACAATATTTTGCATCTCTCAGATCGTTCATCTGAAAGTCGCTCATTAATATGACTTTTGGATCATTTTTTACTTTCTCATCTTTTGAAAACATCACAAGGTCATGAATGCCATATCCGTATTTTTGATTAAAAAGTATACACGTGGGCTCAGTCTCGAATGTTTGGATCCAGCTTTGAGCACCACATCCGATAATTTGTTGTTCCATTGCCTACTAGCCTGCTTGAGGCCATAAGTGGATTTTCGTAACCTACAGACAGACCTAGTACCATCGTCGTATCCCTCTGCTTAAAGCATATATATCTCGTCACTGAAATCCACTTGAAGAAATATAGTAACTGCGTTCATTTGTGTTATTTCTAAGTCATACCCAGCTGCAACAGAAAACAAGAATCTTAAAGAATTATACCTTTCCACAGGAGAATATGTCTCCTCGTAGTCTATGCCTCACTTCTGGCTGCATACTTCGACTACCAAACGAGCTTTGTGGCACACAATGGCATCACAATGGTCAGTTTTTATTTTGAAGGCCTTTTTACACCGGATTGCTTTCTCGCCCTTGGATAACTTTGTTAATATCCAGGTATTGTTGATGATATTGAAGCAGCCTGAAACATGAAGTTTAAAAAACTTTATCAGCCCGCTATATTCTCTATGGCGCCCATTTTGCGAACCCTTGCCTTAAACAGGTGTTGTAATCTAATGTTGTAATTGTAATGCAGATATACAAAAAGACATGTAGCGTGTCTCGAGCAATTATAATGATGCCTCGCAAACGATAACGTGCACATTATAAACAATTAACACCCTTCGAATACGGGCGAATTACTGAGCTACATGAAAGCAGCGTTTCTTTTCGTGAGATTGGCTGTCAAGCCAATTATAATTTAAATAAAGATACTATGGTCTTGGAACATATGGATTGCAAATCAAAGAAAAGCACGTAGACCAAGTTCAATCACACCTAGAAGAATTACCCTCTGAGAAGATTTTTTTCTGAAGCGTTTGGTTATACGGTATCGGTTTGAGTCAATAACAATTTTAGCGCAACGATGGTGGAACGCTTTTCGTCGTTGAACATTATTACGCTATATCCTAGGTGCACCCAAGCAATGCGATGCAATGGACGCAACGTAAATATTTTAGCAGTTTGCAAAAAAACGCTTGCAGACTATTTATTTTTTATTGTATTACTTAATAGATCCAGCACATATAGTCATGACTCATGATATACTGAATTTGTACCATCAATATTATTAATTACTGGAGTTTCGTCTACATTGTTAAAACCATAATTATTTATAGTATGCACTATAGAGTTCAAATCTTCCGAACATATCACTAGCGAGCATAAAATCTTTACAACAAATGTTATTGGTGGAAAAATATTATTTTATCATCATTATAGGCTTTAATAATGTTAACATTATTTCATTTATTGATAATTTTGATTTGATAATATTTATAACTAAAAAGATTTTTTCTATTACTGTATTAGACGATGGGAGACTTAGCGATGTAAAAGCAAAAATAGAAAGCTCCTCAAATATAAAGTCACATGCAGTATTTTTAATGTAATTACTTTTCTGCAAAAAAGAAAAATACTGTATCAGGAATATTATTTTCGAAAATATTTGAGTATTGAATATTTAACATATTCGTGTTCTATATCATTTAAATTTTTCTTGTGACCCACATGGAAGGATACATCTTGAAACTGTCACCTCAGTGTGCGCTGAATCCTAAGTCTACCAGGAAATCGGCACATCACGAAAATGTGTTTATACTGCAATAACTATCGAAAAACAATTGAAAATCGTTTTATGTTTGACAGTTTGTTTTACAAATAGTTGGAACCATCATTGCCACGCGACGTTAACCAACGTTAACTATTTAATTCGGCCATCAGAGCAAATTAATAATTAATTTATCAAAAATACACAACAGTTAGTAGACATACGGATTAGAATAATATCTTCATAACTTGTACCTACCTTGACGTTTCGCCACTCTCTTCTGTGGTTCTTTTTATATATTTCTTATTTACCCTTCTTTATATAACTTATTTTCCAAAACTTTCAAATGGAATGTTAATCAAGAGATGGAAAATATACAGAAATTTAAATTAAAAACAATGAATTCTTAGTGGAAAACACCATAAGAATTGTTTTTACACACTTCTGTGCCACAAGATAATAACTATTTGAGGTAAGTTGAAAACTTCAAATATTACTGTATCACCCTGTAATACAAAAACCAAAGGAGCTGTCGGAATTTTATACGAATCGTCTCGAATTTCTCAAAAAAATTTAATCTGTCGGCAACCCTACAAATACTATGAAAATAGGACGTACTGTACATATGCATGTATACCAAGGGAGAATCTGGTCTTTTGATACTTTGTGTAATCGTAAGTGCAATAAACTTTACACTTAGGATTAAAAGGTGTATCATAATCCCTTCGTATATAAGTAATGTTTGTTTGTATTATTGTTTAACGGACTCCTAACTTATTGAACATGCGCGGCGTGTGCATTTTGTTATTTATTTTTTATACGATTATTATTATAAATATTTTGTACACTCGCAACTAACGTAACTATTTCACTGTGTAAAAATATTTGCCAAAGATTATTGTGGCATTACCTCAGTTATTAAGAAAATGATCATAATGTTCGTTAAGCATAAGTTATTTAACTAGTTTAAGTGTACGTATATAAAGTTTTCTAGTCTTTGTACATTGTATGATGATAAAGAAAGAAACAGAATTGTATATATATAAATATATATTTATTATTGAATTATTGATCAGAAATGGATAGATCTGTGTGTGTTTATAAGCGTAAAAAGTATAATTCGAAATATTTTCGAATACGTATCTAGTTTACAATAATTGTAATCTATAAGAAAATTCTGCACATAGCTCTATTTAGGAAACTATTTGATATTACGAATTTGGGAGAAAGGATTAAAATTTTTGAATAGTTCGTAACGAAAAAAAATGAAAACTATTGATATTGAGTATTGTTTGTCAATAGAGATACTAATAAAACGATTTAAAATAATGTTTTGTTTTTTCTATTTCCTCTAACCCAAAAACGTTTATCTAGTACGATCCTTACATTAGGAGTACTTCAAATAATAATCTAATTTTTGAAATACTAATGTCGTTATCTATATATCGATAAAAAAATAATACAGCACTGAAGAAACCGCAACGCGCGTTTCATTTACATAAGTTTTTTGCAATTATTTACCGATCCCAGTTTTAATTATTAACAATTAAAAAACCATTTACATTTATGCATGACTTTGCTCTGTATCGTATCTGTTAAAAAATATTTAAGCTAAAAAAATTGATCGTTACTGGATTGGCCCGTAAATTTTTCGGATGCTTTTAACAAACAGAATCCTTCGGGAAGTATGGAGGCTAACCTAGGTGTTTATATATTCATAGAACAAGTTAGTGTGGCTGTTGAAAGTTGGTCGGAGGCAGTGATAAATGCTGATGTAAGAGATGTTGTGCCGAGCAAAAATAACACATGGGCTGAAAAGTCCCGGGCCTAACAAAGAAAACACGGTTTTTTTGCATCAAAATTAGCTTTATTCATCAACGTAATCTCCATTAAGAACAACGCAATCATTCCAGCGCCGCTCTAACATTTCAATACCACTTTTGTAGAACGATTTATTTTTTGCCTCAAAATAGGCCTCAGTTTCAGCGATAACCTCTTCATTCGTGCGAAATTTCTTACCGGCGAGCATTTTTTTGAGGTCTGCGAACAGCCAGTAGTCGCTGGGAGCCAATACGGGACGAATACGGTGGACGTGGGAGCAATTCGAAGTTCAATTCATGTAGTTTTGCCATTGTTTTGATTGACTTGTGACACGGTGCGTTGTCTTGATGAAACAAATTTTTTTTCTTTGCCGTATGCGGTCGTTTCTTTGCAATTTCGGCCTTCAAACGCTCCAATAACGCTATATAATATTCACTGTTGATGGTATTTCCTTTCTCAAGATAGTCGATGAATATTACACCACGCACATCCCAAAATACCGAGGCTATAACCTTTCCAGCCGATTGTTGTGCTTTCGGGCGCTTTGGGCGAGGTTCACCAGCTGCTGTCCACTCAGATGACGATCGTTTTGATTCCGGAGTGAAGTGATGGATTCGTGTTTCATCCATTGTCACATATCGACGCAAAAATTCCAGTTTGTTACGTTTAAACATGGCCAAACACTGCTCAGAATCATCATCACGTTCTTGTTTTTGGTCAACAGTGAGCAAACGCGGTACCCACTTTGAACAAAGCTTTCTCATAGTCAAATGCTCATGCAATATAAAGCCAATACGTTCTTTTGATATCTTTACAATGTCCGCTAACTCACGCAACTTCACTTTTCGATCATTCAAAACGATTTTGTGGATTTTTTTGATATTTTCTGGTGTTACAGCCTCATTTGGACGTCCACTGCGTTCTGCATCATCGGTATCTCTACGACCACGTTTGAAGTCAGCAAACCAACGTTTTATTGTTGTTTCTGATGGAGCGGAGTTCCCATAACACTTTTCAAGCCATTTCTTCGCTTGAACGGTATTTTTTCCCATTAACAAGCAGTGTAAAATTAAAACACGAAATTGTTTTTGATCCATTGTTTTGAAAATAACAAAAGTAGCGTGACAGCTACACAATAGCTAATGAATAGAATATCATGAAATTTTAGCAGCTGTCTTTTGAAGCTTAGTACTAACTGAGAGAAAGGTGACTGCAATAAAACTAGCGTCATCTATGTGTTAGGCCCTGGACTTTTCAGTCCATGTGTTAGCCAAAGAGGGATGGAATAAATTGCAGTCAATCTTTGACGATAAAGGATTTACAAGAAGAATTAGTTTGCTAAGCGTCTTCAAAACTGCGGTTTAATGAACTCTTCCGTTAATCAACTCGTTAAAGGTGCATAAAAATAGAGTTACGGGATGAATGATGAGTGGATAGGTTCATTATTAACTGGACTACCTGAAAAGTTTGTTGCGATGATTTTGGCAACCGAGCACTCTAGCACAACTTTATAACTGATGGTATTAAAAGGAAAGTAGTTGATATAGGGGAGCATACTATTAAAACTTGAGTGTCTCTGCTGGGAAATGGAAAAAAAATCAAATATTCACAATTTTGATAAAAGCCAGATACGAAGAAACAAATTATAACTGTAACAAACTGTGATATTTCGAAGTGCCTTTGAGATGGTAAAAATAAGAATGCATTTAGTCTAATTTTCTTAACTATTAGAAAGTTCAGTCGCGGGAATGGTATATAGAGTCCGATACCAGAACATACTTAACGGTAAATGAACACCAGATAAGAATCCTAATCAGATTACAGTAGAAAATAAAAACAAAATTCTAGTAGCTGCAGAGGTGATATCGAAATAAACAAAATGCAAGGTAAATAACACTTCGATGTTCTGATCAAAGATTCACTGCGTCACCATACTAAAATATGGTAATTCGGTTGAAGTTAAGAAGGATAGTTGTAAATTTTCTAATAAAGAAAAAGAATTAATAATGTTTACGACTTAAATGTTGAAGGATTAAGTTTCGGTGTTAGTACTGCAATATTGACAATAGAAAATTTTGTATGGCATAAGTTTAAGACATATAAATTAGACAATGACAAAAGGTTCAGTATGTGTTCTAAGAAATTCACATAATATCAATGTTTTCAAAGTAATTCCGTTCTATGTTTTGAAGAAAAGCAGACAAGATTGCTTTTCCTTGGGTAAGGAAATAAAGCTATAAATCATATATTAGTGTGGTCCAATGGAAACAACATCTATAGGCGATTGAAAATATTTTTGTATGATTTTAGCAACATGGCGTTTTCCTATTTTCTAAAAACAAAAGAAGAAATACTTGAAACAATAGGAGTATAAAATTAAAGTGTTGAAGACAGGTAATAAAAGTGAATTTTGTAATGTCTACACATCAGGGCAAAATGACAGTACTGAAATGCTCCACAGGATAATAAGTTAAAATGTCTATTGTTCGACGTCAAATTGGAAAAGAAAGTCTGGGCAAAAGCGTGTCACACAGCTGCATATATAAGAAATAGATGTTGCGCTTATGATTCAAAATTTGGTATGGATGGAAACCAAATATAAGTGGAATAAGAATTTTTGGTAGCACCGTGCTAAATCATGTTGTAAAGCAAAAACGGAAGAAATGGGATAAAAAATCCAAAACAGTAATTTACGAAAAAGTATAATACTGCTATTGCAATCCATATCCTCATACAAAAGAAATAAGCCGTGTTTCATTTACATAACTGTTAATATACTACAATTTTTCACTGATCGCAGCTTCAACTATTAACAGTTAATATCCCATCATTTTTAATTGTTTCATTTATTACAATGTTCCAGTTTAGTCAGTTCTAATTTAATGGGTAATACCTGTGTAACCCCACGCAGTACTTTTACAACTAAATTTAAAAGAGGGTGAAATAAAAATAGAAGCTGCTGAAAACAATTTTTATTTGTCATATATGGTGAATTTATTAACATGTGGTCTATCTACATAATATTTTGTTATTGCTATAATTTTTAAAATGCATGATGTATGTATATAATATATTGACAGCAACCAAGAAAATTTGGTTTGATTTCAACATTTATTTAAGTACAAATATTCAATTCTATATGCCACAATTTTTGCGAAGAGCGAATATTTCTGGTTCAAAATACATAGAGATGTAATGTTATACATTTGAAATAAGTGGGAGGCTCATGTAGTACTACTATATTTAATAATTATTTTCATACTGCAGTTGTCTGCTACTAATAATGTATGTAGTGGCTATAAATAAATAGTATTTTATTTCCAAGGTACCTTGTATTCTTATTTATTTAAAAAAGATCCTATTTACTGATTATCGGAGTAGGAATGACATCACTTTTCTTTTAAAATAAAAAAAAACAAGTTTTACTGAAAACAAAAGTAGAAGAAAATTTAGGAAGATAGTGTACATCATTGGAACTGAAATAGATACTTAATTAATATCGTGTCATTTATTGCTTTTCAATTGAAGACTTAACTCATGAAGAGCTTGCTTGGCGGAAATAGGACTACGAATTATTCATAAACAAAATGGAATTAAGTAAAACTAGAAGACACGGTATATTAGCGATTTTGTTCGAATAATTATTCATAGGTAAATACTGCATAATAAAATAGTTTTTGAGTATAAATGGTATGTGTTCGATTGAATACTTATGGCCTATTTTAATGAAGAAGGTTGAGCAACAACAATATAAACGCATGAAGAATTGAGATGCATTTTTACTGATGAATGGCATAAAATTATCTCGACAGTATGTATCAGCAGATTAATGACCACAACGTTCCAAAGTGTGCGAACGTATAGAAGCAAAGAGACGACCAATAAAATACTAGTGTAGCAATGAATTACAAT
This sequence comes from Trypoxylus dichotomus, assembly GCA_023509865.1. Taxonomy (NCBI): domain Eukaryota; kingdom Metazoa; phylum Arthropoda; class Insecta; order Coleoptera; family Scarabaeidae; genus Trypoxylus; species Trypoxylus dichotomus. The sequence goes on along the minus strand of CM042076.1, from coordinate 53,086,986 downwards.
GAAATTGTTTAAGCGTTTTCATTTTTGTTGTAATTGTTACTGATAAATTTTGCTTTACATGTTTAAAATTGTGCTGAACATATGTACTTAAATAAAACTGTTTCGTTCAATTCAGCGCAATACTTTAGACAGAAGGCGTTCGTATTCTAGCAAGAATACAATATTTCATTTGTTAATATTATTGTATACATTATGTATATTAAAAACATTATATGTATTAAGATGCATTGTAGTTTATTCTACGCTTGTAGTGATATTTAACGCATCTAGAATACGAACGGTAAAATAAAACCTTAAATATTTGTACATTCTATAAACGATTCGATTATGTTTTATCGTGAAAAAAGTGTTATGTAACATTTCGTTTATACAAATTATCTTAAAAATATTTGGTTTTCATATAACTCTTTATGTTCAATGCTCATATATTCTGTATGTAATCTATATTCTACTTTAGATGCTGCAGTTCGGGAAAAAATTCTTGTTTACTCTAAAATCTCTTACGATTTAAAGATAAAACTAGTAATAGAAATAAAACAATTAGGTGATATGTTTGTTGACGTCAATAACAGCAAGGAATGTGGCATTTGGGAATGACTTCCTGTTAGGTTTATGTTTATATCTATTAGAAGGATGTAAATATCATCTTTTTTGTACAGAAGTGTTCGCAGAAATTACGCCTTTTCCATCTATTAAGATTTTTTTTTTCATCGAAATGAAAATATATACAGTGTACCTCGTTATAACGTTGTTTAATATACCGCGGTTTCGATTATAACACGAACGGGGGAGACCACCTGCCTCTTACTTCACTTGCTCGCGCCATTTCAATTGCCACTTGTATTTATTTGTCGCCAGTGTGTTATTATGCGGTGAGTACGTTAAAAATGAATAAACGCAAACTTCATATTGTGTAACAAAAACTAGACATTATTAATAAAGTGGAAACATGCGTATCCACATGAGGAGAAAGATGAAGAGATGAGAGAAGGTATAGAGAGGTTAGATGGAAGGAAAAACTAGATTCCCTTATCGATAATTTGGACGAAGACACCGGTCTTACCAGAAAGAGAACAAGGTTTGGGAAGAATGAACACCTAGGTAAATATATGTGTATGTGATTCGTATAAAAAGGGGTGAAGCCATTTCCTTCTCGTATCTGTACCTGCTTTAAAACTACAATCGGAAAATTTCATAGGAAGATGTTGCTAGAAGCTGAATTTAAAGTTTTCGATGGTTAACAATGACGATGGCAGAAGAAACATGGAATTTTCCACTTGCCAGAAAGGTAAAGTTAAATGATATGCCAGAACTTACAAAGATAATGACACACAAATTTATAATGAGTGACGAGATTGCGGTGTATTTTAGAATGTTTCCAAATGAAACCTTATACCTAAAAACGAATCCTCAGAAAACATATTCACAACATAACAAAGATACAATAACTATTTTGTTTTCTGTGAATAAATTTTGAAAGCCATAAATTGAATCCGATCGCTATTATTAAAAGCCAAAATTCAGGATGTTATTTCACGACTGGTTTCACCATTCTTTTTGTTCCTACAGTGCAAAGTCTTTGGTTCTTTTAGCTAATTATCCAAGGCACCTACTCTCTCTGTCTTTAAACAACCTTTAGATCAAGACATAATTCACGTTTTTGAAATCAATCATCGAAGAAGAAATGTTGAGGACAGTACTAAACTTACCTAAACGTTAATGTAAGCACGTTTTTTAAAACCATGAGACCTAGAAATGTCTTACAATATTGGACGTGTTGGTAAACAATCACTCCGCAGATAATTTGAGATTGCTGGAAAAACTTATGCTAATCTTCAGATCAAAGCATCCTGCCAAAATAATTTCCAACTCTAATTTGATAACCGATTTAATAACAACGCCATTAATCGTATTCGCGAAATATGAGCAGCAAAAGACATTTGTCAACAAACGTTTGACAAAGGAACTATTGAGACAGTTTGTTTTAAAGATAAAGAATAGAAAGAGATAAATGAGCAAAAGTGCCCAATAATCTGCCGCCAACAATCAAGCAGACATTGAAAGCAATGGAAACTATTACGGGGTGGGTGGAATCTGAAGAAAGTGTAAGTTGCGTCAAATTACAGCAATTTACTTCTCTTGAAAGGGGAACGTTGCATAAACTGTCACAAATTAAATCGAAAATCACAGACTTTATTAAATGAATTAACGGCTCGGTGGCCCAGTAGTAAGAGAGCCAGCACTTGAATTTGACAACTCAGTTGCCGTGCGTTCGAAACCAGCGTCCGATAAGTACAGTGGCGGTACTTTCCGGGCGAATTCGGTATGCTGCCGAGTCACCATTCGCCGTTGGGAAAATAGTTAATAAAGCATCACCCCTCATGACGAGGGGATGCGATAACAAAGCCATGGAACACTTCCACATGCTTTCTTATACCTTAAGGCTCCAGCAGTTATGACGAGCTAAAATGGCTTATAACCCCGTTGGGCCGCTCATCAACAACAACAAAAAAATACTGCACATTTAACACAATAATGTGACTTGAGAATTATGTTGTGTGCATATTGTAATTAATAAATATGTTGTTGCTAAATTGTATTTCACTATCCATTTGCGCATTATAACGTGGTTCAGTTCATAACGCAAGTCTCCTGTATCGCTGTAGACCGGCGTTTTGAAATGGTACTGTTGTATATCAAATAATTGATTATACAACTTCTTACAATAATATAAAATCCAACGTTGGAAATCCATATCACATTTTGGAAGAGGGTAGTGTTTATAACGATATCCTGAAAAGTAAGTTCGCGATGTTATATTACCGATTTCCACGAAATTACTGTGATATGAAACAAGATCTGTCTAAACATTTCGAGGGAAATGAATAACTGAGAACTGTAGTGCATAGTTTTGAATTTTTCATTGATTTTTTGTATTATTTTTTGCCAGATTGTAGAGAATTTAGCAGTGAAATATTAGCTTGTTCATCAAGCGTTTTACTCTTTTGTACATCTCGCTTAAGCGGATTTGTGTATTCTGCTGTAATTTCTTCTGTACATTAAATAATTTCCCGTTTCAACTAGGAAGTTATTTCAAATGATCATCAAATGGGTAGAATCAAATGGAAGCCAAAGTTACGACAGTGTTTATTTTCTTCTGATAAAATTTCTAAACCTATGTTGCTTATCAGCTTTATAAAAGTAATAGAAAATATTGTTTGGGTATACAATTTGTATAAAATCAAAGGAACTGTACGGAAATATTCGAATTGTTTGCTTGTTAGACTTATCTTTGAAAGTAATGAAAAGTTTCTCCAAAACTTTGGTGAGTAATATTTAATAAATATTTCCTCTTAATTAAACTGGAAAGAGATATAAATCATATTAGCACAAATGGAGAGCACCTGTATATTATGGACTCCTCAAAGAGCCCTTTCAAGTGCAAAATTAACTACACCCATAGGCTGTTTTTGAATAAAGCTGCAACGCGGCCCTTTGATGCATCGTTTAAGAGTTTAATTCGTTCTTACGTTTCTATCTATCGATGTGTGCATATGTTTATCATTGAAAAGTACAGAATTCGTGTAATTTGGAAAGGAATTTACTCTAAAAGGAAATATTAGAATAAAAGGATATGTAGGCCATTATCTGAACTAAAATTGGAACAAATAGTGGAAAAAATGGCCGAAAATAGAACGTTAACGTAATGTTTTTCTGTGAAAATTTGTATAAAAAAAATTTGAATACATGAATGTGAAGTTTCAAATTTATTATATCGCTTTCGGTATGTTTTATTTTCTAAGATTGGTATCGAATCATCAGATTACAATTGGGTTAGAACTGATGTGAATGATTTATATGACTACCAACTAAAATAAAGAAATATGAAGAATTTTGTGGTCATATTAATACCTGAACAGGATTCACTTTTTTCAGCAAAAGAAACATATTCAGTTCTGGTTATCGACATGTTATCGATTATAAAGTGTGAAGGAAGTTTATAATTACTGTAAAAATGTGTAGTTTTTTCATGTGACTAAAAGATAAACGCATTAAATAACTAAGTGATTTATTATCTTTCAAGCTAATGGTAAAATAAAGGTAATCTTTTAAAAATTAAAAGTGATTTGCTTATGCACAGTGCTCTATCTGTTAGTTTGCAAGTTTTTAAAAATGCCAGGAAATAAATGTGACAGCTGAAATACTGTACATTCTTTTGGTATTCATTTCTTACTTCTGTTTCTATCTTCTTCGTGTTGGCATATTGCGTCTGTATTAGTAATTAATACAATTTATGTTTTTCTATTATTAATTCCACGCCAACCAGATTTATTAGTCGACTGAATGTTCATCAGGATGCGTATCCCTATACACTTGTAATGATGATAAGAGAAAATGATTACCACTGACCATATTATCACTTTGTTTATTTTTTCTAAAAATTTTGATAGGTGCCAAATTTGTTTTAGGCTTTATTATCTCTTTATGCGTAAATCAATTTCTCGATGTTCATTAATGCCACAAGTAACAGCTTATAATCATAAATAGATATAGAAAAATATATAGAATGTTCAGAAAATTTTGTAGAGTACATATCCAATTCAGAAAAATTGCAACTTTTAAAATAAACTAACCTCTGTTTTGATTTATTTTTACATATTCTATCAAAAAAAAAAGCGGAAACAATATATGTATGTTATTTTCAGCGATTATAAAAATTATATAGATCCATCTTATAACATCGCCCACTAAAATTGAAAAGAATATTTTCATTACCTTTAGCAAGTCGTTTAGCAATCGCGAATGAACTGAGACATCAATAAAAGTATATATTGCGGCGTTTAGAATATTTTCTTTTCACTCGTTACATACAAATACGTTTATGACAACACGTGGATTAGTTATATAACACGACTATTGTGATTGCATTATAATTATCGTTTCAATAATACTTTAAATTCTTTTTAACTCATTTATATATTTATTATTTATCTCCTTTTGTGTTGTGTTCTTTCATAGAACAATAAAAATATTAATATTAGAAAATATAACTATGTAATAATAGAATTACTGAGCATAGTGATCACTATGAGGAAATAAGATTTTGACCGCGAAGACTTCAGAAATTCGTATTTACCACCGGAAGTTTTCACTACATTCAGTGTGCCACAGTCTTGTAGATGATAATATGTTTTCATATTAATTCAACATATTATGAAACTTGAGCAAATATTAACGGGAATATTGCAGTCTATTAGTGTAAAAATTCGAATCTACGAAGATAACCAGATAATAGCGGATAATAAAGTTATTAATTTTAGCTGTCACATGAAATGTTTATTTCCGTTAATCCTGCAGTGAAACAGAATTAGGTTATGATTTTCAAACTGTTTTCATAATCAACAAAACTTAAAAGAAGTAACTGTAAACATTTCGTCTGACATTTGTCACCTTACTAAACCACTTAATGTGTTGCTTTTTCCAACTAGGGATGGGATCGCACTACACGCGCTTTGCTTAAAGACTTAAGGGCAGCGTGGAGCTTTGTGAATAGAGGTAGCATGGAGCTTTGCATGCAGAGGGTACCGTTGAGCTTTATTTGTACGCCACCTTCCACTGTTCCACTAAGTTGAAATTAGATTTCTTTCAGCGTACAGTGTACCATAAGGTAAATGTTTCCTTCATTGATGAAATTGATATTACTGGAAAACAGTGCATCAAAGTTACAAAAGGAACCTTTTCATAAATATTGTATACATTCATTTAATCAACATATGGCGAATTTTATTATATATAAACTTTTCTCCCATCTACTGCATAATTAAACTCTCTACGCGGGAAGCAAATTTATTTAACATAGAGAAATTCTTGCAGATAGAAAAGCTAAGCATGTTGCTGAATCACAACTATATTTAACCTTCAGTCCGTTTGCACCAATTACCTTTAAAAGATAAGCTTCTTTTAAATCTTTAAACGGATTGCACTTAAGGTAACACCTACGATTTTAAGCGACAAATATTCTACGGCTTAATTTGAAAGGGGAAAAAAGGGGCTTCCGCAACGTAAATATTCCTACATTTTTGTAATCTTATTTCGTTTATAATTAAACATATCTACTAAGAAAAAATTGTTTGCGTCAAAATTTTGAACCAGTTCCAATAAAGATGGATTCAATACGAGAAGCTAATGAAATTATCGATAATAGCTAAACAAGTGTCCGCTCGGCAAAATTATTTCCAGGATTTAAGCGATAGAAATTGTGTGCTGAGGTTTTTAAAATTAATCGAACAACAGTTGGAGTATCCACTTAATATCAAATGCGGCGGCAATTTATAAACGCCTAATTTAGAAATTTTCGGTAGTTCCTTGTTGTACGTGAGGGTATTAAAATCAAACCAAAATGTTCTCATAATTTATTAATTCAATCAAAACTTTTCTAACCATTGCAATTGTTTTTTATTTATACTGAATTATATTCCTATATTCTTTTATGAGTGATAAGACGGACACGTTCTGCTCGGCTGTAAAATTCGTAAAATTAATCTTCAACCACACCATTTAAGATGAATTATTTGTTCTAGGTGGTACTTTTATCAATTCAAAACGAGTATTAGTGGATGCAGTGGTCAAATAATTAAAAAAAGAATTGAAACAGACAATAAATTGTAGAAAAACCCGCCAAATTATGTCACTTTAAGAACCATGCATTAGTTGAAGCTCTTAGAAGTTCCCAAAAATACTAAAAACTTTCTGGTGTTATTTTTCTTATCAACTTATTTCTGATGCCTAACAAACAGCTTCGTAGGTAGTGGTGCAATGTATTCTGACCCTTAAAGTTAGGTGTGATCTACTTAAGCCGAAACATTAAGAGTAACCAGTGCAAACTGCTATACCTCCTATTGGAAAAGTTCGCGTATACGAGTACGCTAGCTTTACCGTTGTAAAAAAAACAACTCTTGAAAGTGGTTTGGGTCCCCTGGATCCGGCTGATAGTCGTAGGGTTATTGACGTGGTGTTTCCACTAAGCGAACCGCGTAGTGCTAAACTTTAAGCAACTCGTGCATAGTGGGGTCGTAACCTAGTACTTTATAAACCTTTTGTTAATTTGAAATATACCTTCATATTTTCTTCACTAAGAGGTTATGTGTAATTGTTGAATACAACATAAATTATATAAAATCTTACCTGAATTCTTTGACCTTGGTTGTCGAGTTACATTCTTTGAAATCGTCAAGAATAAAGACGAATTTTATTCATTTGATATAAATAATCAGGCTATGGGTAACAACAAATCACTTAATTGTTTTACGATCATTACCACTACTTTACTTTTTTATTGGCAGCGCCTCTATTTATCTCTTTTTGGCAAAAGCTTATAAAAATGTATTTTATTACTTTTTATATAACTTCAGAAATTCATTTTAATTCTATGTCACTCTAAAGCAAAAAAATCTTGCGTTAATTATCCATTCCAAGACTTTCTTTTCGTTACAATCGTAAACGTTAAAAATTTGTTTTGACGTTGACTCATTATATATATTTGAAAAACAAATATTCACCATTAGTAGACACGTATAAAAAAATATGAATACTCAACAAATTACATTAAATACATCCATTCATTTTCAGGGTTGATACGAGATCAAAATTAAGAAGTAATAGAGAATACTTATTGTAGTCGGGAAATATCGTTTTATATCTTACGTATATAGAAAAACTTATTCCGTAATAATTCCATTTGGTCTTGCATCCTTCGATCGAAAATTAACTCCTTTTTAATTATTGACTAAGATCGTATTGACATGTGGACTAGAATGAAGGCTTCTCGATCTCATAATATTGCACTTAGAAGAGTTTAATCTACATGCTGGTGATTATACTCGAGCATATCACCGTTACTGTTTGGTGCGGCAACTTCACAACAAAGTGTTTTCTTCACTTTAGTAGGCCAGAACTTCGTCAGAAAGAAGGCCGATACCAGGCAAAACGTTTTACACATTAGTGGACACAGAATCGATTGGTGTAGTACGGCTGCGATTCTATAATAGGGACCTTCGAATGGATCCAGTATGGCCGGACATAACATATGATTCAGATTTACCTCAGTTGGCTGAAAGACATAAATTAAGTTAACAAAGCTGAAAAAATCGGCAGTTATAATGTTTTGCGAAGCATTCATGAAATAGGATACAGCCTTAGCCTGGAAAAATAGAGCAAAATTTAAAACTTTCGATATACTAGGACGGATCGATGTATGAGGTCTTTAACTCCATAAAATAGAAATAAGAAAAGATAAAATAATGAAATCAGTCTCAAAACGAAGTAAATTTATTGTACTACCAATACACATAATTATCTGTCCACATAGTCACCATGTCGCGCAACACATTTCTCCAAATCCATTTCTTCATTCCGTTCCTGAAAGAAGCCTTCTTGTTTACTGTCGATCGAATTACGAACAGCACCCCAGTGTCTATAGAAAAATGTTAATTCTTCAATCCCTCCTTGCAATAAAAAATTTGAGGGCGATAAATTAGAACTGTACGAAGGACACCAAACAATCATGAATTTCAGGCTCGTCACTGTTTTTACTATTTCGCTGCAGCAATACAATCTGACGTTGTCCTGGTGCAACAAAAAATTCGTTCTTTTCGGCCTCACTTCACGAATACATCAGTGACCATAAAGTTATGCAGTATCCCACCGATTGTTGGTCGTTTTTGGTTTACATGGCGAACATTCGTCCCAGGTGGTGATGTTCATGAAAAATTCATTTTCTTCACTAGTTCAACAAGGTAAATGAAACTAAAGCCCAAGCAATAGCTCATACTTCATGTTCGTTGTTCAAATCATTTGGGTATTTTTTCAGCAGTTCAAGGATCATTGCTATTTTAGAGTAAATAATACAATGATTCGTTATATTTTTCCAAGTATTAAAATAGCGTAGTGTCTATAAAGCTCTATTTTATTGGCTAAGGATGTATATAAAGAAACTTCCGTAGCTAGGATTGATTCTTTTAAAAATATTTTTACCAATAACAGTTGCTAATTAATTTCCAGTCATAACACATTTAATTAGGGAACTATAATTGCTGCATATTAAATATGCAAATACAATATTACTATATGTTACTATTTGATCTAAGGGTACTATCTTCAAAATTCTAGCATACTTCTGAGTACACTGAAAGTAGATATTAATTTCAAACGGGGCCTATTAATTTTTATAATTGATATGAATTTTTGAGATGGTTCTAAAGCGTCTGTTTAACAAATATTGCCTCTAAAGTGAGATGCTTTTGAGTTATTTAATAAAACATATATGGATACAGAGTATTACAAATTATTACATATATAAAAAATGTATTCATCTACAGATTTAAATAATTATTTCGGAAGCTATGCTACATGAAATACGCATGCTACACTGTATGAAACAATGCAGGATGTTCAGAAAAAGAAAATGTTATTTTTATCCGGAAAATGTCTATTTCTCCATATTTTTTCAGTTTCATTCAATTTTGATTTTCTTTTGTTTTCACGTACTTAAGCCACCGTTCATGACTTAATTGATTTCAAAAACTAAAATTTTTTGGTAGCAGATATGTTTTTCCAAATACTTTAAAACTATGAGATTTAGCTATAGCAAAGCAAATCCTTACTACGACTAGGTTTAAATGCAGAATTCTATGAAACTGAAGAAAAATTTTCTATTTAAAAATATCGAGAAACTGGCATTTTTTCTGTACACCCTATACTGTTACATAACGTTTAGTATATGGGATTTGATGCAGTATAGCTTCCGAAATAGTTATCTAAAGCTTTAAATTTGTACATGAATATATTGTTTTAGAGCCTGGCAAAAATGAATGTAAAAATGCAATAAGAAATTCCTGAAGTAATAGAGATGTTTTGTACTTTCTTTGAAATAAATGAATTCTATGAAAAGTTTGATCTGACCCCCTGAAGAAAAGGTATCATTGTCATGATTTTTTAGCCTAAAAGGTTCAAGATAGATCCATATAATTCAATATTTAGTTAAAGAGTAGTATTTAAATGGCGACAAAGAGGTATTAGTAATTGGAAGAAACCTTACCACTCATATCAGCAAAAGGATCTTGAATGTATGTATACCATTATAATTAAACAAATTTAATAACTCTCTTTATCAGATGTATGAATTTATATATGTTCAAAGCTATCAACTTCTTGAACTTGAAAATAAATGAAAAATACAGATCCCATCCTCCAGACATAAGTTTTTTGACTATTTCGCCAACTCATCTTGCGAGACATTCCGATTTAATAAACTTCGAGGGAGTCTTTACGTACTTATTAAACATGTACGTGTACTAAAGCAGCAGCAACTGTTTCTAAGCTTTATTGAAACTTGTGCGTAGCAGTATAGAAATAAGATGAGAAATGAAGGGCTTGAAACTTACAATGGCGATTGTCTGTAGTATAACGAAGTGATATATAATATTTATACTATAGCTGAGTGCATTCCAGCTGAAATCTGAGAATTCCTCGACATTATAGACGCCTGAAAATAGTATAAGTAATTATCTCACGTGAACGCCGACGAACTAATAAATTCATACCTCCAAGTCGCAAGAGGTAATAAGGCACAACGAACATCATTCCATGTTGAATCCAGTAGATGGCCGCTTCCAGTGGCAACTGAGGAAGAGAAAAAAAATTATGCAATTTTTGCATAAGATATTATTGATTAGCAAGTTGTTTGTGTTACATGAGTTGTAGTAGGAAAGAACAAAACTAAAATATTCTAACACATGTAGTGGTGATCCAGTATATTCGCGAACATGTTTTCCTTTGGCTTGTCTCCTACTTAATAAATATCCAAATAGGGATTACGGGGTTATTCAAACTCCATAAAATATGTGGGGAAAGCTACTTGATCAGAAACTGCAATCACCATGCAAACTCTGAAAGTTAGTACAGTTCAAACCAATTAACATTATATAACAAGATGAGTCAAGTAATAGTTCATATAAATGTTAGAAATAGAAGAATCCTTTTTCGTGACATTTTTAAAAACGTGGTTAATAATCCTACCACACCAAAAGAAATGTTATCAAATGGGTAAGTAAACAACCACAACTTAATTAGATTTTAGTGAAAGCATATTAGTTATAAACGTTATTTAGTTTTGCTGCAGACTGAAGTACAGCTTTTGGACATTAAATTAGGACGACTTCAAATAATTTAGAAAATCTAACTAAAAAATTATACAAATTTTAATAAATGCATAATACTTCTAATTCTTTAGTATGGATTATGACCTAGTATTCTGCAGTATATAGACATTTTAAATTTGATGGTGAGCGGCCCAACGGGGGGTTGTAAGCTATTTTAAGCTTGTCATAACTAGGGTTGGCCAAATCTTTGATGCGCCAGGTCCAAACTCGCCCGCACGCACGACCGATACAAAAATTGGATATACAGAACGGAAACGGAGACAGATTGGTTTAACGAACTCGGTCAATTCTCGTGTCGGTCGTGCATGCGGGCAAGTTCGGACCTGGGGCACCGAAAATTTGGCCAACCCTAGTTACAACCTCAGGAGACTTAAGGTGTAGAAATGTGAGTGTAACGTGTTTTATGGCCTTGTTAAAGGTAAAGATTAATATTTATTGTAATTACTTAATGAAAGTAATTTTTGATAATTTCTTTTTATTTTCTTCGTATTGTACTTAGAGTGTACTGAGAGAGCTATGTAAGAAGACGTTTCAGGTGAAAGTTACAAAGAAGATTGTATTGTGAAAATGTAACATACTCACCTTCCGTAATGACTTATTTTTATATTTTTACAAGATTCAGGACTACTGTATTTTGTAAAGGAAACCATGAACCAAAAATAATTCAAAATCATGTTAATTACCATAACTTTTAAGACTACATGAAACTAACAACCCATACTTATCTATTCATGGCAATGTTCTATGTTATAGGGCACAATCCATTAATAAATGATCTACATTCAAAAATTTGGCCGTTATCAGGTTGGGCCGGAAATTCTCTGGAATTAAATCCAACAGAATGTTTGAAGAAACACCGTGTTAAGGACTTAACATTGTTTTTTATATTTTATATATTATTTTTTACTATTATGTATTTTATCTTGTTTGCATTATTATTTTCATTTAGAATATTATTTTCATTTTTATATTTATTTATCTTGCTCTCTTATATCCAATTTTATTTTAATATGTATGTACATTACGCATTGTATATGTATGCAAGCCAGCCATTTGCATTACGCTAGCTAAAACTGCCTAATTAGAAATCATTCACTGCAACGTCGTCGGATATGTAATGGGAGTTTTCTTGAAATTTAAGGTACACAAGCATAGGCAGTCGTCTCCCGCGCGACAGTCGAGGTATTAGCGATCGTGCACTCTCGGTCACCTTTCGTGCCTCGTCGTAACGTGTGCAGTAACGTCGTCCTAAGATTATTAGAGATTTCTAAGATTTTCTAGTTTTGGCGGGAATCGTCAAGGACGTTGTCTATACATTTATTTCTGGCGGGAGTCATTTGGTAACGTCGTCGGACCACACGTATAGATTTTTTTAATAAGTATAAATTCTCGATTTTCTATCATCGTACGTCGAGGCTACTGTGTCTATTGTCGTCTATACATATTTTTAGTCTTCAGTTAAGTTTATGTCGGAAATTATTTTGGTGAGATTGTCGGCGCGCATGTATAGACCTCCTCTACAAGTACGATCACTCCGCTTCTTGCTGACGGTCGTTGCGGCCGCAGCGCCCGTTGTCTTTTGTACGTTTGTTCGGTCCTTGTCGTATCGGGACTTAGAAATTTTTCATTTAGTTGCTCGTCGTAGCGGACGAGTGTCACGGACCAGTTTTCTTATGTAATGTCGGCATCATCGCTCCGTTTTACTTGTCGGTGCACAGTTCTCACATTTGCTGGTTACTGGATTTTTCCCTTCTTTGGGGCGCAGTAGTATAGAGCTAAAGATAGCACATAGCGTAATATTTCAAACGAGAACGCCTGGGTAGCTGTGACATTACTTTTGTATTGAGATCGGCTATTATCGCTACTGTCGCCCTCGACCAGGCGTTCAAGCTCTAAGAGATAGGGTGGGTTCCCTATAAATGTGAATATAACAAACGTATTTGGTCAAGTACAAATACATGCCAATAATACAGGGCCAAGTCACTTAGGCAAATTTAAAACAAGGAAAGTATATTAGGCTCCCGGAAAGGGACATATAAATAAGCATAGCACCGAGGTGCGCTTATAAATTTAAGAAATAAATAGGGTTGGCTCCCCTATAAAAGGTAGTGGTGCATGCAAACAGATAGAGGCATTAGTACATGCCTCTGACAAAGCTTCAGCGGAAGCATATAAGAGTTTAACCTTTTAAACAGAATTAAGACATAGCGTTGCAACGTACATGCTGAGGCATTACTTTATGTTGCTACCAATGAAAATACATATACAAATGCTAATGTACATTACATGTATAAGAGAGCTCGAATAACTGCAATTATTGCAAATCTATATATCTTACGTACATCGTACATGTACATAGGCAAGAGTGGAAACCGTGTAACCATTTCATTTTTAAATATATTTTTTTGCGCATGCGCATTGAGTTTCACTGTACAACCTCTCCTCTAGTAAATAAGCGGACATACTCTACAAGTAAGTATTGGTCAAGTAATTTAGGAAATTACGAGCAGGCTACAGCGGCGTTGTTCTTCAAACCAGGAGAACGTAACACACCGTATCCTTGAGAAATGTGGAATTAATGGAAAACATTAGAGGAGTGTGAAAAGGTAGAAATGAAATAAAATTAGTGATAAATTATTTATATACTTATTTGTTTAAATAATTTCCTAGTCATCCTAATTTAATGGCCAACAACTGTATATATCATTGTAAGGAGATGGAGTTCCATTATTACGCGTTGACTTGAAGCCACTAGAATGCAGTTTTTTTCGCAATAGTAGTTTGGGATGATTACTAAGATCGCTATCGTTACGATGCTTGCATTCTTTACTAGAGGATACGATCAAAAGTGCATATATGAGTAAAATATAAAGTTTTAACATAGGAGAGTGGAGTTTTTCCTTTTTTTGGGTTTATTTCTTTTAAGATATCGTTCGTATTAAAATCAATACTAATATTATCAACTCGAAATTTGGACAAACTTAGAACAATTGAAAGCCAAACACACAAATTGTAAAGTATATAGGTTGCAACATTATTAAAAATATGTCTTGACGACAGCTTATGAAAACTAACAAGTCCTTGTTTGATTTTTTGTGGAATTATGTACTGTTTAAAAGAGGTACAGATTTGAATAATCTTATTATGATCATTATTACAAGATATTCCGTCCAATTAATCAAGCTTGTTTTATGCCTTTGTTCCGTGGTTATCGAGGTTTAAAGCAAATTCCACACGTGTAATCCTAAATCATATTATAAGTTGGCTTGGGATGTTCGCACGGACCAGGTTCGTATTGAGTACGCGGTGACCCCAGCAATGTAATGCAAAAAAGGGGATAAAGTGTACAATTTGTCAGTTAGTACCGAGAGGATATTTATATAAGGCGGACGTGTAATTATTAAGTATAAGACCCGTGCGAAAGGGAAATGCGAAACCATTCTGTGACGCAGTGCGAAAGTTTATTGATGAGAAGAAAAATAAGATATACTGAAAAGTTTGCGATAAACCGTTGATGTGTTGGGACAAATACGATTCTGAAAATTATATAAAGGGTCTACAATACTAGTCGAATTCTCGTGCTATTGTTATTTTAGTGCAAGGTGTTTCAGTGTTCCCAGCGATTATCGCAAAATGTGACTTTTGACAGCAACGATGCAACGTAAAATTATGTATGAAAGCGCGGAAAACTTTCACAGAAATGTTTCGACTTTGAAGAAAAGCAACGGAGCTGATGGATTGTGTACAACGTTTCGAATGATTTCAGTGGTCTTCAACCAATTGTATGTCACATTTGCATAAGAAAGTTCTCGACTTCAACTGCCTGATGAAGCTCACCTTGAAAAAACAAAAGATCTGGCGCGTTTAAACCTTAGTTTTATTGTCAGAGATCCTGCAGAAGAGAGGCTTTGCCCGAAAAACTGAACAACTTCTTGCACAAGTCAACAGCGACGAATTATTCATGCAAAAGGTCATAACGGAAGACGAAAGTTGGATTTATAGCTACGACATTGAAACAAAAATTCATTCAATCATCACAGTAGATTGGCAAAGGATCTCTGCGCCCTTAAAATGTACATCAGTCTCGATCCCATGTCAAAGTGATGCGCACTGTCTTTTTTCGATTTTAAT
This sequence comes from Trypoxylus dichotomus, assembly GCA_023509865.1. Taxonomy (NCBI): domain Eukaryota; kingdom Metazoa; phylum Arthropoda; class Insecta; order Coleoptera; family Scarabaeidae; genus Trypoxylus; species Trypoxylus dichotomus. The sequence continues at coordinate 53,071,636 of CM042076.1, read as the reverse complement.
GGAGTTATGCATTTTGGATTTTTGTCTTAAAATCAAACAGCCAACCATGAGCACTATATAAGAGTTTTACAACGGTTATGTGAAAAAGTCACAAAAGAAGACCAGAGCTCTAGCAAAGTAACTTATTATAATGTACCAAACTTTGACTCATCGAGATATGATTGATTTACTGATGATTAGTTTTCGTTATTTTATTTGATTTGCCTTTCTCTTAAACTTATATTTTTAAATAAGCACTTTTGTTTTTTACCTAAATAGTTCTAGAAATTACTTATAGAGCTTACTTTCACATAGAGCAATTTGACTATGTACTAAATAAATATTTGTCTTCCTAGAAGGAAGCCTTTTTCTTTAACATTATTTTTCCTAAAATATTGTTTTGAATAAATCAGATAATTGTTTTAGTGCTAAATATACTTCAAAATGAATTATTTTCTTAATGTATTTAGTTAAAACAATTGCCTCACATTAAATATTTTTGTCCGAAAAATACTTCTTTTTCATGTATGAAACAATTTCTGCCAGTGTAAGAAGTATTTAAAATAAAACAAAAAGGAATTTAAAAGGAGAAGTAATGTAAGTAGTTATAAAATTATTTGCGTGCTTACCACACGTGAATCTGTTTCCGGAAAGAGGAACGCCAACAGTGGTCCATTTAGGAGGTTCAGGTGAAACCTAAACACAGCCGTTACTATTTTGTTCGGGGATGCGGCTAATAAATATATCTGTAAAGCAAGAATACAATTGTAATATGACAGAGAGCATTTTACAGTAGTTATGACAGATAGTGTGAGTGTTAACAACATGAAAAGCATGCGTCACGTTTCCTTTAGTTTCATTTAATTTTCTTCATTGCAAGAAAAATATGTAATATACCTGTTTCTCTTCTAATGTTTACATTTAATAAAGGTAAATAATGAAGCGGTTTGAGTTCAAACAGTCCTCAGGGAATCTTTGTACTTCTAATTATTTTGCATTAGCATATTTCCGTAAAATGTGGGCAACAGGTTAGAATCAATATTTGCTGGTTGAGAATGTCGCGTTCTTAAATACGAGAGTAATTGCTTGAACAAAATCTGCATATCAGAAGTGCCACTCTATTCTTCCTTCTTATTCCTTACAGTTTCTTCCGATATTACTAAATTAATTCAAGTGCATTTCCAAGAACATATACCAGGGATTAATGGAGGTGTAGCTGCTTTTACCAAAATAGTAAATTACTCCCACAAGATAAAAATATAGTCAAAAGAAGAAAGCATCCAATCGTTGGCCATTAAATTATCCATTGAATTAGACTGCTAGGAAATTATGGTAATGCAATCTATAAAACAAGTAGAAAACGATTTTTTGTACGACCTTATTACTTAACAATTAAAATAAATGTATCGGTATAGATGCCTAAGTATTAAAGCTACAGAAGCGGGTGCTTTTGGAGATGCGTGTGGCTCGGTTACTACAAGGGCGACCTGAAATGTTTCCGGAATCGACAAGAAAAACACGGCATTGGTATGGTTTATATTTTTATTTTTCGATGTAGTCGCCTAGAAGTTCAATACACTTCTTCAAACGGCGCTCCAGCCTCTTCAAGCCGTCGGAAAAGTCGGATGTTTCAAGGTCTGCAAAACAGCCATCTGTAGCGGCGATAACCTCCTCATTTGAGGCAAATCTCTTTCCTCCCAGTGATTTTTTCAGGTTTGGGAATAGTAAAAAGTCGTTGGGAGCTAGGCCCGGTGAATACGGAGGATGAAAGACTAATTTGTAGCGCAATTCATTCAATTTGGACTCGACGATGCAGGATGAATGAATCGGTGCATTGTCGTGATAGATAACCACTTTCTTCCGCTGCAAACGAAGCCGTTTTCCCTGCAACACTGCACCGAATCGGGTCAATAAGTCGCTGTACTATTGCTCCGTAATCATCCTTTCTTTCTGCAGATAATCGATGAGGATCACACCTTGGGAATCCCAAAAAATGGCCGCCATGATCTTTCCGGCCGATGGAACGGTCTGGCCAACGTGTTCTTTTGATATCCCTGGTGTCTCTGCTATCTCTTCCAGCTTCAATCGATGATTGGCTAACACAACATCATGAATCTTATCATCATTGGCAGCGGTTTTTGTGCGTCCACTGCGTGGTTCGTGCCTTGTGGTTTTGCGGCCACGTTTGAACTCGCTCAGCCAGAAGCTGATGGTCGAAAATGATGGAGTACATCTGCCATGAACCTCTAGTAAAGTATTTAGAATTTCCATGGCCGTTTTCCCAGCCATCCAGAAGTGTTTTATCATTGCACGAAATTCGATTTTATCCATTTTTGCGAAATCGCCTGACTTGCTGCACAAAACACACTCTTAAAGAACAACTATTGACAGTGGACGTCTGAAATTTTGGCAATTACCATAAAAAGGGTTGTCCTTGCCGACCAATGAATCCACTTCAACCTTCGTGCGCCATCTCTTGCCGATTCCGGAAACATTTCAGGTCGCCCTAGTATCAGTATTAAATATAATGAATATAATTACTATTTTGATTGAGTTGTTGTTGCTGGAGGCTTTGTTGATGTAGAGTCTACAGTCGGACTAAAATAGTAAGTAATTATATTGATTATCTTTAATATTGATAGTAACCGAGCCGCACGTATCTCTAACAGCGCTCGTCCCTGCAGTCTTAGTATGCATTTAGTATGACTTTTTATTTAACTAATTAATTTCATTTACTTAATTAAATTTAATAATGGTTACCAATTCTTCTCTAGTGGTACATTCAATTAGTCATTAATAGTGAAAATCTCGTGCTGTTTGGTTCAAAGATGGTAGGCTTTCGTCGTGCGTATCATTATATTTGGTTTCTTTTACTTTTTGTTAATTTAATTGTTCTGTGAGGTATGTTCACATCTCGTTCTCTTACGATTACGTGAACAGCTTTGGTTTTGTATTGCTATTTTTTAAATTTTGTGATCATTCCAGGAATATTTTTTCTTTCCATGCTATCTCACTCTTAGTGTATTTTCCAATTTCTAAGATAGGACATATACTCATATAAATCATTAATTGAAAACAGCCTTTTTCACAGAATAAAGTTAAATTTACGACGAAACGCAACAGAAAGATTTTACTTTCCGAACATACTAAATATGTTTTCTTCGCTGTGCAATAGTCAATGATAAGTTAATTTATAGGTTTATGAAGGGTAGTACTTATGTAATTGCCATTCGGAAATGGACATATCTTCTGAACATATATGTTGGAATAGACAAACTTAATTATAGTACAGAATACTAAGTAGAAATAATAATCAACAAAAAACAATTAAAAGTATTACGTATTATATATATATATATATATATATTACTTACATTTATTGGGACTAAAATAGGTTAAAAGATTTCAAATTTTTTAATCTGTTTGAGGTAGTCTTATTTTAATGGCCAACGACTGTAGATTTGCTTTGATAGAAGGTGATTAAAGAATTGTAAATTGAAATTGAATGGTTAAAGATCATCAATGTTGGAAGACTGAAAAGTGACGAAGAGTTTTGGTGTCAACACAATCTGCAAACAGTATCTAGGCAGTACAGGAAGTCGTGCAAGATATAAAGAACTCTAGAATGTAGGTTCCATTGTAAGTATATTTCGACGAAGTTTTAAATTTCGAACGATTTAGTTAGGGTGTCCCATTTTTTCGACCAAAGCTGTAGCGCATGCATTCAATTTAATTACAAGCTTATAGGTTGCGGCTTAAACCGCATTCCATATCGGGATTAATAATATTAGTTACAATAACGAGATCGTAGACAATGGTCAGGCGAGTTAACACGTTGACGCTCTTAAAGAAGATAAATGTTAGTCCGATTTCCCGTGGTTTCCTGCATTTCGAATGAGCCCGACATGACTTTTCAACAGGCTTTTCATAGAGATCAGAAGAAAAGATTAGTTAGGACAGTATTTTAGTTCGCTTGTAAGAATTTGTAGTTTACTTTTGAAAGTAGAACTTGTTTCAATTCTTTTGGAAATATGTTATTTTATTTTAGTAAAACTTCTTTGACCTTTTGAATTTTATTATAATATTGGTAGAAACTATTACATCCCGATATCCCAAAATTACATAACATAGTAGATGTATGTATACACGATTAATGAATACACTAATGTTAGAGAATTTCGTGCTTTCTTGCTTTTGATTTCTTTTTAGCCAAATAAGCGATGAAATTAAATGTCTTGTTATGGAAGCCTGATTCATCGTATTTATTATGTTTTCCAATAATAACAGTTATTATCTTTGATTTCAAAGTATTCTTCAATTACTAAGTACCTTTCAATGTTGACTGCGCGTCGATATTTTTGCCGATTCTGTCGTAGAGGATTCGGTGCAATATTACAATGTTACGCTGGTTGGGTGTCATAACCCAGCGTCGACCAGCAAGGTCTATTGGTATGCTGAATATATTTATCCTTCGAGCAAACTTCAGAAGTTTACTCAGCGAAGTAATTCTGAGTAAGATTTTGTAAACGATACATTTTACAAATATTTTCATTGGCACTTATCTATTATATTACTAAAGCTTAAAACTCTTGGTCAAATTGTAAGGCTTTTGTAAGTTTTTTCCGTTTTGAAACTGGTTTTGAGTAAAATGTCATGCATTTAGACATTTCGTATGCATCTAGTCTACTGTCCACTAAAAACTTAACGTAAAGCATTGATTGTTTTAGTATAAATTGTCATATTGACAGCTTATATTTTGCAGTTTTTTGAACACAACAAACGAACTCAAATGATGAAGGATGAAAATGAAAGTAAGATTTCTGTTATTGTACTTCATAAATTGAGAATGTAGCCTAGCAAAACAACCTCACAGGCACTTGGTATCAGGCGAATGTTTGTTTATCGTGCCAGAAATCGATTTACTAACACTTCAAATGTTTGTGATCACGAAAGATGTGGTCGTCCGCAAGTTGTTTGTACTAAAAATTCTATTGAAGTAGTTAAGCAAAGAATTCGGCAAATTCTCTCGAAAAATAAAACTACTATCACGGGATATGAAGATTTCTCAAAGAACTCTTTCTTATTATGTATAACAAAACTGATTTGACACTAGGAAACGATTAGCGGATCATTCAGTAAATGATGAATTAAAGAAAAGGAGGATATCCAAAGCAAAGTACCTACTACAGTGCTTGTTTATGACAACCCCACATAGATACTCACCTACAATCCAACTAACATAATGGTATAATGGAAAATTACCCGCGATGATGCTTCAGAGCTACATTTAAAATTTACGCTGTAATATGTGCCAACAAGTTGTGTTAGAAATGGTAAACCAACTGAATACAATTCTATTTTAAAATCAACATTGAAGCTTTTAGCAGGATTCGGCGCTAGACCGTCTGTTCACTGTCAAGTTGAAGGTCAAGATGTAATTCCAGATCGGACTGCACAAAAATTGTATAAAAAATTCTGGGATGGTCCAACGGATTTTCGGGAGAACGAACGTTCCGGAAATCAACGAATTGCAACGTGTGATGAAAACTTTCGTAATCCAAATAAATCTGGTCGGTGCTTATCCCGTGGCCAATCTTCAGAACTTGTAACCAGGTGCAAAAGCTTTAAAGCAAAGCTAATGCTGCGTGTTTGGTGTAATTCGGAAGGAGTTATCCGCTTTGAATTGGTACCATAAGGTAGGAAGTTAAATTATGAACTATACTATGGCGTAGTTGCTGGTAGATCCAGTGTGCAGGCCGAAGTTGGCGTCATCAAAATTACCACCTTTTTAGGTCAGTGGTACACCTTCGTACTGGGCATGCCATTATTGTGAAGGTAGAAGAAGAATACCGCGAGCTCTTTGCCTCTAAACGAACGGAATAGTATAAGCCTTAGACAATAGCAGAGAACTATCGAACGTAATGGATTATGTTGCGAATATCAATTGTCTGGGTATTTTTAATTTCGTTGAATTAAACTTCGTTCCAAAAAAAAAAAACGGTAACGCTTTTTTGCTCAACCATATTAGAATTCAAAATTTATTTTCATGTATTTTGATTTTACAGAGGTTCCCGTATCGAAAGTGTATGGCCCCGATTAAGACAAGTTTACTACTGAATATGACTCCCAATAAGTTTTAATTTGGTTTTCACAGGTTTAAAAAGTACTTAAAAGGCTGATGATTAAGCAGTTTTCGTTGTCATATATTAGCGAAAAATGAAAAACCAGTACCGTGTAAGTATAACTTCGGAAATTGGGATTTTGTCAAGATAATTATCTGATTATATGGAAAATATGAATAAGTAATAAATAAAATTGATGTACAATTGTCGCTTCTTTACCAATATGATCCACAATTTGTCTGAACAACGATTTGGCTCGTGATTATCTCGTAGGAACTAGAAATATTCCAAATGCATTTTTTAATATTGCAACTGGCATAATACAAGTAAAATACATATGTGTTTAAAATAATGTTTGAGTGTACTACTTTGATACTTTTCTGCAAACAAATTTATTTCCATTTTAGTGCTACGTTTAATTAATATTTATCACAGATTATTTTATCAAAATTCTGGTACAGAAAGCATCAGACAGCGATTGTTATTATTAATTTCACATTAAGTTATGAATTATTAGCTTGACTACACAAGCATATACTTCGATACATATATACGTACATTAACGGCTTTCTAATAGGTTTTGGGAAAACATGTTTACAACCATTCCATTGGTCGGTTTTATTACGGACTCAAAAGGAATAAATTCGTTCGATTTCGGTCAATGTCATCAACAGAATAAGCCCAAAATTCATTTCATTGTCCCCATTGCGGTATCCTCGAAATCATGTAAATTGTAGGCGAAATAGATACTGTTATAAATTTCGTACCGAAAATCGATTAGACCGATATTAGCGCCTTGAGTGCTGATAGTCCCGCACCGGATAATACATAAATCACACGGCAACGGAGATATTTGTTACCCGAAATCACACGCTAAATTACTCGCGAGAAATATCTGATTTTGGACATGTCATTTTTATTACGGAAGTGCTAATAATATCAGTACAGCAGCTTGCCTAGTACGAGGCGCGGCTAACATAGAATGGTCTTGAGACATTTTTACGTTCGGTAAGGATCTTCCATTAGAAATTCGTAACGATTTATAAATGGGCATACCTGTTTTTTTCTTTGCGTGTTGAGTTACAACAGCTGCAGAAATAATATAACGAGATCAATGGAACAAGGAAGCCTTTCGTAAACAGGATATTGCAATACGAAATGTAGTTATATTACGTATTTGTTTGTAACCGTTTTACAAAAATTAGAGGATATTACGAAAATCTTATGGGATTTCAGGCTACGTTGGTTCGCTCTTTATTTTTAATTTCATTATAAAATGCTGAAGGTTAAAGTAAGACTATACCAGCGCGTGAGAAATGGCTGAAGTCATTCCAATTCCGTTTGAATACAAAGTATAATACCGATGTGACTAATTCTATTAGTACAAACACACTCAATTCCTTAGGGGCAGCTTTTAAGGTAATAATGACATACATGAATCTGAATTTTTAAACGCATAACATACGAGGTAATAATATTGACAGCACAGTGACTTTTTAAAGGTTGTCAACAAATTCGCCGTGATGAGTATACATACGTGTAGGCAAGTTCGTAAATTCAGCAAAGTGCTGTAACAAATGCTATTATTATCGTTGATTTGTTAAGAATGATTCCAAGTGCAAATGTCGCAGTCTATTTCTTAATCAAGGAACAAATCAGGTTTTATGCTTCCAGTGAAGGCTCGAGTCAGCACTGGTTTTAAATCATGGTTCTGGAAGAATTCGAACCTACAGCTACTGTTTGCTAGATAAGTGCGTTTCCTATTTACGCATAGGACACCATATGATTTAATTACCTTTAAATATACCTATGTAGATGTAGTAAGGGCTGCAGATATGTCGTAATATCAGGACAGATAAAGTATTTATTATTAATTGCAAATGATTCAATAACGCAACTTCTATTGACTTTAAATAATAAATTTAACGTCCTTGGTATTACTACCGTTAAAATTTAATTTAATTAGTTTGTGAAATTAAAAATTTCATGGTTCTGGTAAGACTCGAACCTATAGCTTCTGTGCGCTAGACAAGCGCGTTTTCTGTTTGGGCCACGAATCATCTTTAAATATGCCTAAATGTAGCAAAGACTACGGATATATCGTAATAACCGAGGTCGTGTGCGCCATATATTTTCGTCCTGACATTAAAAAATAAAGTTTTATAATTCATATTGTTCAATATAATTTCTACTAATTTTATTGCATTTATTACAACGACTAATCAATAATTTTATACCCTTGTAAAATAATCTGATTTTTCGTTCAAAATGCTGCATTACGAGGGCGACCTGAAATCTTTCCGGAATCGGCAAGAGATGGCGCACGAAGGTTGAAGTGGATTCATTGGTGAGCAAGGGTATCTTTTTTTATGGGAACTGGCAAAATTTCAGATACCTACTGTCAATAGTTGTTGCTTAAGAGTGTGTTTCGTGTAGCAAGTCAAGCGGTTTCGTAAAAATGGATAAAATCGAATTTCGTGGAGTGATAAGACACTACTGGATGGCTGGGAAAACGACCACGGCAATTCGAAATACTTTGCTAGAGATTCATGACGGATGTACTCCATTATTTTCAACCAATAGCTTCTGGGTGAGCGAGTTAACGTGGCCGCACAAGCACAAGTAACGAACCACGCAGTGGACACCCAAAAACCGCTACCAACGATGGAATGGTCGACAAGACTCATGATGTCGTGTTAGCCGCTCGTCGATTGAAACTGAAAGAGATAGCAGAGACAACAAACATCTCAGAAGAACGCGTTGGCCATATCCTACATGAAATTTTGGGTATGAAAAAGCTTTCGGCGCGCTGGGTACCGCATTTGCTCACACCGGGACAAAAACGAAATCGGGTTACCGTTTCGGAGGAGCGTCTGGCCAGGATCCAACACAATCCAAGGAATTTCTTCATGCGTTTCGTAACCGTGGATCCACTACTACATACCGGACACCAAGAAACAAAGACCGTTCCATCGGCCGGATTCGATGCAGTATTGAAGGAGAAATGGCCTCGTTTACAGCGGAAAGAGTGCTTTTACACCACGGTACACCACGACAATATACCGGCTCATTCATCCCGTATCACCTTGTCCAAATTGAATGAATTCCGCTACGAATTAGTCTCTCATCTTCCATATTCATCGGACCTAGACCCCAACGACTCTTCCCTATTCCCAAACCTGAAAAAATCACTGGAAGGAAAGAGATTTGCCTCAAATGGAGAGGTCATCGCCGCTACAGATTACTATTTTGCGGACCTCGAAACATCCTACATTTCCGACGGATTGAAGAGACTGGAGCACCGTTTGAAAAAGTATATTGATCTTCGAGGGGACTACATCAAAAGGTAAAGTGAAAAGCCACGCCAATACCAAATCAATACCGAATTCAATATTATCATAAATAGAACGGTCAGACCTAAGATCCTTTTTTTAAATAGGAAAAATTACGAGGAGCTTTATAAGGACTAAATATTTTCTTCTTCTCGGAGAATAATGCGTGCTGTTGACTCAATCAGCAAAATACTCTTATAATCTGAAAAAATTATCTTCATAGTTTTTTTCGTTGATTGAATGATATTTGTCTTGACAGAACAAGGTTCATTTGATCGCCTCCATTTCATCGACTCTTTTTAGGGTAGAGGATCATAATACAGAACCACTCCTTACTATGACAATGAACTTCAAAATCGATGTAGGGTCATTTCCATGAATATTTAGAAGCAAGCCCGAAGATTCAACATAACTTTGACGTTGAAGAAAAAGGTCGTGATACCCATCTTGCACTAATCTCATTCATACCTAAATGATCAGAAACAATTCGGTGAATATTTATTGGACACTGCTGATAATTTTTTCACTCAACCGGCGATCTTCTAACACCAAATCCTCAGTAAATGAATGACTTTTGAATGATTTTTTGTGCTGTTATCTCTTGAACTGTACGGCCGAAAACTTCATAATCTTCAAGAGATTTTTGTCCCAAACGGAAACATTTACTCCACTTTTTTAAATCATAATATGAGGAAAATAAATATCTATAAACGGCGTCTAAACGTTGTTTAATTTGATAAGACGTACTCTTCTTTTTTGTTAAAAATTTAAGGACTGCGGTATATTCATTTTTTGTGAACTAAAACATTTGCATTTACTAATTACCTTACCTGATTGCAGATTGATGACTACTGATAGTAGAAGTGTAGTATAGTAGCGTTGGCTAAGCACACGTGAAACTGTAACAGAATACACTTTGAACATGTTCGGGCATATGTATGCCTATCTGCCCGAGAACATATGTCTTTTTCTTAATGTGAATGTATCTACGTGTGTTCAACCTTTTCTGTCTTTGTTTGTTGTTCTTAGGTTCTGTTCGTTTGTTCTACATATTGATGGCTGTATTGACGTTTGATAGTAAAGCGTACCCTTATAGTTTAGCTTTTTGGGAATTTTCGTACTGGTATCAGCCGTGAAAGTCTACGAGATTTTGAAGCAATCGAAGCTTGTGAATAATTAACTATTACTAGAACAAAACATCCTTTGTGTTGATGCTCAAAAGAAGTTCCACAAAGTGCAAAAGTATACTTCTAATTGCAAGTATTTACAGCTTTTCACAAATTAAATCATAAATTCAGTTATAAAGCTGTTTTATATTGAAAATAGACACTAAGATACAATATTATAGCTTTTTCCACATCTTTTTATTATCTATTATTATTCATACCGAACGTAGGTTTAGCTTAATTATCAAAATTGCAATGGCATATGCTAACCGAGGTTTACCTCATATCAAAGGGACGTAGAAATCGTGTCAATCTTTATACCCTCACTTATTCTACGTGGTTTGTGAAAGCTATTCTTGTAGTAATCCAGGGGTATTTGCTGCATATCCGAGATTAGCAAAAGCTCCTATATTGTGTTTTTATTAGATTTCGACAGTAAAACCAACTAATACGTTTCCGTCTTTTCGGTATTGAATATCTTTAAACCAGAAAACATGAAATACTTAATTTATAAACACACTACGACTGTAATTACTGAAAAAATAATATCTGTACGATGTCTCATTTAAAGAAGTTGGTCGTCTTGATCGAAAAATTGACACATGTAAGAAATCTATATATGGTTCAATTTTTTCAGCCATGAATGCACGTCATAAGTAGTACGGTGGTACTACTTTTCATTACCATTATAAAGTGAACATTTTTCAAAGAATACGTTTCATTTAAATATGATGAAATTTAAACAAATGACAATCTGAAATAATAGCTATTGGCGATATAAAAAGCTACGTCGCCATTTCGACATAACCGTTCAAAATCAGTTGCTTATAATTAGGGGTACAATTAGTGTTTAGATTTTGATTTGATAACAAGGGATCATCTGACGTCATTGTCGATTGTTGACGAGAATTCATTGCTTGAATAACTAGACTATAGCTACGTTATTGAACTGTTGAAAGATTTACAAAAACTCATATCAAAGAAATTTTTCTATACATTAGTTCAACTCTTGCGAATATTATTGTATTAATAACAAATTTTTGATTTCTCGAAACATGATATATAACTACTACAAATAGAAAAGTGCACGAAAGAAAGGAATCGAATAAAAACGAAGAGAAAACGCAATAGATGTAACATATGTGCATTATCCACTAAGGTAATCACTTATGTTGTAGCAATTACTTAAAATGATGAAAGTTCTGAATTGATCTAGCTTGAAATGGGAACTTATAGTAAAGAGAACATCTAACATGGTCCAACGTTTTTATGAAATTAGATCGTTCTATGCTACGGAAACAGGAAGAAATACATTTTCCTTGTGTTGCTATGCGAAAGAACCGCAATATTTGAAAACAAAGGATAAATAGGGGCTGCATTTTTAACTACCAATATTTCTAAATCTTGGAAAATTAGGAATTTGATAAGTAGGTTTTAGGGGATTTTCAAGAATTGATTTGAGTATTAAGAGCAGTATTCCTTTTTGAAGCAAATATATAATTAATAACTGACGAAGACATGCTCCAGTGTATTATGCCATAACGCATATTGGATGCGAAATTAGATATACGTATATACACACACACCCTTCAACGATCTGAATGTAGACAAAAAAATGCGGTATTAGATCTAATACAATTTTAATTCCATTTCGTTGTTCCTTTGAGTCCATTGGTACAATTAGTTAAAATTGACGGAGTTAAAGTATTACAGTGTAGTTTATACCTGCCTTACGGTGAGGAAGGTGTTAAACAATTTCACCACTACGGTGTAAAATTTCTTCATTAGGTAAATTAATTTTATTCATTCCGATGTAAATACTTTTTTTGATGTTTATCGTTATGATATAAAAATTCTCCGGTATATTAATATTATCGATGTAACTTAAAATTTTGAGCCACAGTAAAATAAAAATCATTTTGGTGGTTATTATTTATTTTTCTTTAGTTTTATTCTAACGTGGAAATATCTTTTTTTAACATGAATAGAGCCTTTCACTTTTGTGAACTTCACTGAAATATTAAATTGTAGGTACGTGAAGTTTGAAATTTTTTTGGTAATTTATAAGTGGACCGTAATAAAATGATATAAATCCGATTCACATCAACATAATAGACTTTTAAACTGTGCTGTCAGCTGCATAAGTGGAATAAAGTTTAAATGGTCAGACAGGTATAACGTAGATAGCACTTTGTATGTTAATGGTACCTCTAATATTAAAACTGCTGAGTTATTAATCCCCAAGCGAAGTTAGGGGCAATTAACGACGTAATACAAAATTCCATTTCGAATGCGTAACTACATAAATATATAATTACACTATTCTTGCATTAATACAATTCTAATTCCTAAATTTAAGCTTCTTGTCGTTGCATATACTCAGAAAATTTATTGTTGGACGAATCTTTATAAGAACCAATTTCGCAACTCTCATGACAATTTCAATCAGCTGCTTGCATGAAATACAAACAAACATATCTTACTTTATTGATTTAAACTTTTGTCGAACAGTAACGTTCAGCAGTAAGATTGCTGTTATCTGAAAGCATGAAACTGGCAGAAATTTACTCTAGAATGTTAAAACAGTACGGTGAAAACTGTACAAAAGGACTGAACAGCTTAAATCGAACAGAGCAAGTGACCAACATTCACTGTTCTAAACTATTAGTTGAATCCTCAACTTATGCGTTGTGTGAGCTGAGTTATAAATGACCTTATTCGCGATGACAAGACAATATACTGTAAATAGTCAGTATTATTATATCTTGCTTTAAGATAAAGTGAAACCTGCAATAAGGAGAAAACGTCAGAGTGCTCTCTGCAAAAGTTCTGATTCTGCTGCACGATAGCGCCCACTCACATATCGGTCAGAGAACACGACTGATTAGCGAAAATTTGGGTTGGGAAATGTTGTCCCATTCTCCTTATATCTTCAATTTACGGCCTCCGATTCTCATATGTTCCCCCCTAAAGAGTTTTTACGCGGTACCAAGTTAGAAAGACAGGAAAGTGACCAAGAAAGTTGCATTGAGGTCAGAAATTTTTCACCACGATCATTAAAACGATGAAAGAAGTGTTTAGGTGTTAAAGTAGATTTTCATTGTAATTGAATAAAACGTTTATTGTCCACAGCCGTTTGTTTTGTTAATTGTTAAACGTCCCCGTAGTTAGTTAGTCATTGGAAGTTGGTTTAATACCTAAACGGAAAAGTCTCAATTAAGCTTATACATAAGCTTAGGAAATTTGTAACTCCCACCCATCATCACATTTTTTTTATGTTGCACCAGCCAACTTTTATACGAAACATCAATGTGAGTACCCCATCTAGCAACTAACTCCAAATAAACAACTAGAACTTTAAAATGCTCGGTGATCTTAATTATAGAGTTGTCCAATTCTATGTGGTCAATATGATAATGTGATCTATCTTTGCGAAACAACACGCAATTAGCCTTTTTTCTCTTTTGGGCCAAAAATGTTCCCTATATTCTCAAAATAAGCAATTATCTTGCTGATGGTAAATTAGACTAGTAAATATTTACTGCTATCTATTTAAGTTTTATACATAAATAATATGGTGTTAGATTTAACACCATTTTAACTCCGTCTCGTGATTCTTTAGCGTCTAGTTACATAGGTAGCTAAAATTGAAGAAGTTAAAATATTACAACTTCGTTGCGATGAAACAATTTGCCTTCTTAATGTTTGAATTTCACTGTTTGGTGCAGAAATTTCTCGCTAGGGTATCTCTAAAATAAAAAAGAAAACGCCGAGTTCAACACTTAAAACATTTTAGAAGAAGTGAAAGAATGATGTATAATACAATTTTAAGAAGCGGTTACTTGTATGAACTGGAGTATATTATTCTCCCTGACAGAATTAAAGAAATAATAAACCCGTGAAACTTAATACACCATGGAGTGGATTTACGCCAAGGCACTAATTGGGATAGTGAGATAAGTCTTACAGTTTGGGAGTACTATTCATGGATATTACGCAACCGGATCACCATTTTTCTTCGCAGATGTGGTATATCGATCATAGAAGTTTTAAGACTAATAGGTAACTAACTTTTCTAATGCATTATGATTAAATCTATGGGCATAATTAATGATCTACATTATTAATTTAAAAAAGAAAGAATCCTACAAGAGAAATATGATGATAATTCATATAAAGAAAGGCATTAGGCTCTTAAAAAGAACTAATTTAGTTAGTTAAATGTGTCGAAATCACATACATTACCTTGAAAAAATTAAAGTAATACAGAAATCAATACCATTTAAACAAAATCGACACAATAAGTTATTAACACTGAAATGTACATACAACTAGGAAATTTACAGCAGGACTTTGATAGAATGTTTCTGCCTGCTTTATTGTTCAAAGTGTCTCAGTGTAGGGTACTTTCCCCCCACAACAAAGAATTTTACGTGTATTTATAGGCATACGCACATATATATGAAAAAATATTCCCGGATTTCTGGTCACGTGTGCTCTTAGTCCCGAAAGGGGCCATTTATCCTAGGTCAACGTTTCGACGAAATCTGACTCATCTTATTCTGGTCTCTCTCGTTCGGCTAGCGATATATATACATATAGTTTGTTCGCACCTTAAAATTCAGTATGGTTCTTATGGAATGTTACCTTCTCTTTCCATTGAGAGGGAGTTTATGTTTGTACATCTCTTTTCAATCTGGGCAGTGTTGCACGATTTTGTACTAGTAACTTTTTTGACAGCTGCATTAGCAACAAATTGGTTAGCAAAATTGGTGTTTAAGTAAAACCTTATGCCTGTACTTGCTATCAATAGCTTTATATCTAATATTCTTATTCTTATTATTATATAGAAGATCACTATTTACATTATAGTCAATTGTAGAATTAAGTCTAAAAGAAAAATAAATTTCATATTCGTAAATTATATTTCAATAGAAGTCGTTTCATATAATTTGGAAAATATAGAAGTAACTTGAAATATTTATAATAAATATTATCACGTAACAACAATAATAAACATATATGAGAAATATTCGTTATGTTTCTTTGGTCTTTTCTTTATATAGCCAACTGTAGAGTTTAAAACATTCAAAGAATATAATTTTTACACAAAATGGCAACCACGTACGCATTTCCCATAAAAGCCATACTGAATTTTAAGGGGCGAATGGATTATATATATATATATATATATATATATATATATATATATAGATGATTGAATTACTTTAAGTACTTATGGATGACGTTTAAAAATTCCAAATGAAACGTAAACAGATGCACACTCCATCGAGTATACATTCCTTACCTGAATTGCAGTAGTAACATGACATGGATTCAACAAATATATCACAGTACTCGATGAGAACTTATAGCCTATCTCCATTCCCCATATGAGCGACATGAGCACCAACAGTGCTCTGCGACCGCCTCGGTCTCTTCTTACGTAAGCGGCCGTCGGCAACGTTACTCTGCTATAGCCCCAACGGAAACAGCTTACCGCTATGGCTAACACTATCACAGTTTCGATTCGACGCCATATTGGGTTCAAAAAGTCCGCGCATTCCGGACCTGCGTTCCGTGGAACAGTCTTGTTTACGCCACTATAGGCCCAGTCCATTATATAAACTGGAAAGAAAAGAAAAATAGATTTTCTCGCATTCTTATATGATGATTTTCTCGCATTCTTATACGTGGAAAATAAGCGCCTGCATATTTCCAAATTACCTCTACCAGGTTTCATCATGAATTCAAATTGTAATATTCTTGCAAAATTGTTTGTTGAATATATCTAAGGGATACACTAAACAATAGAAAGAGTTGCATACAAAAACAAACACATGATGGTTCTTGTAAGTTTAACACTCATTATGTTTTCAATTCAGACTTCAGTAGCAATAACTAGATATCTGTCTAATGATAACTGTAATCTTGCTGTACATATCTGACTGTTCGTACCGGCCTTTTCATATATTTTACCCTATCCTTAACCTCCTCTTGCCTCCTCTTATCTCGCTCTCCCAATTTTAATGTCGTCTTTTTCCTGCTTTTAGTTTTCCTTAATTTTTAGTTTCTTATACTCTTATCTAAAATATAGAGTTTTGTAGCTACAAACAATTTTTTATTATGCAACAATTCATTTTACCAATTTGACTGTAGGTATTTAACACAAGGAGGCAAGAAATACAGCCAACAGACTTTGGATTATGTCGTCAATTCAAAACTGGAATATACAACAGGATTCTAAAGATATTAATTTTCTTCAGAAATGAGTTGCATTTTTTACCGAGTGGATTTGTGTACAAGGAACATTGTCGAGTCTGGGCCGAGGAAATTCCCGGAGAAATACTAGAGAAACTGTTGCACCCACAAAAAGTAACTATCTGGCGGAATTTCTGAGTTGGTGCAGTGATTTCTTTGAAAATGAAGTTTGGATGTTGAAAAGATGCAGTTTCGGTAGGACGATGCCACATTTCACATAGTCGCAGAAACGATAGACAATTAACGCCAACAGCTTGATAATTGAGTAATTTCTCGAAGAGGAAACACCAATTTATTTTGGGATTATTTAAGGTAAAAGAGTTTCTCTAACAATCGAAAAATAATTAATGATCTTGAGAAGGACATTATTGATGATATCTCTAAAATTGAAATGCAGTTATCTCAAAATATTGAAGATTTTGCTCACCCACAAGATATTATTCCCTTATTATTAAAAATATTGTTACATTTTAAATTATGTATTTTTACATTTTACATTATTTAAGTATTTAAGAAATTGGCATAAATTTAAATCTTTTCTGGCACCACTTCATTTTATTAGTTAATGGGCTAAATTTTTAATAGAATAATTTTTACAGAAATTGAAACAATTTTACGAAAGCCACGCTAATATACACGTTGTGGTATTTCTTCGTATTTGGATTTGTGCTACTCATTCGTACACCCATCACACGGCATTGTACTTACAATTCTGTGAAGTTGAAGGGATTATGTTAACGTGAAATGAGACGAAACATTTTCATATTCAGAGTAAAGCCTTCAAAGTTACATTGTCATTGTGAGTTAATTCACATATCAAAAATCTTTCAAATTTCGTGCCCTATTCAATTGGAAACATAAGCAAACGCTCAAAATTCTGTACTTACATATTTCCATTCATTTAAATTCTACTCCGTATTATTCCCCTTACAAATTTCGTAGGAAGTAACCGCACCGCTCGGGCCGTCTTATTTTCTTTCATGTAACCGTGAAATCAAGATGACTTAAATACAACGTAGAATCCTTCTTAAAATGAACGTTTTCGTATAGATTTTTACAACGGGAAAATAGATCTTCATAGAGTACTTAGCTGCTTTGAGAAGTAAGCTTCTTAAATAAAAACCTACAAGTTCCTTGTATATACAGCAACCATTCCATTTACTCCATGAATACAAACATGAATACGTTGATCAATATTGAAACGCAGTAACACGCTAATAATGATTAATGGTTTAAATTACTAAGTCTTTGATAAATTATCGAGCATAAAACAAAAATAGAATTTATTTTGGTTCTTAACTTATTGTGTGGGAAAAAGTATATTGACGCAAAGAAGACTTCCATTAGCATTAAAAGCTAATTAATAAAATGTTTTGGCGGAAAAATTAGGGGCTTTGGGTGTAATAAATATCCTTGAGTAAGGATTTTTTGCTTTCATGTCTTAATGGTGAATCGACTATCTTTTACACGCGTATGCTGAATTTATATGTTGAATTCTAATGCTAATTATCGGGTAATCAGAATTAACTGACCACGTATTGAATATCGTAAAATTAACTGTTATATATAAACTCATAGTATTTTTAATTTTCACGATAAAATATATCAGTAATTGTAACTGAAAAGACTTAGCGGTTAACAAGTATACCTTTTCAAAACAGAAAGTGTTGAAGGGTGTGTTTTTGCTTGGTACAAAAGATTTCTATATTGTCTCGCAAAAGTGTTTCCACTTGGTGCAGAAAATTTAGTTAACAGAAGCCAACTAGAACATAATCATGAACAAAATAAGAGTAAATTAAGCCGAAAAGTCAAATTCAAATGCGTATAAATGTGAAGCCGTTGATGATATTTCTAGAAAACCAACAAAAGCTGGGTAAGAATCTGTCAGAAACAATTACGACAACAGATTTCACTTATATCTGAAGAAATTTGTACAACGCAAAGAGAAAATTTTTTCCTGTGTGGTTAGCATAAAAGAAGGCAGAAATCCGTAATACAGTAAAAGCTCCTGATGTTAAAAGAAGCAAGGATGAAAGTTTCGTTTTTATAAACGGCAATATTATAGTATTTCCTTAAACTAATGAGTGTATGTGAAATTCATAAAGTGAGCGTATTCGTACTGTACAAAATATTTTTTACAATTATTTACAATCCATGGATTTAATAATCGACATTAAATTGCGTTGGTGTTTTGTTTGTCGCTTGATAAACGCAGTGAAAGGTGTGCAAGATTATTGGAAACGCTAACAGAAATCTTTGGACATTGCTTTACAATATTACGACCAGCTGAAGTTTTTTAGATTTCGGAAAGCATTCACCCTGCGCTCCGCGCTATATGGCCATAAACACAAATCTCTGGCTATCGTTTCCACTTGCACCAATCGTGGTTCAGCAAAATTCAAAGTTTGGGTTTAACAGCCTAATTCAGGAACACAGATTCTGAAGTAGGAAGATCGATGCGAAATACATTTGGATTAACGTATTTGAGTCCTGACGAAGTATGTGTTTGTTTGCCGAAAAACAAATTCATGCATGGGTTGACAAATACGCCGATTATTTATTGGAGACATACATAGAAGACGATGCCCTTCTTCCTTTATATATGTAGACTACTGCAACCCAACCAATAATTAACACTACAAATGCATACAAATCGTTTCATTCCAAACCAAATGAATCATTTTATTCAACACATCTATGTATTTATATTCGTATGGAAAAGTTTAAGAAATTTCAAATAGACACTTATGTTAAAACTCAAAGTGTACAATCACCAGCGAGAATTAAAAACAGGCGCGCAAAACAAAAATTAAGAAGTTTAAATGAACTGTATGAATAAATAAACAATGGAACAATGACATGATCACACTCTGTAAAGTGTATATCATTTTATTCGACACTTTGATAATGCTCAGCTTTTTTACTATCCATACCTATATTTTTGTATAATTAAATATTTTTCACGCTATCTGTTTGACAATAAGTACATCAATTTGAAAAACACTATTTTTATATTATTATGTTTTTTTTATACATATTTTTAGTTCGTGCCCAAATTACTTTTAGTAAGATTAAAATTTCAGGTAGTTTGGTATCCGATTTATATCCGCTCCGCATTTCATTCATTAAATAAAACTATTTTTTCATTAAAATGTTATTTCGCAACGTATATAGTAAATACCGAAATACCAGTTGCAAAATTATGCAGAGTAACATAGCTTCGTGTGCACGACCAAAAATATATATAAGGCTACGAGGGCGGATACTCAGCTACTTTTAATTGGTTGCTTGATTAACATTTTTGACATTTAGTTAACTGACATTTTATAGGCTTGTAGGTTATATCTACATAATATCAAGCTTGTATCTCAAAGCGTTGTTCTGCTGCGGCCAATTTTTGAATTGTGTGTCGTGATTGTTCATAAAAATAGATCCTGTACAAGAAAGAGCCGTGATAAAATACCTCCAGAAAAAGGGCATGACGCCAACTCAAATTGATAAAGACATTATGGCAACTATTGGTGAATCTGCAGTTTCTTATGATTTAGTCTAAGGCTGGTGTCGAGATTCTAAATACGGAAGACCATCATCTGAAACCCAACATGCCGGTGGTCCTTCCATAACGGTAACAACAGACAAAAACATTAAATAGGTACACGGTATCGTACTGCAAAACCGTTGATTATGCATCAGCGACATTGTAGAAGATACTGGCTTATCATATAATCATAACATACTGATTAAAGAATTAGATATGAAAAGATGAGTGCAAGATGGTTGTCCCGAATGTTAACCATCAAAAAGAAATCAGGTATTGATCTGTAAGCGTCCTTTGGAAAGGTATTCATGGGTGATGATCCCGAGACCAAAGTGCAAAGTAAAAACCTCACGGTTCTCCTCCTCCAAGCAAATTTAAGGTCGTGCCGCCAGCTGGAAAGCTTTTGCTATCTGTGCTCTGGGATGCTCAACGAATCATTCTGACTGACTGTTTGTAAAAGGGACAGAGCATTGCAGGGGCCTACTGCGCACAATTGATTTCTAAACTGCGAGACGCTATTAAAGACAAAAGTCGAGTAAAGTTAAGGCACCGTGTGCTGTTCCATCAGGATAATGCTCTCAGCCATATATCTGGTGTTGCTATGGCTGCTATACACCAAGCGGGCTTTGAATTAGTGGTGCACCCGCCATATTCGCCGGATCTGGCCCCTACTGATTACAGGCTGCTCCCCAAATTAAAGGAAATCTTACGCGAGGCAAAATTTTCCAGTACTTATAAAGTGATGCAAGCTCTATAGAGGTAGTTTACAGAGGTCGGACAAAAATTTTTCCAAGAAGCTGTTGAGATGTTGGAGCATCGATGTACCAAGTGCATTAGTGTAGAGGTAGACTATGTCGAAAAATAAAAAATATAATGCTACTGCAGTTTTACTGTAAGGGGGTCAGGGATACAGCATAGAGATCCACCCTCGTATTTCAAGACAAAAATCATGTTTTTTTTCTAACGAAAAGGAACTGATTTAAATCAATTCCGTTCAGAAGTTT
This sequence comes from Trypoxylus dichotomus, assembly GCA_023509865.1. Classification (NCBI taxonomy): domain Eukaryota; kingdom Metazoa; phylum Arthropoda; class Insecta; order Coleoptera; family Scarabaeidae; genus Trypoxylus; species Trypoxylus dichotomus. The sequence continues at coordinate 53,050,234 of CM042076.1, read as the reverse complement.
CTAGTGTCGTAGAAGAGAAACAGAAATATTATATATAATTTCATTTAATTGACATTCATCGAAAATACATTTATAGTAATTGTAAAATCGATTTGTCAAGGCAGTTGGCATTAATTCCCTATATTAGGGAAAAGCACGTGTCTGCAAGACGCAAGGGAATATTATAATTATGTAGTGGGTGTATCAGCACTTTGTTAAGAATGCTTCAAAGTTTAACTGTTAAATTAAAAGACAATCAATTATAATAGTACAATCAATTATACAACGTTTTGCGATTTAGATCAAAGGGTATCTATATTTATACGTTAAAATTCATTGCTCGTTATGCGCATCGACACAAACAAACCGCAATAATACGAAACCGCTAATCTATTACAGTAGGTTCGACTTACACACCAATTACTTGGAATATAATGCTGTTGCAATTGTGACCTACTTCCATTGAAAACGCGAGCTTTGAAATGGAGCTTGAACGAAATCGCTATGTCATTAGCTTCGAGTTAAAATTTCTATATATAACGAATAAGTACATAATGAATTCCGTCTCCTGCTACGGTTTACTCTTTCTAAACATAATGCAGTTATATACAAGTGTGTATGAATTGGAGCAGAAGCTATATACCCAACGACATTCTTCGTCCGATTTCGAATCTAAAATCTGTTATTAAAATGTTTTATCGTACTTTGTGTGTTTTCGGAGAACCACTAGAAGAACTTCCCGGTACCTGCAAATTACTATGTTGTCAGCTTAAGAAGAAAAATCAGTTTTAAAAATAATATTCAGATAAAATAACAGAATAATCTTGTGATAGAATAATAGAAGTCTGTAACAGAATCATCTGTTACAGAATTTTTACCTCTAGCCATTAAATTGGATGCCGAACCACATTCATTCAACGAAACAATGTTTTTGCAATAAATATGACAAAATGTAGGTGCAGTACAATGGTGGAGATCTCGAAAGAATGTTCCAGAAATTAGTTACGTATTTGTGAACCAATACCACGATCGCTGCCCAGACACGAACGTAACTGAAACTGTGAGACGTCAAAATGGTTACTGAGACATATCCTAACAGATCAATAATATCAAAGAACTCTCAAAAAGTAAATACATTAATGGTGCTTAACCGAAGCTAAAGTAAGCGATGAATTACCATAAATAGAAAAGATTTACGGGGAAATAATCTTTAATATCAGTTTTACGTAATAGAAAAGAAGAATAAAACATTAAAATGAGTAATAGTAAATTTATGGAATTATTTACACAAACAAAATTAGTTGTCCCAATAGATATGCATACCTACTAGGTAACAAATATTTTAAACAATAAATTTAATATAATAGATTATCAATATTTCATTTAAAAATTGTGATGTTTGTTAATTATATTTAAATACTCAATTATTTTATATTTATTTATTTCGACACTATACTATAACTGCTAAATGGAGACTCTATTGCTAACACGTCGTTAAGGACAATACTCCCACTCCAAGTGGCTCTAGTAAGAAGTATCACACACACACATATGGTACGATACAGAAAAGGTATTGTATTTTGGTATATTACGAAAATAGTAATAGCAAAAAATATAAAGGGAAGGGAGAAGTAAAAGCAAATACTTTATTTTAGACAATCCTTAAATATTGATATGGATTCTAAGATCCGCTGGTTAGAGTGTGATAGTTTAGAATCGAATCTCCTCAAGTAACTACAAATTTTAAGGATTTAATTTCCAAAATTAAGTGAGAAATATACACATGTCAAACTAAAGGCGCTGTAAAATTCAGAATGAACGGAGATGAAGGAACAAGAAAAACATACCTGTTTTGATTTCAAGGTCAATATAAGGTGTTAATTAATTCAGAATTTATCGGTTGATTCGGCTAAATAAATTGCGTGCTTAAATAACAATGTTCAACTTAACTAATAAGCCCAATTAACATGGAAGTACGTAGTAAAATCCACAAAGCTATGGATAGAATTTTCCAGCATTCTCTGCACCTCGATACCTCTAACTTGTAGCACAGACGCCAACCAGCCAAACAATGAGACCCTTCAACACATGTGCTTGACCTTAACAGAATTTGCAAGTCGAGTATACAGCGTAGTGAAAAGGAAAAATAACAAGTTAAAATCGTGCACGTAACAACTAGCATCGATAGGATTCGGAATCTCATGGAGAGTCATAAATCCATAATCCTCTGGACAACCATCGAACAATTAAATATCAATTAATTTTACAAAGTGACCACCAGATGGGTTCCACCTCTGTTGTTCCATGAGCAGAACCGAAATCAATTTTAAGTTTCCTAGCGTTTGAATCGATTCTAGCAAGAGGGTGAGTCGTCTTTGAAACGAACTTGTGACAAGGATTGAATCCACCATTGCACTCCCGTGTCAAAGCAGGCGAGTATGGAGTGGAAAAGTGACGATGAGAGGATGACAGCGAAGGCAAAGACTCGGTTGTCAGCCGGGAAGGCTATCTTTTAATTGGCGAGGTAGTTTTCACGTATCTTTTTTTCTGAAATCAACGCACGATTAGTGTACAGTATTATCGCGACCTTCTGGATGCTGTAAGATTGTTATTTCGAAGGGAAAGGCAGACGCAATCCGTCAGAAATGCTATTATTCTCCATGACAACGCCAGACCTTATTCAACAAATGCTACGAACCAAAAATTAGACAAATTGGGCTACGAAATGCTAGAACATTCGCCTTGCAGTTCGCACTTATAAGTTTATGAATTCCATCTTCCTAAATCCCTCAAAAAACTACTTGAACGTCGGCGTTTCAAAGACGACTAAGCAGTAGAAGGATTTGTGCTGCAATGGCTACGAGAACTTCCGACGAGTTCCCGTAATGAGGGATTAAGAAGCTCCCATTCTGTTGGAAAAAGGAAGTTTCTTGGACGGAAAATGATGTAAAAAAATAATATATTTATGTAAATATTGTAAAATAAAGGTAATAATTAAAGTTGTCTTATGTATCGGGGTTGCCGGTCTTCAGCTAATACTTTCTTTGAACATCGGGCGCCAGATGTCCTTTATTTTCAGGCTTGGTGTGCTAATGGCGGTCGGTGTAATGGCCATATATGCTGTTACCAACAGTTTACCTTTTGTGGCATTGTCTTCTTTATCCAGGATTGCTGTTTTTCCATACAATTCTATAATCCTCTTCCCAAGAGCCAATCGTACCTTATGCGTTTCCCCCAACCGAACTAGTCTCCGATGTTTTTTGGTTTTACTGTTAGGGGTCTGCCGGTTTCTCCTATGTATGACCTTCCACATTCGCGAGGTATTTTGTATACACATTTCTTAGTTTTCTGATTTACGTTGTCGGGCTACGTTTTTGTTAGCTTAGACCTGTTCGTTTTGATGGCCGTTCTGATTTTGTAGTCGTTGCCTATTCTTATGATTTTCTCCGATAGGCCTTTAACGTATTTATAGTATAACGATTGTAATTTTTGTCTCTCTTATTAGCTTAGTAGTCAGGTGAAATACGAAATTCGAGCAAAAATAATGCGAGTTCGATCCCCTATATACGACAAGTTTAATTAAAAAATAGGGAAGACAAAAAATCATTGAACGGATGATGAATCTGGCAAGTAACAGCCCTTCTCAGGGCTAGCCTGAAGACGGCAGTAGACGAAACGTCGGACCACATAAGTTTAACAAACGATGGGGGTAGCCTAAATAACAACTATTAATTATTATGATAATCCATCGTCAACAATATCACATCAAAATAAAGGTACAATCCCGTTTATACCTGATATATTTTCGTATACTGTAGAGTCATATAATTATTGGTTTATTTATATAATAGTGTAAATAATTATAATCAAAAATGTGCGTTTTGCGAAATTTTATCACATGTCCAATACTCCATGATCGGGAATGCATATACGTAGAGTTCACATGCATGCACATATGTTTCTAAGTATTCTATATGACGTCAATAGATAAAATACGTCGCAAGGCCTTGCCTACTTTCATTGTGGGTGCTTTGTTTACGGAAATCAGTTGGTTGCTGCACGATTTTTATAAGCTTTGCACTAACGGCACAGGTGCAAATGTATGTTGTATTATGTACCTTCGAAAACGATAAACCTTTCAGTTACGATATACTGAGGATTTATTCCTATTCATATTTCCGAGGCAATAAATTCTACCTTCTTAGAAAACGGAAAAATTCATTCTGTTTTATTTCTATCGTTGAAGGAAATATTTGCAGACGAGCTTTTATTTTGAAAAAGGACCGGAGGGAAGTTTGACATGCAAATATCACTACCGTTCTAAAAATAACGGCGCACAGAATCAAATGGCAAATGGGGAAAGATAGAGAAAATATTTTTAAGGAATAAAGGGAAATTCGTTACGCTACATTTGAATTCTTTACATCATAAAATTAAGTGCGCACACAAAAGCTCAAACTAAATAAGGTTGAATATTGCACCTTAATATCGAAAATTTATGTGATCCTTTGAGTTAATTCCTTGAAATTGTGCCGATATTGGCATGGAAGTATGACTAGCTGCTTGGTACTTTTAGAATACTAAATTTTCAATATTAAAAATCAGGTTAACATGTTTTTTAAAGATGAGCTAAAATGAAACGAAAATTTACATTTACGAAAGCAAAAATGATTAATGCAAAGTATTGATGAAATAGCTGAACTCCACTTGCAGCCAAATATCGGAAATTGTTATTCAAAAGGATACAACTAAAATGCAAAAACAGTTTTCAAGGTATCAAGAAATCATTTTAAATGTATCTTAAAAATGTTGTTGGTTGATATAACGTTCGATAAACTACCCCAACTAGTTAAGTCTGACACTCAGTACTAGGAATCTTTATTTGTAAAATTGATTGCCCATTGGTAACTTTAGAGCACTTTCGACTCTACTTGCATGTGCCACTGCAAAAGTTACAACTTAGAGTTGGACTTACAACGATTTCATTTGATGCTGCTAGGAGAGTAAGGCTTAAAGCAATATGACTGAAAACAGCCGATGTTTGTAAATAGTAACAGATAAAGATATGACTTGGAAAATATACTGCACTTATTAAGCTTCTCAGCATCTATTTTGAACTAATTGTCATTACATAGTCAATACGGTGTGCCAAATGCAACTCAATGCTTATGACATTTGACGAAAAAACAATTTTGCGATAAAACTTCGATAAGATTTTTTAACATTTCTCGTGTAACTTGCCTGAAACGACTACTTAATATATTTCTTATTATTCATTAAGTCAATGCTCCAACGAGATTAGAATTTTGTAAAACTGTAGAATGAATCTATTATTATTCCAATATTGCTAACATATCTAGGGAAGATATTTCGTTGTTGATTTCGTATTCGTGGGTAATTTTAATGCAGGGAAATGGTCCAAAGTCGTGAAGAGTAGGCATTTTTAAGATACGTTTCAAATTTACCCACAAAAAATTTAACCGAAAAGTTATTTCTAAAAGGTGTTAATTCGAAGAAAAATCGATTCATGCAAAGCTTTGCTAAAGGGATTAAATATCTGCCACGCCATACACTTGGTTATCCAACAACAATTTTTTTTGTTAATATTGTATCTACTGAAGGGCTAGAATATTTACTTCAAACTAAATTGAAACTACCAAATTAGCTATTTGCACAGGTAAGTGGTTAAATCTGTCAGGCAACCACGTAGAAGACAAATAATTTGTACTATTGACGTTAGAGACAATGGGTTTCATACTCTCTTCTGGGTTTTGTGTCTCAAACAAACAGTAGATGTTAGAAAACACAGTGTTTGATACCGTTAGTCCATATTTTAAACTATTATCAATAACAGCTTCACATTCCAACAAGCTCTTTTTGATTTTTGTGACCATTTTTGAGAGGAGAATTTTCGTACCACTATACATAAGAACTATGTAACAATGTGGATAGTAATCACCTTTGCCTAAGACAACCACACTATTACCATTGTCTGCTTTTAAATAAAAATATTTTTTTGCCTTTGAGTCCTTCATTGATGTTTTGATTCTTGGATATATTTCGTTGCTTATTCTATAAAATTTGAATTTTACAGGCGGTGCAAATGTATGGATCTCGTTTTCTGTACCAACTATAATTTCTTTAACAGGGGACTTCAGGTTATATTTCCAAACTTTCTTACCTTGTTAAGAGACACTGGTGACTCCTTCCTAACTAATTCATATGGAGTATTTACCTGGACGATTTTTGGTTTACTAATGGTGATTAGTTCTGATAGTCTTTTCTCAAGAGTATTTACTTTATCTAAATCGTTCTTAGCAATAATGTTTTCCATCCTGTTCATTTAATCAATCCATTTAAAATATTCTGACATGCAAAGTTAGTTAATTCTAAATGTAAGGTAAACTTGTAATTCTAATTGAGTAATCTTAAACTCTCAGTATTACTGCTGAAGATGATTGCTTAGTTACTGTAACGTATGTACGTCTAGTATTAGCGAAGTATTGTGGTAAGGATGATAGTGCAATGTTTTATTGTTGGTCATGTAATGCACATACTAGCAATAAAGAATTTTATAACTGTGAAATCTTAGCACGTTTGGACTATTTTCTGCTCTTTCAATTTTGTTGTTGTTTTCTATTTAGTCTTTTTGAATTTGTTTACGTGGATAGATCTAATAATTACTGTTAATTATAAATACCAACAATAGCCAGATTTATTATTAACGATTGTCTATTTCTAGTGCTATTGACATAAGTCCCAATTCAACTAGTAAGACTAAAATGTATTTAACGACATTATTTGAAAATATACTTTCCTTATCTAATGTGGTGTTATATTGAAGTCTTGTCTAGTCATAAATACTGCTGCTAATAAACGTATGTCTAAATTAAATTTGTGCTCTGTGACATAATATTTTGCAAAATTGGAAACTTAAAAATAAGCAAGTACCTGATAAATTACAATTTTGCTTGTAATTTCCAACGTTAAAATTTAATGAAAAATTTTGGTCCCGGTGGGATTTGAACCTACGTCTTCTGTTCTCCGGATTAGCTCCATAGCCACTATATCACGGAGACCGTAGGAACAAGTCGCTTTTAATACCTTGATATAGTAATGTATGTAGATATATCGTAATATCTGAGCAGCACAATATTAATAATGCCAAGTTCTTATTAATAAAATTAATATGGAACTTCCGTTGGATTTTTAATGAAAGTTGTAATTTATCATTAAACGATTAAGATCTTAGCATTATTAATATTGTGTTTGCTCAGATATTACGATATATGTACAGACATTACTACATAAAGGTATTAAAAACGATTTGTTCTTACAGTCTTCTTGCCGGTAGCCAAATTCATTAAATATTAGCGTTGGAAACTACAAGGAAAACCTATCGTGTTGGTACAATTTATGGTTGTTGTTATAAAGTAGTCCAGCGAAAACTAAAGTAGTAGATTAAAAAGAATCCATAATTGGTGTGGTATAAAACAAAAGAGATTGCTTAAACTGGATTTATTTAGACTGGCTCTATTATCGTCCAAAATGGAATCGAAACAAAGCTATCCACACACAATTGCCACAACCTACAAAATTATAATAAATCATAGTACAACTATTATCTTATTTTACTTAAAATGTTAAGTACAATGCATTTGAAATATCAGCATCAGGAGTATGTAGCCTAACTTCACTTCGAGAGTTGTACATATAAACCGGAAAGGTTTGTTAGATGCACTCAAAGAGTTCATTTGTCATCATTTGCAATGGTTGTTGTATTTTTTTCTTATCTTTATGAATAATGACAATTATTGAGCGTTATTTGTCTCGGCCATACAATATATCTAATTTAATCCCTATTCACTATGGCTATCAACAATTTTTAATTATTTTGTGTTATGTAGCCACATCCCCACGAAATTGATCTAACAAGGTACGGTTTATTTTAATGTTAAATGTGATTTTATTGCACGAAATTTTTATGTATTTTTAAAAAGTTAATTAATGAAATAGCCACACACTCTGTTCCGTTGTTCACAGATTACGTATTTAAATATTCACAAAGACTAAAGGAAAGGTCCTTCACTACCATTTTCATCTCATTTTAACCTCAATTAAAGCAACGTATGGAGGTAAACGTTTAAATTTTAAACGGTTTTCGTAAAGTCAGCGTATTGTTGGTGAATCCATTAAATATGACGACACAGTTCCAGCATACATTGCGTATACATAGTCCTCACACGCCGAATAAAATGAAATTTATATTTATGACATTTACCGGATTAAAGCACGAAAAAGGTTTGCGTCAGTCAAATTCAACGCATACAAATTGGTTGAATTGTTCGCAATGCCCAGTGTGGATTTCGCATCCGGTGATTAATGAAACGAAACCAGCCCTGGAGCATCCGCCGAACGATTTAATAACTAATTTAAATTAGCCTTCTACCGTAATTAGAAAGTTCGCTTGTTTCTTTAGTTTATTAAAAGTTGTTCAAAGAAAAGTCGGAATTTTTAGATTAGTTTGTCTGCTATCAAATCCTCATTCGCCATAAAGAGAAGCTGACAACTAACTACAATTAAAGCTCTAATTTTTTCGAAATAAATGGGTTGTAGTAAACAGTAATAATAATGAAGCTTAATTGAGTATATGTATCTGTAGTTGTTAATAAGAATTTACTCTAAAGAAACTTCCTGAAATACTTGTTCTGCCAGTATTCCAATTTTAAAAAAACACACAGGTAGAATATTAGATTATAGAATTTAGTGCAAATGGGGATGGTATTCAATCAATTTGTGTAATTGTAAGTTAAATACTTTTATTTGTCGAAATAAGTATACTATTACAATAGAATAATACGTCCTTAATTGAAACAGTAACAATTGTCATCGTTATTAAAGTAATTCTTTTGGGTAGCGAAACTGCTACGCATTTAGTGGGGGTAGTCGAATATTTTTCTCTGTCAAAATTTCTCTAACCGACAAATCCCAAATCAAATAGTCTAACGGAACAAGATTTCCAGAATCGTTGCCAGGAATGGTAAACTCCCTGGAGACGCTATGTGCATTCCAAAGGAGCATACTTCGAAGGGGACAATATTAAATGGTAAATACATTCAATCAAACAGTTTAAAATTAATCACACTCATTAAGCCTGAGACAAACCTCGCATAGTACTGTACTTGAGCTTCTTTCGTAGTATGTTCAGTCATATACATGCCATTTATGTTTTTACAATCAAAATGTCCAAAAGTGTCTCTTTACATTTTAAAGATGACATCAGAAAGATGTCCTCCCATTCGGCGTTCACACTCTAACAGCCTGTTATGAAAACTCTGGAATGCGCGGTGTAGCAAATCTTGGGGAATGGCAGTGATTTCTTGTTGAATGTTCTCCTTCAGTTCATGGATTGTTGCAGGTCGTGTACGGTACACCTTGCCTTTAAGATACCCCACGGGAAGATGTCACACACACTAAGATCAGGGGATCTCGCAGGCCATTCAATATCACCGTTACGCGAAATAATGCGTCTTCCAAACAATTGACGAACTGTTGCCATCGAATGTCGAGCAGTGTGTGACGTGACTCCGTCCTGCTGAAACCACATGTTTTCCATGTTAAGATTAAGCTCGTACAGTCTCAGTGTAAAGAATGTTTGAAGCATTTGAACATATCAAGCTGGTGTTACTGTCGCTGCACTACCATCCTCTGCAAAAAAATAAGGGCCGATAACACCATGACATGATACAGCACACCATATTGTGACCTTGTCGCTATGTAGTGGTCGCTGGTGTAACTCACAAGGATTGTCCTGGGTTCAATAACGAAAATTCTGTTTGTTTACGAAACCGTTCAGGTGGAAATGGCTTTCATCTGATATCCATATGTTACCAACGAAATTCGCGTCCTCGTTAATTTTAGCCAATATCTGCCTACTAAACTCCATACGTGACGCTGGGTCTCATTCATCTAATTGTTGCACAATCTGCAACTTATAGGGATGGAAATGTAATTCGTGCAGTATTCTTTGTAAGCTCCGTCGTTTAATCGCTAGCGTAGATGTATGCTGTCGAACGGAGCGGCGAGGACTTCTCTCGATTGCAGCTCTAACAGCCTCAATGTTCTCTGGGGTACGTACCGTTCGAATGCCACCTGGAGCTTTCTTTTTCAAGACAGATCCTGTTTCTTCAAAATTACGCACCCACGTTGTAATCACATGCGCAGATGGGACACGTCCATGACGTCCAAGCTGGTAATGCTGTCGAAATATTCTCTGCGCGGCAGTCGCACTATCACCATTTTTATAAATCGCTCTCACAACTACTACACGTTCCGCACCAGTCCATCCATGATTACTAAATGGCAATGCGTTCACAACAATTGCGCGACGTTACGAACAACTGCCGGCTCTACAGTGCTGACAACTGTAACGTTCAAAATGTCCCGTTCCCCTGCGCCACCCTGTAGAATAAATTGCAGAATATCCTAATTTGCATTTTATTACTTTTCCATTTCTAAATGCGTACATGCATTGTAAAGACGGTTAGTGTGCGTGTTCGTAAAGTTTACCTGCAGCCAGCGGGCTTCCAATAAAATTCAAAGATCAGTCCGCAAATATGTGAATAACGGAATAACTTAGGATGCTATGAACGGCCGCAGAAAATTTGCGGAATGCTTTCAAATGGAAACAAGGGTTTCGTTGTTTCTTATCGAAGTAAATGCGAAAACGTAATAAAGCGATATAACGTACGCAGAAAATAATAATATAAAATAAGGCGCCAATCTACATTAAAGATCTCTTTATGCAATGTATTCAAAGAAATCGTTGCTATAGAAACATTCGTTTTAAACGTATGCTCTAACATTCATTTCGAAGAACTGATGTTGTCGATAATTTTTTGTTAAGAAGGAAATAAGAAACGTGCCACTATAAAATAGAAAGGTTAAAAGTGTTGATTGGGCAAGGGAAATATAAATTATCCTGTAATAAAAATAAAGTGCTTCAATTATTCCTTATTTTGTGCTTTTCTACATAACTTGGTAGTTCCCATCTTTCTTTATGAGATACTTTAAATACCTAGTTGTACGTAAAATTTGCTTTCAGTAGTGATTGAAATTGCCAAAGGATTTGGAATTTTCAAGATTATAATTCGACTGCAATGCGGATTTATAGTGTTTTGCGAGGCACGCACAGCTATAAAATTCTATTAGTCCTAGGCAACGAACCCTTCGCTGGTTATGTACATTTATAGTATGGTTGTTAGGTTTATTACTAACAATAAGACTCATTCTCTAGAAGGAGTTTCGGAGATAGACTTTTAATATTGGCTAATTTCAGAAAGAATACATATACGTACATTACAAAAGTAGGTGGTATATTATTTGGATCAGCTAAAGCGATATTTCTCTGGAAAATGTAATTCCAGAATTCATATATGTGTGTTTCTATAATGTAATAAACATGTAACGTAACCTAACGCTTAATATTTGGTTCGATACGATAAATAGGTGAAAGGAAAAACGACCTTAGTTACACAGCAAGTGCAATCCATCTATACAGCTAACGAACTTTGTCAAAACTGTTTCTAGTGAATTCGGGTGTATCTTGATATACGAGTGCTTTTTTTTTGTCAACTTCCGATAGCTAAGTGTATGTACAAACATGGTTACTTTTCTACATAATCACCGTGAAGATTGATGCATTTGTCTAAGGAGGAGCCTTCCAATCCCCTTTGCATAGAATGTTGCCGCCAGTGAGTTCCTCTGTATTCTAGAAGCTCTACCCTCATAGCTACTTTTTCAGTTCAGGGAAAAGATGGAAGTTGCTTGATGGTGACTCGGGGCTGTACACCGGGTGCTCAAAAACTTCCCATCGAAATTGTTTAAGAAGTCATTTTGTTACAGTAGCAGCAGATGTGCTTGGTCATATATACAAAAAGCTCTGCCGAGCGATTGGATCACATGAACTTATTGCTGGACTGGAATATCGTAATGAAATGAATTCAATTTGCAAAACCGATGACTTTGAATGAATTAGTCAGTGTAATGCGGAGTGTATAATTGGCATATCTTGTTAAGATTTCTCAAAAGCTTAAGCTTCCGCAGAAGCTGCAACGAAAATATAATTTCGATTATAAAATCAATGGTTTATTAAGAAAACTGGCCAGAGACCAGTTGAGAAAGCTTAAGAAGGATTGAAGAAATACTTCCCTTATACCTCTGCAGCTGGAATCCAGTGGGTAGCATCTCCTTTTGGACAGATCGGAGAATTTCATCTTCAAACTGCTAAAGGACTAACATTTAAAGAGAAAACGGAATTAATCGATATCAAATTCAATACATTCATAAAGACGAGATTCATTGAAACTGATCCAACTTCGTTTTCGATATTTCGAGGACCAGCATACCTTTCCATTACAAACAAGACTTTAGATGTTTTACTTCCATTTGTGATATTCTGTTAAGCAATTCTTCAGTTTCTACAACGAAAGTAACGAAGTACAAGTGTAAAGCAAATCTTACGGCCATTAATGGTGACATGCATGTGAGTTTGTCCCACGTTAGGCCACTAGAAAGCTATGTGCAAAGCTACAGTCATAAATGTGTTATTGAATTTACAAATTATATTTAGTTACAGCTCTTGTATTTAGTTATTTTTGCTTTATTCTTATCTAATTCGTATAACATAAACATAGAGATGGTCTTGAGAACATAATTTAATCTACTAAGAAATGCCTAAGACCTAAGCACAATGTTTATTTAAAAAGCAATGAATTTCATGTAGGAGCCGTGAAAAAATAATATATTCCCAGCTGTGTCGAAGATGAAAAAAAGGTTGAGAATCACCGATCTAGATAATTTTTGAATGAATTTACCATTGTATGAAATTTCTAAAATTAGTAACTTTAAGATATTATAATGTTCAAGTTTAAATTACACAGAAGTTGTATAAATAAGGGGTCTTTATAAAGATTATGCAACAAGACGAAAACTTTACGTCGGAGAGATAAGACTAAAACAGACGGTTTATCTCGCTGACAAGTTTTCTTTTTCTTGTAGTTTGCTGTAGGGCAGGTATTAAGAAATAAATTTACTAAAACAACGAGATTCTGGGGTAAGGCTATACGTACGTGTTTCTTTTTAAATCTGACAGTTTTCATTAAACAAAACATGCCACCCTAATAGACAGCTTGTACATAATATATGTATATAATAATCAGCTTGTAATATTTAAAATAAGTTTGCAGTCACGTTATGACAATTAGCAGCATAGATACAGTCTTTGTCCAGTTGCTACAATAGCGATTCTGTTAAAATATATAATGAAAAACGTATTGCACAAGCATTAGTTTATTCAGAACTGTTTATAGACATCGTCACAACTATATAACTATTATTTTGTAATGTCTGCTTTGGCTTTTATAATTGCTCTTATTCTTTTTGGCATACTGTCTATGCAAGCGTTAGTGGTATGTCTAACTGTAGCGTCATTTTGCCACACATCCCCAATATTTCTTACTAATTACTCTTTTGTAGTGTTTCTGCTCGAATGCACGGGTGATTTTAGAACACTCCACACGTTCACAATTGCATTGAGGTCGGGAGAATTTCCCAGCCAAGGTAACACTGGTAGAGTGTGCGTGTTCACAAAACTTTGGATAGATTTGGGCATGTGGTATGGTGCCTTATGGTGCATGAATGCGTAACGGCTTTTATTGAAATCTAAACCATTGATATATAGCATCAAGACATCCTCCAATACACGCTAGTACTGACGTTGATTCATGGTTTCTTGACAAAAATACAGTGATCCAGGACCTTCGACTGATATGCATATGGACTATACCATAACAGACGCAGTTCTTTCGGTCATGGCTTCTAGTTTTGACTCATCGCCGAATACGATTTTTAACGAAAAGACATTGTTCAAACAAAAAAATTTGCTTGACTTACATATTCATTTAAGTTTTGTCTTACCTTTCGTCAATCTTCAATTCTGTAGTGTTGGTGACATTTTGTCCATTCATAACGTGCTCGCTTCATCATCGGTGTTAATCTTGGCTTTTTCAGGGGGCGTCTGCATTTTAATCAGGCTTCGTAGAATCGACTACGTACTGTACACGTGGATATTTGCACTCCTTGTTGAGACATTATATTTTCCATTTCTTTAGCGGACAAAACCACGGTTTTCAGTTGCTAGTTGCAGGATACGTCGATCATCTGGATTAGTAGTGATCCTTTTCTTCTCGCAAAACGCTCTTCCGGTACTTGTGCTGGGTGTGTTTTCTTTCATTAGAACAGAGATTCGCTGTGCTACTTGTCGGGATACTTCTTTCTTTGCAATTGTACATTTAAAATACACTCCTGTACCCAACAATGCGTCAATACGCAGTCTTTTCTCACTTGGTAAGCCCTATTTTTACCCGTAACGAAAAAATATAAAGCGCATACAAGCAATAGCTTAAAGTGCAACACTAACTCGGAAGAAACGTTGTTATATAAAGAGATAAATATTCTTTCTATAATAGTAACCGATCCAAATGATATTATATGAATTAGTGTGTCTTTCAATCTTATTTCTACCCATTTTCTGTACAGTACAGAATGATTCATGAGGGAAATAAAAATAGGCAAGAGGTTATTAAGTGGCACTTTCTCAATTACTTAGAGAGATACTTAGGGAACGTATTTAGATAAGTATTGTAAACCCTATTCATGAATTTTATACTTTTATCCTAATAAAATGGACAGGGACTGCAAAATCAAATCAGCATAGTAACGTATTCTGGTTCAAGATAACGAAGTTGAAATTGCTAGCAAATATATAGTGAAATATCTCATGCCACTAGCATTAAAGGGAATTCAAAAAAGTCCATTTTCTATTAATACAAGCACATAATGGTAATGTAAAACGAAGATATTAACCATTGTGATTACGTTATCTAGAAATGAGCTCTTTGCAACCTGACATCACAAGAAGCAATTTTACGCTTAGTTGACATTGCATAGAAGGATCATATTGCCAAACACAATATTTGTACAAATGTTTTCATATTTTCAATTGAAAAGGCAATATACATATGCATGTAGGTAATAGTGCTTTCGGTTTATCTTATCTATCAAAAAAATTGATGTGTTATACTTAGACAATTAAACATCATCATATTATTTGCAATGACGTCAATTATTCGCTGTACATTTGGCATAATCGACGATTTAAATTATAAGAAATAATGCCAATAAGAATACCATGAAGATAAAAATGAGACTTTATAACATCTAGAAAT
Organism: Trypoxylus dichotomus; assembly: GCA_023509865.1. Lineage (NCBI taxonomy): Eukaryota > Metazoa > Arthropoda > Insecta > Coleoptera > Scarabaeidae > Trypoxylus > Trypoxylus dichotomus. Next base: position 53,034,968 of record CM042076.1, on the reverse strand, counting down.
TTATAGCGACTTAAAAATATCAAAACGAACAACGTTAAAGTTATGACGTTCTAAATAAATTCTAAATAAACCTGTTATTATAAAAATAATAAAGGTTAACAATTCAAAAGTTATCAAGAGAAAATATCGAGGAAGGAAAATAGAGCAATTAAGGAAACGATTTTCAAGATTTGAATCAATTATGAAGACAAGAGGGATATTATATAACTAACGTTTGTAATAATATTTTGTTTAAACTGTTCTTTTATAAATGTATATGCTGTGGAAGTAGCATAGTGCCGCAACAGCTTCACAAACATGCCGCCGATCCCTCGGCAGAAACTGAGGCCTTAATCGACAAATGACCTTTTGGTCAATATGATAATTTCATTCAACCGTATAAGGTGACCATAAAATTCTATTCAGTTGATATCTGGTAGAGGTTAACACAAAAGAGGAGTCATAGCACAGTACACACACAAATCAAGAGTAGGAGTCGAAACTGGCATAGGGATAAGTGTCTTGATTTCCTAAAAATTACTGTGGCACTTCAAACAAACATGTCAGACAAACATCTATACCTTACACCTATACGCTAAAACAATACCCGAGAAAGGACTTCGAGATACCACAATCAATATTTTTACAGATAGTCAGGCAGCACTTAAAGCTCTACAAGTGTTACTTGAATCCGACCTGAAACACATTTGCGTACAAAACTTGAGGTAATTATGCCGTCAAAATCACATCACACTGTAATACATTCCAGGCTATTATGTGCTGAAAAATAACAAGATCGATAAGCTGATGACAGCTGCAAAATCAAGAAATGAGAGGAATACCAAAAGGCCTCATAATCAGAACGCATTTCCGCAGACGAAGGCCATACAAAGGCATTAATTTTGGCACCATCAAGTATAGCAGACATTGCTATCGTTTGGAAAAGAGGACTTTAGATTAGTGGCAGAAATACCGAGGTGTAGTCCTTACATATCATTTACACAAATTTGGAGTCGAAGATGAACTCTGCCGCTTATTTCAGGAATATTCAGAAATGACAGAACACATATGTGGTACTATTAGCCACTCACGGTATAAATGTTTGAAAGGGGAATTTCTGAAATAAAGGATCCTAGGTTAAGCTTACTAAAAACATTAAATTACTCTAATCTCATTTAGGACATTGTTACAATAGATCTTACAGGTCACAAGCAGTGGTGTCTAGACCGTATCAAATAATGCTGATATAGTTTGCAAATATACTTGGTGTGGGAAAATTATTATTAACTTATTTCGTAACGTAGAAATATATACGATGCTCTATTTAAGACAAGGAAATTGACATTATTTGTTTTGACAGCGGAAGTAGAATAAACTGCCAACGACGATAAAAACTAGTATACAGGGAATAATAAATGTTCTCTTTTTTGTAATAACGCTAGCCTCTGGAACTTCACTATGTAATTACGACGCCATTATCTTTAATTTCGTTTGGACCGTAAGAAGTAAATAGTCGTATTCAAAACGTTACTTTTTATGCTATGTATTGAAGTTTATTTCGATAAATAATGTCACAAGATTTACTTTGGCTTTATTAAATTGCTGCAATTAATTGCAGGTATTCGTATACTGGTTTTATATTTGCTTTTCTTCCGGTTGAAAATTCGAAGTTCAGCGCTTAATGATACGTTTAATATTCTTACGTATCCCGCAAATGCAATTATCTGCATGCAACGGTTATGCAATATGTATTTTAAATTCTATCAAAGTGTGGCAAATGTAGGTATTCATGTGTGTCAAGGTTTTAAAGTACCATTATTGGCTTAGATTAGATATAATACTTGAAGTAGTTATAGCCTTTCCGTAGAATCTAGAATTTTCAAAAACCTGGAACAAGCCTTCGCTTACTGCGTGTTGATTGTACACCACCACAGTTTTCTTTTATTGAAATGAATGCTCTTCACATTGAGAAAATTATCCATTTCAATGGAGTCAAATAAATACTTTTTACGTACAATGAAATTCTACTCTAAGATTTATTTGAGTGAAAGAATAATTTTATTTGTTTTATATTTTCCGTAAAATCTTTTTTTCTTTGAATAAAACAATTTGGATATTTTGCAAGGAACATTTCTTTGCCATATTAACCGTGTTATGTATATTTGCATATTTGTTTCGGAAAGTAGTACTATTGTACTTAGTATTATATACGTATATACGTATATACGCTTTATGGTTACAAGGAACTCTGAATGGGTTTGTTTGTGACACGTCAATCAAACCTTTAAGAAATTTGTTGTATATCCACATAATTTAAATGTAACGCTAAACGAAATAATATCAGGCGTACAATAAGCGGCACAGTAAACAACTTGTTATAATTAAATTAAGTAAGCCATACAGTTTTGTTATAATTTTTGCCACGAGGCAAGTATTAAAAGATATTAAAAAGATTAGGAAAACTAAACATATGCATTGCTGTCGCGACACGTTTGTTGTTCGACCGTCTTCGGTTTACTTATAATTGGTGATAAGCTAGCAAACTTCGTGAATGTACCTATGCATACTTCAGGAAGTCAAAACTAGCAAATTGCAACAACGTGCCAGGATGCTAAGGAGTTAGTTTTTCAAAAAAAAAAACTATGCTCTTGTTGTATGGAATTGGTTTATTAAATAATTGAAAGCATAATTCAAATAGTTAACACATCAAAAATATATAGACTTCGTCACAATTCACTCACAAGGTTATGTTATTACTGTGTGAATCATAATAAAACTGTAATACGTGATGCAACTAGAGAATGCATTCTGCAACAGCACCGACTCTATTGGAGTTAGGTGGCTGGATAGAGTCTTACCAAACGAATGATCAGGAAATTATCCCCACAACTTACAACTGACATTGAATAAAGTACAAATTAAAGCAGCGAACTATCTATTAACAGGATATGGTTATTTAAGGAGACATCTGTACAAGAAAGAGCTTCATGCAGACTATCTCATGAAGAGGAAGAAACAGCTTATCGTGTTATTTTCGAGTGCCCAGTATTAAGTCGAAGGCATATACGCTGGGCATTTTGAACAACTACTTGAGAAAGTTGGAAAGCAAGGAAAAACTTCTTTTAGTACACAAGCCAATTGAGGGAATAATACACTAGGGTGGCAGAATAAAATAGACACCTACTAATTAAAAAAAAAGATTCTATTCTCGTTATATATACAAAATATTTTAAAATTTTTGAATTAGACTAATATTTTGTCGATCCACCTTTACTTGCGTGAAGTGCTACGAGTCGTCGTCGCATAGAATCTATTAAATGATTAATGGTGTCTTCTGGAATATTTAACCACTCTTATTATGTGCCAAACATTCTCTATCGGATTCATGTCTGGTGATTGGCCTGGCCATGGTAAAATCCGAATCCCCTGTTCCTCTTTCCATGTGGTTGTTGTTTTTGCTTTGTGGCATCCTCCATAAAAATGGCGTCTTCTTTAGATAAAATGGCGTTGTCGAATATCGGTAGTAGTCCTTCTGTTAATATTTGGATATATTTTGCCGCATTTATATTTCCGTCGCAGATTACTAATTGCGATCTTCCACCATACCATATCGCGCCCCACACCATGATGTTCACACCGCCGTATTTCACCGTCTGATGCAAAAATTTGTCGTCCAATTGCTGTGACGAACGTCTCCATACCCACGTACGACCACTATCACTGAATTGACAGTATCGTCTGAAAAAATGACAGACCGCCTTAACTCTTCGGGCTTCGTTCGCGTTTCGATTGCCTAAGCCATTCGGCGCCGTTTTTGAAACGCCGTAAGGAGACGGTTTTTCTTTGCCACCATTTTATACATCCCCACACTGTGGAGGTATCGCAGAACGGTGCGCTGACTTTTCTGTGAAGTTGCCGCAAGCTCAGCTGTACTTTTTCGGGGTTCTCTTAACACTTCGCGCACAAGCACCCTTTTACTTCTTTCAGAAGGTCCGGCACGACCTGGTCTCGGCTCCACTGTTATTTTTTCCTTGCGTTTAAATTGTGTAATCCCACGGTTAACTATGAATAACGGACTATTAAAAAAATTACTTATTTCACGTTGCGAAGCGCCGCGTTCACTCTGGCCAACGATGCGACCCCGGGTGAAGTCGCTAATATCATTCGAACCTTATAAGCGAGGCATAGTTGTAACAATACTAAACTATGATGAATTCCTTTCGATACATCTACCCCTACCCTAATGACAAGAGAAAGTTCTTAATTCGTTCTTAGAATTTAGCTGTTTAGTTATTTATACCGCTTTACCTGGTGTCTATTTTATTCTGTCACTCTAGTGTACATATGCATTTTGGCCTCTGTGTTGGGGAAATAATAAAACCAGAAATCATAGTAGCGAGCAAACAAAATTACGATCAGAGTCACATTACATAAACTACCGGGTCTTCATTAGAGACTTGTTCTCATGTGACTACAATAATGTTGGTTGGGGATATCGACTATTGGTAGTATATCATATATGTATCTCAACACGTGTATCAGTATAGTTGGAAGTGAAAAGTGACCGTTTTATAAAACATTTTAAAGAAATAAAAATGTTTTATATTACCGTAGCGAGTAAATAAGTATGTATAGCTACATTTTAAAAAAAATAATTTAAAATAACCTTTCTAACTGTCAAGATATTTAGTGATATGTGTACGAAGCATTACCCCTCTATATAACATGCATACTCTATAAAAGTCACGTGGGAACAAATCTTCAACGAAGACAATATTGTTTTCATTTATATATCTAATTCACATAATAAATCTCTGTAAGTAGAAATTCTATTCTTACATGGGTCATTCAAGCAGTAGAAAATAAGCATTTATCTTATAAATAAAAAGAATTTTTATTTTTTGCAACAAGGTATTGAATTTCATAGTTATTCCATTTAAGAGTATAGTTTCTTTAATATAAGTACAATAGGCTTTAAATAAAAAAAACTGGAATTTTAATTGAAATAGATTGTGATACTTGTTTCAACGTCACTATTTTCCCATTTAATGAAATATTCTTTCAGCGAAAGCAACTGCTTTTTAAGCTACATAACTAATGAGAAAGAATACTCTTTCTCATTAAAAATTTTCCTTGAGCGTAGAAATGTGAAAGAGATATGCAAAAAAAAAGTACATTTCGTGGGCTCTTTCTAGGAGTGTATGACTAGTACTGATCGATCACTTTAACTTAAAATTCAAGGTGTGCATGTAAATGCAAGGATCTTTTGTTGATTAACACAATTCACTTTAAGATCCAGTAATTTGCATGGTTCGAAGCAATGCATGCCTAATATTAATTGGTGATTTGATATTTGTCTTGGACGTTCAGAACTATCCCCATATTTATTTTAGTTCAACCCATCGCATAATAGTTTCCGTGGCACTTAAAGTGCTATATAATACTTTTGGTCCTTAAATCTTTCTACTAAAATTAGCTAAAATTTCAGTCTTCTTGAATTTAATTGGAAATTTTATTATTTCCTTACACTTATGTTCAACTAATTTTCAATCGCTTACAGTTTTTTTTTAATCCTATGTCCTTTATACCTTGCGGTGTCGGACTATTTATTTCTTATTTTTATTTTCCACAGGTTCCTATTCTGACCCAGTTGTTTGGCTTCAATCCATCGCATCATACTTCTCTTTTCCAATGTTCTATACACCTGCTCCTTCCAGGTGTTTCGGGGTCTACCTATTCTATTTTTGCCCTCTGTTTTGGCTTCAAATATCCTCTTTGTGATTCGATCTTCTTCCATTCTATGTAGATGTCCAAGCCATCCCAGTTGTCTCTCTTCAATGACCACTTCTACAGGTTTGATACCCAGACTATTTGTGATTGTCGTGTTTCTGATTCTGTCTCTTCTAGTTACTCCTTCTATTCTTCTTAGGAATCTAATTACCATGGCCGTAACTCTGCTCTTGATTCTATTCGTGGTTATCCATGACTCACTACCACATGTTAATGTTGGTCTGACCACTCTTTTATACACCTCTGTCTTTATTTTTTTGGTATTTCTTTTTTATCCAGAAACGAATTTCTCAGTCTGTTATATATTTTTGCGGATTCCCCTATCTTCTCATTTACCTCTTTCTCTATTTTCCCATTGTCTTCAATGATTGTTCCTAAGTAGTTGTAACTTTTAACTTGTTCCAATGCTTTTTCCATGATTTTGATGCTATGTTTTCTTTCTTCTGCTACTATTATCATTGTGTTTGTTTTCCTCGTGTTTATCTCCATGTTTATCTTTGTCAGTTCTTCTTGGTATATCTTCAAGTTTTGCTGTAATGTCTCTTCCGAGTGTGCTATCGGTACCATATCATCTGCAAACATTAGTTCCTGTACGTTAATTGCATTCATTTTCCAGTTTCCTACTATCATATTTTTTCCTTTTTGTTTAGCTTTTTTAACAGCGTCGTCTATTAATATAGAGAATAATTTGCGATTCGAATTCAGCTGATTCTGCATTGGGAGTTCTCACCTTATTCTTATTGCTTTTATAGAATGCCTTAATCATCTCTATCATTCCTTTCTCTAAACCTCTCCTTTCCAAGCTCTGCCATACATCTTCTCTTCTTACCCTATCAAAAGCTTTTTTAAGATCTATAAAACATATATGTATTTCCTTTCCTTTCCCTATTAGTTTTCTCCTAATTGTCTGATTACAAATATTAAGTCCTGGGTGCTTCTTCCTTTTCTAAATCCATGTTGAGTATCTTCTAGTGTTGTTTCCAGTTTCTCTCGGAGTCTTTTTTTCTAGTATTCTTGTCAATACTTTTCCTGGGATGCTAGTTAATGTTACTCCTCTATAGTTTGAGCATTCCTTAGAGTCTCCCGTTTTATATATGGGCATAATTATTCCCATATTCCATTCCTTAGGTATTTCTTTTTTTATTACAATGTTGTTTAAGAGGTCAAGTAGTTCATCGTTACCTTTGTCTCCCATATATTTTATCATTTCGGCTGTGATTCCATCCTCCCGGCCGCCTAGTTTTAGTTTGCTAACTGCTTCTCTGACTTCTTCGTCGCTTATTGGTGTGATACGTTCATCGTCGTTTTTTGTTTTATGCTCTTTTTCTCTTATGTATCCGTCTTGTTTTATTTTTGTGAGTTCCTCAAAGTACTGTTTCCATCTTTCCATTATCTCTTTTTCCTCAGTTAGTATATTTCCTTTGTCATCCTTTATATTTTTCAATATCGGCGCCTTCTTCTATATCAATTGTTTTATTGTTCCGTAGAATAATTTTTGGTTTTCTCTATAGTTACCTCTCCGTTTTATTCCGAACTCTCTCCAAGAATTTTCTTTGGCCTTCTTGATACTCTCTTTAGCTTCTTTTCTTGCCATTTTGTACATATTGTAATCCTCCTCTTTCCTGGTATGCATATATCTGATCCATTTATTTTTCTTATCTTTCACTTTGAGTTGTATTTCTGCTGTCCACCATTTGCTTCTTTTTGTGTACGTATTTGCTATTTTTGTTATTCCACAGCTTTCTTGTGCCGCCTTCAGTATGATGTTTTTGAATCTTATCCATTTGTCCTCTATCCCTATTTCGTTTTTAGTCTCTTGTTCAAATAGTTGATTTGACTTGTATTGGTACTTCTCTCGAATTTCTTCCTCTTTCAATTTGTAACTTCTTATTTTTTCCTTTTTTCTTCTTTTGTCCTTTTTGAATTTTTGCTAATCTTCATCTGTGGCAGATAGTGGTCGCTACCTATTTCCGCATTTGTTTGGACTTTGACATCTATTACCTTCCTCCAGTTTTCAGTATTTATTAAGAAATAATCAATGATTGATTTTTCTTTCCTGCTAGGCACTTCTCTTGTGTATTTGTGAATTTCTTTATGTCTGAATTTTGTATTTGTTATAATCATGTCGTTTTCGATGCACATATCTATTATTCTTCTCCCGATGTCATTTATGGTCTCTTCACCTTCCCTTCCCATATGTCTCTCCACTCCATCATTGTCTCTTCCGACTCGTCCATTCATGTCTCCTATTACTATAAGATTTCTTTCAGTAATGTCTATTTCATTCTGAAGAGTTTCGAAGAATTCGTCTTTACAGTTTTAGGAGAAAAATTACGTGTGCAACATAGATGAAAAGCACTAGTTGTTCAGACGTCTGTTACTTTCTTTTTGTATACAGTATGCATAAAAAAGGTAATGCAATGAATTTATTTAATGGAAATTCGTACAAACTCCAACAATTTAGAAAAAAAGCTTTCCATTTTTGTCACGGTATGAGATGTATACTAATAATGGAAACAGATTATATTACTATAAGTATATTTTTAGTTATTTTGAGGAAGAAGTCTTTTTCTATTGGCACAAATACTATATATGTATATATATATATATAGATATACATATATATGTATATAAAAGAATTCAGTTGTATATTAGTTGCTACTTGTCGAAAAAGGTTGTTATTTACGATCCACAAGCCAAATTTGAAATATTGTTAATAAGATTGATTGGTAATGCTAGATAGGTACATACGATGCTTTGTTTGAAGTTGCAAAACCTGTTTGGAAGACTATACAATTTGGAATGCCATATTTTTCTATAGAATCCTTACACGTTTAACACATGGTGCATTGCTACTGCACATTTAATTGTAAGTATTAAAAGTTTATATTTCTAAAAATAGATCTTTTTACGAATGTAGCTTATGTGTTTTTCCATACGTGTCGGAATAACTATGATAAATGTACGCCGTAATTTGAAAAAAGGTTAAATAGTGTCTGAGGCTTTTACGGCCGTTCGTAATTGTTTTAACGGTTCTCGGGTTCCACCATATCACTACGATATATGACGTTTCTTTACTTTTAAATGTACAGCATCAGCTGCTCGCGAAACGTAAGGGACTAATAACACAATGACATAGCGGAAACCGAAAACTCTTGCAACAATGCAAAAACGGTATTTGTGGCGAATTATAAAAATTAACGTTTAGGTTTTTACATAAATAAATAGAATATAATTAATGGACATGGCACAAAGTTATTTGAAAATATTATTACCGAGCTTTTACTTACTATTTACTATTTTTGCATATCTTTTGTACTGAAAAGAAATTTCATTTGTTATGCAAGGAAACAAAATACAAAACTAAAAGCCCATTAATAAGCTGTTCTATTGTCATAACTTGTTTCTTTCAAATGGCCAACTCAACAGCTTAAATTTTTTATTCTTAAAAGTATTTTACAGATCTGTTATGGCGTACAAAAGACTAAGCTTTTCGACCCAATTAAAGTTCTAATTATATACCAACCGTAAACTTTCTACTCCATATTCATTTTTCTTGCTATTATAATATAGAAATACAAATTAGGTTTTTGTTCCTTATTATTAGAGGTTTAAAATTATATTTAACGTTTCAAATATATATTGTCTTCTTAGTTAAACGATAATTTAATTAGTTTAAGAGACTCAATACCGCATTACATTTATTACATCTGTGTATTTAAAGTATGGTTATAATAATTTATTCTACAATATTCACGAACATAAATTTCAATTCTGAATAAAAGCTTTGTTTTATATTCATTTAAAATAATGTGTTTATGAAATTAAAAAGGGAAGGTTTTTTAAATTTCGTACTGCCCTTAAAAATGGATTTAATACGATGTGAATCTTTTAAGCAGGGAAAGGTAAAAATATTATTACAAGATGATAATTCACAATCTTATAAATTTAAGTAGTAAGAAAAATGTGCTAAATGTACTGTCAATAAAGAAGTGAAATGTGTGAATTAGTCAACCTCCTTGAAGACATAATAATACAAGAATTTGTTATAATTTAATTGCCACGGAAAGTAAATCGTAAATTTCATCACAGATTCTGAGATAATATAACGCAAATTTAATTCAATTTATATAAGTCTGTTTGTGCTGTTCTTTTTGCCCCAACATGATCTCTACACTTTATTCGTTAAAGAACATGGGGTCGTGTCATATGTATTTGTCTAGACCAGACTGGTTTAAAGCAAAAAGAGCAAGGCTTTATCTGGTAGGTGTCGAGTGTGCGATTAGTTAGAGCATTTTGAATGCAATATTCGATGTCCAAACAGGAGTGTTTTTCTAGCGTTCGGATTATCGTTTCAGTAGTGAAGCATCAATTGTGTCAGCTTTTTATCGTTCTTCGTTGTTCGAATCATGAATTTAAAGTTTTAAGTGCATCTTTTACTGACGTTTAAATACTACGATAACACTGGGGAACAAAATTTCACGAATTTCATGTTTCCAAGATGAAAATAGAAATGTCGTAATGAATCCAATGCACCGAACGCGAATGTGACTAAGAAAAAGATGAATTGGCTAAGGTTTCTTTGTAATATATACACACTTTTCGAGAAAAAATGTATATGTGTAAATACGAGGACTATTTGGAAAGAAAAAAATTTTTTTCTGCAGAAATTGTTCTTAGATATAATTAAACGAAGCTGTATTTTACACAAAATTAGTTACCCAAGCTACTTTTCTATGTAGTTACCGTTCAAATTTACACATCTGTCGTACCGTTTTATCAGTTCTTCTATGCCTTTTGCATACTCAGTTGATGCCAAATTGTTAAACCACTGATTAATGGCTTCTTTAAATTAGTTCATCATTTCCGTAGTGTTGTCTACTTAGAAAATTTTTCAATTGCTAAGTCCGGATTATATGGCAAATGTTTAAAAAATTCCCACCGAAACTGCTGAAGTAAGTCACGTGTCACTCCCGCTGCATGTGCACGCTTCGTTCACCACATGCCTGTAAACCTCAGTTACCTGTCCATAAATTTCGATGGGTGGGGCTTTTTGCGCGTTTAAAAAACAAATAATGCTGCGTACCTCAAACATGGCGGGATCGTCAATTTTGCCACGTTTTAAAGTTGCACAGCTAAGCAGTAATCAAGCATACTGGATTGTAGCTGCCGCCAAACTGAATCGGATGAGCACAAGGGTCAGTGGTGGGTCGGCGGTGGTGGTGGCGGGAGGTGGTCACGTTGTAAACAAAACGTTCTTTACCTTCCGAATGATCCTGCTACTATAGCTACCCTCGTACTATAGCAAATGCTGAGAATGCATTAATTTGCTTTGGTCTTTGGCTTTCCTTTGATCTGTTTATAATCGACAATAGGAGTATCATTGATGAGAGTCTAACAAGCGCCAGCCAGCATTGAGGTGGCTCATTTTCCCTAGGACTACTGCTACATCTCGGCAATGTCCTAGTGATAACGTTTCACAGTGCCTACAGTTATCAGGGAAGAAATTCAAATGGGTGTCAGGAAAGCGAATTCAGTTCTATGAAGCAATTTATAGAAGCCAACCAGTTTTGCAGTTTTCTTGTCATACCGCAAAAGGTTTGCTGTCACTCGACGAAGCGCATCCCGAACCGGTTTTTCTTTGTTTTGAAGAAGTTTCTTAAACTTGGAATCTCTCACGAGCTGTTTAATATGAGGCCCCGCAGAAACACCCTCTTTAATTGTGGCTTCACTGGAACGTACCAAGCTTTTAGTACGGCCGAGTTTGACGTGTAGACGAGGAACGACGATGTTATGAGGTGCTACCAATGGTAGGTGCTGTACATTCGTTTCTCTAGGGTTAAGATATGCTCCCGGAGGCCTTTCTTGATGTAGTGCAAATCAATCGCATTTGTTAGACTAGTACTTTATATATCTCTGCAAAACCATTAATAGAGACGCTACCTTCAGGGCAGTACAGATTTGCCAGCCATATTTGCTGTAGTTAAATCTTGCCAATAACTGTCTTCGATTGTCATAAATCTACAGACAGACATGTCTGATAGCCATGGACGGAGGTTGATCTCATTATTTAGTAAAACTATCTTGTAGTAACTCATCAATATCTGAGCGAAACATTAGGTCCTCTGCTTTCTCAAAGAAACATTTGAGATCTGATGATTTTTTCTAGATACTTTTGCGGACATTTTCTTCGAAAAGATTTCACTGCCGAAGTCTTGAGGCCAATATTTTACTTTGCTTCTGGACGGATACAAGTTGCTATCAACACCGTGCAGTTAAATTTGTGTAACGCAGATTTTCATTAAAATTTAAAAACTCACCATCCTTCAAATTCAAAGACGAACGGCGATTGTTCTCATTTCTACTGATAAAAAATCTGTCAGCAACTCTGGAATAAGGGGACGCAGAGCAGATCCTGTGTTAGGGTATTAAACAGTCTAGTTCTTTTGTTGGTGATGTCTTTAAAAAGTGGTGGTCTATTTATTTAAGTAATGCAAGCAGACAGAACAAATATATATTTATTACAGTTATTCCATGTTATTTTATACATAACATAAGTTCGTTTATTGTATGGTACGGTATCTTGGATTTTTTGTAAATACTGAAAAATTATCATTACTATTACATGTGGAGTAATGGTAACTAGGTATTACTTTTCTAATCTTCTTTTATTGATATTAATTAGCGAAAGTAGATAATTATTTTAATGCACTTAATGTTATTCTGGTCTATATACTGGGTTTGATAACGTAATAGCTCTGTCTGTATTTGTTGGAACGGAACTAGAGAAGCTTTTAAGTAGGTAAAGATTTGCAATTTCTTGAGGCCAATTTGAAACGCTATATCCTTTTCTAAAAACAACCATAGCTAACTAGATATTTCAAAAGAATCGATTTTTTACAATTCCTTTAAATGAATTGTTGTTTGAACTTGACAGAGCAAATTTTCAAGAAAAAGTTGCAGATAATTGTAGTCTTTATAAGGTAGGTTAATCATGGATTTCGTCAAGTCTGTCATATTGAAATTATGATATGAACTTGAACTGGTTTCCCAAAAGTATCTTTATAACCTTTCTAAGCACATTTCTAATAAGATGTAGCACTTAATATGTTTGTTTTAAAAATTAAATGAATTAGAAACTATTCTCAACAGAAAGAAAGATTTTATAATGTACGACTGCAAATATTTAGTAAGCCTAAATATCACCCCTCTAAGTTATCAGTTGAGCAAATACTACACGCCGATTATCATGATAAGCGAACTGTCTTTTGTATCTGAAATATGTGTAGCTAATAAACAGTTTAAATGTAATGTAGAAATACACGAAACCCGTTTTAAAAGTTATGGTATATTCAATAGAACATCTATAGATGAAAAGCAAAAAGGACATGAATTTAGTTTCAATGTTTGGTATTCTTGGTTCTGGAATTCTCACTATCTTAACTAAATATATGCGAGCATATGTTCATGCTTTCAATACAATGAGGCGCCACCATATAATCATTTATGTGAAAACTACCCAAACTAATCGATAGGAAAAAATTCACCGTTTGTATGGCCACTTCAATCCCCCGATCCGTCCGCTTTAAATTTTTATGTGTGGAGTGTATTATAAAAACAAGGGTATCGCAGATCATACCAAGTAGTGAAGCATCATTAAAGTTGTGGAAGAGGCTTTTGGAGGAAATGATATACGTCTTCTCAGATATTTCCGTTCCGAAAAGCTGTAACTTTTCGAATAATATCATTAATTTTTTAGTACTTCATTTTATTCTCTTCTTTTGTTTATTTATTTAAGTTTACTTTATTTTTTGTCAATAAGGGATTACTTCTATGTCAAAATAAATTAAATTCCATACAGGAATTGATAAAAGCCCCTATTCTTTTTAAATTTTAAAGTGTTTTATCGTAGAAAAGGTTACCTTGCCCACAGGAATGCGTTTATTGTATTAACGTTCGCAGTACCAACTTTAGTAACTCATATTTACGACTTGACTGGATTATCTTGTTAAAGCCATGAATATCTACTTTTTCTTTAAATTCTTTTTTTTTTATAAAAACAATGGATTTAACTAAATCAACGATAATTGTTTTTTTTTAAATTAGTTAACTATGATTAAAAAAGCAAATGGCGTTCTAAGTTGGCCCGGGAAAACTACAAATCTTTTCCCAGTTGAACATCTGTCCCGCTTCATTATTTTCCGATATTGCTTTAAACATAAAAAACTCACCCTGTATAATTTGTTTCATCTCTTGATATAAAAGCAAAGTTTTCTGTACTTCCCACGCGTTTGTAAATCGATTGAGTTTGTACTTTTCTATATATCAGCTTCTATTTGCTTTCCAGTCCTGAATGTCAAAGTAGTTGTGAAGTTCTTTCTAAAACTTGCTTGAAAGCCTCCGCTTTTAGTGTTACAGATACCACCTACACTTTCCTTCATCTCCTTAGTATATCGACAAACATTCTCATCCATTCCCATCAATTCTACTTTATTCGTATGGTCATCTATCACTTCAAAATCCTCATCATTTTTCTTTTCTTTGCTATCAATTTGCCAATTTAAATTTCTATTCGCTTTAACTTGAAGCATTATATATATATTTTTGGATCGATTAATATTACATTTGTATCAAGTGTTTATGTACTTATGGCACAAATAATAAAATGATTTAAATTATATTTTATAGCGTTTCAATTAGAGATTTAGTATATATGTGATCACTGTATCGCAGTATGTACTAAACGCAACTCACTGGAGTAATTATAGCGTATAGAAGAACGGCACGAGACTTTGAATAGGTTTCCGTGATATACGTTTTGCGGTACACATTCAGGAAGTTCAAGACCTGACCTGCACAATGCGGTTAAAGTTGCTTGAGCTTACAGTCAAGCTTGCTTTATTCGGTTTTTCACCACTTACAGAAGACATAGTTTTTAACATTTTTGGAACCGGCAAATGGATTTTTTTTTCGATCTTACGTATGTAGTAAAAGTAAAATGCTATTAAATTCAAATCTATCATATACGAAGATAGGGGAAGATAAAATCGTTGAAAATCGCTCGAATAAAATAAATTCCTTAAGAAGTCTTCAAATCCTCGTGAAATTGTTTGATTTATTGGACGAAGCTGTTGGTGCATAATAATACCGCAAGGAAAACGTGACTGCGGTTCCCTATGTTATTACATAAGAATTTGAATGTAGTATTAAATAATTTAAAGAAAAGCGACAGAAAAGACATTTGAATGTTTCACATTATACAAAACATAATACTAAAATTGTGTTAGTACTTACCAATTTCCCTCCCATTTCGTTACATTAAATTATAATATTGTGTCTCAAATATCACGAGATAATGTATTTAAACAGGTGCTAGAACCCATGACCATGTCGATAATATACAATGACGTTCGTTGCACATCTGGGGTTCATAACGTTTCCAGTTGAGTTTTTTATTCAATTATTTATGTTGTAAGGTAAGTTCGTACGATTGATTGGGAACCACGCCATGCACACACCATTACTTACGGTTGCCTACTTACTGGCGTGTATCGAGCTTTACGAGCTTTCTACGCTGGCGACCTCTGTAGCGTCGCATGCGTAACAGATATCAAAAATTTAAACTGATTCCGGGCGATTATTTGCCATCTATGGTTAGAAATAGACATTTTTTAGGAGAGGTAAATAAAGTACTAGCGACAAAGAATTACAACAATCTGTAATCATTTGTATGAATTTCAGTAGAAATTTGTACGTGATTAATGTGTAGGTGGTGCGGTCAAATAGTTAAATTGAAAGGTTGTAATTATAGCGTAGGATTCTATGGAATTAAATATTATAAGTAATTCAAATAGAATTCAGTTTTCATAAACACATCAAATCAAAAAGGTCTCAGAGAGCGCAATTTTGAAAATTTTGTTTAATATTAATTAAAGCAAAGAAAATAAAACATACTGATCAAAAGCGTTTGCACAATTCAATTTTAGGGGAAACAAGAAAGCATATGTTGAATATTTTTTCTGGATGTTGTATCCCATCTATTGTTTTTCTTCGTACAATTTTTAAAGTTACCTTTGCTAACTCAAATAAATATTTTAAAACCTGCTTCATGGAAGAAGGAAATTTAGTCTATTTGCTTTATCTTTATTGTAAATACCACGTGAAGAATTATACATATGCACATATATATATATATATATCGTCATCACAGATGGAATTATAGTAGTGACAAAATTTTTAATAAAATTTGTGCTAATTATCAGATAAAGAAATTTTAAAAATAATGAATTGTCGTCGAAGTAATTGAATATAATAGAATTTAATATACAAGTACTAGCAGCAGCTTACTAGTTTTGTTGTTTGGACACATCCTCTATTGTAATGTAAACCATCTTTGAATAATGCTATTTAAAACAAAATACCATTATTAAAAAATATTACCCTTACTCTTGCTTTTTGGGCTATTTCCATCATTTGTGAAGCTTACATAGTTCGACGTTTCGGCAGTATGTCTACTACACTGTCTTCAGAGTAGCCTTGAGAAGGGCTTTTATTTGCCAGATCTATCATTCGTTCGATGATTCTGTCTGATGTACTTGTCTTCTCTACTCTTTTATTAGTACAACAACGAATTTCCTACTCCAATGGACTTGACCACTAAGCTAATAAGGTCGATAGAAGTTACTGTGTTAAAATTATATTTAAACTATGTACAGTTTTCTTCGTAGAGGAGGTTGCGCAGTAGAGCAATTTTTTCGCACAAGTGGTTGTACATTCCGTTAATCTTTCTCCATTCTGCGGGGTTGGTTTACATATGTTTATTCTTCTGTCCTTCGTATCGTGGTTGCCAGTCTTAGTCTAATACATTCTTTAATCATAGGAAGCCAGTCATTCTTGATCTTAAGGCTGGGTGTGCTAATGGCGATCGGTGTGATGGCCATATATGTTGTTCATTTTTCTTTCTCTGGCGCTGTCATATTGAACTGAACGTTTTTACCAGGTAGTTTAGTATTATTACACTGACCAACAAACTTTAACTTTTGAGTTTACTTTGGAATGACGTATTGCAATTTTATAAATGACAGATAGTCAAATTAGCTTTAATTCCGTTTGGATTTTGATAGAAAGATTTTTGTCCTCATAACATAAATTAAAAATTATTTCAAATTCTAAGAGTTATAAATTTGACGAAATATTACATTGTTTCCTTTCTTAATACTCAATAATAATCTACTCTCAAAATGTCCAAAATGTCTTGGTGGAAGCGTTATCCATTCCCATTATTAACATCGCTCATATTTTTAGGACGAAACTAAAATCGAAAATGGAGAATGTGCATTTTAAGCGACATATTGCAGACATCGGTGCGATATGCTTGAATCGTATCTATTACTAAAGCCTTACAATTTTCTCCTTTCTTGTTTCTCAAGAAACGTGAAAACTTGCACCATGAACACCATGTTACTTTTCCTGCGCTGTTAATTTGGTTTCAAATGTTTTATCACTTTTACTTCTCGTACTTGAGGTCCAACAAAATTCCTTGTTATTTATTATTTCTTTTATTTTTAAAACTGTTCTCGATGGTATTGGGAACCGCAACCTTCGCGCTCCAGTGCTTGTCTTGTGTAAAGTTGCTCAATATGTATATCTGTTGAAAATCAAAATATAACCAATACTAATTTGTTTGAAATTAGTAGTATTAATTCAATGTTTGGTTTAAAGCGGTTTAAAAATTTTACGGAAAATTCTAGGAAAGTATCTTAATAAACTGGAACGACTGTTTCAATTAGTAGATTTGGTAATCGGGTACGATTTTTCTTTACGAATAATAGCTCAGATTGAATTTGAACCAGAATGGGTTATCCCGTATTTTACAGACAAATGGGGCTTATTTTTTCCCCTGATGGAGTCAATAGCCAAAATTGTTACTTTTGTGTTTAGAATACGACCTAGGAAGCTAGTTATTGCAATTTAACCCGATGTTTCATGGTAAAGCGTAAAACTGAAGGCAGAATGACTATTAAAATAGAGGTCATCTTCAAGAAAGCCAGGTTCTATTGACTTCTGTTGTTAACTTAATTTGTTGAAGTTAAATAAGAAGAATAACTTTGTACTTAAAATTGAAAATATATTTATAAATAAAAGACGACATAGATATATATTGCTATTAAAACAAGAAGTTTTCCTGTTCGGTTCCGTGGTGTAGCGGTTATCACGTCTGCTTTACACGCAGAAGGTCCCCGGTTCGATCCCGGGCGGAACCAAGCTTTTTAAATTTATTTTTTTAAATGCAGTAATAACCATACTAGTTTTATTTTGTTTTGTTAAGGAGTTTAAAATTTATTCCACATTGGACTGTATATTTTAAGACACGAAGCACATTTAATGTTAAGTATCCAGAAAGATTTTAACTTTGTTTGGGACATTGTACTTAATTTAAAGAATGTTATTTCTTGTTTCTTTATTTTTACGTATTGAATTTTCCATGGATATTGTACGGAACATTTGCTATTTTTAATGTCTTTTTGCAAATTTGAATAATAATATTTAAATGATGATTTTACACAATCGTCATCTCCATCTTTATTTGGTTAGTTAAATTAGAAATCAGTAGAATTTATCCCTATTACTTAAGGGTGGCAGAAATTATTAACTGAAGGGTAGTTTCCACTTTATTCACCAAATCGAATGTTAGAAATAGCTTCAGGACTCAACCACAGATGTCGCATGGAGTACTGTTATCTATGTAAAATACCAAAAAGTTGAGGTTTGATTTTTATTGACACAAAATGTATTATAAAAAAATTGTAATTAATTTGCATAATCTTCATACAGAATAATGAGCAATTACCCGAAGGCTGTAAACAGTTGCTGGTGTTGGTCCATTTACAAGAATTAACTCGTTGCGATATGACGAACTTAAACGCTAACCTTAACATTGCAACACATATTGAAGATGTCTAGGATATCTTGGAGAAGGTGAAATACAAAAGAACGCTAAAAAGTTTATAAAGAATTGATTAGTATTCCAGGAAGAGTGGGGTAACATTTCATAATTTAATAAGTATAGTATATTAAACCTTCCAAACAGAAGGAATAATTTACGCGAGCAAAATAATAGCGAATCACGTAATTATAATAAAAAATAGGAGTTCTTTATGTAGGATACAGCGGTAAACGCGTGAATTAAATAAGACTGCGGAGGTATGTAGTGATCACTTATTTATGACTCTGCTGCATTTCTTAGCCATGAGATTGTACCATTTTTAGAGAGTAAACAGCAGTTGATTCTGTAAGAATATCGAGCTAATCATGGGCAATATTTTTGTGGCATTTAGATTGGAAAGGGCTAGTGGGTGGAATGGAATTGAAATAACAAAGTTTTTGTCTGATACCTTATCCTCAAGCTAAGTGTTCACGGATGATGAGAACTACATAGAGAGCCAACTTACTTATAATTATATCCCCAAATTGCCGAAAAATAAAAGTGTTTTTTACTGATAAGTGAAATAATTTCAAATAGTGCAAATATATCTACATAGTATCTATATTCATATGCTGTTTCTCTTGAAATCACGGAAATTGAATTCATTTTTATTATCTGCACTTAGCTTTAACGATGTATTTTCTTTTTCAAAATCTACGAACTCGTTTCAGTAGTCTTCATAAAACGATATTTCTCTATATAAAATATATCCTGTATTAACTCTGACTGAACATTCTTGTCTTGAATTCTTGTATTTACCTCAATTTCAACAAGTTTCAACTAACTATGTTTCTGTGTATCAATACTTCTCAACTGTTGTCGGAATTTCGGTGGGCTCCAAAATTTAACTGGAATATTTTTAAATCAAATCGCAATCAGTCTGATCGGCGATCTCTTCAAAGTTCTCTTAATTCGTTCGATATGTTCATTTTGTCTAGCTGGTCCTTCGAATATCTTACTTAAAATTAGTGTGGAGCAGTGCTTTGGCTTCACACAGTCGTTGCACCTGCTATGTACATCTAGCATCACGATTTTGTTAGTCATAGCAAACTATTTTCATGTCTTATAATTCAAGTGCGGGCAACCTTCGACATGTGGGCCAGACTTTAGTGTGCAAATACGTTCGAGGGCCGCGTTTAAAAGTAGTGCATTTTAAAGTAGTGTTTTAAAGCAGTGCTCATAATTTTTAGCGACAGATATCAGACATGAAATAATACGACAATGTTATTATAATGCAATTTATTAAAATAGAAAGTGAATTGAAAAAAATAGGTACAACATTATAATTAAATCGTGATTTTTTTTAATTGGGTTTTTCAAAATCTCTCGCGGGCCGGATCAAATCTTACAGCGGGCCGGTTGTTGCCCACATATGTCTTACGTAGAACTGGATATTTGTTGCATGGTTTCTTAGTGATTTATTTCAAGTTTTTGTTTTTACTTTGTTCACTTTTCAACTGGATCTTATACTTTTATCTTCAAATAGATATACTTTAAAAAGTTCTTCATTTGAATTCATTGTATTTTTGATTTTTTTTCATTTTTTATGTTTCTATCGCTGCTACCACTAGGAAACGGTCTGATCATACACCCTTGTGTCTTTTACATGTCCAACTAATTTGTTATTTGTAATTATATAGCGCATTATCGATCTCTGTCCTTTTGCCGACTAAGTGTATTTGTGTATATCTTTCTTTCTGGAGAAACTGTTTATTTTTAATTTATTAAAGGCAGCAAAGTTTCGAAACAGTTTTCTATTTTCGTTACGTGTATCTTCTCCGTAACATCCAATTACTTGTGCAATAGATATATTTTCTATGCGGGCGTTAAAATCTCCCATCAAAATTATTTGATGAGTTTTAGTAAATTTATCGATTATAGTCTGTAGTTATTCATAAAAGTCTGGATTCGTCAGTTTTTCCTTCTTCAGGTGCATTAATGCAATGTCACATTTCCTTCTTCAAACCTTATTTTTGCTATGATAATGCTTTCGTTGATGCATTTGTAATTCTTTATGTTTTTCTTCCATCTTTTGTGCATATATAGTGCTATGCTCCTACTTGCTCTTTGTTCTCTCCGTGCTCCATTATAAATAATCATGTATTCGTCTATTTGAACCTTTTGTTTTTATCTTTGTTTCAGGTATGGTTGCAAAGTCAATTTTCATGTGTGCTAAATGTTTATGCAATTCCATTTCTTTCCGTGCCATTCCTCTTAAATTCCAAGTTGTAAATTTTACTGTTTTGTCAATGTATGACCGACCTGATTCAAAGGCTAATTTAGGTACTGCAAATATTTTAGATTTCTACGAGAGCCAGTTACTGCCGTCTGCTCAACCTCCCCACTGCCGGGATCAGGTTTTTCTGTTGGGTCTTTCTTTCGCAGTCGAAATGATTCGGTTTTAAGGTGCCGAATACTCGTCTTTTGTCCGCCTACGTTAGCTACATGACATATACCCATTGCATGCCGTGCATTACCCAGGGCTTACGCGGCTGATGCCTTCGTGGAAGTGGATGACGGGCCTGCTGTAAGAGCGAATCATGTTCAAAAGGCATTTCTCAGAATTTTATAGTGTGCTTATTCGGCGTCGCATACCGTCCTGGAACTTCATCTCCAGCCTTAACCGCCACATTCCAACTTTAAGTGTTTTTTCTTTAAGTTGGCTTCTGTGCAGACGTCAAAACCAGCATTAGTTTTTTTTTGAATTTTCTATTTACTCGTAAACGTGTACAGATTGATTCTCAAGAGTAGTATACTCTATCATATAATACTCGTAAATCAGTAAACTGACATCTATACTATAAGAGTGGCTTCATCATTGTCGGACATCTATTGTGTTCTGACGTGCTTAAAAATGAAACTGGAGAATTCCGAAATGTGCACTAGCGTCGGCATCCGTGTCCATCATCAACTGCGCGACTTGCAAAAAATTGTTCACATGTGCTATGTGCATGTATTACCTAATTGGTCTTTCCTGTCGATTATCAGACCGGTTCGTATGTCCCAACTATTTTCGAGCGACGCGTGTCCATTACCGATATTGATTCCTGTCAGTCGCTCGAAAATGGTTTTTCCACGATAGCTATGTACACAAAACGTCCCCTATTACATGACACACAGACAGTTTTCTGGTTTATCGCGACTTTTTCTCTCTTTCTTGTAATATGAGGGGACGCCCGACCTCAATCTCTTGTACAGGCATCGGCAGTTCCGACCCCAACCGAAAAATACGCGTCCAGCACCCGAAGCGTCTCAATTCCGGTCTCGTACTTAACGAAGTTAGTTTATATTGGATCATCCGTCAAATGATGACGGGCAACGCTGGTGATAAATTACGTGGAAGGCGGTAATTTCTGGATTATTGCCGATATATCGAAATAGTTGAGGCGGAAAGCGAGACCAGCACAATACAATAATAAATTCCTTAGTCGCATTTACAGATATAGTCATACGTATACTACTGCATTGCTCGCTCAAAAAAAGGGGCTCTTATAGGTTTTGCCCACTTTTCAAGTCAATAATAGCTTTTGGTGGTAGTCGTGAAAGGACTGCACTGTTAATTAATCTGTTAAGATGGTGATTGTCGTTAGAGAATGAAGCCAATACATTATTACAGGATTAAACGAAGACATTAAAAATTGTAAGGTAATAGGCGACGTTCTATGTGTAAGGAAAAGGTTTCCTGAAGCATAAGAATAATGTTGAATAGTGAAAGTTAGCAGATAGTTTTAACTCTTCAACATAACCTTGAAGACAATAAATTCCCATAAGAAACTTGTTTAGTTTTATTACGAATACTTTGGATTTATAAAAAGCTTATCAACCACACTTCGTACTAGACACTTTTAACAGAAAATATCATTGTTAGTTATCCCTACTGTTCCGTTCGCATATTTAATTAAACGTAACCTAACATAATAACGCTGCTAAATATAGCTCATGATATTGATGAAATCATTCACGAGAAAGACAAAAGAGACAATGGAGACAAAAAACGCTAACACATGGACGTATTTCTGCTTACCTGGCCTCACCAGCTTGGTTTCGAGAATTTTTTTCCTCAACACATTACAATTCCCTCTCTCCTACTGTTACTATATCTAGTCTTGTAGCTCATGCGAGTATTCTCTGAGCTAACTAGTGCCAAAACAATAAAACACTCATCTGTCGGTTCAAACGCAGCGAAAACAAGCGAGTACAGTTTTCCAACCCTTCTCCCGAGCTACATATGGATTGCTAAACCAGAGAGGGCACACACAAATAGTGCATAGGGTAACTGCACAAGTGAATGATATCCCAGGCTTACCATGACGTATTAAAGACACATCTAAAATGCCTAAAAAACAATACTTAACACAATAATGCTATCAAATACAGCTACTCATGGTATTGGTGAAATCATTTACGAGAGAGAGAGTGTGAGGAGGCAAAAATGCTAACATACGGACATGTTTCTGCCTTGGGAAACTGCACCCACTTGTTTTCACTGCATTTGAACCGGCGTACGTGTGTTTTATTCTTTTGGCACTAGTTAGCACCATGAATATTCACTTGAGATGTCAGTTTAGATATGGTGATAGTAGCAAGGAGGGAATTGTAATACGTTGAGCAAAAAATTGTTCGAAACCACGCTGATGACGACGGGGAGGTACACATATTTCCGTCTGTTACCGTTTTTTGTCTCCACACATTGTCTTTCTCGTGAATACAATGAGTAGCTGCATTTAGCAGCATTATTATGTTAGGTATTGTTTTCTATGCATCTTAAATGTCGAAAATAGATACTGCACAACTTACTAGTTCTTGTTTATTTAACGTAAAGATAATAAACCCTTTCTTTAGAATAGCAGTTACATACAATAGAAACGTAAAAATATTTTTACGATTTGAAATTCGAATGAAAATACGTGCAAACATGCGAATGACAACTATTACACACTGTTTATTTTATTGTCTTTAGTGAAAGAACAAAATTTATAACGGCTGCATTTTGCAGTAATTGTTTGTGCAATATTTATTACAGAACAACATGTGTTTCCATTGTTTTGACAGCCCAAGTTTTTCCAAGTTTTTATGCCGTACATTACTGATTTTGAAAGGGCAGAGCCTTGATGATGAATATGGCTAGCCGTAAGTCCAAATCGCACTCAAGATGATGCCTATGTCTAAGCACGTGTTGTCTACTGATGTGCGTTTTACAAACAAACCTCAACATAGATGGCCCAAAACCTTGAATGATTGTCATATAGTTGTACAGTATGCCAAACATTAGGAGAATCAGAAGGGATAGATAAATATATTAGGGGAGAAAAATCATTAAAAACGGATAGCGGGAAAGATATACACGCGACGTAGAAATTTCTATGGAGCGTTTAAATATAAGAGAATTTTGTATGCAATATCATTTTCAAAAAGAAACAGTGTCTCTTATTATTGACATAGTCCGAAAGCCGGACTACTGTGGTTATCCTTACCCCCACTTTTGCAACGTTCCTATGATAGTTATAGTATCTGGGTATTTGCGCTATATTCGTCAAGCGATAATAGACACGATTTTAAAGGGGTAGCTTTATTAAGTTTCCAAAAACAGTTCAAGGTTTTCGCTCAAATACTATGAAATTTAATTAAATTACATACAGATATTACATATAGATTGTACGCAGATTAAAACTGCAAAGCACAATCTGTAGATGCTAAGTTTAAAAAGAACATAAACGTTTATGCGAATGTTATATTGTCAAAGTCGGGCCCAAAGCGAGAAATATTAAGTAGAGTTGTTGGACATCCAGGAAGGTAATGTTGTACTTGACCCAAGTAATTAAAGAATTAGGCTTGGGAGAGATGATACCCTGGTTTATCGCTTGCTGATAATGGATACGTATGTAAAAATTATCTCCTCATTCTGGTTTTATCCAGAGGTATTACAATAAAATATGTAGATGTTGTCAAATGGTTCTTAACCATAGTTCAGGCATCGAACAAGAATACCTAACATAATAATGCTGCTGAATACAGCTACTCATGGTATTGATGGCATCATTCACGGGCAAGCCGCAGTGTGAGGAGAGAAAAAACGCTAATACACGACAACACATCGCAATTCCTTCTCGATTGCTATCACTATCTAAACTAACAGCTTAAATGAGCATTCTAGACGCTATCTACTGCCACAAGAATAACACACTTGTCTGCCAGTTCAAACATAGCGAAACAAGCGGGTACAGTTTCCTAGCCCCTCCCCCGTGTAAGTCATGGACTGCCAAACCGGAGAAGGTGCGCATCAATAGTGCATAGGGTAATTATACGTGTGAATGATCTGCCAGGCTAATCATGATGTATTAAAAAACACATCGTCTTGGAATTAGTCACGAGGGGAGTCTGTACCAGCTTATTTCGCTGTATTCTAACCGGAAGACGAGTGCGTTATTCTTGTGGTACTAGCTAGGACCTAGAATGCTCATTTAAAGTGTTAAATATGGTGATAGTAGCCGAGAAGGAATTGCAATGTCTTGTTTTGAAAACGGCTCGAAATGATGGTGATGACGCTAGGTAAGCACAAACATGTCCGTATGTTAGAGTTTCCTGCTGTGGCTTTGTTTTCGGTACTAATTAATGCTAAGGCACCTACAAATACTACAGCATATGCAGTATTTGATTTTCAATCAACCGCAATAAATACTCCTGAAAATGCTTTTAATGTGACCATATCGCCTTGTTTCTGCGTGCTAACTGTAATACAATCAATTACGTGTACGAACAGCGTTTCCCTTTTTGACGAAATTTAATGCAGTTCGTTGATCAACGGGAAAGGCTAGCAGCACACGATGATTACGGCATTATGCTACAGTCGCTTCTGAAAAAAATATTCAATTTCCCCAACAAAATAGGACAGCCTTTCCCATTCCACGCGAACAAACTGAATTAGAATTACAAATTGCCGCATTCTTTCCGCTTTTGATTCTCTCTCTCTTGCTCTCAGGCCGCTCCATCACCCCGTCAATGCCCCCTTTTCCCTTGTTCGCTGCTGTTTTTTTCATTCGACGACAGTTAGCGCTCTTCGACCGCTTTTAGATCAAGTTATCCGAAGCGTTTATTAAATGAACACTTTCGCACCTGAATTTTTTCAGTTAGAATATGCGAACGTGAATATGCTGTCTCTTTCCGCGTTTTTCTTTTTCGCGTATTCTTTTTTAGAGTGAGGTTTTCGTGAATAGCACCGTAATGGGAGAAAGCAATAGCACATTTCGTAGCTACATTTTGCAATGTGTACACGGGAAAATTGGTAATTCGCTCGTTTACCCTTTACACGTATGAAATTTTAGTTACATTACAGTAGAGGAGAAAGGAAAGAGGGCGAGTGCGGTTGTCGAATTGCGCCGGAAATAAATCAACTATTCTTCATCTAACAGAGTAGGGTCTGGAAGGGATGAGAATGAAATGAAAATTTATGAGTTTAGTTAGTGCGAACACATTCGGTACTACATTTGAAGAATAACACATTAATGAAAGTACAAATTAGCCTTTATATGGAGGATATGCTACAATGAATTTTAACCGAGTTCACCCTGGCGTAGAACTCCAAACTGGAGTCGATGTACTATTGACGAACTGACGGATAAAGATGTCTAAAAATCATTAAACTGAACTAAAGGCCAAATTTCTGTAATAAGATGAAAATCCCAAGTAGCCAAATCAATTCCATAAAATTTTACAAGTAAAATTAAAGGATGCTCAAACTAGTTGTTATACAGAGTGAAGCAAAAAGATGTCAACATTAAATGGGTGTTAAATCACTTTAAGTTACAAGACAGGAATTTGGTTACAGAGTTTTAATTTGGCATCCATTACTTTCAATGCATTTATAGAGAATGTCCATTGTTGTTTGTAATGCTCTCTGGGGTATTTGGGTAGAAATTTAAGCGATGACGGGTGTGATGCGATGTCTCAAATCGTCCAAGTTGAGGGATTTGCTGGCGTAGATTCGATCCTTGACCATGCCACACAACCAAAAATCGCATGGCGTTAGATCGAGTGAACGTGCTGGCCATGGGAAAGGACCACTTCTACCAATCCAGCGTTTACCGAACTTGTCGTTCAGGCAATCCCAAAACATCAGACTGTGATGGACAGGGGCACCGACTTGCTGAAAGTAGCCTCACTGGAAAATGGCAAGTGGCACGTTCTCCTCCATGAACGTGCTGAGCATGGCAAGATAATTCTTTCCCCAACGGTCTGTTCTTCAAAAAAGAAGGGCCCCATCACTCCTAATTTGCTTACAGCACGCCAAACATTCACCTTGGGGGAATTCCGCACGGGCTCTCGAACTTCCTCTCGTGATACAGTTGTGCTTGTTCACACGATCGCTGATAAGGAATGTTGCTTCATCGGAAAATATGAACAGAATGTCAGGCTTTATGTGCACCATTACCAAGAGAATTCGTGCAGCGCTCACAAACTTGTGAGCTGCTGCACAATCTGCAAGTGGCTAAATCCTAAATCATGATGCAAAGTTCTAGCCACTGACCAACCATCATTGCTTGGACGAGAATGATATTCTCTTCAGTTCGGGCAGATCTCTTTCTACCTCTGTTCCCTTTGCAATCGTCTTGAGCGGACCCCGTTTGGGCAAACTTCTGGTAGATCGTACCAATTGTCAAGCACGATGGTGCATCGTGTTCGGTCCAAGCTTTGAGTTATTTTTGCACGATGCTTGAGAAATGAAAGACCTCCATGCAGGTGGCTACCATTCTTCGTTCCTGGAATATCGGGATGCCATATTTTAGTCTATGAAGAAAATTTAGTCTCCCATACAGGGTTAACATTTTTCCCTCGCCCTGTATAAAGTAATGTAACAGATATCGAAGAGCAAAATATTCTAAATATAAAATTCCAACTGTATGGAAGATAAATTTCAGCTATTTTCCGACTATTTTAAAAACTTCTTCTGCATTCTTTCTAGTGCCTATTATTTTTAGACATAGGCTAACTTATAGAAACGGGTGTTCCAGTCCAGAGAGCAGGGGATTTTGAGGATTTGTGAGTTGGAGAACCTTGGACAGGTTTTACGGATAACAACACCTAAAGAGCGTTATACAGAATAATAAATGGCTGTTATATTTTCGGAAAAGTGAATTAAGGCGAAACATCCAAGTCTGTAAATTGTATTAGTTTTGGAATAGCGTCGTTCTTTAGTAAGTTGCCAAGAAGCACGTGCTCTTTGTTCTTGGAATATATAACAGCGGCACATCTGTTGGCACTAGAACTAATCTTGCTGTTCACGCAGTTACCGTTGACCATGTCGAAATTGCTTCGCAATTTTGAGCAGTCGGAGATGGATGATATCTGCGAACATATTTTTAAATCATCTGCGTATGCTAGGACGCTACAGTCAAGGCAGGAAGAGAGATCATTGATATATACATACATATAAATAATAGCGGACAATTACATTCGAATTATGTAAAGTGACGTTAAGGGCTGTTTCTCCAGAACGTCTAACATATCGTTTAAAGTTCAATAGAAATCATGAACAAAATTATTCAAATGTGTAGTATGTATTTATTACGAAAATACTGTTTGAATAATTATGTGCGTCTTAGCTGCATAATTTTTATGCCCACTATTCCTCTAGATATTTGAATGGGCTGTTGTAATTTGACATAGATTTTTTCCCGTATTTCTCTATAGGGACAAATATTTGTGTTCATTGTAACCTTCAAATGAACGGAATTACTGCATTTTTTTTATGAATTTAATCCACCGTGGAAGAAAAAAGAAATGTAATAAATGAATTGGATGAATCACTAGCTCCGCTAAAATAACGGAAAGGACTCATGCTGTTTTTCCATGGAAATTTATAAAAGAAAAATGATTAGATGTGTAAATGTGAACTTTCAAATTTATTATATTGCTTGCAGCGTATTTTGTTTTATAATACCAGATCTAGATCATCAGATTTTAGTTTGGGGTAGAATTCGTGTGGAAGATCTACATCATCTACCCATTAAAATGAAGAAACATTAATGCTTAGACAATATTTGCTTTAGTCGGTAAAACAAATGTTAAGACAGAGCTCAATTCTACCTATCGATAGTATATTGGCGATTATAGCATCTTACAAAACGTTAGCAACCACACATATCACCTTTTCCTTATCATTGCAAAGAGAAATATTGCAAGTATAACACATCATAACCAAAAGCAAAAATTCCTTATCAGTTGCCGATACCGTTATTTATTTATATATGTATATGCAAATATACACAGTATTAAAATCGAGAGATCGTATGGATTTTATAAAGAAATAATAAAATATGGTTTTTAACTTTAACCTCGGCCAACTTATATAGTACGTCATTTTTTGTCGTTTCTTAGACAAGTCATGCATTACGACGTTATGATAATGTTTTAAATCGTGATGAGGCAAGCTTTTCAAATGGAATATAGCTCAAAAAAAGTAGAAAGTCAAAAACTGGCAAGAAAACAGCGATCGCCAATATTGCAGAAGCTAATGTCTTCTAATAATGTAACCGCATATCAAATAAAATCTTACATTTAATAGTAATTAAAGCAGTCTTGCAACAAATTTTGTCCAGTAGTAGACGTTTTCGGTAGGTAAAAAAGTTTTAAAACTACCTTTAATTTAACATAATTTAACATAATGAATATTCTAATCCCCGATTCCTTTTACCTTAACGCACTGCAAAAAAATAAGCATATTCTATTCATTTCCAAAAAAGAAGAGTTTTCTTCAAAGCAATTCAAACGTGAAAGCAAAAGGAAGAAATGGTATACATCCGGATCCTGCCTATATCAAACACCCCTTAATCACGGATAAGCTTCTACAATAATCGGATCCCGTTCCTACGTACAAGCGCTTTATTTACGAGAGAAAACTAAACTTAACACCTCAGACTTATTTTCCATTTTATTGTTAGTGCTGCATTTTTGTATGAAGTACACGTTAATTGAAATCTGCATGCCGCAATTTTTCTCGATTCTTTAAAACAAAAGCGAGCCTTTGTGCTTTTACAATGTAGATGGATTTAACGACGTCAAAAAATTTCCTAATCGCGTTATCCTCTTAATTTTAATACAACGTTCGCGGATGGGGTAATTCCGGATAATTCAATCCTAAGTTTGTTTTGCACGCGAGGGATTTTTAATTTTATTTAATCCGCGCTACTGGTTTTCCCCTTTTTTCTGGACGTTAGCTGCTATCGTTCCGTTCAAACGAGTGTCTTGTGTTGAATTTTTAATTAAACGCAGTGCACATGAACGGGACGAGGAGTCGGTGCGCTATTTTAAGGAACGCTATTCTGGCCTTTTATAAATTCCATTTTGCGGAAACGTAAATTCGATAATAACAAGAGGCAACAAAAGCGCTATAGCACATTCTACGTACATATTTTATTTCGTTGTTTTTAACATTTTTTATTTTTAATCACTTTTTTTATGATCACTAAATATCTACACTATCGCTCGTAAGTTTAAGATTACCTATCGGAAAATAGCAAAATGATAGAAAACAGAGTTATGATTTAAAAACACATCTTTTCGCTATGTCTGACTTTGCAGACAAGTGTTTCTTTCTTTTGGTACTAATTAGCGCCAGGAATATTCACTATCGTAGGGTTAGAAGCAGCAAGGAGCAAGAGAATTACATTGGTTGAGCGTAAAACGCAGAAACGTGCCCGAGTGTTAGCGTTTTATGTCTCTTCACATGTCTTTCTCGTGAATTGATTTCATTAATACCATGAGAAAGCTCTATTTACAGCATTTTTCTTATCTTAGAGTTACGAAATTAATATAGAGTGACATAAAATTCCCAAGATGTTTCCAAGATGAAGTTGCGTTACTAAAAAAATAAAAAGGAACTATGGGTAAGCTGTGATGTGACTACAGATTGTACACAAATCCATTTTAGTATCATAATACACTGGAACCTCTGAAATGCCCAGCTCCTTTTTTATTATTTGCTAAAAGGTTGTTAAACTCTACCGGCGACACTAAGTACTCTAGAAAAATTTTTAACACCAACCCAAGTAATAATATTTGTTATTGATGCCGGCTTGTTAACGATTTGTGCGATACATTACCTTAAGGACTAGTTTATTCACATTCTGATAAAGTTGCAGGTAGCGCAATCTAAACATGTGTTTATTCACCTTCTGATAGATAAAAAACAGTTGGTAAATTGCTTACCAGAGGGATAAGTTTGCCTGTTGTTAAATCCTCCCGATAAATGTATATCTGTCGGATATTGTAACCTCACTTTATTTCGTGCGTTTGTTTTCATATAGAAATATTCAGAATGAATATGGAACTTACCACAAAAGAAATAAGCATAAAAACAAAATTATAATTTCTTGTACTCCTATTTCAAGATTTTTATTTTTAGTTCATGTTTTTTCTCCAAAAATTCCAACAGTCGCCCCTTAATTTTAATATCCAAATCTTTGACTTGAGATTCTTTTTCAGCAATTATTAATTGCTTTTTTAAATGATCTGATAGATGCATCAGCAAGCATCACAAATTTAATATTAATTTGTTTTTTAGGTTTTTCTACCGGTAATCTTTTGGAAACTTAAACTTTTCGGTATCCAATTATTCTATTTCATAGTTCGCCAAATTAGCTGGTCGATCTTTCTTTTTTATTATGACATTTTCTAACACCATTTTCCATTTGACGAACAGTACAAGGATATTAGGTTATGTTCAAATCGAAACTGGAATTATGTATTTAGCTCTCTCATTACAAGGGACATAAGTCTATCTTTCACTTTTATCCATTGCTATACTGACCGTTTAAAAACATTAGACAGTCCTGGTTTGTTACCTCTCAGATAGAATTTGATGAATATACTAAAATGCTACCTGATAAATTTATCTTGCTGGCAGTTATCTACCACTTTATCAGAATGTGAATAAACCGGCCCTAAGTGGCTCTAAGTGGCCCTAAGTGGCCCTAAGTGTACCTTCTTTTTCAATTTTTTCGACATCGTGAGTGTAAGGATTGTATCTAAAAGTTGTTCAGCAGAATATCATGACCATAACCCTCCTTTGCATATACCCCACACTGTTTAAAATGTGCATACTTAAGGAACCTTCTCCGCACATTTTCAGGTAGAGACAATTAATACATACTTAAGCTCAGAGCGCACAAACGGGAAATATAGTGCAACTATTGCATCAAAATAACTAAACTACCTCAATATTCTTAATATAAATCCAAGCGCCCTCAGTGTAGAGGATGAGACACTACTGGTTTGGTCCTTAAAAGCTAATTTGTTGTTAAACAGAACACTAGGTCTTTTAAGATAGAACTACGATGCAAAAGTACACCGTGATATCGGTAATGATAAATAAGCGGCGAGAACTTCCATGAGTAACTTACATCATTGCATTTTTCGATGTTCATCCTATGATTATTATTGACACAGCAGGATTTTAATTTACTCAGGTTCTGCTGGATGAAATGGCAATCCGAAATGGTGCTTATCCTGACATAAAGCTTAAGGTCTTCGGCAAACAACAACTTATTACAATCCAACTGACTGCATAGATCTTTAAAAAATACCAGAAAAAGGAGGGGGCTGAGGTTAGTTTCCTGTGCGACTTCAGAGGAAGGAGAAGATCTGTCAGATATATGATCAAGGTGTCTAACGTACTCTAGTCTTCCCAATTAATATATTCAAAGAAGTGACACAAGTCTGGGTGAAAAACTGCTCCGTGCAAGTTTCTATAGAAATAGGTCGTGATCAACTCCGTCAAAGGTTTTCGCCTAGTCTATATAGATTACATCAGCTTGTATGTTATCATCTAGTGATTCGGCAATGAATTGTGTAATTGTAGTAAGGTTGACGATAGTGCACAAAGCCATGTTGCTCTTCAGATAAAATTGCACGATACTGCATATATGTGACTGTATAGAACCATTTCGTAAACTTTGGCAAAGTTATTTTTTAAAGTAATAGGTCTGTAGTTGCTAATTAAAGCGGCACTGTTTTTTTTTGTGAACTGGTCATAATTTTTCCGTTTTCCAACAGTTCCGGAAGATAGATATTGATAGGGACAAGTTGAATATATAACACAGAGGCGTGGCAAACACACTAGCGAAATCTCCTGTAAAAAAGCTAGGCATATTGTCGTCTCTATGGTTTGTTTATTTTTTAATTTTTTGAGAGCTTCGAATACTTCATACTGCTCAGACGAGGTGACGTTGATCAATAAATGGCTTCTAGTCATAACTAATATAGTTGATGTAGTTAATGGAGTGGAGTATACAGATATGAAAAATTGCTTCAAACTGTTCACTACAGATCCAGGTGTGCACAGTATATTACCGTTTTCATTCCGCATGTTGGGAATTCCACCGTTGTATCTGTTTGAGGATTCAAATGACCAGAATGACCGTGGATTGTTTTTGTTTTGATTTTGAGCACGAGACATGTAATTATTATACGAGGCTGTCCCATTAATTTTCACAAGTTTTCTCAGGTTCTTGTAACTCTGGAGGTTCTCTATGCGTTTGAAACTTTTATACTTCGACGATATCTATATTTTAGTTTGACATTTGTTATATGATCATTTGTGAACCATACAGGATACTGGGACAAGCGAATAGGTTATAAAGGAATGAATTGGTTTAAAAGTTCATAGATTTTATTGGTAAAAACTGTGGTATGCCTCATTAATATAATGTATAGTAGGGTTATTAAATTGAGGTACGTTAAATTCGCCAATGATAAATACTCTATCGTTATCAGCTCTTACTAGAATTTCTAGTACGTTTAAAAAGGTATCAAAATCTGCAGGAATTACATCAGGCGGTATGTAATGAACTTAAATACAAATCTAACACGTCTTCAAAAATAAAGTACAACAAAAAATATTTATAAGAGGTACAGCAGCGAACATTTGAGAGACATCAATTTGTAGTCAGAAAAAGTTATGTTTCATCAGGGTAACGCGGCCTATCATTCATCCTCTACTGTAATAGCTAAGTTTGTTAAATTAAGATACACATTGATATTTGACCCACCATATTCTCCAGGTCTAAAAGAATCAGAAATTTGCCAAGTAAATGTCTAGAACTGGATGGGAATTATGTTCAAAAATAAAATATGTTTGTCACCATAGAATAAGTACCTCACAGATAAACCTCTCTTGCTCACCTTGTGTAGCATTCACATCAGATTGCCCTTAAACCCGTTTAAACTGAAATGATCTGTAATCAACACGAATCCCATACTTTCTGAATTATCTTAATGGTGGCTCTATAATATTTCTCTATAAATTATCCCAAGTTAGAAAACATTAACGGTGTAGCAAGTACCATACTCACTTTTTATGAAGGAAGATTGTAAAAGGAATTCTGTCATAATGTAAAACGATTTTTCTAAAATGTACAGCACCAACTTTACCAGTATGTTAGTTCGTTGGAAATGCGATCGAAATGGATTTATGCTGTAATCCCCGGCATTACACCTCGAATTCTAGTTACTGTACAATACAGGACAACAACTACAGAAATCGGTAATTTAAGTAACTTCTAATGCTTCCTACGCTAGAGCAAGCTCTATTGGCAATATTTTAGTCTCCTTACATGTACACCCAGACGTATGTATATTAATCTACCGATAAAAGTTACGGATCAGACATGTGTGTCTGCCGGTTGGGATAGTTAGTCTATTATTTGTTTAATTCTTCTGCAAACTTGCTGGTTATATGTATGCGAAGATTAAACAGGTAGGAGGTTATTTCGAACAAGTTTAAACTTTAATAGGAGCATATATTAAGTGTCGTTGCCTGGGGGCTTTGTTATTCGAGTTACAAAGTATTTTCCGCTATCGATAACGCGAATACAGACAAAACGGAAGCCGAATATTATTCCGGTAAACATTTGAGCGTTCGCAAACAATTTGTGGTTAATTCACACCGTGACATTTTCGTTGTAAAATACGTGATTAAAATAAAGCACCTTGTTAAGGACCAACAAGGTATAAAAGGTATTTAGTTATTGGAAAACGGATTTTAGTAATTTAATTTGGAATGAAACCTTGATCTCTCTCAACTTCCCTTTGCAGGCTGTGTCCTCATGCCTGTTGCAATAAAAACCAGATTACAGAATGAGTTGAGATAATAAGGATGAAAATATTATCGAAACAAGGAATGTAGTGAAAGTAATTCATATATCGATATTGTTATTTGCTTCGTTTAAAATGGATGGTTGACGAAACATGCTTCACAAATTTGAATACATGTATGTATATGCTTTTAAAAACAAATTATTGACAACGTACGTCCAAGATGATACTTAAATATGTATTATATCAGCAACTTCTAGATTGCTCCGAATTCATCAGTATTAATTATATGAAATTATTTGGCGATTTGATATTCGAACTGTACTATTAATGTACGATTGTTACAGTATTCTTTAAAGAGGCAACCTAAACATAGGGTAGTAATCAATCTCTTTCGATCTTTCTGACAATTTGTTATTGCTCTGTGGTGGTTTGTTCAACGAGAAATTTGTACGTGCTCTCCAAATGGAAGGTGAAGGGAAATTTATAGGACAGTGAGAATATATTAACTACTCTTTATAATTACAAAATATCCACTGGGGAAAGAAAAATGAGCATCAATTTTCTATTTAAATTAGTCCTAATTTAATGTAAATAGAACGGTAAAGGATAAGTGTTTTATGGAAATGAAAACATTTATACAATAAAGCCTCTATTTAGGATCATCTCCGAATTGCAAACACCTCTAAATAACCAATAATTTTGCTTAAAAATGGAATCTACAGAACAGCGGTTCTAAACTTGTTTTCATCTGCGACACAACTAGAAACATGTCTTTTCACGATATCTCAGTCAAATCACTTCTGCTTTTTAACTGTGTATTTTATTTACGTCTTGGCTATTTCTTAGTTGACTAAATTACTTTCATAAGGCAATCTACGTATTTATACTTGGAATGTAAATAAATGCAAAGATAGTGTCAGAGGTTAATCATTTGAATGGGGACATAAAGGTGTAATTTTAAAACAAGAGTAACGTATTTCAACGAAACGGGTAAATCAGAATTAAGAATTATAACTTAAAATAATTAAAAATATAAAAGGTCAATGAAACAGATGTGACTATTGTTTTGTACACAACTTTTAGAGACGTGGCTTAATGTGGTACACGTTTTACCTTCAATATCTTTGAGCGTCATCTTGCAGTTGGGCTTCATTATTTTCACTGCAGAAAACGCAGATTCTCAAAAATGGAACGTAACAAATGGATGTAAAAAATTAAAGATTTTGGTTATAATGGAAGGGCAGTGTCTTCTTAAGTTAGAGATATCCAAAACGAAGTTACATCCGTCTCAATTAATCTCTCCTTTAAAGATATATTAAATTGGATACAGATTCATTCTGCTTTCTATTTAATTGTCTGATAGCAGTTTCAAGATAACCTGTTCAAAAGGAGCTGTTACCCACTGGATGTCAGGTGTAGAATTTGACTGAAAGTTTTTCAAGTGGTCCTTAATTTTTTCTTGGTTGACATTTAAGTTAGGCAAAATCTGCAATCTAGATTCAAAACTGATAAAATCTCCACCTTCTATTGTCAATGTTTGAAGTTCCAAGCTTTTCTGAAAAGCCGTTGATGTTACTATTAGCCGAAATTATATTATCGTTGCGGCTTTATGTACTAGACTTCAGAAGGTTATGCCTTTTAGAAATGTTAGATGATATGCCAATTGTGCATTCCAGATTACACTGATTAATTTTTTTGAGAATGCAGGATTTTCGGTTTCTGTTTAAAGTTTTGTCTTTTGAGTGTCACGAATCTCAAAGTGCAACAATAAACTCTTGTGATCTGATCAGATTTCTTGGCAGAGTTTTTCGAATGTATGGGACTTTACTGGAAATGTTTTCATATAAGTTATCATGGAAATAGCATTTTTGAGTAGTTTGCCTAAGGGACTGTTATTGTAAGTGTTTCTCGCCATGAGGGCGTCTCTATGTAAGATATAGTGAATCGAAGTAACTGATCAATTTTCTTTGTTTGTCAAACATCTGATGTAAGCAGTCACAGCTGCTGCTCAATCTGTATATGCTGACAAACAATTTTGCTATCTCAATTATTTTTCTAACATAATAATGCTGCTAAATACAAGCAGTCACAAGTACCTATATGGCCGATATATTTTTCTTGAAAATATGTACTAATCAAAGAAGATATGTTTGCGTTTGTTGTTGATGTTACAAGTTCATTAGAAAAGAGAAACTGTTCAACAATTTCAGTTTCATCCCCAGAACGAATAAAGGTAACCTTTGAGCTTTAGCACTTGTATTAGTCGACTCATCTAATTCTATTGCGAATGCAATCGTTATTTATTGGTTTATGTATTTGTGGATAAATAGCAAATGTACTGGGTGTCGAATAAAAAGAATGGTTGACTTTGGATATTATGTTAATATGGTTAAGAAACTTCGGCAGTAAGAGAAGCAATGAAAAGAAAAATGTAGTCTTATTTCTCATCCGAATATTTCATTAAAAAACGCGGAACTGGTTTTCCTTCCACTAACTATTACCTCACGTTGCCAATGTGTGTTATATAAAAACAACGACGTTAGAATCCCCTTCATGTCAAGATGAATAAAATGACATAACACACTTTTAGGTGTAGTTTATGTTTGTTGAGAAAACACATTTTAAAAATTGCGCTTCCAAATTTATATGGCGATATAGAAACATAGGTAACTAAACGAAATAAAGTAGTAATAACGTGATGACTTCAAAACTAAAATCTGCCATTTGTAATATTAAATACACAACAGTATACTGCTATAAAGT
The DNA here is from genome assembly GCA_023509865.1 of Trypoxylus dichotomus. NCBI lineage: Eukaryota > Metazoa > Arthropoda > Insecta > Coleoptera > Scarabaeidae > Trypoxylus > Trypoxylus dichotomus. The sequence goes on along the minus strand of CM042076.1, from coordinate 52,997,359 downwards.
TTATCAATGACGGAATGTAAACGATTTTAATGATTGGTATTTTATTAGATCCTTTTGCTGTTGACAGAAATGATATCGTATAAAGCATATTTGTTTGTTGACGATATAATGTTTTTAAAAGAAAACACAATTATGTATGGTATAGCTGTTTGCTTACGTGTTATATAGGACTTGAACATATTGGAAAAATTTAATATCGACTGTTTATTTTGCTTCGAAAAATATGTGAACTCGTCGGATGCAGTAGAGTGTGTTTCGAGAATCGTTTGTTGAGTATTATTTGTTTTTATAGTAGTAGTGTTGAATTCCCGCTCACTCAGTTTTGCGTTTGAGGCAATATTCCGGTAAACAGCGCTTTATTTACAGGAATCTAATAGATTAAATCGTTGCAGGATACATTCACCCGTATAATGTTTGCAATTTTGTTTTAATATTAGCTGATACTAAGAAAACACCAAGAGTTCTTGTTTTAAGGAGTACATTCTACAACATCTGTTTCATAAGTTATTTATTTATTTTTAGTTCTAAAATATCAATATAATAAACTTTGCTACGCGCTGTGTTTAGTACTTTGCTTTAACGATTGGTTACACTTTTTGTATATTTGCTAAAATTATTTTTTGTATATTTGGTGTACAGATTTTATTTTGTGTTCGTCCCTGTTTTGAGAAAATCAAGTTTGATGAGGGGGTTAAGAAAATGGCTAGAATATGTTGTTGCCGCATTTTCGATTTTTGAAAATTTGATCATCCGAATCTTTTGTACATCTTTTTTACTGGTTTTGTGCCTATGGATTTTACGTTGAACATTCTTTCTACTCGACAGAACGAAATCTAGAAGGTAGAGGCTTAGTTTACACTGCTGCTTGCATCCAACTCTTTTTGAATTTTAAGTATATGAAAGTTTTGTGCCCGTTGCTTCTACCGCAACAGGTTTGTACTGTGTTAGCCGTATTCCCGAGATTAAAGGGTGATGAGGAGTCTTGTTTCGCAACCAACACATCAATTTAAGGATTTTCAAAAATTTGATAATGGTAAGAATTTCTACTTGGTTTGTGCCATGAAAATGTCGTTTTTTACTCGTCCTATTTGCGAGAAATTCAAAATAATGGAGTTAATAATAATATTTGTTTCAACACAGAAGGGCCATTTGACAAGTAAAGAACGTTTTTTCTATAGAAATTTTTATTAGATAAAATTAAACGAAACTGTAGGTACCCAAGTTACTTTTGTCGTACCGTTTCATCAGCTTTTCTACGCATTCTGCGTACTCAGTTGCCGCCAAGTTATTGAACCACTAATTAAAGTCATATTTCATTCCATTCATTCACTTTCATAGCGGTGTCCGCTTAAAGAATCTTTCAATTTGAGGAATAAATAAAAATCATTTGGGTCTATGTTCGGAGTGTACGGCGGTGTTGAAAAATTTCCCACTGAAACTGCTACAGCAAGTCCTGTCTCACTCCAGCTGTATGCGGACGTGCATTATCGTGAAGGGGGATGACTCCACTGCATAGCCCTCCGCGCTGCTTGTTTTGAATAGTAGGGTGAAGTCGTTGAAGCGTCTGACTGTATGTCACTGCATTTGTGGTCTTACTTCTAGGCATGTAGCCGTTTTGTTCTTTTCAGATCCACTAGGTATTACAGATGATGTCATTGCATTGATTCGCGCTTTGTTTCTAATGCAAAATATGATCAAGTCTCATCACCAGTGACAGTGTAATTCAGAACTTTATTACCATCCTTGTCATAGCGACTGAGAAATGTCGATGCAGCCATTCGTTTGGTTTTGTGTTCGTTAGTTAATGGTGTTGGATACGGTTGAAAGCCTTTCTGTCATCGACAAAACAAGCATACACATCGCAGTTGGCGTCTCCACACCTCCGAAATAGCACCTATACACTGAATAGTGCCTCTCTAGTACCAACTGAATTACGAAATCCGAACTGAGTCTCACACATATAATCGTCGCGCTTTTTTGTATATTCTTCTATGAATAATTTTCAGGAATAGTTTTAGTAAGTGACTCATGAGATTAATAGTTCTATAATCTCCACATATTTGTCATCTGTATAATTGCAGATTTTTGAAGAAAATTTAAAATTTCAGACCTAAGATTATCTGGCCCAGGGGCTCTTCCCCTTGTTTTTATTTGTTGTACTTCAAATTGTACTTCTTCGACAGTGATGCCGGGCTCTGATTCCTCTGTTCCCCGTGGCCGTTGTCGTCTAGCTTCTTGGAATAACCCAGCGACGTAGGAGAGCCATATCTTTATTTTGTCTATGATTACATTTGCTTAATTGCCGGTCAATTTAGACATTATACTGACTTTGAACAAACTAGCTGTTTAATAGATATTGAAGCAATAATATTTTTTCTATAGGGCTTCTATTTCTTGGCAATCCTCCTGCATCTTCTTCTCTTTAATTACCTTGATCTTTCTTTGTATTTGGCTATGGATCTCTACATTCTTAGGTGTACCTATTACAGTAGCAGTTATTCAATTAATGTGTTTCCATTGGGCACAAGATCTACAAATCGATCGTCCAAATTTGAAACAAATAAATGTTTGGGTTAGAATAATTTCTTTGAAAGTTGTGAACACACTAATCTACTCGCTTTGGGATTTATTACTTTATATCTAAAATTATTATTTTTAGTATGAAATTGCGTTCTTCCGAAAATTATTTTGTGAAAGGTAATGTATTAAATCAGAAATGCATATGCATGTTACGTACATTTTCCTGCAAATTATAATGATGAGGAATTACAAATATAGGGAGGACACAAATGTATCTATGGAATTTGCACACCTGCCCTAATATAATTAAATTGTTCGGAGTAATTTCCGTGGTAAGTTTAAATGAAGTTGCGATAATTCATCGTTTCAGTAATTGCATACGCTGCACTACCGATCATTTTCATCATTCGAAAGGCTCGATTGTGTTTTATTTAGCACGCTCTGCGTGCTAAATAAATAACTGGTGCCGCTGAAATTACGCCAAACTAGTCCGAAGCGATTTAATTTATCCATTTCGAATTGCGAAAATTACTAATTCGCCACAACACGCTAGAAAACAATCTCTTCGCCGCACTCTATTCTATGCTTTTTAATAATCCGATAATAATGTCAGGTTGGGCTATCGTAGATAGGTGCATAAAAGTGGAAATTGCCACGAAAGTATTATCTTGGTGTACGTACTGATTATTAGTAATAGGAAAAGCTCAATATTTAAATATTCCTTATAAAAGGTGATAGAACTCTGGCAAACGGCAAAGCATTTTATGTACCAGACTTCTACAACTACGGTATTCTGCGCATTTTCATATGCTTTGTAAAAGTACATAACAGGAAATACTTTTTCTACCACGTGTATGACTTTTTGCATATTATTTGTTTCATTCATAACACCTGAATTAATTGTTCCTAAAAAAGCTCGAAGAAATTTAGGCAACTGTAATCGGTAACATCAATATTCCTTATGTATGGAGCTTCTATAAAACCGACTGGTGAAGGTGTAGAAGCACCTTCTTGTACTTGACACTATGACTGAAATAAGGCAAGAGTGTCATGATCACTACTTTCATCTTACGTAATAGGATCAACCTCTGAATCACTGCTACTCTGTTCTAAAGCTTTACCTTGTAAATTAAATAACAAGTTTTGGTCATTTTCTATGATTGTGTAATAACAACAAATAAATGTTATAAAATTCAAATGACCTCGATGCCAACGGTGATACTGGACAAATGCTCAATTGTACAACAAAGAAATGAAATGCACGGGCATCAACTAAAAATTCATCAATTAATAAGTCACACAAAATGCGTAAACGTAAGGAAATGGGAGATAGTCACTTTGTTTGTGTGACAGGAAATAAGCACAGCACTGTCTAAGGTGCATTTGCATAGAAAATCAAAATGCGGTTTCCACGAGTTAACTCGGACGCGAAAATGTTTTCTTAAATCAGAGTGAACTTGGGCGATTATGATATTATGATATATGCGATTATGATATTTTTAACCATAGGCGGGAATTTTAACCGCGAGGAGCAATTCGGCCAGTAGCTCGTCTATTGTGCACCCATGTGATTCTAGTTCACTTGACCGGGTTGCACCTGAACAACAAAGTCCATAATCCGCTCGAGCGGTAATTTGTTTAACTTGAGTTCGTCAAGCTGATCATCCCCAAGGTGAAACCTGTCTTTTCCTGCAGATTGCCGGAAAGTTGATAAGGAGGTGCACAGGAGTTTCCTTTGCTTTTTTACACATTCTATATCAAAGAGAGTTTACTACTACCATGGGATGCATGTGTTTATTTAGTGCGGAGTATCCGGTTAAGGTAACTGTGCGTGCTCTCAGATTGATCCTGCTATAAGTACTGCCTTACGCAGTCTTTCCTCATCTGGATAAATCCCTAGAGATTTGCAGTGTCTACACTTTTCCAGCACAACCGGTGATTGGCGGCGAACTCAGACTTAAGATAGGTCTTAATACTGCCATAGATATTCCCACACGTCGGAGGATCTGAGAATGGCCGTCTACTGGCACCCTTTTCTAGCAAGTCAACTATTTCGTTTCATTTGGTCCCCGAGTGACTTGGCACCCATCTCAGCGTAACGCGGCGATGTTCCGCCAGTTGTTGCAACCTTGTATGGCACCCCAACACCATTTGGAAGTCAAACCTGATAGCTTGTAGCGCCCTAAGGGCGGCTTGGCTGTCCGATACGATTTCCACCGCGTCAAAGTCATATGTGTAGTCCATATAGTTCTCCGTACCGTCTGGATGGCAATTACTTCTGTTTGAAAGATGGAGGGGGAGTGCCCCAGATTGATGACCTCGCCATCCGGTTCTCCCTCTTTTCAGATTCCAATACTTGTGCCATTCGAGGTTCTCGAGGCGTCCGCATCCAGCGGGAAACATTCCGTCTCGATTTGCCTGCACGTCCCTTTATTGCCTCGTTGCTGGGAATAATTACATTATATCCTCAGCAAAGTTATACACGGACCGAATTTTCTCAATCCTCATTGACAGTGGGTAGTGGCGACAATTCGATATAGTTGAAGATGCTAGTATGGTCTCCGAACTTGCCAGAGAATTTCTTACACCCAGTACGTTTGAGCCTGTAGGCTCGTAGGGTTGCTTCTGGCCTTAGCACCAGCTGCAGTGGCGGCAGCCCAAGGATGGTCTCCAACTACGCATGAGTTATAATAAGTGCTATAACTTTTGTGTATAGCTGGGCGATTATATTAAGAGGTTATATAAACTTCTTTGAAAATAATAGGTACAAGAGAGAAACAAATCAATGCTTACGTTTTAAAACCGATGTTGGTTCTTGATATATTGGTGTTACAATCATCTCAAGATAATATTTACTGATCAGACGGCTGACAGCATTTCTCTTCAACGAGGAAATCATAAGTCACAGCTTCTCTTAAAGTAAATATATTCACTTAATTCATATACCCTATTATATGTGCACGCATGCTGTAGTAGATATACGTATGCAGATATCCATATACACATGCATGCATCCGGATAATACGAATCTCGAGATGCACTACGGTTCACGGATCTTCAATACAGAATCGTAGATGGATGGTTTTTATTAAGAAACACCGTAGAGCGTGAAAAATATTTCCTATATCGAACGATGGCGGTAGCAGGGTATACACGGAGTTTCATCTGAAAATATTTGTATGCAGATGAAGATGCTGGGTACTACGTCAGACCGACTGCCGCAATGAAGTATATCTATACCGGTAATCCATATACGTATGTACAGAGGTACATACACGTACAAATATGTAAATGTCGCACTATACTGTAAGCCAAAATAACTTTTTGGCAACGTTTTATCTAAGATTTGAGTAACGCTTTCATCTTTTTTCCAAACTTCTTGCAAAACCAATTATACTGCTTAATGATGGAAATGTCGTTAGGTCCCCCTTTTCTAGTAATCTCAAAAATGGACACCTGCTCTACGTACATAAGTCAGCAGTAGCATCTATGATATTACCAAAAATTATTTTCTTTCCACTTAGGGTGCTATTACATGGAAAATCTTGATGTTGTAAGTAAAGGCGCTGATAGACACAATATTAATCTGTAAATATATGATACAAGCGTTTTTTCAATTAGTTACCAACTTTACCGCAAAAAATTGTTCACAATCATCTGTCGTTGTTTCTCTTTAATTTTTTTTGTTGTAGTAGTTTATTGCTTACAACTATTTTTCTGGAATTTGATTTTCTTGGATATACTTTTTAGCAGTTTATATAATTTTAACTAATATACTTTATGTACAATGCTGGCACTAAATTAAAATATGTGCTTTTGCCACTTTGAACAGATCTTACAAAAAGAAAATAATGAAATCGAGTTGACAGAACCTAAACATTGAATTAAATGCTCAAAATAAGTACTATTAACTGCCATCTAATGGTGTGGTTGAATTTCCATTATTGTCTTTATATTTTCAACAAAAGCGTTCATTTCCCCGAAATTTTCAATGATTCTTTCTTGTAAATGTCTAATATAATTGTTAACGATAGTAAGAACTATGAGAGAGTTTGACACAAGTATATGCATACACCACGCAATACAAATTGATTACTTTACTGGAGTATGTAGTATCTCTTGTCTTTATAACCGTGAGCTGTCTTCCATATAACTCAGATTTCAAGTACTCTCATAGAAAGAAATCCAAAGAATGATCTGGATAACCATTTCGTAAGTTCTCCTGCGCCAATTCATCGATTAAAAAGATAATTTGGTATTACCTTTTAAAAAGTATAGAAATATAACTAATTGAATAGTCACGTGAAACCATGTTAGTCTCAAAAATCTATCCTTTATTAGGGGTGATTCCACATTAACCATATCCATGATATTCTTGGTAATGGAAAGAGTTCGTCTAATTTTTCTGGCCTATTGTTTGTAATCATCTATAGGAGCATTTGGTGAGTGATCAACAGTAGCTGGTTAGCATTAATGTGGATTATTTGCTAAGATACTGTGACTCTATCTTGAATCTTCTGATGAAAGCGTTCACTGTGCTTATCACTAATCTGTCTAAGGGAAGAAATTCAAGTCAAGAAAGTGAATTTTTAAGGATATACTTCAGACGAGTTCATGAAACAAGGTCAACATGTCCTCGGCCAGTTCCGCTATTGTCATTCCCTAAGAACATTATTGCCAATTGACAGAACGCACCCCAAACCTGCTTTCCTTTACTTTGATGAAGTTTCTCAACCACGAGGTCTCTGAATAACTCATAAGAAACACACATTGCCTTTCTCGTGAATAATTTTATCAATACCATGAGTGGTGGTATTTAGCAGCATTCTTATGTTAGGTATTATTCTCTATGCATTTTAGATGTGTCTTTAATACGTCACGGTAAGCCTGAGAAATCATTCACATGCGCAGTTTCCCAATGCACTTTTGGTGACCGCCCTCTCTGGTTTAGCAATCGATACGTTACTTGGAAGAAGGGTTGGGAAACTGTATCAGCTTGTTTTTTGCTGTGCTTGAAGTTGAGGCGTAACTTTAGATATGGTGTTAGTAGCAGAGGCGGAATTACAATGGTTAGGCATAAAAATCGCTTGAAACCATGCTAATGAGGCCGGGTAGGTAGAAACATGTCCGTGTGTTTTTGGCGTTTTTTGTCTTCTTACATTGTCTCTCTCGTGAATGATTTCACCAGTACCATGAGTTTCGGTATTTAGCAGCATTATTATCTTAGGTGTCAACATGAGTAGTAGGCTCTCTCCAAATCATGGGCATGGTAAATGGTTTTGCTTCTTAACTATTGCACTGATAAGAAACGTCACTTCTCCGCAAATATAATGAATGTTATTAGCACTATTACCGCAATTATGATGTGTAATGTTAAATTCATGTTGTAGCAATCACTTTTGTATGATGTGTTAATTCCGAAAAGTATAGACGAACTGAAAATAATTTACTTTACTTACGCCTACAAATAACTATTGGTTGGTCTTGCGCCATCACTTTCGTGGCACCCTCAATAGAAACTTCTTGCATATGATGTAATAACTTCATTAAAATTTCGTGACAATGTGATTATTTTACTAAATTGCTATATATAATATGCGATATGGGGCAAAACGTTGGTGTTTTTGCAACGAGAACTAATCAACTTTTTGCAAGGTCATATTCATGTTTGGCGCTTTAAATTCATTCGATATTGGGCATTTTCACAGTTTTATTGTTGTCTAGTATAATTGAAAAACGGATCTTTATTTCATAGTCGTAACCGTTGTCGGGTTCCGCCATGTCACTAGGTTTTTGTCCTTGACGTTTCGGGAACAACCGCGGTTCGCATTTTCAAAGGTACTTGTTGTTCGCGAAACGTCAGGGACAAAAAACCTATTGATACGGCGGAAGCCGACAACCGTTACGACTATGACACACGGCCGTGAGAGTCTGGATCTTTGTTTCATTTATAATTTTTGACATACATGCGGTGGTCTAATTCTTACGTCTAGTATCTCCCAAGAAAATGGTTGTCTTTTAGGATATTTTCTTGAAAATACAATAAAGGAACGGTATTATAGAAACTGGCTCGTTTGAATCAGAAAGCACGGATTCATTCTTCTAAAATGTAATGGTGTATACGGTACTATTTAAGTATGTACGGTAATGTATCTATATACATGCTGTACTGGGGGAGTACTCTATAGAAGCGTGTCCATGTGATGCATTTGATACTTAAACGCTAGCAGGTTGTAGCACTGAATCTCAAGGGAAGCAGCAGCATCAATAGCTTTTATCCCTCGTTTTCTCTCGAATGTGTACACACTCTAAAGTATAGCACACGGCAAAGCGAATTTCAATATTTGGCACAGGATGTTCGTACATATGAGGACGCATGTGAGCTACAATATCGGAAGGATTGAGAATCTACGGTGACTACTGCCTATATTTATTATTTCTGTCAATAAAGCTGAATGTTTTGAATTATTGGACAAAAAGAGAAAATATTTTTGAATGATATGTATTTACAAATATTATTTGGTGAGAAAACGTGTGTATAAATACTGAAGTTTTAATTGCGTTTATAATTCGGAAAAGGCGGAGCATGGTGCGGTACAAAAATCTGAACAAAATGGCTAACTCCTTTAAACAAAATTTTCTTTTGTGGAAAAATTAAAATCTGCAAAAGCTTTTGCAAAACATGTTGCAGTAGTCTTCCACAGTTTAATTACTTGGTATAAACTTTTTCTTGAAGGAATGCACCTGCTACCAAACACATTTGCTTTAACTAATTTAATATTTGATATAAGTAAACTGTGCAGTCTTTTATTTATGATGTTTTATAATCTTCGCCTTTCGGCGGGATGTGCAGACTGTTGAATTCCCCTTACGAACTATCTGAAATTTTGAATCTTCCAACGACTATATAAATTGAAGGAAGTATTTTATATAAAACTTATTAAAATGCGAATGGAAAGATGCCATTCTTGTTAAGGAACCTCCAAATTATCAAGACAGAATTCGCTTCTATATAATTTCCCAGCAAATAATTCATGTATTTATCTAGTGCTATATTTTATTTTTCGTTTTCGGAAATAAGTCAAGTGCAATACAGTCTTCAATGTCTTCTGGTCTTATATAGGGCACCCAAAAGGTATAACAGAGCCATTTCCCAATTTTTGAATTATTGTTTTTGTATTCCTTTGTTAATTCTATTAATCGTAGTGATCCATTCTACGTTTGATGAAAGTGGACTTATAGTATTTTGAATAACTTCCTTGTAACCAAGAACAACTTCAGAAGACTCAAAAACAAGGTTAAAGTCATATAAAGTTTTAGTTTTCACTAAAAGGAAACGTCTGTTGTACGTTTCCTCGTACTTGGTTTTCGCATTATTTTGTAAGTTGCTTGCTGTGTAAAAGAAAAGTTATCTCTCACAAGTAAGTCACTACCAACGATACTTTTCACTACTTTTGCTTCCATTTCTGAATACAATCGCTACGTCGACTTGGTGGCCTTGAATAGTTCAGAGTTTCGTTACGAAGGACTAATATATTATATAATACGCTGTGGATATCGGGAGGTACACTAAAGACAATATCTGTGGTTTTAACAACAGATAAATTGTTTATTACTACACTTATACCATAGGGACAAATACAACTACGAATTTAACATAGTGATCGCATCGATGCTTCTGATAGCTGTAAGTGAAGATACACTTGATTATTAGTTGAACACACCGAGAGGGTTGGTTCAGTATAGACAAACTGCACCACCATACAGGAACATGGAATGATTAGGGATTTGCAGAAATACTAGATTACTAGTTCTAACGTTTCAATGTAGTAACACCTTAAACAATTAATAATGTATTTGTAGAAGATTAAGCTGTACACACAAATTCGATACGATACAAGAATAGAATACAAGAGAACATCTTATGGATTTATGTACAAACAACATAGACTACGTAACTAGGTACGAAACCCCTTTTGGTGAATAGCACTGGTAATCTCTACAAACCTTTGAATGTACAAACGTGCTGCATGAGAGTAGTGTAATGTTAAACAAAGATATTTTAGATACAATAGAATTAGGAGAAGCTGATAAAACAAAATCCTCCTTTATTGGGTCCTAACATTTCGAAAAGAACAATACAATATACAGTAAAGAAGCAGCAGCATAATAACAAACATTCCGTACAGTAGTGCAGACGTGCAGACTTTGCCTAAAGTTCGACTAATTATAAGTCTTTTAACATATAATTTTCTAAGATTTGGAAGTTGAACAAGAGAAAGGACACATACTTAAATTTGTCAAATATGCTTGGTACAAAGAAAAAGGAGGTAAGACGCTAATACTACTTATTTCAAATTGTTTAATTGAATGCGCTTTCTGACTCTTTTGAAGTATACATTGGTGAATGACCGAAATTATTACATGTTTGTGAACAACATAAAGATAACATTGATCGAGGGGTTTCGAATATCTGGATTCAAAGAATGACCTAACGCTTATTGAAACTATTGGAAGAGATTTCTGTAGTACTTGACAGAATTCAGAAAAGTATGTATAGAATGGAAAAACTTTTAAAGTTTTGATGAAGATATATATGAAACAGAAATTTATGAAATGATATCAACAAGCTGCTACGCCTTTTTACCTTTAGTTTTCTTGCTTCATCCTATCAGAAATAAAAAATAAGTACCAGATGTCATGTCAAGAAAAAAAAATTAGCTTTAGAAATATCTACCAAATATTATTTTGGTACAGGATTATTATTATTATTATTATTATTGGTCACACGCTGGAAGTTAAATTAAATCAATTCCACAAAGCAATGCTTCCGCAAGAAGTAGACATGTGTGTTTCTGCTTTTTATACTCTAGCTATTTTACGAATGCGAACAGTTTGCAAATGACATGTGTAAATTGTACATATGTACGTATGTAACGTAACTTTCCAAAAGCTGCGGCTACAGGAAAATACGTATGCTAAGCCAGGTGCATATTGAACACCAAAAGTTTTTCATATACAGTTATATGAACGAAAATAGCAGCGGTCTTAATTTGGCTGATATATCAATTTACATATTAAATAAAAAAAATCATGTTTATTGAACTCTTCATTCCTATATGTTACGTAACTACAATAATAAATAAATAAATTAATACCAAAGATATATTTGCCTTTTATTTAGTAATGATACCCTCCTAGGCCTTCTTACGTGGAATTTTGCTTGAGTCAACCTGGGCCTAATAATAGAGGTGCTTACAGAAAGGTTTAACTAACTTTAATTTCAGTTGAACTTATGAACGGTATTTTCTTTGCAGAAGTTATTCTGTCTTAACTAGGACTAGTTTCCCTTTTCTCAACACAATTTCCTTTGACTTTTGTTCAGTTCTTAGCGTTTACAATCATATTCGCAGAACAAGCGGAGGATTCTTGTATAAACTTGTAGTTTTTCGCTCTATGAAGGAGATATAATTTCGCTGTTTTAAGATGAACACTGTTTTCTCCGGCCCATATTACAACAGAAATGGAAAATTAAAAAGTGATTGTATTAATCTGCAACAGACAGAAGCTTATACATCTGCATCTAGTGTCGCCAGATATGGTATTGCTATTTCAATGCATAGGGAAATAACAGCGTATAACTAGAATACTCAGTAATTGCCCCTCGCATTTAGTCCTTTACTGGAACCATATATATGTAGGGATTTTTAATAATTTTAATATAGCTGAGTCAGAATTATCTATTGTAAACGTGATTCATAAGTATTAACTTAGGGCTGCTGTTTTCGTGCACGTGACTGTAAATATGTTTTATTTCGAGGCGGTATTGCGATTTTGTTCTCGTATATGTTCGTGTCGCTTTAGGGTATGAAAAATTACATAGATGAAAGCACTGGATATTCTCGACGTAGTGTAAAACGATATTGTCTGAATTATTTTGCTTGTCAGTTGATGGAAATTAGATTTTTTTATTAATGCTGCATTGTATCTGAAAGGTACCTGAATGAGGAATATAGAACATGAAGCAGGATAGATATAAGAAAATAAACACAGCATAATAACAAAAACAGTATTGCATAGTACAAATTATCAACCATCTACATAAATATGACTGCAAGGAGCAGAATCGACTAGGATTAGGCAATTAACTTCTATTGTTCATACTTTCTTAAAACAATAAATAAAATTATTGGAAAGATCTCATGCAACCGCAAAAGGCCACGCACGTGAGATCTAACAACTGCGGTACAGTACACCGAACGTTATTTAAACTTACCTTACATTACTGTCTCGCTAAAGAGTGGCAAGTTTCAGTGCCGTGCGGAGAACAACGTGAAGGGGTGAAGCGCGTGGCACGGAGAATCGAGTAGCCGTATCAAAGCACGCTTGTTCAGTATTATTCGACTAGTCGTTGTAAGTGCTTGTGAGTACAGACATACTTACAAAATGTCGCATTTAGATACGTTTCGGAAACGGCATATTTCGTATAAACTAGAAAACGGGATAGCGTGTGTGTGGATTTAGAATACGAAGGCGATAGAATTAAATGTGTAATGTGCGACAACTAGTTAACGTGTATCAGCTGGTGGAAGTGTGAACGCCACCAAAAATGTATAAAATGTGACGGTACGTACAATGGAAGAGTTTGAACCCTCATCCCCTGTCTTACGTGCTTCCAAGAGAGTTACAAAATGTACTAGCGATTAAATTTTAAAAGTGGTGTTGAGGGTATTGAAGAAATTTGAAGTTTTAACAACCCAACTTTTAATGTTTGTGAGTGACGGTGCCGCTAATATGCTTTCCTTAGGCTGATCTTTTAAAAAGTGGCAATCTGTTACATGTAACATGTAAAATCCATGATTTAGACCTTGTGGTGCAATTAAATGTTATCTACGAGTAAATGCTTTAATAGCTCATACGAAGGCAGTATTTCTAAAGTCCCGAAAGCGTACAAAAAGATCTCACGAACTGTGTCCCAAAGTGCCTGAACCACCACAGCCGATTACTACGCCTTGGGGAACATGGCTAAAGGCTGCGTTTTACTACTGCAAATATTTAGATGATATAGGGAAGGTACACTTCGATCAGAGGCACGCCAAAGCTATCAAGGAAAGCCAGTAAATGTTTCAAGATAGTCAGGTAAAGTGTGATATAGGACGTATACTCAAGAACTACTATGGACTAGCGGATGGAATTGACAAATTGTAAAATGATTCGATGTCGTTTCAGGATTCTGTTCAAATTGTGGATAATGTTCACTCACACCTATGTATGGCGGAAGGTGTAAAAGATGAAAGTGTAATACGAAAATTTGAGAGTATTATTGACAAGGATTTAGATTTTCTCATACTAACATAAATTTGTGAAAGTACGTCGAAAGATCCATTAAGTTGTTACAAGGAATACTTAAATTTGCAAATATAAAATTACTCAATGTGGAATGGCCGTTTTCATTATTAAAAAATAGCGTGGAAACATATTTAATGATTCTGATATTTAATAGATACCACCTAGTTTGTGATTTCGTGGACACTTCTTAAAACAGTAAGTGTTCCAGCACGTTATATAATATATTTTTTATCACTATTTTATGCGTAAACATTCTTGCGTCCGCATCGCCTACTCACTCATGAAAGTCACGATCATAAATGATATGATTATTTGTCGAACGAAATAACGCATTCTTAAAAAATCCTTATGAAAATCAATTGGACTGTACAACTATTGTTAGTTGTTCAAAACTTCTCATGTATATCTAAAAGCGTCGTAACGACTAAAAGGACTCCATCTATACTTAAATCAAAGTGCAACAGAACTCTCAAGTTTTAATTAATATTTGCACGTCTCGTAAATACAAATGGCTATCGAAGCAATGCAAACGTGAAACAATAGACAATAGGGACGTAGTTGCAATGGTATAGTATCCGATTTACACCAATATTCGCCGTTCGCAATACTAGCTGCGGCGATTTATTGCAACGAGAATGTGTGACAAATCAAGTACTCTTCAATTCGCGTGTTTATCGACACAGCGTATAAGTTTCTTGCTATTCCAATGTTGAACTGCTGAAAGTTAGTGAATGGTGTCCTTTCGCATATGTCTTTTCATCAATTTCCGCAGTCGGTGTTGTCTTCTTTCAATCAAAGATTTAATCGGAGGATATCGAAAGGTATTCATAGGAACTTTATCAACTATTTCTGTTTTAAACGTAGTATTTTATAAGTTGTATTAATTATTATGGACACAGAAACAGTTTCTTCAACCACGTAAATCTTAGGTTTTGGCTTCTAAGACTTACGAGGTAGACACCATAAATTCTCGGCCTGATATTGAAAAAAGAAACTTGCAACAATATAAGAAATTTTATTTTTCATTGTAATCTCCCCTAGCTTCTATACATTTATGACAATGATTCCTTAATAATTCGATACCCTTGTAAAAATAAGCTGAAGTTTTTCCGTCAAAATGTTCTATAAGCAGCTGGCAACTTGCTGTCGTCCTCAAAACGACGTTCCCTAAGGTCTTCTTTTAAATTAGAAAACAAATAAAAATCACAATGTGCCACGTCCGGACTATACAGTGGATGTTCCAATTCTTGAAAGTCCCATTCGCGGATGGCAGCTTGTCGTAAAACAATCGTCAATTTACTGAAAAGTTTCCATGTAGAGGAAGGTGTAAATACAAGGGATTTCAATAAGAGCGCAAGATTTGAATTGCCCCCCATTTTGACAGTCATAATGAGACATGATTATGATGCGACAGATCGAAGGTTGACAGATGGAAGTTACTAAACGTGGAGTATTACACAATAGAACAACGCGACCTGATTGTAAACATTATTATTAAAATGGCGAAACTTTGATTACCACCACTCGTACAGTGCGTCCAATATTCCGTCGATGGAATGTTCCTAATTCATCTACTGTGAAAAGAATAATGGAAAAATTCGAAAGTACTGGTTCGGTTAGTGATGTGAAACACACGATAGGAGCTCGTAGAGCTCGTTCACGAGAGTGTGGCCGAAAATTCAAAAACGTTGATGCGTCATCGTACACAACATTTGCATATTACAACAGCCACCCTTCAGAATATTTTAACAAAGATTTACATCTTCATGCCTACAAAGTCCAACTTCTACCAACAGACCATGTACAGCCAAGAGAGTTCACCAATTAGATCCTTGAGCCAACAGAAGTGAGTGCTGGTCTCGCAGACAGAATCATTTTCAGCGGTGAAGCTCATTCTCACCTCGATGACTTCATTAATCGGTAAAACTGCCGCATTTGGAGATCAGAAAATCCATGAATGATTCATCAGAAAGCAATGCATCCAAAACGTGCCACTGTATGGTGCGCATTGTAGTCTGGAGGAATAATTGTATTTTTTTGAAGATGAGGAAGGTAATGCAGTAACGATGAATGGCGAATGTTATCGCGCTGTGTCTCAATTGGACGGTACCCATTGACAGTAAGTGAAACATTGACTGTTTTGCACGGGTTTACTCCTGGTGGTGTCATTTCCCGATTTGGTGACTGGAATTGGTCGCCACTTTTTTTGCGATTTAACACCTTTGGACTTCTGGCTGCGGCAATAAAATACCGTCACATGAATACAATAGTGTTATTGTAAATTTTGTCAAGTGTGCGCATATGCCAGCAAAGTCACGGCGGTCATTTACAAGATATTTTGTTTCGTATATAATGCCCAAATGTATACATTATCAATCAATAAATAAGTCAATAGTCTGGTACAGAAAACCATGTTTTATTCAACCTTAAAATCTTGCGCTCTTATTGAAACACTCTTTAGTAATATGTTTGAAGCATTAAAAGGTCTGTTAACACTCAAAAAACTGTGTACATTAATATTGGATGAAATGGCTGGTCATTGTAAAAAACAGCAAGGAGTAATGTAATTTGAAATCCAAGATTACATGTGCATAGGCTTTTATAATGATGTTCTATTGTGAATCTTATATGTGAAGTAAAAAACATTACACATCTTTTTCTATTGCAAGTATTACTTTAAATAGTTTACTATTATAATTTGATGGATTGTAACGTACAAGAAACAATTGGAAAATAATTGGCTGTGATACTGTTTTAAAAGAAAAATCGCACTTTATTACTAGCATCATTATAACATTGATTGTTTGATTTTACTACGATCCAGGTTCCATTGTATATACTCTCTTAAATTTTAAGAAACATCACAAATACTTCATAAATTGTCACATATAGCAAGATGTGATGCTATTACTATTACCAAATGATCTGAATCACTAAGCCTTCTTCTTATAATTGCTTAAATGTGAAAATTTTTCTGAATTTAAGTTACACAATTAAATCATATTATAAAACAACTTGGCTTGCACGTTAAGTGAGTCCGAAACGAAAAAAAGGTCTTAAAAAAGAATTATTTCAAATATTCTGTTTTGAATTTTAATTGTTTTGTAACGGTAAGCTAAGCTCTAAACTTTTCTCATAACACATTTTCCTATCTTTTGTTTTTCCCACGTTTTGTATGGCAAAAGGGTCAAACGTAATCAACAGATAAAAGAAAACATAACAATTTTCGTTTATTTCATTTATAATCATCCTTAAGTACTAATAATAGCCATGACTGAATTTTTCATAAAGCCTTCAACATTTTCATTTATTTTTATTTTTGCTAGCTTTATCCCTGTTACAGTTTTATATGGCTAAGTGTTGTTAAGAGCAAGATTTGAAAACACGAAGGTAATCCAATTGTTACCTCTGATATATAGTTTCACTATCGTACGTATGTATTCGCGTACGTGCATAGAGTTATGGTAGACAACTTTCACTTTATTTCCAAAAAAAGAGCACGCGATTTCTTTTAAATGAATTAACACTTAAGGTTCCGTGGTGTAGCGGTTATCACGTCTGCTTTACACGCAGAAGGTCCCCGGTTCGATCCCGGGCGGAACCACTTATTTTTATAGTTTTTAACAAAATTATCAACATTATTTGTTAGAAATTCGTTTCATGATCATATGTCCAAAACGATTGGACTTAGGTGTAGGAAACGAAATATGTATTATTTCTGTTTTTTCAAAGTCTCATTCGTCGTGAATGACTGTATATCAAACGGTCTCATCATCACTAAAGAGAATATGTTCTAGATAGATTCAAAATTAATTACTTTTTGTAACTGAGTCATGTCTAATAATGATGGATTCTAATTTTTTTTAAGGTTATAACATCCGAAAAACTCTGTCTGTTTTCGTTTCTGGTTTTTGTGTGTGACTTCGAGCTACATTCTTACTTACAGAACCAAAGAGTTAGGGCAATCTCTTGTCCAAAAATCTAATGGTAAAAGACACTACCAGCCACTGTTTAATATTCGTACATCTCTAAAGCATCGACTAGACAATTTACGTACTAATTTTCCGGAATGTAACGCTTCAATAAGTATAGATTCCTAAGAATAATATTAGCTTATTGACGAAATCAACCATCTATAAGCAAATAATTATGTATTAAAATTATAGATCTCAAAATGTTGTTGCCCTTTAATTTAAATTTAAAGAAATATCACAAATACTTCATAAATTGTCACATATAGCAAGATGTGATGCTATTACTATTACCAAATGATCTGAATCACTAATATACTAAAAGCAATATTGAATTTCGCGCTTGCGGAACTTTTAGTTGGAGAAGGAACCGTTTCAACCAATTTAGTTCCTCGCTTTTGCACAGCAGATGCCCATCCATATCTTATGTTATCTATGAACTGTACCCACTTGTGTCGCTGTTTTGAATAGCAGGCGAGTGTGTATTCTTATCTTCCTTAAAATGCTGACTTAAACTGTTCGTGTGGTGTGAGGTGGAGGAGGATGCTCAAAACCGAGGTGATGACATCGGGTAGGCAGAAAAATGCCGGTGTGTTTTCGGTTTCTCTCCTCACATTGTCTTTCCCATCAATGATCGTACTAATACTATGAGTAAGTGTGTTTAGCAGCATTATTGTATTAGGCGCAGCGGTCTCCTTGAAGTTGGTTTCTTTGAATCAAAGCAGTTGTTATTGGGCGAGAAATGTGTGAATGTTAGCTAGATTTAATAGTAAATAAATATTGTATTGAATCAAGCAGATTTTATTAACTGATTAAGCTAATAGTTCGTTTGAAATAAATACTTCTGATAAAATATCCTTTGTTGGGGCAAGCTTTTTCTCTTCGTTCAATTGTATGTAAATGTACAAAAGAGAAACGAATTTTTGATTCTTCTAATTTATGTATTATTACAGTCAGTACCTCAGGCAATAAAATTAATGAAATTAACTAAGTGGTAACACTTCTAATACAGCTAGATAATCGTATGGAATATGGAAATATGAATTGAGCAGCCAGCAGAAATTTATTGTTATTGAAATATAAAATAGTTGATAGCATCATAAAATTTGATAAATTCAAACTTCTTGTATTTGCGCGGAATAAACTTCACAGATTTTACGTGTCTAATAAATTTCAAAGGAGAATCGCTGTTTCATTAAATAAATTACAATTTTTAACCTGTTCCAATTTTATATTTGCTTGACACGTACGTATATATATGGTATTTTTATATCTTGATTTATAAAATGTTCTCCGAAGCGCTCTTAACTTTTCGTATTTCAGGCTGATGTAGCATTGAAATTCCGTACGTTGGCCACACTTACACTTTATGGCACAATAAATCAAATAATCTGCACGTCCAATTTATAAGTACACGCTTACCACTTTTGTAATATTCGGTGACTTCCCAGACTTTTCATTGTATTTTATCGTTCAACAGTTACCGAATGTATTATTGAATGTATAACATAATGCGCACGTTTCGATTTTGTGCTATTCCCTTATTCAGAACTTTCTCGACTTGCGGCTTTGAAAATGTAGTGTCAGCGAATACGATGTCGGTTTTGGCTTCTCCCGGGAGGAAACGAATTTGATTTATATTCGCTCTGTGAACCTCGTGATTCGGTCGCGTTAACAAGATATCAACTTGTTCTTACTGTACTTTTAATCGTAAGAGGCGTAAAAGGAGTAAATAAAGATCCAATACTTCTATAACAATAATAAATTGCCTTTTTTTACAACAGTAGTAACAAAAGTGGGTCGGAGAAGTTTAGTAAGTACTACTTCACTCAACCAAACTCTACAAAATAGTATAGAATAAAAGCTTAACAAAATTAACAAATAAAAAATCATAAATACAAGCAATATCTCTACGACATACCACAAACTAAGAGCAGTCATAGAATACTAAGAAAAGTAGCAAATAATATAATATAAATAATAATAGGAAAACAATTGGGTGTCGTCCGCATGGGACTAAACAATACAGGTTTGTACAGAATTAGTATAAATCATGAAAAAGAATGGTCCTAGAACGGAATCTTGAGGTACACTTGCTGAGACATTCAAACTTCTCCGCTTATTGTCGTAACAAATTGTCTGCGTTCTTCCAGATAAGAGCTAGTGCGGAAGTAATTGTGATTCCTTAGAAAACCCATACTAAATGCATTTAGCAATAGTCAATACATGGCACACTGTGTCAAAAGCTTTAAAATAGTTAAACAATATTAGCACTCTACATAGATCGTTATCCAAAGGTACCACGATATTATTCAAAACATTAGCAGGCGCAGATGCGGTGCAAAATCTACTTGACAACTAGAAGAATAATTGTTAATAGTAAAGAAGTCATAAATTGATTATAATGAAGTTTTTCCAGTATTTTAGATAATATAGGTAATATATTGAAAATTCGTAAGTCAGAAAATGTATCAGGATTAGATACAAACTTTGCAAAGTACTTAAGTTTGGCTACTCAGGCGTCGTGCGTGAGAAGCCAACGTCTAAGTATAGTGGCAATACTTTTTCGGGCTGGTAAAGGAAAAGTAGAAATACTAACCTATTTGATACCCAAGAAAGGCCATTTATAAATATAATCGTATTCTTGGTAGAAAGTAGTGTTTATGGAATTAGTTTCTTTTCCAAGAATACATTTACTTACAACGTAAAGTCATTTTTTCCTCTCAAAGCTTTAATGACGAGCTTACTGTTACCGAACAAAATTTAAGTACACCTACATCCAAACAATTCAAGAAATTATGTTAAGAAATCGTATGCTGAGTTACAAAGGGGTTTCGAGTTAGCCACTTCTGATTCACAAAATGAACATAATGGCATTAGCAAAATCGTGGTTACATTACATTAAAAGGAGTTTAAGGAGTTTTAAAGACATTGTTCTATAATGGCAACATATCTGGGAATTATATATTTTATATAATTACATAATTTCACAGAATTCAACAGAAAGTCGACTAATGTCTGCGGAATTTGCGGTTTTAAAGGAAATTGAAGGGCAACAACATTTTGAGATCTGTAATTTTAGTACATAATTATTTGCTTATAGATGGTTGATTTCGTCAATAAGCTAATATTATTCTTAGGAATCTATACTTATTGAAGCGTTACATTCCGGAAAATTAGTACGTAAATTGTCTAGTCGATGCTTTAGAGATGTACGAATATTAAACAGTGGCTGGTAGTGTCTTTTACCATTAAATTTTTGGACAAGAGATTGCCCTAACTCTTTGGTTCTGTAAGTAAGAATGTAGCTCGAAGTCACACACAAAAACCAGAAACGGAAACAGACAAAGAGTTTTTCGGATGTTATAACCTTAAAAAAAATATGAATCCATCATTATTAGACATGACTAAGTTACAAAAAGTAATTAATTTTGAATCTATCTAGAACATATTTTCTTTAGGGGTGATGAGACCGTTTGATATACAGTCATTCACGACGAATGAGACTTTGAAAAAACAGAAATAATACATATTTCGTTTCCTACGCCTAAGTCCAATCGTTTTGGACATATGATCATGAAACGAATTTCTAACAAATAATGTTGATAATTTTGTTAAAAACTATAAAAATAAGTGGTTCCGCCCGGGATCGAACCGGGGACCTTCTGCGTGTAAAGCAGACGTGATAACCGCTACACCACGGAACCTTGTGTGTTAATTCATTTAAAAGAAATCGCGTGCTCTTTTTTTGGAAGTAAAGTGAAAGTTGTCTACCATAACTCTATGCATGTATGCACGTACGCGAATATATACGTACGATAGTGAAACTATATATCAGAGGTAACAATTGGATTACCTTCGTGTTTTCAAATTTTGCTCTTAACAACACTTAGCCACATAAAACTGTAACAGGGATAAAGCTAGCAAAAATAAAAATAAAAGAAAATGTTGAAGGCTTAATGAAAAATTTAGTCATGGCTATTATTAGTACTTAAGGATGATTATAAATGGAATAAACGAAAATTGTTACGTTTTCTTTTATCAGTTGATTACGTTTGACTCTTTTGCCATACAAAACGTGGGAAAAACAGGAGATAGGAAAATGTGTTATGAGAAAAGTTTAGAGCTTAGCTTACCGTTACAAAACAATTAAAATTCAAAACAGAATGTTTGAAATAATTCTTTTTTAAGACCTTTTTTTCGTTTCTGACTCACTTAACGTGCAAGCCAAGTTGTTTCATAATATGATTTAATTGTGTAACTTAAATTCAGAAAAATTTTCACATTTAAGCAATTATAAGAAGACTAGATTATTTACCTACTATTTAAACCAGGATTCAAAAATATTTTTTCTAAAAAGTATTTAGCTTTAAAAATTTAAAAGTTATGCAAAAACATAGGTGTTCTGTAAATAACAGTAAATCTAACGGAATAATTAACAGTTTCGGATTATTAATTATGTAAATTTTCATTTGAGATGGTTATTAGGATGAATATATATTCCAAAAACTGAGAAAACTTATACTTGGAGAAATTTAACAAAAAGAAATTATTTTCTGCGATTACTGCTTTTTGAAGGATAGAACCTTAGGTTTTAGAGAGAGATAACTTTATTTATGTAGCGCGAATTATTGAGACGCCCTCTTCGGAGCAAGCATTACTCTCATTTGATGCCAACTTCTTAGTGCTCATTCTATAATAATAATAATCATCATTTTAATATAATATTAATTAATATTTATACAAAGCTTTTTTCGAATTTCGATTTCAAGAAAAAAGGATATTGGGAGATTGATATCCATACAAAAGGGTACACTAAGAATATATAATTCAAAACTAATACAAATGACGAATAAGTGAGGTCTTGACAATCCTGTATGAATACTGGACTGAGTAGATGCTGTGATGGCGATAAAAAGCATTTTCGTTTGCTAACTAATTCTATCTATACTGTATAGAGATAGTATTAGACTAAATGTTGTACAAAAAGTGGTTCCGCCCGGGATCGAACCGGGGACCTTCTGCGTGTAAAGCAGACGTGATAACCGCTACACCACGGAACCATATATTTAAGATTATTTAAAAGAAATTCTCTGCTCTTTTCAAAGAAAAGAGAATTTTATACGTTATTTGCGTACAGGAATGAACTTATATACATTAGGTTTCACGGTAATTTTAACGCTTGGATTATTTAAAAAAATAGTGAAATTAACTTGAAGACAGAGCATTAAAAAAGCTGAAATGTAATATAATATTTTTTTGCTAAATAAAGCGCGAAAAATATGAAAACACGATATTACTATAAAATCAAAATTAACTTTTTCTCGCCGAAAGAAATATGTCGTACCCTCGAAATTAAACTGAGAGGCTATATCTGGTGTTAATTTTCGATTACATTTGCAAATCAGTTTAATTTTATATCAATTACTTTTGTTGTGCCTTGACAGTTCTGGGTGACTGCGGTCTTCTAAATTCTCTGTTTGTTGACATCGACATAAGGTATTATTGATGGTGTGTTATACAATTTCAAATGTTTGACTAATTTGACGAGAGAAATAACCTCGTTCATATAGAGTAATGATTGAGGACTATTTCTTAGCATTTATCGACTTTCTGTGTGGAACTTCATATAAATATCTTCGCATTATATTCAATAATAAAGTGTATCAGCTGATACTACATACAAAATTTGTAAGTTCTGGACACTTACGTTGGAGCCGGAGGCCAGTCCATCCTAAAGCCGAGCCAGTGAGTACGATTTCAAAGGTTATAGACGTCGAATCTTCAAAATTAATTCTATCTTTCGATCCCATATTTAGTTTCGTAAATTAAATAGAATATTTCAAGTTTAGCTAGTCAGGAATTGCCTTAGGTTTTCTGTAAAAATATTTTCTTTTGTAAAAAGGCGGTATATATAGATATATATTTTTTATTTGTCAATATATTTGTTTGTTTCAGCTTTACATTTGGTAATTTAATTTAGAATACATTTTCACTTAATTCAAAAGAAATAAATCATAATTTTAGTTGAAAGAACCCAGTTACAAATTTTAACGAGCCTGAGGTTTTCCATCACAATAAATTAGAATTAATAATTGTAAAAATTTTATTTTCTATGTGCCTCCAAATCTTGTCTTTAATGGGAGCTAGCCGCGTAACACAACGGGTAATGCTCATAAGTTTTATAGATCATGTAAAATGTATTATATAAAACACAGTAAACCAATATAACTTGTATTAATGGCTCTTACGAGGTAGTTGCTTCATGAAAAAATCAATAGGGTAAATTTGACCATATTCTAAACTAACAATTTGAATTCCACAAAATCATTTAGAGGCTGCCGTTAAATTAAGCTAATTAGGAACAAAACTAACTATTGGGATTGGGACACACAGTAAACGAATTACTAGGATTAAGCAAGAATTTTCACTCTCATATATAAGTAGATAACTACTTTCCTTACACAAGTAATTCCTTTTCCTATAATTTCAAGAAGTTATCTACTTGGCTTTAAAAAAATATTATCTGAAGCAAGAAATATTAGGTAATAAATTCAGGTGATTTACTTCCTAGGATAAATGTCATCGAGTTAATTCAAGAAATATAACGGGACTGTAGACTACGTTTAAATGTTGCAATACATACTAAACATAAAAGACTAAACGCGCCATCATAGTTACAAGTTAGATATAACATGGTTACCTTGTAATTTATCATTCACTTTACTCGGACGGCTAAAATTTTAGTACTTTTAGATTAAGTGTAGTTCTATTCCCAAATTACCAAGTTAGTAAAAGAGTATAACAATATGTTGGTTAATCAATTACGAAGCTAGTGCTAGATATATCAGGAAATTTTCATCTTTCAACAAACCAAGTATTATTGTTTGTTACTGACAGAATCAGTATAATGTTTTGTGTAGGCAGTAATATGTTACATGTGACCTGTAAAATTCATGCGATACATCTTGTGACAGGAACTATTCCACAGCGTTGTTCAGAAGTAAATGCATTAGTAGTAAATACAAAGATAGTGACTTGCAAGACTCTCAATGCTGCCTGCTAAATACAGCTACTAATGGGGCATCACCGCGATTTCCAGCGATTTCTCTGCTTAATACATTGCAATTCCTTCTCGGCTACTATCAGCTTACCTAAACTAACAGTCTAAGTAAGTATTCTTGGCCCTAACAAGTACTCGTCTGCCGTCTCAAACACAGCGAAACAAGCGGGTACAATTTCCTAGCCTCTCTCCCGAGCAACTCATGGACTGCCAAACCAGAGAGGGTGCGCATCAATAGTGTAGAGGGTAATTATGCATGTGAATAATCCGTCAGACTTACCATGATGTATTAAAAGACACATCGGCTTGGAATTATTCACGAGGGCAATCTGTACCCGCTTGTTTCGCTGTGTTTTAACCGGAAGGTGAGTGCGTTATTCTTGTGGCACTAGATAGGTTCTAGAGTGCTCATTTAAAGTATTAGTTGGACGCAGAGCATTCTTAGCGCTATCTAGTACCATAGGAAAAACACACCCATCTGCTGCTTCAAATACAGCGAAAGAAGAGGGTGCAGTTTCTCAACCCTTCTTTCGAACAGCTAATGGACTGCTAAATCAGAGCGAGCGCACACAAACAGTACACGGTAACTGCACATGTGAATGATCGCTTAGGCTTATCACGATGAATTACAACATATCAAAAAATGCCTAGAAAACAGTACCCAACATAATAATGCCGCTTGTTTCGCTGTGTTTGAACTGGCAGATAAGTGTGTTGTTCTTGGTAGGTAGCGCCAAGAATGCTCACTTAGACTATTAGTTTAGATATGCTGATAGTAACCGAGAAAGGATTACAATCTATTGAGCAGAGAAATTGCTCGGAAGTGGTGAAGACACCGGACAGGCAGAAACATGTCTGCGTATTAGCGTTTTTTTCTCTCCTCACATTGCCTTCGCGTGAATGATTCCATCAATGCCATGAGGAGGTGTATTTAGCAGTATTATTATGTTAGGTATTGTTTTCTAGACATTTTCGGCGTGTCTCGCGAACGTATTGGAGAATTTCACGGATAGTGTTTGGGTATCCCGAAACATTGCAACCGACTCTCACACTAATTTAGTTTTACAAATCATTTCGAAAGAAGCTGCAGCTATCAAGAAAATTCAAAAGACGAAATTTCAAGGAAATGGTGTTGAAGTAATAAAGTAATTAGAAAATCCTTTGAGGGCAGTTGTTATTGGCATCACTGTACGTAGTGTTGCAAAAACCAAGAGTGTTACAGCAAAGTTCGAAGGTGGTTTAGAGAAAAATGCAAATTTTGGTATTTTAAGACAAATTTGTGATGATGCCCTGTTAAATAATTTAAAAGATTATTTTAATTGTGCCAACATTATGTCTTTCTCTGCATATAGAAACAATTTTTGACAGCGACGAGTAGAACTTGTAAAAACGAGCGTGGAAGCATACCTAATGCTGCAGGTTTTTCTGCAAGCTGATTTGTTTTGAGATAAAGAAGCTGTTGTTGGGTCTACTTATGTGAGTAAATGTTTTGAACACGTGCCTAGGCACGTTGTAACTCTAATTATTTTGTTTACCCCGTAACTATTATCTATCTATGAAAGATATATCAGCGCAGTACTATACCTTGCTATATTGTTTGCAGCTACTGCTATTCGCGGTGGGTTACTATCCCTACCATACCGCTCTGCGTTCTGAATAAAGTGGGCTAAATTATTTATGAGCTATGAGCGATAGTGTACCCATATCAAACAAAATACAGCTTGTTTGAATTTATAGCGCGATATTTGTCTACGAAATATCCTACGCAGCTGCAATGTATTTCAAATAGTTTACTGCAAAATATTTTATATATTTTACGGTATAAAATTGGAATGTAATATATAATTGATACTTCTATCAATTTTTTTGTGGAAGGTCATATGAATACTGAACCATATAATATGCACTGATACATGTTTCTCGATTATTAAATTGAAAGTTGCATGTTGGGAAATAAGACAGGATAAGTAAAAGCCCAAACTAGCATGAGAAAAAGATTAACTTCGTTTTACGAGCTTTCGGGTGCATTGCGAAAGTTCCGCACAAGTTCCGGCTCCATTTGTTTCGCGATGCAAACTTGAAATTGTTCGAAAATTGAATTTCTAATTTAGATTACGAAAGTATTGCAGTTGCCTCTTGACTGTCGAGTCAAAATAGCAAATTCATCCAGTGCATTTCCAATCCTCGATTCGCCGTCTTTGTATCCGGGCGATTTTCCGGAACTATAACTTTATCCCATTTCAATATTGGAATTCGTTTAATTGATTTCTGAAGTAAAGTGCGTCCTATTTTAAGAACCAGTAATTTTCCTCTAGTTGCTAGTTCTGAAATGGATGGGGACTCGGGAAATTAAGAAGTAATCTAGGAGGTTTACCGCGGGAATATGAGCGCTTTAACAGGATATAACTGTCTTATTTTCTCTTGGTGGCAAGCAATTTCGTGCCGGTGAACGCGACTAAGCGGTACGTAAGTTTAATTAACCTGTGTTGACTTTTCCAACCGCTAAATCAATATCGTCGATAAGAAACTAATGAAACATGTTCGGTCGTCTTTTTACGATGGCTGCATTAATAACAGTTCATTGCAAAGTGATATCTGGGAATGTTTTGTACAAAAGCGATTTACAAGACTTCAAAAGAAACTTTCGATCGAAGATTAAAGACTAAAATATTGCTAGTTTCTAAGCTGAAGCTGAAAATATGTTCTTGTTTGTAACTAGCTGTAAATATCTAACCGGAAAATATTTTCTTGTAATCTTGTCGCGAGTAACGTTCAAGAACTAAGTTGTAGGAAGGATAGTCGGGGAAAACCAGGTTCACCTCAATGTTATGTTTAGGTGACACTGTTTTAATGCAAATTAGAAAAGTAAAGAAAATGAACTTTTATGATTTAGCTGGACCGTTTCTCAAAGATTTATTTTTCTTTACATGTTTGATGAAATTTTGTATCAAATCTCCCAAATCTATACAAATTATACATTATGCTTAAAGCGAACGTATCAATTCTGTTAGCACAAATTTCATTACACTATATAGGGTAATTTAAAACTCCGATGAGCATTATTCTACAACAAGGAACAGCGCAAACCTTTAATAAACTAATAATGTTAATAATAATCCATACCTTCGCCTCTCCCAACAGCTACTGCCAGTTACAGGGGATATCATACGGCCCTAAATTTTTACTGCACCTAAGTTGATAGTGTGTCAAGATGTTCGGTCTCAGCATTCACTGTGGAACAAGGAAAACTATGGAAAACCCCGAGATACGCAATTCTCTTGGTTTAAAGAAATAAAGAAAATGAAAAACGAAAAGAAAAGGAAGTAAAAAGACAAGGAAAACAGTGGGATCTCGACATTGCACGTCCGTCGAAGCGGGCTTCTTTAAGAGAAGGGCGGTGGAAGGAGGAGGGGGGCAGAGAGACAGAAAGGTTGCCATTTTACTGGAAGCCTACGGGTTTCCTTCATTAAATTAACTACATTTCGTTATTAGTAGTTCAGATATTACACGCAAGTTAGAATTTGGACCATCATGTTTTGCTGTTTATTCAGCTAATCATTCATTTAATTAATAGTACTAATAATGATGATGATGGTGACGAGGGCATCGGCTGACCATGAGTTATTATTGTGCTTGCGCGTGTCGTACGTTTTAAGATATTCGTTATCAGCATTTGCAATAGAATGAGGAAAACCACAGAAAACCTTAACTTTGTATAACAGCCCCGAGGATCGAATCTGGGACCCCTCTCAGGCAGCATCTTCCTTATAAAAGTATTTGAAGAAGCGCTTTTGTGAACTTCTGATAAACGGTTAATATAATTTAAAATAATTACGTACTCGTTCTGAAGCTAGTTAAAAGTACTGCTTTGTTCATTTTTCTGAATACACAGTGAAATTATAAAACTAAATGTAGATTGAGAATGGAAAAAAAAACTGGTAGTGCAGAAGTAAGTTTGAAAACCTTTCTCATTATTTCGAAGTTGATACGTCAAATACATACTTATATCGTTCTAAAGTAATACTGTGGACTTACCTCTCATGCCCAAGGTGCGTCAGTGGTTTTGCAGAGGTATTAGTTAGAGAATAAAACACATATTGCAAAAAAATTGTATAAAATAAATGTCAAATTCATGAAACATTCTGAAAACAGGAAGTACCCCGAATGTACGGTTTTTTAAATTAAACGCCTTGTATATTTTCGAATATATAATATATATTCAGAGATACAAAACTTATGGGTATTTGTTTTCTGTGGAATGTGCTGTTGTCAAACTATTCCACCTTTTCTTATTTTGTTTTCTACAGGCCTATCATTGAAGAGGTGTAGGTTAAAATTAATTACAACAAAATCAATCATTGTATGAAGGCTAGCAATAAATATTTAAAAAAAATCATTGATACACCAAATATCGCTATAACTTGTTCGTATCAATAGTATAATCATTTAAATTTAATTGATTTCAACTTTTAACTTTTATTTTACAAAAAAAAAAATCCTCCACATAACAATCAATTGTTAAATTTAATTCTCTTGAGTTAAGCCTCGTCTAAGCTAACTGTTTTCCAAAGTATACGACATTTTCACAAATATGCTTACCGTACTACAGCATTTCATGTTTATATCATATTAATTCATGTCATTTGCAAAAACTATTTCTCTAAGGAAGAAGTGATCCATATGGTTCAACTCTTAGGGTACGTAATAAGAATAGACAGGGGACAATTCCATTAAAAAAAGAATAATGATATACATATATGCGCTTGCAATCGCGAACTGTCTTAAGCTGCTTGCTGTTAATAATCTCCATGGAATAAGGAAAACAACGAGAAGCTTCAATATTGAGAAGTAATAGTCCTGGCGCTCAAACCCGCGTACCCTAATATTGTTGATTAAACTTGCACTGAACCATCAGTTTCATTTGCAACTACTTCCGAGTTCTTTTCTTTTGAAATATTTTGTGCACCTGAAAACAATTTTACAATGTAATCCTGCACAATTTGCATGCACAGATTAGTTCGCTCAAAATATATTAAAACATCATACCGATATTGTGTGGCAAGGCAAGCTAAGGTATATCGGACGTTTTCAGGTATACCTCATGAAATCATCAATTTCATTTCAGTAAGTATTAGGTTGTGCTAGGTGTTGGTTCCCGCATTATTATCTTGCTTATGTTAACTGAGTGATCTAAGAGATTTCTTTTAATGAAACAGCAGAAAAGGTACAAATTATTAAGCGGTATGATATAGATCCTGTCTTGCTTTAAAGTAAATTTTGAAACATACAGTTCTAACTTTATGAAAAAGCCACAACTGGTTTATAATACAGAAAAAGAGTTACAGCAATATATGCCCTTCTAGAACACGATCCTAGTTCTAGACGAGTTCCTCTAATTTTGAAACAGTGTGAATACCGTTTACACAAGCTTAAAAGACAAATTGGAAGGTAGTATCTTTGTGAAGGGTTTGTGTAATTGTGCAACGACAATAATCGTTTTATTACTCTGTGCAGTACAAAACTTTTGGTTAGATACATTTTAAAGTATAAAAGTGAACGTCAGCCAGGGGTACTGATTTGTGTGCGTACATCAGCTAAGTGGAAGTTGTTTATGAACCACAGAAACAACTACCAACAGCAAAAGAAATTAATTCCTCTGGAATTTCTTTTACCAATTGGAAGGTTGTAGAAAATAGGATGAAAACAAAAAAAAAACAGAACACTCCAAAAATAGAACAATTTCGACCTATTTGCAATTGCCGCCGTACGAAAAGATACTGGAAAATAATGTAAAGGATTAAACCTTCAATTACTGTGACATTTATCCTGTAATAAGTGGTACACAATCAGATTTTAGAAATAATTATTCATGTGAAACTGTTCTGTTGAATGTATGTAATGATATAGCAGTATAGATAAGGAAGATTTCATTATTTATATTTTATTTGTATTTTTAGATTTTGAGCGTGCGTTTCAAATTATAAATAGAGATTTGTTACTAAAGAAATTGTCTAAGATTGGGCTCGTAGGAAAGATGAGAGATTCACTTCATACTTAAGGGATCGACTACAAAAAGGAAAATTTAATTATAACCTTTCTAATAGCGAACAGATTAATTATGGGGTACCGCAAGGTGGAATCTCAGGACCACTTTTGTTTATATTGTATATCAACCATATTATAAGCTGTGTAAAACATTGTCATATAAGAATGTTTACAGACGATACTATGTTATGTATTTGGGGCAATAATTTCAATGCCATGGTGAATAAAATGGAGATCTCGTTGTAATTTACCACATCCGTATGGCGGTGAACATTAGAAGTGTAAACATATCATTCTTGGCGCTGCTGACAATAAGCTATAAGATGAAAATATAAATTCCATTCTAAATAAGCAAAAACTAGAAAGGGTTAGAGATGTAAAATACCTTGGTGTAATGATAGCTGAAAATTTGAACTTTAATGAATATCCGAACAACATTTCGAAAAAAATTGGCAAAAACGGTTTACTTTTTACAAAAAAATAATAATAATTTAACAATGTTTATGAAATTGCTTCAGTATAAATCTATTGGTCGTACCACATAGGCTACTGTTTGGGCCTATTATATAATAATATGTTCCAAGAAAGGGCGCTTCAATTGCAAAATATTTTCAATTATTACTGGGTTAGATACTCAGATTTACTACGAGTATTGTTTATTTTTATATCAGACACGTTTTGTTTTCGATTATAATATTAAGCACTGGTAATTGGAAGTTAAATTAATCGCTAGAGTATCTAATAGAAAAACTTCGTTACAAAAAGTAAGTAAATTTCATCGCTTAGTCAATATTCGCTAGCCGTCGGGTTCTAGTTAAAAGTGTACAGAAAAAAGGGAGAACTTCATGACGGAAAAAGAAAGTAGAATGCCTCGGAAAAGTAAATTTATCTCTTGGTGCTAGTAACATTGGGGAGACCGGAGAAAAAATAAGGTGATCTATCAGTTTCTTAAATCTGTACTGGAACTAAATCGAAAGAAAAGCAATCCCGACCGCTAGCAAGACGAAACTCGTAGAGAGCAAATCCTTTAGCGGTTAAGATGTTCCGAAAATGTTTATGCGAGCTTATGTTAGTGGATGGATGTGAATAGAAAACATCGTTCAATACAATTTTCGTTATCGCCGAGATCCATTTGCATTCAATAGAAATGTTGTGTATAGACTAAAGGGTGATTGTACCAGGATTGTCGACCTTAAAACGCTGTAATAAAAATACGCGCAAAGTAAACCGAGAGAGGTTTATTCTTCAGACATGTAAAGTGCTTCGTATTTAAAAATACTTCTTCATGTTTGGTTTTCAGACTACGTAGACTACCGTATAGTACCGTTAAAATCTGTTGAATAGTGCATCAAGAAACAGCAAAATCATGGTAATTACGATATGTAGTAATATTACATTTACAGATTAAGCAGGTCATAGCAAGTTCCCGATAAAATAGTATGTTCGACTGGCTCGATAAAAACTTTACAAAAGTTTAAATAAGTATACTTTTTTAAACTCCATGAGTGAACTACTGTCTAAAGCTTATACCTTATCTTTATTCTAAATCACCATACAAGAATGCACCAGATATTCCTCAAAAAGAGAGTCCTGGTGAGACTAAAAATAATTTCATATTATATTTTGTAGCACTCACAGTTGTAGAGTATACGGTATCCCAAAATTTCTTTCAAAATAATAAACTAATGGCCAGGTTTAATGAGTAAATGTTTATTTTTTATTAAAATATTGCATTTGGGCTTTTTCTTCTTAAAAAATATGTCTTATAAATGTTTTCCGTTATTGTGATGGCACTCTTCTAAACGTGAGCCAAAACCTTCGAGAACTGCTCGGAGCATATCCTTTGTGATATTTGTTATTTCTCTTAGAATATCCTCTTTTAATTCGCGCAGAGTAAGGCGTGTTGCTGCATACCTTTGGTTTAAGATACTACCATAGGATATCACTGTGCACTAAAATATCCATTGGTGTCAAGTCGGAGTTAGTTTATGTCACCGTGTCTGGATATTAATTTTCCAGGGAATATTTCACTAGCAACTGGTTAGACGTGCGAGATATCGCTCCATCTTGTTATTCATCTCTACATATCGCTAGAAATTTACGGATACTGTACGACCTCTGTCTCAGTAAATACGAGGAACCAATTGCAGCAAATATTTTTTGAAATATAATATTTTCACACTTGGAAGTTCTGAAACTTCTAATGAATCGTTATTAGTGGTACTGTGTATTATTGAACGTATAAATATAGGCATGGATGAAATGAAACCCTATAGATTCTTTTCCTAATAAACTTCCATAAATCAAAATCTCCTTACAGTTTCCAAAGTACGGTTAATGGCACACGACGCGCCAATCAAAAAAGATTTATTCGCTCCAACACGCAGTAGTTATTGTTCAATATAACGTAATTCTTTTCTTAATTTAGTTCAAGAAATTTTCTAGATTTATTCTTGCGTTCTTCTATTGAGAAATGTCAGTAGATAAGAATTATCTCTGTTGAATTTTGGAGCTCATTTTTCTAGATTATTTACATCATCTCTAAGAAACTCAACTTAAAGTAAATCCCTGTGCCTTTATGGAACGGAAAACTAAATGGGATATACATATGTACGTACATACACTCGACGTTTTAGTTCTTTTCCAAATCTATATGTGATTTGAAAGCACAGGTTTATTTTATTACTTTTGTCATTCCCATTTCTTATAGAATATATGTATCGCCTTCTATCATTTTCACTGCAAACAATGCATTATTGCCATTCATAAGAGGAAGTAAACTAAGTTACAGGGAAGACTGTTGCGGAAGATATATCTACTGTACTTCCCCTGCATGAGGCTGGCATTATTTGCAAAATGTAAACACGTTTCGACGTTCGTAGCAATATATATAAAAACATATCAATATATGTTCCCTTTTATGAAGTGTGATATCTTATGGTATTGTTTCTTTAGACCAAAGCAATTTGTAAGTTATCAGTTTATGTAAATGGTAACAGAAATATACACATATAACACATGGGCTGAAAAGTCCCGGGCCTAATACATAGATGACGCTAGTTTTATTGCAGTCACCTTTCTCTCAGTTAGTACTAACTTTCAAAAGACAGCTGTTAAAATTTCATGATATCCTATTCATTAGTTTGTGCTAAGAGTCACGCTACTTTTGTTATTTTCAAAACAATGGATCAAAAACAATTTCGTGTTTTAATTTTACACTGCTTCTTGATGGGAAAAAATACCGTTCAAGCGAAGCAATGGCTTGAAAAGTGTTATGGGGACTCCGCTCCATCAGAAACAACAATAAAACGTTGGTTTGCTGACTTCAAACGTGGTCGTACAGACACCGATGATGCAGAACGCAGTGGACGTCCAAATGAGGCGGTAACACCAGAAAACATCAAAAAAATCCACAAAATCGTTTTGAATGATCGAAAAGTGAAGTTGCGTGAGTTAACTGTCATCGTAAAGATATCAAAAGAACGTATTGGCTTTATATTTCATGAGCATTTGACTATGAGAAAGCTCTGTTCAAAGTGGGTGCCGCGTTTGCTCACTGTTGACCAAAAACAAGAACGTGTTGATGATTCTGAGCAGTATATGGCCATGTTTAAACATAACAAACCGGAATTTTTGCATCGATATGTGACAATGGATGAAACATGGATCCATCACTTCACTCCGGAATCAAAACGATCGTCATCTGAGTGGACAGCAACTGGTGAACCTCGTCCAAAGCGCCCGAAAGCACAAGAATCGGCTGGAAAGGTTATGGCCTCGGTATTTTGGAATGTGCGTGGTGTAATATTCATCGACTATCTTGAGAAAGGAAATACCATCCACAGTGAATATTATATAGTGTTATTGGAGCGTTTGAAGGCCAAAATTGCAAAGAAACGACCGCATATGGCAAAGAAAAAAAATTGTTTCATCAAATCAACGCACCGTGTCACAAGTGAATCAAAACAATGGCAAAACTACATGAATTGAACTTCGAATTGCTCCCACATCCACCGTATTCGCTAGATTTGGCTCCCAGCGACTACTGGCTGTTCGCAGACCCCAAAAAAATGCTCGCCGGTAAGAAATTTCGCACGAATAAAGAGGTTATCGCTGAAACTGAGGCCTATTTTGAGGCAAAACATAAATCGTTCTACAAAAGTGGTATTGAAATGTTAGAGCGGCGCTGGAATGATTGCGTTGCTCTTGATGGAGATTACGTTGATGAATAAAGCTAATTTTGAACCAAAAAAACCGTGTTTTCTTTGTTAGGCCTGGGACTTTTCAGCCCATGTGTTATATATATAAACCAAAAGTTAATTTAGACAAAACTTAAAATTATGGAAAATAGTCCAAAGGGGAAAAATGAATATCAACGTCCGCATTATCATTGACGGTGGTACATGTTCCATATATTGGTGATTTAATTAAAGTGTTGGTATTAGCACAGGGACAGTAAAGCACACGAGACAGGCGAGTAGTGTGCGACGGCACAATATAGCGAACTCGTTCAACTAGTGAGGGACGATCACTTATTGTTCACCAAATTGTAGAGAAATCTCACATCAGTTTGTCGACGTCGTGATTGTAAGGACTGCATCTGAAAGTTGTTCAGCAGAATATTATGTTCATAGCCCTCTATTGGATGTGCACCATTTTATTTAAATTGGGCATATTTAAGGAACCTTCCCTCCATATTTTCAAGTAGAGATACATATGATACAGACAAAGACGACCAAACTGCGGATCCACACTCAAGCTCAGAGCGCACAAAATCGAAATATAGTACCACTATTGCATCAAGAGATCTAAACTGCCTCAATGTACTTAATACAAATTCAAGAACCCTCAATGCAGAGGACAAGACACTACCGATGTGGTCGTTAAAAGCTAATTTGTTGTGAAATACATCATCTAGGTGCTTTAGTAATGATAAATAAGAGGACAGAACTTTCGTGAGTAAGTTACAAAATTATTTCTTTCGACGTTCATTCTAAGATTATTATCGATACACCAGGATTCTAGGTTACTCAGATTCTGCTGCATCAAATGGCAGTCGAAGTAGTGCTTATCCTGGAATACAGTTTGAGATAATCAGCAAACAAGAACTTCTCACAATCCAATTAACTAGAAAGGTCGTTAACAAATACCAGAAAAAAGGGTAGGGGCAGGGTTACTCCCTTGTGCGACTCCAGAGGGAGGAGAAAATCTGTCAGATGTATGGTAATGTGTGCAACGTACTATGTTCTTCCCAATAAATATGTTCGAGTTAGTGAGATAAGTCTGGGTGAAAAAACCACTCTCCGCAAGTTTCAATAGAAGTAGCTCGTGATCAACTCGGTCAAAGGATTTCGCGAAGTCTATATGGATTACATCAATTTGTATATTATGATCTAGTGATTCGGCTATGAATTGTCTGATCGTAGTAATGTTAGTGACGGTGGATCGTCCACGCGCAAAATATGTTGGTCGGCAGATAAAATTGCACGAAACTGTTGATATATGCGATTGTATAGAACTATTTCGTGTACTTTGGCAAAGTTATTCATGAAAGCAAGTCTGTAATTGCTAATTAAAGTGGATCTTTTTGTGAACTGGACATAAGTTTGCCGTTCTCCAACAGTTCGAGAAGATAGATGTCGATAGGGACAAGTTGAATAAATAATATAGAGACATGGCAAACACACTAGCGCAATAAAAGAAACTAGGTATATTGTCGTCCTCCATGGTATGTTTATTTTTTGAGAGCTTCGAATACCTCACAATCATCAAACGAGGTGACGTCAATCAACAAATTGCTGTTAGTCACAACTGACATAGTTGATGTAGTCGATGAAATGGAGTATGCACGTAGGAAAAATGGAATATACAGATTGGAAAAATTGCTGGAAACTGATCACTACAGATGCGGGCGTACAGAGTATATCACCGTATTCATTGCTCATATTATTGGAAATTCCAGGGTTGTATCTCTTTGAGGATACAAATGACCAGAATGACCGTGACTTTTAAAAAGTAGAGAGTAAATTTCCCTATGTAGCTAGTACTTGTGTAGATTTTCGCATAAATTTGTTGTAGCTTCGCACCTTTTATTATTTTTCAGTATACAGGAAGTTCTACTTTATTTAACATTTTTCGTAATTATCTTATACGAGATAATTCTTAACAGTTTTTTTTTCCTTAGATAATAATCACAGTTTTTGTTTGTTCTTCATACTAAACACAGCTCTTAATTTAATTGTTTTAGCAATCCCGTCGAAATAAGCACTGAAACGTATCTCTTCACGATTTATGTACGCGCTTGCGCATATAGCAATTATATAAATTAAAACAGGTAGAGTGTTATTAATTCGGCATTTAATTATTTTGAGTGTGTGAAATGAATTTATACAATTTCAAAGGCGGCTGGGGAATATTTGTCGTCAGTAATTGGAAATAAACCTTGACGCCGAAACACGGTGTTAATTTTCTATGTTGTGCGTTACTGCTATGTGGCTCTAGGGAAGCGTAGTGGGTGGCAGTAATACGATGGCGTATGTATCTTCCCCAACTCATCGAAATCCTAACGCACAAATATTATCGTTTAAAATGGGGGGTGCGCGCTCATTACGTACACGTTTTGCCGAAATTGGTTTCAGTGTCTACGAAGTAATATCGCGATACTGTCGATTTGGAGTGTGAGAGTGTTAAGCACGAGTCAATAGCATTCACCACCCGCAGTTTTAGCTAAGCGTGTGTCACATACAGTATCTTCTTCGACGATAGCTCTATTACCTCCGCATGGAACAATAAAAAGAGCAACGATCCAATACATTTGAGAGTGTATACGTATTACTGGAATATACATGATAAGCAATCTCCTCCATCCGAACGCAATCTCATGTTTCGGTGATCTATTTGCTCTTCATTTTACTGATTTTGATGAACATGGATTAAATCTTAAACTTTACAATTGACTTTCAATTTCCGTCAGATTTAGGAGTTAAGTCGAAAGAAAAATATTTGAGAAAAGAAAAAGAAAATTTGTTGTTCTTACCCAGAGATAAATTTGAGCTAATTATGAATTTATGAGTAATATTTTAAGAAAATATGTAATGATACCTTTTCTGCTACCTATATCATCAACTGCCTGAAGAAGTGTAATATGAATTTCTACATTTTTTGGCACACATGGTTTCTTAATTTTGTTCCATTTCGTAATAAAATATGTATATGTTTTATTCAACTGATACATAACTTTAAAAGTTTTTTGTATTAATGTGCAATCGCAGAACATCCCTTTCCAGAAGGTTAGCGATTAGAACTTTTGGAAAACCTTCAGTGTCATCTAGAGCAGAAACAAAGAAATTCTTATTAAAAAAATGGGCATGCTTCCTATTTTCATTATTAATGTTATTACTTAATTTATGATTAAGTTATCTACTT
The DNA here is from genome assembly GCA_023509865.1 of Trypoxylus dichotomus. NCBI lineage: Eukaryota > Metazoa > Arthropoda > Insecta > Coleoptera > Scarabaeidae > Trypoxylus > Trypoxylus dichotomus. The sequence goes on along the minus strand of CM042076.1, from coordinate 52,958,986 downwards.
TCTCAATAAAATCAAATGATTTACTTAAAGAAACTTTAACTAACTCAAACTAAAGTAGCACATTAAAACCAACGACTCTAACGTAAATATAGTGTAATGATATGAATTATTGTCTTTTAAATCTTTTATAATATCAATAATTTGCTAAATTTTTCTTGTTTATCTACGTTGGGTATTTTTTCGTCACTGTATAGTTCGCACCCTTATTTTTGTTATTCTTGATGTTGTTGTTGGAGGGAAAGTACTGTTAGGACTCCCTCTTTACTGAATTTATTTCAAATGTTTAGTATGTGCAGTTTTCTTTCTAAATTTTACTGATATCTACTTTTGTTGTTATTTACTAACATATAATCTACAATTTTAATATTAAAAAAAAAACAGTCCCTTCAACACATGTGCAGTGGAGCCGTAAACTCTACTATCGTTTACTACATATGTGGCCAACAACCGACCCGGGAGACATTTTGAAAAACTCAATTAAAAAAAATTAGACTACTCACTCATACTCAAACCAAATGAGGAAGGAGATAATTATAATGTTGTACCTATTTTTGTCATTTCATTTTCTTATAATAAATTGCATTATAATAACATTGTCGTATTATTTCATGTCTGATATCTATCGCTAAACATTATGAACGCTATTTTAAAATGCACTAGTTTTAAACGCGGCCCGCGAACGTATTTGCACACTAAAGTTTGGCGCACAACATGTCAAAGGTTGTCCATACTTGGTTTACTATATACACTAGGGTGACAGAATAAAATAGACACCTACTAATTAAAAAAATATATACAAAATATTTTAAAATTTTTAAATTAGATTAATATTTTGTCGATCCGCCTTTACTTGCGTGAAGTGCTGCGAGTCGTCGTGGCATAGAATCTATTAAATGATTAATGGTGTCTTCTGGAATATTTAACCACTCTTCTATAACAGCTGCCACGAGTTCTTCCTTATTGCTGGGTTTTCGGGGTCGTTTCGCCGTATTTGTCTGGATTATGTCCCAAACATTCTTTATCGCATTCATGTCTGGTGATTGGCCATGGTAAAATCCGAATCCCCTGTTCCTCTTTCCATATGGTTGTTGTTCTTGCTTTGTGGCAGGGTGCTCCATCCTCCATCAAAGTGGCGTTTTCTTTAGATAAAATGGCGTTCTCGAATATCGGTAGTAGTCCTTCTGTTAATATTTGGATATATTTTGCCGCATTTATATTTCCGTCGCAGATTACTAATTTCGATCTTCCACCATACCATATCGCGCCCCACACCATGATGTTCACACCGCCGTATTTCACCGTCTGATGCAAACATTTTTCGTCCAGTTGCTGTGACGAACGTCTCCATACCCACGTACGACCACTATCACTGAATTGGCAGTCGTCTGAAAGAATGACAGACCGCCAAAACTCTTCGGGCTTTTCGCGGGTTTTTTCGCGATTCTCTTAACACTTCCCGCACAAGCACCCTTTTACTTCTTTCAGAAGATTCGTCACGACCCGGTAGCGACTCCACTGTGAACAACAGAATATTTAAAAATTTACTTATTTCATGTTACGTTCACTCAGGCCAACGATGCGACACCCCGGGTGAAGTCGCTAATATCACTCAAACCTTTTAAGTGAGGCATAGTTGTAACGATACTAAACTATGACGAATTCCTTCCGATACATCTACTCCTACCCTAATGACAAGAGAAAGTTCTTAATTCGTTCTTAGAATTTAGCTGTTTACATATTTATACCGCTTTACCTGGTGTCTATTTTATTCTGTCACCCTAGTGTATATCGCTTTTCGTAAACATATTCTTGTATGTATTAATAACTTCCTCCAAATTTATTTTTACAAGACGTTTAATGTACTGTACCCACATATTATTATCATATTACTAAAATATGTATCATCCCGAAATTATATCGCACTATCTTCAAAATTTCTTGTACGTCGGATGACACGCCTGGCAGCTTTACTTCTAAATAAGTTCATTGCATCAAGAGCGTGATTACTGTTTGGCCTAACATATAGGCAAACCAGTTATATATAATGTACGTATCCCCGGTAACGACCTGGATATAAATAACAATTGTGTCAAACTCACATGTCGAAATCGTTTCTCCAGAGGAAAATTATGTATTTTTCGAATTAATCGTAATATTTAAAATTCTTCGAATATATTTAAAGTCAAAAAGTGTATAAGCTGATAATATTATAACAATTTGGAGTTACGGACACATCTGTGGAAGCCGAAGACCAGGATACTTACGCGTGAGTGTGAGTACGATTACAAAATTAAAGACTTCAAAATTTATTGTACTTTTGCTCTTATTTCATTTGGAATTTATAAAATTAGATAGATAGGGATTGATTCAGGTTTTTTGTTACAAAGAAGAAATTTTGTTAAAAGAGCGGTATATATGTATATTGTTTGTTAGTATATTTATTTTTACAATCTTATATTTGGTTATTTAAATCATTAAACACTATATTTCAATTTAAAATCGAGAAAAAATTAAATAAAAGAACCGATCTAAAAAAATTACGAGCCTGAGATTTTCCACCACAATATGTAGGAAAAGATAAATATCAAATTACTATTTCCCAGACAAATACATATAGTAACACAAATGACCTGAGGAATAATCCGTTAAAGAAATACCATGTGCCACTTTCTCACCAGCCAAAACGCTGTCGCATTTTTGCGATCCTGCCTAACTCCGCTACGTGTAACTTACAAGGCACACATATGAATTTCATAGACGGTTCTTCTTTTTTATTTGTCTTTGTTAAATATAGGATTCCATTTTAGACATAGCTGATCTATACTGTTCATTACTTTCATCCAACCGCCGTAAAATTTCAGTCTTTATGGAAGCAGTTGTTGAGCACTTATTTTCTGTATGTTGGATTATCAACTACTACAAGAAATGGCATAGACCGCATTATTTGTAATTTGAAGCTAAAATTAATCTAATAGCTTAGATAAAACTTTTTTTGGAGTAAGCATGGACAACGACGTATCCATTGCTAATACATTCCTCAGAGTTCCGTACATAGGGATCCATCTTGCCATGACCATTTTTGATTTCCCTTTGTATATAAAAGCTAAACTACTTGTCTAAAACAATTTTTTGTTTTCCATATATTTTCCTAAAAAGAAACTTTTTATGAATGCAATTTGTAGACGTTCAGTTAACGTTTGTCCGTTTTCATCCTTTTTAAATTTAAAATGCAAATCTTAAAAGAATTCCTAACGAAGACTTACTCTTGACGTGATATTGTTGACGATGGATGATAATTAGAGCTGTTTATTGAGCTTAGCTTAGTGATCAAGTGAGTTGGAGTGCAAAATTCGAGAATAACTAATCGAGTTTAATCCTTTCGCCAAAAAAATAGGCAAGGCAAATAGCCAGACATACCACTGAACAATGATGAATCTGGAAAGCAACAGTTCTTATCAGGGCTACCGTGAAGACTATGTAAGTCCCACAAACGATACAAATAGTACAAACGACAACTCTAAGACAACATGCTAATACGTACGATTTACATTCTTCACAACTCCACAGTTTCTTATTTTAAGGTAAGATGTTTACCTATAAAAAATGTTGTAGCGTACAAGGATTCTTCAAGTGTGCGATGTTTTTACGGTCCCTCGTATCCATTGTAAGAACTATATTCATACTCTTTTCTCAACCGGTTCTGGTAGGTAGATGAGGTTTGATTACCCCTTGTGAATTTAAAACTGGGTTCTATACCTTCCTCTGATTAATAGATACATAGTTTTTCTTAAAGGAAGGAATACCTAAATGCAGGAAATTGGTATATTACCAAAGCATTTTTAAACTCCAAAAACTATTTATCAGAAAAATTCCTTTTTGTGAGAATTATACAATATTAGCTATACTTCTTACTTGAAATATCTGTAAATACGAGTACACTAAGTCTACAGTATGTTAAAAACAACAACTCTTAAAAATTGTTCGATGGGTAGACGTAGGTATAGGTACGTATATAATCAGTATATATATATCTTGTAGTGCATTAACAGGTAATAATAATGTATAGGTAATAATGGTGCCCCATTCTTTTCGCGCCTGAGATAGCATTCAGCACTATTTGTTGCGATATAAAATGCTTCTATGACATTTTCGACAAAAATGAATGAATTATTGCAACAGAAGTTAGAGTAAGAGAAATAACAGAAATCATGTACTCAGATGTTCAAAGATCAATGCGATTGCTTGGCAGATAAAAATGTACATATATTAGTATGATCTAAATTTCCACCAAGTTTCATGAAGCTCTGGATTTGAAAACCAGGAACCCTTCCTTGTTAGAGTTATTTCGTTGCAATAACTTTGTAATTTGTATTCTTTGTTTTATACACTTTATTCTACGAAACGAGTTGCATGTATAATGTACCGAAAACTTTAATTATAAGTAATAAGTACACAGCAGGAACTCTCGGGTAAAACCTAGTTGACATATGTTATTATAATATAATTTAAACATTCATTAATTCTCTATTATTTTGCAGAAAATTGACAGGTAGAATTCAATTATTGCACTTTTCTATTTCGTTCACGTACTTCTGTATTTATTTCCATCAATCATTGTCAAGATGTCTCAATAAGTATATTCAATTCAGCGTACAACAACATAAGATGGAAGAATGGTGATTGATAGTTTAGCATACCTAAATACGATATAAAAATAGTAGAGAATAGAGAAAAGCGTTTAAGAAATTTCGCATAGACGCATAATCATTAATCACCTACAATATTTCCAGGAAAAATTTTGTTCGTGCGTCTTTTATAAGCTTCAGAAACAATGAATAAGTCCGTGTATTATAGTGTAATTTGTAAAGTCTCGTACGTGTTGATGAAAACTAACTAAATGTATTTACTTGGTTGGAAATATGGAGTAAGAAAAGAAACATTCAGTAAAGAACCTCCGTCATCGAGGACGTAAAACTCTTACCAGTTGTTTTCTTGTTAAAATATCCTCAGCAAAGTTAGTAATACTTGATATTAAAGATTCAATGCCATTTTCTACGTTGCCATTGCAATCACGTTTATATAAATATAGCGTTAGTTGATCACGTAGCATTACATTTTATTCTATATTTTTATTTCTTTTATTAATCGTAAACACAAACAGTCACTTAAAGAAAAATAAATTCGAATGGAATTATAAGAACTGCTATATTTTACAAAACGAAACGTCATCAAACATAGTAAACATGTCAACTGTGATGGAAAGAAAATGGAAAAATGAATATAAAAGGATAAAGGAAGACACGATGTTCCAAAAATCTACTACAATATATGTAAATACATTTGAGAATTCTGTTATCGAGCATCTCCAAATACAAATATGCTCCTCTCCTTTTTTATTATAATATTGGGGATAAGCACCTTGCGTGCGATTCATCTAACTATGCTACGAGACAGAGAATTCCTCTACATATATATATATATATATATATATATATATATATATATATATATATATATATATATATATTTATATTGAGTTAAATGTTGTTAGATGCGGAATGTTCCAGTTAAAACAAGAAAGTTAATTGATTGAAAACGTTAATGAATTTGTAAGATACCAAAAAATAAGGTACAATTCTTTGTTCATTTGTTTCAAATTTAATTTTGCTAATAAATATTATTTAAATACAAGCTTCTAGATTTAAAATTTGTTTATGTAGTATTATAATTTTTTGTGCTTTTCGAAAAATAACCTACACTCAGTTTTAGAAAAATATAGTTTCCTTAATGGTCTTTATTTTCCGGAACGAATACGTTACTGTTTCCTGCGGGTGAGATTAAATTCAGTTTGTAATTAATTTGTTTCAAAGAAAATTACAATACAAAATACTTTAATTATTGTTAGAATTGATTATTGCTTTTATATTCGTTTGCATTGTAATAAGTATCCTACATTGTTATACCTCTTAATTTAGATAAAATAAATGTATTGTGAAATAGTAACAAAAGCTCGACTTCTCCCTTCGGTCTTATCCAACTTTTCAAAGGTTTTTGACCAGATGCTTTAGCGGAACATACCGAAGATAATGTCGTATTAATAACCTTTGCCGTAATACCCGTAAGATTAAGCGGAAGAACTTGATTGTGGGAATCAGATGGATGTTATCTATACATAGTTTTTCGAAAGCGCTTGACTCAGTTGATCACAGAATTCTGTTTCGTAAGTTGAGTGGTTTTGGATTTTCTGCTCCATTTCTGGCTCTATTTCGGACCTACTTAGAAATGAGACTTAAGTTATGTGACATAAAGCTAATAGTCCATCCATTCATTTTCATTACGTGCCTTAAGGATTTCGCACTTTGACATACGCTGATGACGTTAAAATTTATTTTACGGTGTGAGATATTTTAGATTGTCCGCAGCACCACCATGGTCTGGACATAATAGTGATAGTGCAAAAATATTAAATCAGTAATGTTATTACAATAAATTTGTAAACCTAAACTTCTTTTACTACTAAACTGACATCCTTAATTTGAGAAATAAATATTTCTGAAATTAACGTAATAATGTTGCTAAATACAGCTACTCATGGTAATACTGGAATCACTCAGGAGAAAAACAATGTGAGGAGAAAAAGAAACGCTAACACACAGACGTGTTTCTACCTATTTGGCGTCATCGGCGTGGCTTCGAACGATTTTCCTACACAACACATTGCAATTCCCTCGTCACTACTTGCACTGTATCTAAATTAACGGCCTAAATGTGCATTCTTGGTACTATCTAGTGCTACAAAAATAACACACTCGTCTGCCGTTTCAAATACAGCAAAGCAAGTGGGTACAGTTTTCCAATCCTCCCGAGCAGCCCATGGATTGCTAAACCAAAGACACACAGACTAACAGTGCGTAGGGTAGCAGCACAATTTTCCATTTGTTAAACAAGACACAGTGAGTTCGCAAAGTATGTAAATCGAAGAAATGTTTTTTCGCAAAATTCTGGAATACGTATGGTAATTTTACACAATGGGAGTATTTTAGTAGATGCTGCTTTGTTAAACGATGTTTATTGAATTTATACCGTTATCCAAATTTTTAATTTTTTTTCTTTTCTGCTCGACAGGGTGATCTATTCGCTATTTGATAGTTATAAGAAGATAATATGTTGCATTAGAAAGTGGACAAACACCACCTTAGAGTTACGAGGGGAGGTCCAGAAGTTCGTGGAATGAAAGGGTTTTAAATAAAATAAAACAATAAATCTATTTTTCCTTTTCAATATAATCACCCTTAAGCACAATACAGTTATTAGATCTATGAATTAATTTTTCTAAACCATCATAAAAATACTTTTTATCTTTCGCCTCAAAATGAGCCAAAATTGCCTCCTTTACCTCATTGTCGTCGGAAAACTTTCTTCCACGTGTATTTCTTTAAATTAGGGAACAAATAAGAATCACTAGGTGCCAGGTCTGGACTGTAGGGTGGATGGACTATTGATTGAAAGCCATTCTTGTCCAGAGCAGCCATTGCAACTTTGCTCTCGCGAACCGGCGCATTGTCTTGCAAGAGCAACACACCCTTGGTCAATTTTCCTCGACGTTTTTCCTTGATGGCCTCCTTTAATTTTTCTAATATCGCTGCGTAATATTCTCCGGTTACGCTCCTATCCTTTTCTTTGTAATCAATTAATAATATCCCACAATCCCAAAAAAACCGTAGTCATCAACTTTCCAGCCGATTCTGACACTTTGAATTCCTTTGGCGGTGATGTGCCCCTTTTATGCCATTGCATTGACTCAGGCTCAAAGTGATGAATCCATGCTTCATCTCCGGTAACAATCCGCTCCAAAATCTGTGCAGGTTTGTCTCCACACAGCTCCAAAAATTGTTTGGACGCACAGACGCGCCGCTGTTTCTGCAGCGGCGTGAGCATTCTCGGTACCCATCTTGCAGTGACTTTTGTCGTACCCAGGTGGTCATGTAGGATACGCAAAATGGTGGTATCTGATGCTCCAACTAATGCAGATAATTGTTTTTTCTTCAAACGGGCATCTTGTAGTAGAAATTTTTGCACTTTTTCGACGATTTCTGATGTGATTCCCTCAACTGGTCGACCTGAGCGAGGGTCGTCTTCAATCGACTCCCGACCATGTTTAAAAAGGCCATGCCACTTATAAATCATTGATATACTAGGGCACTGTTCCCCATAAACGGTTTCCATTTCATTCAATATGGTTTGAGCGTTCTTTCCTTGCTTTGTAAGGATCTTTATCACAGCACGGTGTTCAATTTCCTCCATAGTTTCAGTTTTCTTCCGGATTGACTTGTTTAGCAGGCAACTATTCGTAAGCGGCTAACGCTATAGGGCTGTAACTAAACTTATATACTAATGATAAGAAGCCAATCGGAATGACACCTAGCGAGCGCCCCTATCCCCACTCCATCCCCTCCATTCCACAAACTTCTGGACCTCCCCTTGTAGTTGACCTTACCGAGTAGATGCTAAAAATGTACGAAATGTTAAGACCAGAATATACTGAATTTTATTTTAGAGAAATACGTTTTTGAAAATCCTCGAGGAAAGAAGCCAAAGAATTTAACAGTGTCAAAATAAACAAGATTAATAATTAAATTAAATTAACAATTGAAGTAGATATTCAGGATGTTGTGTATTTACAAATTGACAACGTCCAAGGCGACCAATAAATTATTGGTGTACATTGCGAATAACATCGGGTGTAATTGAACTTTCTAACAAAGCAATAATCATTAATTTTTAATATATTGTTTGGTACAAAATTAGAACCCATAGGATCAGTTACACAAATGCGTATTCATTCTTTCCATAAAATCGATAGACCTGCGCAATAGAAATATTTGCCGTTTTGTAATTTAAACAGTGGTTAAATGAGTTTTACCAATGGCAAAACCTTCCACAACTTCTATTCGCTGCATTCATTTTGTTTTTTGTCCATAATTTGATAAAAAATGCTTCTTCTCTTTTATGTAGTCCATGTAATGATTTATAGTTATTATCAGCAAACGGTTCATAACAAATAGCAGCCATTGCCAACGCTCACGTCTTCGATTATCTGAAAATTCTTGTTTTCGGTTGTTAAAACGCACCGGGGAGCCATTAATCAAACTTTGATTAACTAACCCGTTTAATAAGCTGTCGCTACCATCAATTCTCTTTCTTCTCTGCAGGAGCCGCCGCTTCATAATTTATATCGCTCGAACGACCATACTTTTAATCTTTCGTCAGTTTTTGCATGGTATTCTCTTTCGGACGATGCTATCTATTTATCGAAATTTAATATTCGAAAAGTTAAACCTTTAATTAAGCATGCTTTCGAGTTAGGAGAGGAAGGAAGTCGACACTCCACTTTTTTCATTGGTTTCGTTTTACGCCGACGAACTGTAAGGAAAAAGGAAGTGGTTCAGAAGTGAACCGTAAAAAGGGCGACTCGTAAAAAGAACGAAACGTATACTTCGAGATTTATTAGACGTGAAGATGCATGACGAAATTATTATTTTTTATGACGTTTTTATTTGAGCAATTTTGATATGAGTAATTGTGTTTTTTCTGTTTAATGGACCCTTCCAATTCCCATAATTTCTGAACAATTTCGGACGACACCGCTTCGCGAAATTATTTTCTTCGCTTCGGCACGAAGAGGCTTGACAGAGGTCAACCATGAGAAAGTATTATTGACGATTTTATTACCATCTGGGCGTTGAAATTATTTTCCCTAAAATACTAACTGGCAATTTCAACGTTATTTCGGACAGTTTCAGCAATAATTTGAATGAATGTAGGAAAATAGCGTAAGATGTGTATATATACGATAGCATTTTGGTATAAATATAGATATTACAGGTTGTTTGTAATTGGAGTTGATGACTTCATGGTAAGTTAAGTAAATATTGATTTAAAGGTGTAATTGATAGCTATATGCTACCTTAGGGGTTAAATAAAGTATACAGATACGTCCTTAACTAATCTTGTTACTAAGGAAAGTAGAAACAAATAACATTATCAAATAGATGAAATGAATTATTGAAACTAATTCTGGAATGAAAAGGAAATGGACAAAGCAGGAGTTACAGTGTTGACCTCTAAACACGTCGTATGAGTAAATAAATCGTGAAGGTAAGAATACGGGTACTTACCTTTTGTGCGTGTTGGTTGCGTATTGGAATAGCTAGTTCTTCATATTAAATACACACAACAGAAACATTGCTAGGGATGGCTTGAATCCTAGCTTTTTTGCACATGTTGTAACGTCTACGCTCGACAAAGTTGCTTATTACCGGTAAAATACAGACCTTATTTTTACGCAAAGCGCAACAAGATGCACCTATGCATGCGCGAATTGCAAATAACAATCATACTGCAAATAGTACTAAAATAACATTTCTAATGTGATTTGTCAGTTGTGCCATAAGGCCAGGTACATGTTATGGGCACTAAATTTATAAATTTACCGGCCCTGTAAAAAGAATTGCTTAATCCTATAGGTAATCATTTACGCTTTGAGTAACGAAGTAATTAAATACGAATATCGGTCACTCAAGGAATTTACTTAATGACCAAACAACTTTAAGCATTGAGTTCTAGGTTACCAAGCGTTTACTTTCCCGCCAACAGTACGAAGAGAATATGTACTTTCCGAAAACCTAACTTTCTTGCTCTCTACGAGGCCATTGCTGGTGCGAACTGGTCAATCTTAGACAACTGCGCAGATGTTAACACTGCTTGTAGTAAATTTTATACACTAATTTATAGTCTGCCAGATAAATTTGTTCCCATCTACTCTCAACGGGTTAGACCTGGAACATATCCTGGTAAACTCATTAGAAATATTAAACTAAGATATAAGTTATACAAGAAGTATAAAGATTCGAGGACCGTAGTTGATTTATATAATTTTAGAAGATTGCGTACTCTAACAAAATCACCGACCAGGCAAACTTATCGCTGTTATATCTCTAAGATTAAAATGGCTTCGTGTCTGGATACGAAGAATCTTTGGTTTTTTATTGGTGCCCGCAGAGAATATAGTAGAATTTCCGGAGTGATGTATAGGAATGGAGAGTGTTTTACGGACCCACATCTGATAACCGAGGCCTTGTTGTACCAATTCTTAAGTGTATTTCAAGTCTCGATCTCCTTTCACTTAACTTTGTTGAGGGTTGACGAAGTATTATATTCAGTGAAAACCCTTAAAGAAATTAACATTCGGACCTGATCGGATTCCTAGTTTCTTGCTGAGAGACTGAACCACTATCCTTTCTCTACCGTTAATTTGGCACTGAAGATCAGCACTTTTCCGTCTGCATGCAAGCTTGCCAGGGTTTGTCCAATTTTTAAAAATGGTAATGCAACTGATATCGGCAATTATCGCCCAATTGACATTCTCAATATATAAAAAATTTTTGAAACAGCGTTATATAAACGCCAGCCTGGTTCTATTGAAAAGAGCTTTATCACGACTAACTTAACAAATTTTATGGAGTTTGCTACAGAAATATTAAATGCTCAAGGATAAGGCGATCTCATCTACACCGACATGTCGAATGCATTTGATAGTATCGATCATGGTATTCTATTACAGAAGTTATATAGCTTTGGTTTTGCTGAGTCGCTTGTAATTTTTTTTCTTACCTTACGCACCGCAGATTTGATGTGTCCTGCAACTACTTCCGTTTTGTTACCAGAGTTATTACGTCGAGAGTACCACAGGGGCGAATCTGGGTCTCCTACTATTTCTGTTATTTGTCACTGACACTTCGGATCTGATTGATTGCGAGATGTTTGCTGACGACACTAAAATTTATGCAAATATTCCTTTGGTCGATGATTGTCCGAAACTTATATATATAATTTTAATATATAATTTAAAATTAGTGTCTCGGTGGTGTATATTAAATAAATTACAATTAAATCTGGCTAAATATAAAGTACTTTCCTTTTCTTTCTTCTGTCCAATTGTACTTGACTATTTCATTGATACTGAGGTATTGCTACGTTGGACTAAAATTAGAGACCTTGGGGTTATATTTGATGAACATCTTGGCTCTACCGATCATGTAACAGAAATTGTTTCCTATGCATCAAGGATTGTGGGCTTTATTTTGCGAAAAACAACAATATTTGCTAGCGTTTTTTCACTTAAAGTATTATTTTGTCTGTGCGCACTACACTCGAATATGCTACGATAACATGGTGTCCGCACTATAATGTACACAAAATAGCAATAGAAGATCAACAAAGGCGTTTTCTTAAATGCCTATGGTATAAAATAAATAATACCTAATAGCCCTTACCGATGGTTCCCTTGCAGTACATTATTAAATACCTTCACTTTGACAACCTTGGAATCGAGAGGCAGCAATGCTTATCTTCCATTTCTATACAAGTTATTGTATAAGAAGGTCGATTCCACCTAGGTAATCTTTCGTGGTTCTCCTAGTGGCCCCACGAAACGAACCAACGTTTATATACAACGTTGGCACACATTAATTTAAGGTTCAGATCTCTCGTCACACGTGTGAGCGATGAACACAACCAGATAGCTTCAAACTGTGAGGTGTTTAACTGTTCGCTTAGGCAATTGTTGTGTGCGAGTACGGATTCAGTTTAGTTTTGTTTAATTTATGAACTATAATTTTTTTTGTTTTTTATTATTCTTCTTTTTTTGTTAATTCATTACTTCTATTTTGTTATATTTTTATATTATCCTCAATATGGTTTATGCAGACTCTTGGGCAATAAAGGATATTATTATTATTATTAAAAAACGCATTATTTTAAACATATTCTCATTTCTACCTCTCTTGCTAAATCTATGGCTGTTGTTTCAATTTACACCAATCGTGGTTCAGGAAAACCCAAAGTTTGGATATAACAGAACTAATCCGAAAATCTACTAATACCACTTTGTATATGATCGAGAACAATTTTATTAACTGAATGCCCAAAGTTATCGATATTGATCTATTCTCCTAATATTTTAAAACAAATAAGATAATAACGCGACAGAACTTTTTTCAACCAAAAATCTTTTTAGTAAAAAGATGAAGACGCCGTAATTATTAAAATTATATGTACTTTTGCTTTGAAGTCGCGGTATTATGGCGCACTTTTAGAACATCTTTAATTAATGCTGATGGAATTGCTGCTATAAACTAGAATGTCATACTCAGTTCCTGGACTGCAAATTAAATTGAAATAATTTATCCACATAAATTGAAATTGCGGCGTTTCCTTTTTGCACACTTTTTTTAGTGCAGAAGCGAATCTTCAGGAAAATTACCTCCAACTTTGTTTTTAATTCATCTCGACAGACCTACTTTACACTTTCAGAATTTCAAATAAATTTAGTAACACGATATCCTTAATTTTAAAAAAGATGTCTGCGAGTGCACCAAATTGCTATTGCACTCACGGAGCAATACGTATACAGAAGTTTAAACTTCTTTATTCGTAAAAGGATAACAAGGGATTTAGGTTTAGCAAAGATCTTTTTCACATCGAAGAAGTTCTGGCGTACTTCTTTAAAACGAGAAAAGTTATTTCCAACAAAAAAAAAAATGCGTTTACCTACCTCGCGCGGTAGGTATGCTTAAATTTACTTTGAAGTTGACAATATAGGGTTCCGTGGAACAACTTTTGCACGTTAACATTTATGCTACAAGGCAAAGCAAAATTTGGTCTAACCAGCCAAGATAGGTCTTCGATTTGTCAGCCCGTTAAATATATTCAAATTAGAATCTAGTGTATAATTGGCGGAAAGTGGGTTTTCTTGTACGAATTGCAAACTATTTCATTCCGAAATACTTTAAGAGAATTTATTACTTGAATAGTCTATGTAATTAAAATATTAATTCATAATAATTGCATTTACCTTAATTTTTACTCTGTGAAATACACTAGGGTAACAGAATAAAATAGACACCTACTAATTAAAAAAAAGATTCTATTCTCGTTATATATACAAAATATTTTAAAATTTTTAAATTAGACTAATATTTTGTCGATCCACCTTTACTTGCGTGAACTGCTGCGAGTCGTCGCGGTATAGAATCTATTAAATGATTAATGGTGTCTTCTGGAATATTTAACCACTCTTCTGTAACAGCTGCCACGACTTCTTCCTTACTGCTGGGGTTTCGGGGTCGTTTCGCCATATTTGTCTGGATTATGTGTCAAACATTCTCTATCGGATTCATGTCTGGTAATTGGCCTGGCCATGGTAAAATCCGAATCTCCTGTTCCTCTTCCCATGTGGTTGTTGTTCTTACTTTGTGGCAGGATGCTCCATCCTCCATAAAAATGGCGTCTTCTTTAGATAAAATGGCGTTGTCGAATATCGGTAGTAGTCCTTCTGTTAATATTTGGATATATTTTGCCGCATTTATATTTCCGTCGCAGATTACAAATTGCGATCTTCCACCATACCATATCGCGCCCCACACCATGATGTTCACACCGCCGTATTTCACCATCTGATGCAAAAAATTGTCGTTCAGTTGCTGTGACGAACATCTCCATACCCACGTACGACCACTATCACTGAATTGGCAGTATCTGCTTTCTTTTGAAAAAATGACAGACCGCCAAAACTCTTCGGGCTGCGTTCCTGTTTCGATTGCCCAAACCATTCGGCGCCGTTTTTGAAACGCCGTAAGGAGAGGTTTTTTCTTTGCCACCCTTTTATACATCCCCACACTGTGGAGGTATCGCAGAACGGTGTGAAGTTGCCGCAAGTTCAGCTGTACTTTTTCGCGGTTCTCTTAACACTTCGCCCACAAGCACCCTTTTACTTCTTTCAGAAGGTCCGGCACGACCTGGTCTCGGCTCCACTGTTGTTTTTTCCTTGCGTTTAAATTGTGTAATCACACGGTTAACTGTGGACAACGGAATATTAAAAAAAGTACTTATTTCACGTTGCGAAGCGCCGCGTTCACTCTGGCCAACGATGCGACCGCGAGTGAAGTCGCTAATATCACTCGAACCTTGTAAGCGAGGCATAGTGGTAACGATACTAAACTATGACGAATTCCTTCCGATACATCTACCCCTACCCTAATGACAAGAGAAAGTTCTTAATTTGTTCTTAGAATGTAGCTGTTTACATATTTATACTGCTTTACCTGGTGTCTATTTTATTCTGTCACCCTAGTGTAAATCTTGAAGTCTAGCGAATTGGAGTTATAGCTTCAAATTCTACCAAAAAGCGTGAATCTTTATTCACAAACTGGTTGAAATTAATAAAATTTACGTTGGTAATACCAATGCCATTAAACTATCATTTACAAAGTAACAGTAAATTACTTTAAAATAATGTAATTGATAATGCACTTGGCACTGATTTTAAAAATATTGTGATTACCTAAGAGATCAGGGGTATATCTGCAGCCCCTATTGCATCTAGGTATTTAATATAGCCATTTGCAATTTAGCGATTCAAAAGGCGTTTAAATATCGATTTGTTCATATGACCTTCGTAGTGTAAATGGGTAGATGCCAGTCTAGTGAATGGGAGTTGTACGTTCAAGTCCTACCACGAACCGTGAATGTTTATTCACAAACCAATTAATATATCGACGCTGCCTTCGTAAAAAAATGTAAATTTGCACTGCAGAATGTTGGTAGATCAATTACATAAAAACTCATTTGAAAATGTAAATTACCAACTACACGTAAAGCTGATACTGAGTGAATATATTACAGAGTCAACCGAAAAAGTGAAGAAATTGTATGTGTAACTTTACCTGCTGTATGTAGTATTTATTTGTAAGTCTGCAGAAACGAGTGCTTTCGTAGTAACGTACGACTCGGTTACTATCAATATTAAAAATAGTGAATGTAATTACTTAACTATTTTAGTTTGATTATGTTGTTGTTGTAGAATGACGCAAAGATTGCTGTAGTATTGTGTCATTAGTAAAATTTAAAAAGATCGTTCACATTTTATTCGCACTCTTGGTTTTCAGTTAAACTCTTGTCTATACGCATAATAGTTTGAAAATTGGAAATTGGCATTTTCGTCTATAACCGCATACAATTTATCGATAGTTAATTTTCCTATACTATCCGTTAGATTTTCTAACGAGGTCTTGAGGTGATCTACTATACTTAGCGTTTCATGATAGCTTGGTGTACTCTAATTTAGAAATAATATCTAAAAGAATTGAATAATTTTTGGAAGCTTGTTTCGTTTGAGTATGGATTTCGGATCTGAAACCAACCGCTGAACTTCTTGCGGATTTAAATTTAACATATAAGGTTTAATAATGTAT
Source organism: Trypoxylus dichotomus (assembly GCA_023509865.1). NCBI lineage: Eukaryota > Metazoa > Arthropoda > Insecta > Coleoptera > Scarabaeidae > Trypoxylus > Trypoxylus dichotomus. Next base: position 52,942,673 of record CM042076.1, on the reverse strand, counting down.
AAAAATCTCTCATAATACAAAATAGCTTTAAGCCACGTTTTCCATCTCCTCAAGCCGAAGAAGCCTCCTTAAACTCACGAATGCATTTTGGAGATTTGATAAAAACTTTTTGTTAGAAACTGACATCTAATTTAGCTACAAGATGACATGCATGGTGCAAACAGGTTACATGAAGCAATTGAGGATAAGATCATTTTAGTAACCTTGCAGCTGCACACGCTTAACATACAAATAAGGTCATATAAAAAATTATAATGTGGTGCATCAAGTTGCGCATTGAACCGGTATTGTTTGTTATTAACGCATGTCTTTTACATACAAAAATACTGAACGGTAAAATGTTGATATTGCAAAGAATACATTTGGTAATAGTGGCTGACATTCGTCGAACATAACAAATAACGCCGTCAATTCGCCATCATCACACTTACCATACGCATATGAATTCCGACATCGGATATGTCCGACCGCTTTCCAAATATACCATCGCTGCCAATGAGCGGGCACTCCTTTCTGCAGGCTTACCTGTATCAGAATATACTAAACGTGTACACGTTTTACATTTCATGTAATAGATTTTATAGATGCTAGGTTCTTTTAAGGTGTTTATGATATATGGCTCCTATTTACGGGCAATTTCCAGGATGTTGCGGGTACATGCTCCTGAGGCATACTAATTTTTAAAATAGAAAACAGCAGGCACTCTCTGAAGTGGCTTCCTACTTTCTACCTTTTGTTAAAGGTGGGATATTTAACACATGGGCTGAAAAGTCCCGGGCCTAACACATAGATGACGCTAGTTTTATTGCGGTCACCTTTCTCTCAGTTAGTACTAACCTTCAAAAGACAGCTGTTAAAATTTCATGATATTCTATTCATTAGTTTGTGAGTTATTGTGCTAGGAGTCACGCTACTTCTGTTATTTTCAAAACAATGGATCAAAAACAATTTCGTGTTTTAATTTTTTCACTGCTTCTTGATGGGACAAAATACCTTTAAAGCGAAGCAATGGCTCCGCTCCATCAGAAACAACAATAAAATGTTGGTTTGCTGACTTGAAACTTGGTCGTAGAGACACCGATGATGCAGAACGCAGTGGACGTCCAAATGAGGCGGTAACACCAGAAAACATCAAAAAAATTCACAAAATCGTTTTGAATGATCGAAAAGTGAAGTTGCGTGAGTTAGCTGACATCGTAAAGATATAAAAAGAACGTATTGGCTTTATATTGCATGAGTATTTGACTATGAGAAAGCTCTGTTCAAAGTGGGTGCCACGATTGCTCACTGTTGACCAAAAACAAGAACGTGTTGATGATTCTGAGCAGTGTTTGGCCATGTTTAAACGTAACAAACCGGAATTTTTTGCGTCGATATGTGACAATGAATGAAACACGGATCCATCACTTCACTCTGGAATCAAAACGATCGTCATCTGAGTGGACAGCAACTGGTGAACCTCGTCCAAAGCGCCCGAAAGCACAACAATCGGCTGGAAAGGTTATGGCCTCGGTATTTTAGGATGTGCGTGGTGTAATATTCATAGACTATCCTGAGAAAGGAAATACCATCAATAGTGAATATTATATAGCGTTATTGGAGCGTTTGATGGCCGAAATTGCAAAGAAACGACCGCATATGGCAAAGAAAAAAATTTTGTTTCATCAAGACAACGCACCGTGTCACAGGTCAATCAAAACAATGGCAAAACTACATGAATTGAACTTCGAATTGCTCCCACATCCACCGTATTCGCCAGATTTGGCACCCAGCGACTACTGGACTCGTTGATGAATAAAGCTAATTTTGAACCAAAAAACCGTGTTCTCTTTGTTGGGCCCGGGACTTTTCAGCCCATGTGTTACATTGCAAGAACGGAAAACAAGATCGTCGTTAGGATTCAATGGGGGCTCAGAAAAGTGTACCTTATCATACAGTAACAGCGACATTACGCATTGAAATATACAAACATAATCTGTGCAAAGTCAACAGTTACAATACGCATGTGCGCCTCCGATTATTCTCCTACAATCAGTCAACCATTCGCTTAATGTTCGATATAGCTATGGTGGGGGAACGTAGGATTGTAGGTATCTCCCTCTCGTTGACTTTGCTCGGATTATGTCTGTATAACTATTTTACAGAAAATATGAAGATGCTAAGAATAATTTAAATATCACAAAAATACTCAATATACTCTGGAAGCATTCTGAAATCTAGAATTTTCAAATTTTATGCACAACATTTACTATTTATTTATTACATGTATTTATATGTTACTTCTTTGTCATTTTAGTTTAATACCGACAATGTCAATGTCGCCAACTATGATTAAATTGAATAGGCCTCAACGTAATTTCATACATTCTCTCTGACATACATCCTCAGTTGGAACCAAATTAAATCCAGATAACGTAAGCCCCTATATGCCAAAGAACTTAAACAAATCTGTACGCTTTGCATAAAGGTACCGTTTCCTATATTTACCTCTTTATTAATTGCACCCATTTTTATAAAAGACATTCCACCTATTATGATTAAATGAAATCTCCCGTAAACGAGAATGCGGTCATAAAGGCAGCCGTGGTATTATCTGAGGGTAACGGCCACACACCGTCGCAAATGGCGAAGAGCTCGTTGATATTCAAATCATTGTTTTGCCTTTATCTTCATTACAGCATTCTGTTTAAAAGTCTATTCGTGTAGTAAAGTTTATCGGTAAGTGCTACTTCCCAAATAAAAATGCTTTGTTTAAATTGAATTTTCTCTACTCAATGGACTTGCGGACTAGATGTCGTAGAATGTGCATGGGAGCAGTTATAAGATGCAAGTCTCATATAATTGTAACTGGTGTAGTAAACTTACGTGAAATAACTCGTTTTATTCAGCACAGTGGGATGTATCTGCATCGTGAAATTAATTCTCTCAAATTTTTAGTGTAATTTTGGCCTCCCGTTTTATAAAAGTAGTTTGTCAATCAATAGATGGCGGTCACTTTTAACCCTATTTAAAATTGCTTTAAATTTTGAATTCAAAAATAACTAACTATTTCGTTACGAAATCTCAAATTTTTAATTACTTGGATGGCCATTTACTTTTAATTTTAAATTTTGTCTAAGCAAACAATATCAACCGTAAAACACGTGGAAAGATCGCTAATGTTGTGGGACAGCATGTCGGTGGTAGGGTGTAGAGCACCGTGGACAAATGGCAATATTTAAACATGTCACAGAAAAACGTCAAACAATAGTGCAGAAAAATGAGGTATTTTGGACACTTATTTTTTTTTAGGATAATAGTCTTAAGCATAAGCCCGATGATGTAAGAGAGTGGCTACTTTACAACTGTCCAAAAGTTCTTCAAACTCCACAGTAGTCGCCTTGAACGTAATAGACTACCTACGGCAAGAATTAAAATTAAGACTAAAAAAGCATACCATTTCAAATAAATAAGTCTGATATCCAATTGAAAAAATGTCACTCAAAGTAATTAATAAATTGGCGCCTCCTTTCACTGACAAAATATTTGGCGTCAAAACTAGTGATGGATGGCTTACTAAATACTGTTTTGTAAGATCATTAAAAAAATATTAAAAGTTTTTTTGTTTATTTATGTCCTGTTGTGAAGTGGATAATTTCCACTGTGATAATCAATATTGTACTTATTCCCAACGGATGTTCTTATATTTTATATGAATATAAATCTTTATATTTTTGTATTTCTATGTAACATGTAGACTAAAATGTCTAGCAAACAATACCCAACATAATACTGCTGCGCTAACATATGGACATGTTTCTGCCCACCCGGCATTTTTTTGCTCAATACATTGCAATTCTGTCTCTGCTACTATCACCATACCTAGACTTGCAGCTCAAGAGAGTATTCTTGACGCTAACTAGTGCCAAAGGAATAAAATATTCGTCTGCCGATTCAAACACAGCGAGGACAAGCGGGTACAGTGTCTCAACCTATCTCCCGAGGATTTTTCAGCAGAAAAGAGGCAGTGGAACCAAAGTGGTACGGTAGCTTGATGACCATGACTTCAGCGTGGTTTACACACCAAGTTACGGTGATCTTCTTTCAAAGTGGTTTCGCTTCTAGCGTTGTTTACATGTTGAGTTACCGCGCTACTTTGGTTCCCCTGCCTTTTTCTCCTGAAGAAGCCTCCTACGACGGAGGGGAAACGTCGACATTCCGCCTTTCTATTTTCTTTCTCTTCCCTTTGTTTCTGTCCCCCTTCTCTTCTTTTCTTATTCGTTTTTCACCTTTTCCCTTTTTTTTACTCTTTTCGCATTTTCAATTTTTTTCTCGCTTTATTTCCTTTTTATTTCCTTACTTTTCCTCTTACTTTTATTTAATTTTCTCCTCTTATACCTATCATGACGCGGTCCAATTCCGGAAACAGCTCGTTTATCTCCAAAAATGTATTTGTTCGAATGTGAGCATTGTTATTTATGTAAATAACATAATCATGCAAAAAATTGTTTTTTTTTTTATACAAACTCTAATTCTATCGTTGCGTTAATCATAAAACGTCATTTCAAATTTTAATCTAATAGATTAATAATATTAATAAACCATTGGAATAGTTAATATTTGTTGAATCGGTAGTAAAGTTGTGTATTATTCTGGTGTTTTCTACTTTCCACATTTTCAAAATAACCGTAAACGGGTTAATTAGACAAGTTTTAACGTAGATACCAAACTTTGTAAGCGTATCAACTTCATTTCTTCCATCTACTTTAATACTCTTAATATGTAAATAATTAGTACAACTCAATTTGTCATTTGCGTATTTATTTAATTATTGTTAAATAAAAATATTAGGAGGTATCAATCGTTTGAATTAATATTAATATGAAGCTTTCGTTGGTGTTAGTAATGATAAAATTACAGTTTGTTTGCATTTAGCCAACGTTTCAAATTCCTGAAAAAATATCAGTCCCGATAGGATTTGTCCCCACGCCTCCAACAACCTGCAGAACGTATTGTCACTACACTACGAGACTGAGTATGAGTTCAAATTACTTTTAATACCTAGATGTTATAAGATGTTAATTTTAGCAGTTGCTAATTGCGTCCAAGCTGTAGTACAGATATTTCAGTTTAAAGCATATTCAATCTGCGGTATACAACATTTACTTTCGATATTGAATAATTTCGATCCTTCAATGTGACTTGCATAATTGCGAAGTGTTTTACACGTTTTCACCCCAATAAACCCCCTATCTGCGGAAGTCGATACCAGTCAAAGGCGCGCCTGTCCGAATAGCGTGTAGCTGTGATAATCACGCTACAGACGACATTAAATTCGTGGAATAGTGTACATAAAGTTAGTGTAGGTAGTTGATACTATGTACATTATTAAATCTGGACATCTACTTTTGATATCATCCTTCAAAACTGTTTGGAAATTAGCATTCAATCCGCCGGCAAATTAACCAAAAATTTATCAAATCATTGGCAAACTAACTAGGTTTGATTTTGTCAATATTTTGATGTGCACCACTAATCAAATTTCATCCTTCTACTCAACTTAAAAGCATGGACAACAAAAGGACGTTTATTTAAAAGAAACTTTAAAGGGACAGCTGTCGCAAAGCCGAAAAGTATTCACCCTGTTATTATTAATGGCGAGTAATAGAACCCGGAAATAATTTAATTTCGTTGGACCCGCCACTCGGGTCGATTATGCAGTAAATTTCATAGTTCCGGTCGTTATTTTTACAGGGCGTAGCGAGGTTAGGGGCTCGTGGAAGTCCGTCGGCGATGGAAATTATGCATAATCTGAGGATAATTCATTTATCTGACGGTCACTGGGCGTTTCCCGCCATTTGTCAACTCGTATCCGCGTCGGGCCGTAGCGCAACGTGGCTCTGTGCGAGGTTAACTTATTAGGAAAATTTAGAACAGATCGAATAGAAATTTGTCAAATCCCATATCGATATAGATTCTCGGCGGTAGCGTGAAGATGCTAGATAATACGTATTTCAAAGGTTGTTAGGATAATGCGCAATAATGGCGCAAATCATAATTTTTCGACACCATAGTTTTTACATTATAATTGAGCTGTATTGTACTGTACCACTGATAATAGAATGTGTACTTTAAATTTTAACAAATAATTTTAAAAGGAAGTACTTTTATTCATGTAATAATTCTATAAGCATGTAGACAATTTACTAATTAAAGAACTTAATTGATAAATCACGAAGCTGGAATATTACTTTTCTAAATCGTAAAATAATTAGGTACAGCACAAACAATACCAGGTATGGATATTTTAAGTAATATACGAGTATAAATTTTATGACACAATACATGAAACTCGAATCCTAAGAATTGACTGAGTTCCTGCAGAGAAGGTATATGTATTTACTCTATAAAGTATGAATAAAACAAATAACATATGGGCTGAAAAGTCCCGAGCCTAACAAAGAAAACACGGTTTTTTTGGTTCAAAGTTAGCTTTATTCATCAACGTAATCTCCATCAAGAGCAACGCAATCATTCCAGCGCCGCTCTAACATTTCAATACCACTTTTGTAGAACGATTTATCTTTTGCCTCAAAATAGGCCTCAGTTTCAGCGATAACCTCTTCATTCGTGCGAAATTTCTTACCGGCGAGCATTTTTTTGAGGTCTGCGAACAGCCAGTAGTCGCTGGGAGCCAAATCTGGCGAATACGGTGGATGTGGGAGTAATTCGAAGTTCAATTCATGTAGTTTTGCCATTGTTTTGATTGACTTGTCACACGGTGCGTTGTCTTGATGAAACAAATTTTTTTTCTTTGCCATATACGGTCGTTTCTTTGCAATTTCGGCCTTCAAACGCTCCAATAACGCTATGTAATATTCACTGTTGATGATACTTGCTTTCTCAAGGTAGTCGATGAGTATTACACCACGCACATCCCAAAATACCGAGGCCATAACCTTTCCAGCCGATTGTTATGCTTTCGGGCGCTTTGGACGAGGTTCACCAGTTGCTGTCCACTCAGATGACGATCGTTTTGATTCCGGAGTGAAGTGATGGATCCATGTTTCATCCATTGTCACATATCGACGCAAAAATTCCGGTTTGTTACGTTTAAACATGGCCAAACACTGTTCAGAATCATCAACACGTTCTTGTTTTTGGTCAACAGTAAGCAAACGCGGCACCCACTTTGAACAGAGCTTTCTCATAGTCAAATGCTCATGCAATATAAAGCCAATACGTTCTTTTGATATCTTTACCATGTCAGCTAACTCACGCAACTTCACTTTTCGATCATTCAAAGCGATTTTGTGGATTTTTTCTGGTGTTACTGCCTCATCTGGACGTTCACTGCGTTCTGTATCATCGGTGTCTCTACGACCACGTTTGAAGTCACCAAACCAACGTTTTATTGTTGTTTCTGATGGAGCGGAGTCCCCATAGCACTTTTCAAGCCATTGCTTCGCTTGAACGGTATTTTTTTTCCCATCAAGAAGCAGTATAAAATTAAAACACGAAATTGTTTTTGATCCATTGCTTTGAAAATAACAAAAGTAGCGTGACTCTTAGCACAATAACTCACAAACTAATGAATAGAATATCATGAAATTTTAACAGCTGTCTTTTGAAGGTTAGTACTAACTGAGAGAAAGGTGACTGCTATAAAGCTAGCGTCATCTATGTGTTAGGCCCGGGACTTTTCAGCCCATGTGTTACATTAACAGTGAATTTAGTTTATCATTCGATACCGTTGCGTGTAGCTCGATATTGCTATTTCCTTACGCGAGTTAATAGTTTAATTCCCGTGTAAAGATGCCTCACGGAAAACCTGTTAATGTTAAGACACGATTAGCAATGTTAACGCTACATCAAGCAGGATATTCTGTACGGAATATTCCCGGACGATTTAATATGAAAGAAATCCATAGTAAATTTAACTGTTTGTTGGTCCGAACAAACTGTTACATTTGTTAGCAAAAATCATCCAGGAAGTTCTCGAGCAACATTTCGGGGCGGCGATTAACCCACAAAATTGCTTAGTAAGAGAAACAGACGATTAATGGTTCCTGAAATTACGGTGGAAATGAATCGGGGGAGAAACAGGAAGATATCCGTTAGCACAATGAAACGTCGTTTAAAAAAAGCAAGCCTCCACAGCGGTATTGCTACACAAAGCTGTTGCTACGTCGAGGGAATAAAACGTCTTCAGTGGGCTAAGACTCATATAGACTGGACAATAGAACAATGGGGAAACGTATAATGAAGTGGTTGGTCAAAATTGCAGAACGTTTGTCAGATGTAAATCGAAAACTAATATTTTCGTACATCGTCTTTTGTTGACAAGACACCCATTGAATACCATCTATATTTACCAAGGAAATTTTATCTGCATCGAGAAAATCTGGAGACGAATGTGTCGCGATCAGCCGTTATCGATGCCATTCTTTCAAAGATCTATTAGGTTAAAGGATAGAGAATTTCTATCAGACGTTCCTTAGAGCAATGCGGCAATATACCGTTTCATGTGGCAGAGATGACAGACGTCAGTGCGAATACCAGCAACAATAACAATAACCTGTTCTGCTAGGAAGCTGTTTAGCAAATGGACGGCAAATAATGTACTGTTATGGGCGAGTTATAAAATTATTTGTGTCCCATTACAAAATATATATAAATAAACTCCTCATAGTCATGTAATTCTTTTTCGTAAATATAAAAATTAATCATAATAAATAATTGATTTGTTAATATATGTGGCGTTTTCAAACTTATCAATGAACAACAATCCCAATCTGTTAGATCTCTTGATTACATCCGTAACTGCACCTGAAATCTTAATTTCAGATCTGTATTTTTTCTGATTACTTTATGTCTTTTAGCTTATAATTGTTTATAGTTGTTGGACTACTTACAAACAAGATATTGCACCTTTATACGTGAATCTTCACGTCCAGTTTTTGAGTCCATTTTTACAATTTGCATATATTTTTTTTAAATATCTTAGAAAATGTAATAGACACAATTTTTTTGTAACATGTTTTGAAGTATATTGGCCTCGTAAACGCTGCAAACAAATAAGGGTGAGATACTTCTACCACATCACGATCACATACCAGTTATGCTTTTTTTTCGGCAAGTACTTTGTTTTTGAGATGAAACCGTGTCGTATGTTGGTACTCTTGCCAATACTTCGCTTTCAATTGCATTCAATTTCTTGTGAACTGTATTTTCTACGGCTGGTGCGACTACGGTGGTGATCGTTACTAGGGAGCGGATCTTTTCGATAATGGGAGATGTACAATGTACGACGTAAGCACGGTGTGTGGGTTCGGACAGAAGGGATTTCCAGCGAAAAGATTACCTATGACCGTCATCTCTATAAGAGATTACTGGTATGTTTATGTATTTTCATGGCTTCATGAACTTTGTATCGTCATATAAAATCTTGTGGCTGGTTTTAAAACTTCTATTTGGTTATATCGAATACCTGGAGCGATCTTGTACCATACTTGTTGTATGCGTGTTGATGTACCTCTTTTTTTCCTGGATATGTACACTACTGCTCAAACAAGGAAACTAGTATACAACTTGAATAATAATATGTAATAATATTAATAGCGATTTATTGTGATGTATCCGTCATATACATACGGTGTCACACAGGAATACAAGAAACTAAACTAAACTCTACCTTGTCACAAAGCTCTGCATTAGCGACTTAAAAAGGAGTATCTGAGACGTGTTCTTCTACTGAAAATAGAAACATAAAAGGTTAATCATATTATAAAGTAAACTAGCTAAAGTATTAGAGTAATAACAAATAAATGAGTAATGATAAAATTACAATTTCCTTGCAATTATCCAACGTAATTAAATTACCGAAAAATATCAGTCCCGGAGGAACTCCAACCCACAATCCTTACGTCTCCGGCATACTGTGCTATCATTACACCACAAGACCACTGAGTTCAATTCGCCTTCAATCCCTCTAGATGTCACGATATCAGTAGATATGTCATAATATCTCACAGACACTATATTATTAATACGGCAAGTGTGTAACAGTTAAACTAAATATCAATATTAATACTAAACCATCATTGGCACTACTAATGATAAAATTACAATTTCCTTGCAATTATCCAACGTAATTAGTTCAATAACTATACATATTAAAAAAAAAATTATAAAATATAGTGTCTGAGATATTATGATATATCTACTGACATCGTGACATCTAAGGGGATTGAAAGCGACTTGAACTCAGTGGTCTCCTGGTGTAACAGTAGCACAGTACGCCAGAGATGTAAAGATTGTGAGTTCGAATCCCACCGAGACTCATATTTTTTCAGTAATTTAATTACGTTGGATAATTGCAAGGAAATTGTAATTTTATTATTATTAATGCCAACGGTGGTTTATTATTAATATTGATATTAGTTTAAATAAGTGAGTAAAAAACAACATACATTTTTAGTTATTAGTACAAAAATTAGCTTAAATGAATAAAGTATTCATGAAAGCTATAAGTAAGCGATAACGGGTACACTTGAGCGAATACCAACCGAAACCAATGTTGCACTAATTAACAATGTTATAACTAACTGATCTTTTAAAGATTTCAAAATGGTGAATCGGAGGAATAAAGTGACCTTTACAATGAACAACGGCATTTCGAACCGACTCACCAACTTACAATACTCAGAGTTTTGCATCCGCTGAGTCTTTAGGCTACATCAAAAATGGCAGCAGGAATGAATGTAGTGCCCATGAAGTGTAATTTTATACGAAAGAATAAAACTGAGGAAGTATTAAAGTGTTGCGGAAGATACAAAAACGTTATTCAGTATGTCTGTAGTGCTTATGGATTTGCTAAGTTAAAACTTTGAAATTTATAGTGTAAATGTGAAATGGAATTGCAGGAAGTGCGCTAGCAAAGACGAAGAAAGCACCTATATTCTAAAATTATCTACATGAACAAAATTATCGATATTGCAAAACAAAATAATACAATGAGTAGGTTTGAATTTAATTTGTTATCCTTGCAGTAAACCAAAATAGAACAGGGACCACGATAACAGAAACTTAAATATGGTATGCATAGAAAACTATGCAGACGTGAATAACATCAAATACAAGACACCAATGCCTGGCGGATATTTGTTTCGCATTTATTAAAGAATATAATTGAACAGTGTGTTTACGGATACCTGATGGAAAATAACATAGATGTTTTACAATAAGAAATACAGACGTAGAGGCATTTAAGGTTGCTGTGCCTTGGTATACCTACCAGCATATGGCCCCGGGCTATGGTTTGGGAAACAAATGAAAACCATATCAGTACACTCAGTCACAGCGGAATATGCAGAACCCTGCGTAATAAATGCAATTACATTTATTGAAAAACTGGATTCACCAATGAATGTTCTTGCATTAACTGAACACTAACTGAGACTACATGAAAATATTATATCTTATGGCTTCCAGATGGCTTGTACATTAGTGCCGAATGGAGCGTAATATATTGAACTTAAGTTGGTGAAAGAAGAAAGCAAGAAATCAATATTTAGTTAGAATGTGGTGTAATTAAAATTAAGAGTCTGGAAATAACTATTACCAAAATCTATCCACTGTCAGCAGGTGCCTTGGAAGAATTCTTGCAGATATTGGAAGCACTTTTTAGGATATCTCTGAGGTTAATGTACATTGTTAAAAAAGTAACGACTTTCATATAGATTTAAGCAGGAGCGATATAAACTCACAATTATTTGGAGATTTAATGAGGTCTTGCAATCTACATACAACAATAAATATTCTAGCAATCGTTACAGAACGGTCGCAAACAATCGTTGATAATGCTTTTGTTAACTGGCAAGCTACAAGGGTGGTGTTCTCGTTTCGGTGTTGTCTGACCATTATGTGGAAGCCATATCCTTTAGAAATCAATACCTAGGCTTCCACGGCCAGAGTCAGTAATAAAACTGTTTCCGCAATTGGACCCTGTCATGGTAAGGTATAAGAGGGAAAAATAAAAAAATTCTTGACAGGCTATGTTGTGTCTATTTCTGAACTAGGCAACCTGTCAAAAGAATCCCATGCTCCTGCGTTTTAGCATAGAGAGACAAATCTTTCCCGACCTATATAAACACAGTACTCTTCGGTACACGTCAGAAGGTTTTCGCCTTTAGTGCGGTTTACACGTCGAGTTACCACGCCACATTGGTTCTCCCTGCTTTTCTCTTGAAGAAGCGTCCTATGAGGGAGGCGAAACATCGAGATCCTACCTTCTTTTTTCATTTTCTTTCCTTTTTTATGTGCCTCTTTTTCTTTTTTTTCTTTCGTCTTTTTTTCATTTTTATTTCTTTGTTTTTCTTACTTTCTCCTCCTATATCTTATGCTGACACGGTACAATTGCGGAAGCAGTTCGTTTATTAATATCCCTTAGGTTTCGTCAGTGAAGTAGACGGTTTGAGACACTGCAAATATCTCAGGATTTATCCAGGTGAGGAAAGACTGTGTAAGTCAGTCCTAATGAGCAGGACCAAACTGAGAGCACTCGCAGCGATCTTAACTGGACACTGCGCACTGAATAAACACATGCATCGCATTGACCTAGTAAACTCTCTATCATGTAGAAAGTGTGAGAGAGCAGAGGAAACTCCTGTGCATCTTCTTGTCGACTGTCCTGTAATCAGCAAGGAAAGATAGGTTCGCCTTGGGGATGCTCACCTTGACGAACCCAAGTTAGTTACTTAGAAAATTACCTCTCGAGCGGATTATGGACTTTGCTGCTCAAGCACAACTTGGTCGAGTGAACTAAAATCACATGGAGGGTTAAAAGCCCCACCCATGGTTATATAAAAAAAAGAAGAAGGTCTAAATAAAAGAATTTACAGATCACAAAAGCTGCAAAATATTGATTGGCTATGTACTGCACTGAAGAAAATGAGTAATATAATAATTTTATTGAAATGCATTATTAATAGATAAACATATAAATAAAAAGAAGTTATTGCTTTAACAAATAGGTCTAACAAAAGCTGTTGAATAGAGGGATTAAAAGACAATTGTATGAAGAATTAAAGAAAAATAAAATTAACAAGGAAACTTACATTGCATTTTGTAATCGTCTTAAACAGGAAACTAAAAATTCGCCAGGAAGTTGTTAATACGGAGTGCATCAATAATTCCAGCACTAAATCTGAAACAAGATGGAATGTCAGGCAAATTGAAAGCCTTATCAATCAAAACTCGTTCAATTTAAAAGACTTCGGTGGGAGTAATCTATATGGCGGAGATACACTGGATAGCATTAATAATTGTTTCATTTAGTCGTGTGAATCTACCGAAGATAGTAAACAGAATCTCTAGAAAAGGTAAACGCTTTTCTGATTCGACCCCAATGGTAAATGTGCAGATGTTGTGCATTTAGCTTTGGCAAGTACCAATTTACTTGAGTGCATAAAAATGGCACTTGTTATTTTTTTTTTCAACTAAAGATGTAGATTTTATTCACTAAAGTTTTATAAGTCCAGTGAACATACCTTGCATTAATATTTATGCTATCGAGGAATTAAACGTAAACTATTAGCAGTTCGCATCTCATAAGTTAAAATAAGAAAGAACAAAGTTTAAGACAAGAAAACAGTTTACATTGTTTATGAACGAGTTTTATGCATAACGGTCACATCGTTCCAAGAACTTTAATGCGCTAATAATATTCATGAAGTAGCGGGCAATGTAATAAAGGTGTTAAATTATGCAAACTACCATTAACTGCCTCAATAGCATATTTTTCATCCATTTTTAGCGTTACATTTTTCCATGACCCCGAAAACAATATGCGGATTAAACCACTGGCGAAATTTTATTCGATTGTTTGAAAGCTTCACGTTTGTGCTTGAAAGTTTACCTTCTTAATATCTTAATTGCTTCCGTCGAAGAAGGAGCTTAACAAGTGCGTTGGAACGTAAGTATATAAACAACCCACCCTTTTATAACATTATCAGAATGTATTAAGTTCTTTTATTTCCTTTTTCTTCTTTAGGTATCTGTTCGTTCTCGTTCTTATCGTCAGTCTTTGTTGGAGTTCGAATAGAAGGTTTCATTTGTGTCGAACAAAGGAGTTCCCCCAAAAAGCTTCGTCTGGTTACATTTATTAGGAGACGTACAGTTGATCTAAATTGCCAAGGTTATCTTCGGCACACGTGTCTGAATTTCTACACGCGAATTAAACTTGTTAACAATTATGTGAAAATTATAAGAATCTAAAATTAATTAACGCTTACTCAAAGTAAAAAGAAAAAATCTCCGATTTACCTCATCAAAGATAAAAGGAATACTCTCCAGAGTATTTTTTCTTTTCATTGATTTAAAAATAATTTATTGTTTACTCAAGTATGCGTTGTTGCGTTTTTCAGGAAAGTGTCCACATAAATTTAGAAATTGCACAAATATTTGATTGGCGTGTGCCCTAATATTGGGCGATTCGCTAGAAAAACAAATACTCTTCTTATGGCAAGGTACTCTTTCAGTCTTTAAAGTTTCAGTGAAGGCAGAATTTTCGGATTGTCAATACTTCTTTATTAGGTAATATACCTTGATTTCTCTGAATTCATATTTTTTTGTTTATGATCGAGGTGTAATGATGTAATCTACCTCATTTGAAACTCAATAACTATTTTCCAACTTTTTACTAACTTTTTTAATTTTCTAGTTCACCCTTTTATAACATTTTGTTGTTGTTCGAGGCAAAATACCATTAGGACTTTCTTCATTTTTCAGTTTGATTTTTTTTTCATTTAAAACATTCAATCTATGCAGTGTTCTTCTTGTGTATTGAATATTACAGGTATCTACATTCAGTTACCATTTGCCGGCATTCAGTTTACAATTTAAAATATTTAATTAAAATAAAGTGTTGATTTGACTATGTTCAGAGTGCAGACGTAAACACCACCATCGTAAGAATATTTACATACATCGCTTTTCTAAATTCAATTTGTTTATATTTAATTTTATCAAAATTATTTCCATTGATGAGTGTTGGAAGACACAAACGCAGTCTTCAAAATTCTCGTACGAGAAAAGGATGGCACGACTGGCAGCTTTGTTAGCAATTAATTTCATTCTATCAGGAGTGTATGCTGTGTAAGCCAGGCAAACAAGTCTAGCATACCATGGATAACACATCATCGCCTCGGTAACAACAAGCACTGAACATAATAACAGCGTCAAGGTGATATTTCTCAATTTGTCTCTTTAAAAGTACATGGATTTAGTCGTCAAAAAGAATAGAAATTTTTTTAAGCTCCAAAGTGAATAGCAGAAAATAATGCTCCAACTATTTAAGATTCATTTAATTGAATTGTGCTTATTTGTACGAACACCCAGGACGTGATAGCTGAAAACCAGTGCATGTGTGGGTGAGTACCATACAAATATAAAAACTTTAAATCAAAAACTCATCAAAATTCGTTCTTTCTCAAAGACTATTAAAAAAGAAACTTGGTTTTCGGGTGGATGTTAAAACAATTTCGTTAAAAAACGTTATATATTTTTTTGTTAAATTAATATATTTTTCATAAATCGTACATTAGGAAGGAAAAAAACGATATTTCTTTAATCCTCCATAGAGGGCAAGCTACAATATTGTAAAAATTTGGAGACTTCGTTTTTCAGAACACGTTATAACATTCCAATGCTTCAGAATTTTCCGGTAAATATTTGGAGCTTTCTTTCTCATTTTGCCTATTTCATACCATCAATTATAGTAAATAGTGGTTTACCTTATTTTAAAACCAGACAGAATTATAGTTAGCCGGAGAATAGACTATGGGAAACATCTTTAAGCTGATTAGAAGGTTAAACGTATCATTAATATTGCAAGAAGAAAGAATAAATCTGTGATATTTGTTAATTAAATTGGAAACACATAACTATTCTATACGGATTCATTTCGATCACTATGATGCGCATTATATCTGATATGTGGTTAGAGACAACACATTTTTATTTTTGTTTATTACAAAGTTGATGTCATAATTAGTCTCGGCAAAGAGGGGCAAGTTTCAGAACCCATATCAAAGCACGCTTGTTATCATTCAACTGGTCGTTGTGAGTGCTTGTCGGTACACACATACTTAGAAAATGTCGCATTTAAATACGTTTCGGAAACCGCGTATTTCGAATAAACTAGAAAACGTAATAATGTGTATGCCGGATTTAGAATACGAAGCCGATAGAATAAAGAGTGTAAAGTGCGACAACTATTTGACGTGTGCCAGCAGGTGGAAGCGTGAACGCCCCCTAAAAAGTATAAAACAACATTCTACAATCCGTGGCAAACGAACAATTAATATTCACTTTACCAGAAAAACAAGCATTTGTATCCTACTGGAGCAAGTATTCGGATTATACATTACCAAGTTGGACATCGTTGAGAAACTTTATGCCATCTGTTCCTGACTGCGTTGAAAGAAGAATTGAAAGATATAATGTTGTGGCTAAGTGTGGACGAAACAACCGATCGGCTAAAACATTCTGTGGTGAATGTGATGGTATGTACAATGGAAGAATTTGAACCGTCATCCCTTGTTTTACCTGCTTCCGAAAGAGTTGCAAAGTGTACTAGCAATGAAATTTAAAATATGGTGTTGAAGTCATTGAACAAATTTGATGTTTCAACAACCAGATTTTTAATGTTTGTGAGCAGCGGTGCCGCTAACATGCTTTCCTTAGGCTGATCTCTTACAGAAGAGAGCAGCAATCTGCTACATGAAACATGTAAAATCGGTGCTTTACATCTTGTGGCGCAATTAAATGTTATCCACGAGTAAATGCTTTAATAGCCCATACGAAGGCAGTATTTCTAAAGCCTCCAAGACGTACAGAAAGATTTCACGAACTGCGTCCCAAAGGACCTGAATCACCATACCCGATTACTACGCGTTGGGAAATATTGTTAAAGGCTGTGTTTGTTTTACTACTGCGAACAGTTTGATGATGTAAAGAAGCCGAAGCTATCAAGAAAACGCGAAAATGTTTCAAGACAGTCAGGCCAAGTGTGATTTAAAAAGTATTCGTAAGAACTAACTACTGTGGACTAGCAGAGGGAATTGAAAAATTACAAAATGGTTTAATGTCGTTTGTGGATTCTGTTCAAATTGTGGATGATGTTCAATCTTTGCCGAGACTAGTTAAAACAGTGTCTACTTTTAGCAACATTTTCGGTTGAAAAACAGTGTTAAAGCCACTTAATATACAACACCGTTACATAATTTGTGCATTAAACTAATTATAAAATAATGTGATGCATCTGATTAGCAAGATTTTCTAGCCACGTACTCGTAATTACAATAAAACTGTTGATAGGTAATCGGTTTCAGAATTTTAGCGATGAAATAAACCACCGTACAATTTTCAAGTCGTTATCTCTTCAGTTCGATGCTTAACCATTGGAAGACGTAAGCGGCGCACCCTCGATGTCTAATACCTCATTCCCGTAATCCCAACGTCGCGTCGCCTCATCGCATCGGTTCGAATGAGCGGCGAACAAGAAAGGCGAGCAATCCGAAAGAGAAGTGTAAAACACTCAAACGAATTAAATGAATGAAACTATAATCAATCTTTAAGCCAAACCGCTGATTGAGACCCGTCCGATTGCTATTTGATGCAATATAATTTTTCCGTCGAGATCTCGCGTCGTCTACGAATGGCCGTCTGCTTCTTTTTCGTTGTTTTCGGTTCGAGATTATTGGAATGGGGAAAATAGGAGCGTTCCGAAATTAAACTTCTTATTTTCTGACTGGTTTATCCAGATGAAGATCGGAAAGTTTCTTAATTGAATCGAAAGTAATTGATGCAGATAAAAGCACGTCGTTTTTAAGATGAAGATGTGTTCCTGATTGCTAATTTGCACTTTAGTTTGTGAGTTTTAAAACCACTTTTCCGACAACCATTTAAGCATCTTGAGTCATGCACATGGTACGTACAGTAATTATTTTAGTTGCAGAAGGAGGATCTCTTAAATTAGTGTTTATTTTTGAAGAAATTGCTACTCCTTCCGTTTGTTGAAATTGTTTTTATAATCACGAAAAAAGAGAACTTAGATGGGGTAATTCAGTAATTTAGCTCCATATCGCGCTTCAGGTAATGTCTTAAAGAACCAAATATTAAGAACGATTTTCATTTTGGGTTTTAATACATATATTCTATTAAATACGCTTCAACTCTTTTGTAGGTTAATAATTTTAATTTAACAGGAAAATTGAGTGGTTTTTTTCCACAAACACACAAGAACTTAGAAAATACATAAACATATAATTATGCAACAAATTAAATAATTCTTATAGATACTTAATATTGTATCATATATCGAAAAAAATTACTGGAAATTTACCCTCGATTTATACATATCTGTTATATTAAGTAATTGCTCATATGTACGAGGGTAGATCTCTATGCTGTACCTCTGACCCCCTTAGAGTAAAACTACAGAGGCATTATATTTTTTTTCTCGACGTAGTCTTCCTCTACACTAATGCACTTGGTGCATCGGTACTCTAACATCTCAACAGTCACCTACAAAATTTTTTGTTCGAACTTTGCAAACCACCTCTCCACAGCAACCATAGCCATACCAGATGTATGCCTAGGAGCATTATCTTGATGCAACAGCACACCGTGCCTTAACTTCTCTCGGTGTTTCAATTGTGCGTAGTAGGTCCTTGTAATGTTCTATCCCTTTAGCAAATAGTCAGTTAGGATGATTCCTTGAGCTTCCCAGAGCACAGGGTAGAAGCTTTCCAGCAGACGGCTAAGAAAGTTCTCTTTGTTTACTTGATAGCTTTCCAAAAGACGCGTACAAATCAACACCCGATTTCTTAATTGATCAATGGGTAACATTCAGGGCACCCATCTTGCACTCATCTTTTTCATATCTAATTCTTTAGTCAGTATGTTGTGCACCACCTGATATGATAAGCCAGTATCTTCCACAACTTCCCTGATGCGTCGGTTTTGCAGTACGATGT
Source organism: Trypoxylus dichotomus (assembly GCA_023509865.1). Taxonomy (NCBI): domain Eukaryota; kingdom Metazoa; phylum Arthropoda; class Insecta; order Coleoptera; family Scarabaeidae; genus Trypoxylus; species Trypoxylus dichotomus. The sequence continues at coordinate 52,923,654 of CM042076.1, read as the reverse complement.
CGTGTACCTTTTTAATGTTTTTGTCTGTTCGTTATGGGTGCACCACCGGCATCTTGGTTTGCACAGGATATTCTTCCGCATTTAAAATCTCGACACCAGCGTTTAACTATATCATAGGAAACTCCAATAGTTGCAATAATGTCTTTATGAATTTGGGGTGCTGGTGGTTCAGGGCCCTGCGCGCTTGGCTATTATTAGTACTATTATTGTTGTTATTATTGTTATTATTATTATGAATTTGAGTTGGCGTCATGCCCTTTTCTGGAGGTATTTCATTTGTTCTATGGGATCCATCTTTATGAACCATCACGGCACACAATTCAAGTAACTACAGCACAACAACACTTTTAGATACAAACTTGATATTATGCAGATATGGTCTATAAATATCAGCTAACTAAATGTCAAAAACATTAATCAAACAACCGCTTAGAAGTAGGTGAGGGGTGGGGCAAGATTATCCCCCTTCGTGGAATAAATACACCACTCTAAAAACTTGCCATTTTTGGCTTTAGTTCGCCCCTACTTCAACTTCTGTATTCTTACCGGACAAGTTCAAGTGATTACGTAGTTTGTAATGGTTATAAATCGTCGGAGTTTTGTCTGAAATCTAGAGTTCAAATTTGGGACCATTATTATTTATTTTATCCCCTAATTTAAAAACGTACTCTTCTATCAGAACGAAATGATGTACTTGCAAAATAATTTATGTATTCTGACTGGTGTTCTAGTTTCCGCATAAAACTAAATGTCCAGAAATTCTGTTTTACATAGATTCCACTTGCGTAATAAGTGATGCCGTCCCAAAGAGAGTTAATCCCATTAAAGGTCTTGACGTGCTACTTGACTCCTGTCTAAGCTTCTCTAGTCACATAAATTCCATTTGCGCTTCAGTGTCAAAAACATTGGACTTATGCGTTGCTGCAAATTCTTCCGTGATACATTCCTATTGAAACAGCAATATATCGGCCTTGTCATCAGCAAATTGGAATATGCTTTACAGGTTTGATTACTATATTACTTGCACTTGCAGCTGAATCTTGAAAAGGTGCAGGGATGATTTTTGAAGTATCTGCCATTCAAGCAAACAGGAATTTATCCTGAACGTGGTATCGATTACGCCGAATATACATCGAGTCCATTCCTTAAATCATTTGCGCTTTCTAATCTCCTTTTTGCGGTTATTGCAATGAACATCATCATGTTGGGTGTTCTTTTTGGTGAATATTCAAAACCGACTAGCCAGGAAGGGAAAAACTGTATGATAAGGATATGATCAGAGCTGAACTGTTAAGTTTGGTTAAAACTTAACAGTTAAAAAAAATAATAAGTACAACTGCTATATCATTGATAAATTGGCGACATTGAAAAATAAAGCTGTGTTACGGTTACATCTTTACTCCTGGGAACTCAATCCTATTAATCAAGTCTGGGCTAGAAATGTTAGATCTTTCCATATTTCATACTTTTTTATTTTATTTCACGGACATCCTGTATATCTATTACATATAGAGGGCGGTACATTCATTGAAAATTATTAATTAAATTTTAGTTTGCGATTCAAATATGCTTGCAAAATGAAACCACCACAATTAGTTCTAGCCAACTTTGATCACATTTATCTAAATTTGAATTTGGAGCGGCAAAAATTATTGACATGCACGTTTATCATCTCAACCTGTGATGTAAGTATAATTAGAACAAATTGTCGGAATATAAATCGCATTATAAACATTCCTCCCACAGGAAAACATTAAATATTATCGCCCTCATTAATGTTTCGATGCAAACCGTAGGCATGTGTATATTGACTATATATAGGTGGCTATATCTAATGTTCAATTAACGAAGGGTATTATATTAAATTATACACCAAATATAAAACAAAATTAATTCCTGCGGGCACTGTATCCTATATTTATAAAATTTCCGCATACGTAGATAAATTTTAATCAGTAATTTTATTATTGATTTGCATACATTGCGGGTAAAAGCATAAATTTTGTATGAGTTTGCGTATTGTAACGGTATATTGTAATATAAGTATAGTACCATATAAAATGATGCTTAGATAGACGAATACATATAAGTACACTAAGCTTGTTCTAATATACTTAGAAAACCGTAAATTCGTCATCTAGAGCTTGAGTAATGTAGAACAAGTTAACGTGTTAAGGAAATGGCGGCTAGTAAATTTACAGTTTTCTAAGTTTGTTGTGCTTTATCTAGTATCCCTTTTAATTATATCCAAGAGGCATTGGCAAAGATCTGTATAAGTAATTTATATAAATAAATATACACTTCAATAATGAACATGGATGAAATGTCAAATAGGATATGCCCAGAAGAAACTTAACCTCCTCTGGAAATATCAGCATCTCCCCTAGCAACATTTTCTCAATTAATGGTTATAGGTATTTGGTCTTTACTTGGTGACGTATTTCGGTTGTGTCTTCTATGCCTAAACTACAAGCTGCATCATCAAAGCGTTTATTCAATTGTAACAGTTGCTACACTACTCAACTACAGTGAAGTAGCTTAACCAATACATATTCTTTTTAGAGACAAGACAATTTAAAGAATGTCAATATTGAAACACAGTGGATTTCATCTCTTGTTAATTATGATCTATATTTTTATGTGTTTATGCACCACCTTTTACTGTTGGGCATTTACGTTATATAAAGAGATTACGTAGGACTAGGGATTTTCGACCACAAACACACATTATAAATTCAAATTGTATCCATTAGACCACACCATAAATAGGCAACCATTTTATTCCTGCTATCAGCTAGTTTGGAATAAAGAGAAAAAGTTTACGATGAACGCAAAGAGATAACGCTTAACTTTTACCAAAAAAGTGAAAACCTTGAACGAGACTGAAAATTGTATTAAAAAAGGATATTAGGTATAAAGTACGGTATAGCTGCTAGTGGTTTTTCAGAAATTTTAAAAAGTTATATAAACCTCTTAAAACAAAATGATGAAATGGGCTCTGTTAGAACGAAAACTTTTTTCTTTTGAGGACTTCGATCAAGGAGTTCTAAAGTGGTTGAAAGCGATTCGCGATAGAGACCAGCTGGTATCGTATCCAGTAATTAAAGAGAAATGTAAGGAATATATTGCAACTTTAGGTCACTCAGATTGTCAGACCAATAATTATTGATTTAATAAAGTTCCCGGGTTGAAACCGCGTCGTAGTTGCATGGGTTTGCCGACGTTTCGCTGTCAATTGCATGGAGGTGCTTCTGGGCTGTTGCATATCGTATATTTTTGTTGTACCAGCATCGTTACGATGCGGTTTTAATCTGGAAACCGAAATTCTTTAAAAGAAGGCGAATATCGCGGAGCCCTAGAATAACATATTAATTGAATAATTTCAAATAACGATACGGCAAAGTAGAAAAGGTTATTTCTTCAGAAAGTGCAGACTGGCTGAGATCGATGAAGAAAAACAATTCTAAAGAGGTTTTAGCAAAATTATTGATCTAAAGATGTTTTAAGTGCTACCGGAACAGAACTCTTAACTTTTAAAAAAACGGTAAATGTTTCGGGCACAGGGATAGCAATGAAACGATAATCATTATTGTAGGTACTAATACAACTGGAACAGAAAAATTGGAGTTCTTGGAAAAAGCAAAAATCCAATGTATTTTAAAGACGTTAAGTTGGTAGAAGTATCGTAAGACCTGGATAACGAACTACATCTTAAAGACATAATTGTTTAAATTAGATGTAGGTAAGTTGTTTTTGATAGTTGACAATTATCCCTCACATTGGTATCTGTAAACAAATTACAATTAGAGTGCACTGTTGCAAAAGAATGCTGGTGCATATTACACGATTTTGGAATTTGCAGTTTATTAAGCGAATTACGGGATGTATTTGATATTGTACAAAGTATAGACGAAGGATATCAGAAACGAAGCAATTGGTAATCACTTTTCAAAAGCTGAATTTTTCATCGAATTTGTCGGGGCGAAGAAAATACACAAGAACTTTCCGGGCAAAAAACGTGATGGGAACACATTACGGTCACGATGTTATAGCCGTATGAAACTTTGTGGTAGTGGGAAGTGAAATTCCAATTACAAAATTGCTAAGTAACCTATAGATTATCGAGTGTTATTGTTAAAAACCAAAATGAATAAGAAGACAAGAATCAAGGATATTAAGCAGTTTCTTTAAGATCTAAAAATGTTGACTGATTCAAGTTTTCAAAACCATTAGAGAAACAGTTCCATGGAAGGTGATCAAAGCAGTGCTTTCTTCTTGATTGAAGTGAACGTTTACCTTGTTTGATTAAATATACTACGTACTTTGATCACTTTATTTAGCGCCATCCAGTGCTAGATTTATTCATGTTGATTGTAATAGTGGCTAAATACCTTAGTTTTGGAAATAAGAACTAAATACGTAGTTAGTGCAATTGCAGAGCTCTGCCAAATATGAATATTTTACAGCGTTCATATATATTTGACACCGAACGATTTTGCGCAGATCCGCACATCGTTTCCGTCGACTTTCTCTGCAATCCCATCCTGGTTGTGACGTTGGTGTCAGATCTAAATTTATCAGTTTTGCCGAATTTAAGCTTGGACTCTATATTTTGCAACAAACAAAATTACTCATGAATTTGACAGAGTGTGTAATGGAACACAAATCACTGAACGCAAATATTCAGTCATATTGTGTTTCGTACAAAATATTTGCTTAACAAAACATGATATACATATATAGTGCATCTTATTAGGCAAACAGAGTTGGAAGTTGACTGATGGTGTTGATATCTTCTCTGGTCCACAGGTATCACAGTAAACTCCACAATATACAAATTAATAACTTGTTCACCTGAATAAATTCAATTTAATTTGCGTGGTATGCAGTTTACTGCCATAGCTATGATTTATATAACCATACAGTCCTTGCGGTCGTTGTGTTTTCTAGTCGATTTTACCAAGTTCTTAAAAACTAAAACCCAGATACTATTGAAATAGTTATTGCTCTTTATATCTATACAAAATGTTGTTTCTAATACAGTATTTATGGTATTATTATTATTCTATCAACGCAGGCAAGAATTTGGCATCTACAATGTGCACTTATATCCCTTGAAAATTATTTGAATTACTTATAAGAACATTTCCAGATGCTTGCTCTATACAAAGAAAGATTTGGAGCACTTGGCACAATAAGCTCTGGAAGTGGTAAAGTGGAAAGTGTACTGGAAGCGGAATGGACAATGAAAAGTCCTCGCTTGAAAGGTGAATTCGCGGGAAGAAGGTTAGTGGAATGTAGGATGTCCTAGAAAGGGACGGTGAAAATAAGGAACCAAAAAGAAGAACCCTGTTCTAGTTTCAGGGTTTTTCTCAGTATGTAAATATTTCGGCTTTAAACGAACTATGAATTAAGTTTTTTACAAAAAAAGGTAATATTCAAGTTTAACCTAATTCTTTTCCAGAGCTGGTGGTCAAGTCGTCAAAATTGCACAAAATCTAAATACCACAGCACTGCAACTTCCTAGAAACTTGAAACAGAACGTGCAACATATGTATTCGACTCAAAAGAAACGTTTTAGCGAAACAGAAAGAATTATACGATTTGTACCTAGATTCGAGTATACAGTCGAAAAGAATATCTCAAAATAGAATTGTATATGTAATACCATGAACAAATTTATTTTATGGAATTCAAAACAATAGTGGTCATCCACTGACTACCGTTCTCCTCAAGTTATATCTTTTTTATCATTGGTTGCTCTGACTGTTCTTCTGGTACGACCTTGCAACGCGTTGAAGTGTGGTATCCCCGAGGCGACCGCGTCGGTAGGTTTTAGATGCTCAGTCAGCTCGGTGGCATCGATACCAGATTAGTCATAGATTGATGACCAGAAAACTTTTAAGCAGGAAAACAACTGAAGGACAGCTGGCGTCTTCTATCATAAATAGCAACTCAGTATTTATTATTAATTTTTTTTCTACGAGCAATAAGCGGGCCAGTGGGGTTACAACATGTTTTGCTTGTTATAATCGCAACAGCTTCAGAGTGTATACATGTGGTATGTAAGGTATTCACTGGCTCAGTTACTTCACTTTCTAGCCGCAAAGGGGGACTAATTATTTTCCCAAATGTAATTTAGGGATATATGTTAAGGACTTAACATTGTTTTTGTGTTTTATCCACTTTTTTTACTACTTTATTTATTTCATATGATTTTATCTTCTTTGCAACCGTATGGCTTAGCATCATTATCTTATTTTCATTTAGAATATTACTTTATTTTCATTTTTATCATTTATTTATTTTGTTCTCTTAGAATATATCTAATTTTATTTTAATTCACATTACTCTAGCCTGTAAGGCGCCTAATTTAAAACTCATTAAGTGCAACGTCGTCGAGCAAATAATGGGAGTTTTCCTAATATTTAATATATACAAGCACAGGCAGTCGACTCCCGCGCGACGGTCGAGGTATTAGCGATCGTGCACTCTCGGTCACCTTTCGTACCTCGTCGTAACGTGTACAGTAACGTCGTCGGATGTCTAATAGTTTCTAGTTTTGGCGAGAATCGTCGAGGACGTTGTCGTCTATACATTTATTTCTGGCGGAAGTCGTTCTGGTAAGGTTGTCGGATCGCATGTATAGATTTCTCTATTAAGTACAAGTCCTCGACTTTCTATTATCGTACGTCGAGGCTACTGTGTCCGTTGTCGTCTATACATTTATTTAGTCTTGTGTTACGATTCTGGCGGGAGTCATTCTGGTAAGGTTGTTGGATCGCAACAATAAGTACAAATTCTCGATTTTCTATCATCGTACGTCGAGGTTACTGTCGTCTATACATATTTTTAGTCTTCGGTTAAGTTTGTGTCGGAAATCAGTTTGGTAAGGTTGTTGGCGCGCATGTATAGACATCTTCTACAAGTACGATCACTCCGCTTCTTGTTGACGGTCGTTGCGGCCGCAGCGCCCGTTGTCTTTTGTACGTTTGTTCGGTCCTTTGTCGTATTGGGACTTAGACATTTTTTCATTTAGTTGTTCGTCGTAGCGAACGAGTTTCACGGACCATTTTTCTATATGTATTGTCGCCTTCATCGCTCCGTTTTACTTGTCGGTGCGCATTTCGCACATTTGCTGGCTACTGGCTTCTTCCCTTCTTTGGAGCGCAGTAGCAGAGAGCTAAAGATTGCACATAGCGTACTATTTCGAACGGGAACGCCTGGCTAGCTGTTACATTACTTTTGTTTTGAGATCGGCTATTACCGCTAGTGTTGCCCTCGACCAGGCGTTCAAGCTCTAAGAGATAGGGTGGGTTCCCCTATAAATGTATAAATAACGAAGGCATTTGGTTCAAGTACAAATACAAGCCGATGATACAGTGCCAAGTCCCTTAGGCAAATTTAAAACAAGAAAATTGTATTAGGCTCCCGGAAAGGGACATATAAATAAGCACAGCACCGAGGTGCGCTTATAAATTTAAGAAATAAATAGGGTTGGCTCCCCTATAAAAAGGTAGTGGTGCATGCATACAGATAGAGGCATTAGTACATGCCTCTAACAAAGCTTCTACGGAAGTATATAAGAATTTAACATTTTAAACACAATTAAGACATAGCTTTGCAACGTACATGCTGAGGCAGTACTTTATATTGCTACCAATGAAAACATACATATACACATGCTAATGTACATTACATGTATAAGAGAGCTCGGATAACTGCAATTATTGCAAATATATATATCTTACGTACATCGTAACTGTACATAGGCAAGAGTGGAAACCGTGTACACATTTTATTTTTTAAATATATTTTTTGCGCATGCGCATTGAGTTTGTACAACCTTTCCTCTAGTAAATAAGCGAACATACTCTACAAGTAAGTATTGGTCAGGTAATTCAGGAATTTACGAGCAGGCTACAGCGGCGTTGTTCTTCAAACCACGAGAACGTAACAACATATATCAACGTAGGTGGGACACAAATACTTCCCATCTGAAATTACAGATGCAGGCTGTCTTAGAACTAGATCACCAAGGCGTTTTAAAATGGTTATTATTGCATTTCCGTGGTATAGCATCTAACATTATCATGCAGTGTTGAGAGTTGCCTTAGACGAATTCCTTATTATCAAAGGTATTTTGTTATTGTATATCACTATGTATTATTATTTAAGCTAAATAAATGAAAGTAAGCTTATTACGATAGAGCAAGAATTCTTTCTTTAAATTCCAATGAAAGATCACTGTCGACACTGATTATAAGAACTACAAACGATAAACAAGAATTGATTGCGCAGGCAAAAAATTTGCAATCAGGACATTATTTAATTTCCAAAAGATGCATAATACTTTTCGTTATATTATTTCGTTCTTATCTATTGCTTCACGTTGATTCAATGTTATTACAAAATTTGTGAACCATAATGTACTGGTGGTGCGATACTGCACTTCTAACCATGCATGAAAATAAATTTGATTGATTACAAGTTGTCATCGATGCAGTCGATACGTATTGTACGTGCCAATATGGACCAGTGCTACTTCTATTATTTTAATTACGTCCAGCTCAGCAGTCAACAATTACATTGACAACTAAATGAAGTATAATTCACGTCGACAGCGTTCCGGATTACACTTGTTTGTTATCGTATATTGTTGATGGCCTACATTGCGTTGTGAACCGTGTATTAAGCGTATACAATGGTACTGTAAATTAACAACGATAAAAGTAATTTCGATGTACATGCGACTCAGTGCACTGTAACAAATCTTTTATTATTATTTCTATACAATGCCATACAATAAAAAACTTATAATGTAGATTTGCGTGAGCAATTATTAATGTATTTCATCTGGTGTTTTTGTAAGCATCATTTATTAAATTTCAATTGGGAAATTTAGATATGATTTGTCTATGAGAATTTGTGTATGAAAGGCACTTCCACTCTGATTTTTTTTTCGTTCATTCATTAGTTGGTATTAGTATTTTTATTAGTAATTTTTTGTGTATAGGAAAACGTACATATATTGCAGTAAATACAAACACTGTATGTAATAGTTTATATATAGACTGTGTAACGGGGTCTCGATGAGCGCTGCAATATAAACAATGTTTAGATGTTTATTTCTTTTACCTTTTAAAGTTCTTGTTAAGCACAGTTATTTCTTCTAGCTCTTGTTGTTGGAAGTGAAGTATGCTTAAGATTTTCTCTCGTTTCGTATGTTTCTCAGAAGTTTTGATACATAGTAAAAAATCTTTGCTGCCTAGTTTTAGGTAAAATTTAAGGTTTTCAGTAAGTTTACGTCGTGAAGTTCTAGGAAAAAGTTCTTTCATTCCAATAGAGCTTTTTTAAAGGAAATCTGTTTCTTTTAAAAATTGGAGAATGCATAATGTGTTTCCTCTTTACTATTTTTACAGCGATTTGAGTTCTTAACCGATTACATGATAAAATATATTCAAATTCTATACATTCGAGTACTGGTTTATAAGTTTTTTGAAAATTAGCAACTATTTTACGGAACTATACTTCATATCAGATCAAGACCGAGTGATTAAGATACTTCGCAAAAATGTTCTTCATTAACTGCAAGCAGGGAAAATTTACATTACAGAGAAGAGACTTAGCATTCGTCGTATTTATTCGTAACTTGCATTTGGTCGGAAGTATCAAATGGCAACATTGTAAGCGTCAAAGTTTGGTTATCAAAATCTTCTATAGCAAATAACAGAGTTTTTCATATTTTATGTGCAATACATTGTCGTTATATGACTTGATAAAATAATACCGAAATAACAAAGTAAAAGTGACATAATAAATTGCAATATAGATGTATCCTTCGGTTTTTTCGTTTACCGAAATAGTTGGAGCTTATTTAATTACGTTAGAAAGTAATGGAGATTGCATTTGGGGTTAATCAAAGACAACATAAATGCTATATGACAAGCTCTAAAATAACAATACTGCCATGGATAAACTTGAATCGAAAATTTGAAAGTATAACTTTGACATGAATGGTTATATACGTAGTGTTATACCAAGTAATTTGTCATGAAGTAAATCTCGCCGTTGGTAGTCTTTATCAATTTAAAAGAGAAAGTTTCAATGGCATGGTTGAAGATAAGCAATTCAATATATACAAGACAAAGGCAAACAAGGGAGAATGTTGCTGATTGTCAACCATACATAATGGGATCAACGAGGCTGTATCCAAGTACATCGGATGGCTTCAGAGTACATGCCCATACATAACAAGAGCTATTCGATAAAAAAGAAGACAGCACTGCAAATATATTTACCTACTGCACCCCTCCTGCAGTAGAACCTATGTAAATTTTCCACAATACAGACAATAAATACTTGCACGCATATTAATGACTACAATAAAATGCCAAATCTACTAATTAATTATTGCAATCCTTTAATTGCACATATTCCAAATTTATATAGTTTTCCTGTCTTCATATACATATGAATTAAGTTTAATAAAAAAGGTTTGTTTACTGTTAGCATTTTATTTGTAAAGTAATAATTAAAATAAACGTATGAATTTGATGTATAAATCAAATGGTGCCGTGAAAAAGTGAACAAATAATTTCAATGTATTATGCAAATGATATTAACGGACTTTTGCATCAGATTCTGATGACGTAGGGCTGACGAAGGTGGTGTATTTGCTGTGTTACTAAAGTATGAAATGCATAAAGATATAAATGGGTATTCACAGTATTCTAAGTATTATACATATTTCATTAATTTATTACCTCTTCTATTACGGAAAATCAAAATCTGATGTATCTGCTGAGGAATCTGCATCTGTAGTTATAATAAATACTTCAACCACATATTCAACTATGTGATCAAGTTGATATATTTTATTCTTCTCTTCAACAGTGTGTTTGACACAATTTGTCCAAGCTTCAGGTATTACACCATCCAGCCCTTTCAGTAATAATACTTTCACCTCGCATATTTTGGAAGTTTTATTATTGGCAGCGACGTGGTGCTTTGCTTTTACCCATGCAAGTTTAATATGGTTTAAATCACAATGGTGTGAGGGCAAACGTAGAACTGTACGAAAACAGTCCGATACCATTTGATTAATTACATATGTTATAGGATTATCAGTCACATATTTTTTCTCAAGTAGTTCAAGCTTCAATAAAGTTTCACCAGCTACAATCCCTTTTGAAAGAAGGCATTTAATTATAAAATATAATGAAAAGCTGCAGTAAACAGCGATACCAAAATGAAAAGTAAGTAAATTTGACAACTAACTCGATATCAACTGACAGAAATTTCATGTGAAGAAATTGCATCCGTTTCTCCTGTATGAATATACTTTACCGATTAGTTAATAACAGGCTCGTATTTTAAGGTCTATCTATTCTAACTCTGCATTCTTGACGTGAATGGAGTATAAGTATGTAGATCATTTGTGTAACCACCCTGGAATTGCTAACGGTTAAAGCATCTGTTGCACGATAACAAATACAAAGTTTTAAAGATCCATAAAACATATATACTTTACAAACACCAAAGATGGGAACTACTACAATTATTAATAAACGAACTACTTCCGGAATTGGACCGTGTCATGATGAGATATATAGAAATGAAATAAGAGTAAAAGAAGAAAAATGAAAAAGGGAGGCGTGAAATAGAGAAAAGGTGAAAAGACTAAGAGAAAGAGAGACAGAGAAATGTCAAGTCACCGTGACATTTTGCCAAGGTGGTTCCGCCTCTGGCGTGGTTTACACGTCGAGTTACCGTGTCACTTTGGTATCCCTGTTTCTCCTGAAGAAGCCTCCTACGACGGAGGCGAAACGTCGAGATCCCACCTTTCTCTTCTTTTCTTCTCTTTTTTTTCTTCCCTCGCCCTCTTTTCTGTCTCTCTTTACTTCTCTTCCTCTTTTCACCTTTTCTCTTTTTCATGCCCCCCTTTTTTATTTTTCTTCGTTTATCTCTTTTTCTTTTTATTTCTCTCTCCTCTTACTCTTATTTCATTTCTATATATTTCATCATGACACAGTGCAATTCCGGAAGTAGTTCGTTTATTACTAATTCTGGCCGTGGAAGCCATCGTATTTACTGCAATTATATCTAACATATTAGATTCTTTATGAATAATTTACTTCAGTAACATATGACAAATGAACTACAGTTGGTCATAGGGAAAATCTTCCACCTACTATTGCAGGTTAATTTGTTGTAAAATCTGGCTTAAGTAACTGCATATTAATACGTATAATAAATTATCTGATAAAGTAGCCTATAGCCCATCCATTACTATTTTTGACGGCACTTACTCTGTTCTAGTTATTGGTTACTTCTGATGATAATTTTGACCATTCTTCTTCAATTGCATGTTAGAGTTGTTTATTTGAAATAGTATGCTTTTTAGATTAAATTTCTAATTCTTACCGTGAGTGCCTTATTACTTTCAAGTCGGGTGACTGCGGTGGAGTTTAAACTTTTGGACAGTTGTAAAGTAGCCATTCTATTACACCTTAGGATCATTATCCTGGTAAAAAATAAATGTGTCCAAAATATCTAACTTTTCTGAAATTTGTTTGACATTTTTCTTTAATACTTTCAAATATTGCCATGTATCCATGGTGCCTTCGATAAAATGAATATCGCCGATAACTGCTGCTGACATGTAATCCCACAACGTTAGCGACCTTCCTCCGTGTTTTATTGTAGATGTTAAATTCTTTGGTTTTAGCTAATCATTCCATTTATACTGCACATTTATTCGCTCATCCAGTTCAAGCAAATTTATTTTTGTTTCATTAAATTCGAGGAATCGGACTCTTATTTTCTTATATTTGTCGCTGATATATGGGTTCTTTTTAGGGATATGTTCGTGCAATCCATTTTTCCGCAACACTTGTAGTATTTTAGGGGAGAACTTTCTTGGCATAAGGAACAAAATAATACAATACATTTTTGCGAGCTGATTATGCTATTAAAGTTTGCATTTCAACATTTATATAATATTTAGTATAACATTATATACTACCCATTTCAACTGATAAGCACTTCCACCTGTGGTTAGTGCTGGTGGTAGCGAAGTAACTGCCACTGCCAGTCTCAAGCCCGGATAAAGGAGGAGGGTTCCCTGATCAGGTTAGCTCCCTACTTGGGTGAAAAAGGTAACTTAGTCCACAGAATCAAAGATATGCCTCGGAACTGGACGGATCTGATACTGGACATCTACATCTGGCGATGCATAGGAAGAAAACAAGCAATGGTCTACCCACAACGAGTAGTAAGGAAGAAGAAGAAGAACTGGAAAGCAATGTAAAAGCGTAAAAGTATTAAAAGCAATTAAATCCGTTCAAAAGAATCGTACTTCAAGCAGGCAAAATTTCTAACATTATCTCTTATTTTGTTGAAGAAATGTACTTGGTTCTATTTAGTACACCCATTCATTGTAAGTATAACTATTTTGTAAAAAAATATACTTATAAGAAACCATTTCCATGCTTCCAGACTCTAAAGCAAGGGACTATGATCTCTAGCGGCATTCTTAACGTGATGCTCGAATATATTAATTAACGGATAGGAGATGTAATTCCCATTCAGGTAGTCACATAAAACGGCTTACAATCAACTAAATTTAGCCTGGACTTAAGTATTATAATGATCATCCGTCTATGACGCTTTATTGCATCGTAAAGTTTATGACCCGCGTACCATTAGCTTATATCTAAGTTTATAAGTAAATCTAACGAGATTAATTAATCGTACGGTTGGTATCGGCGCCTCACACGTTCAACTAGCGAGAAGTTACGCTCCTAACTTCTTATTTGTTCCTACGTTTTGCTCTGGCACATCCGGATCTAATGGAAGGCGACTGCGATGATTTATTTGACGAAATTTCGCCTCCATCGACGAAGCAATGAATGAACGAACGAAATGGATTAATCCGTAATTAAATCTATGAGTTGATAACTAATTTTCAAATTAGTTTTTGTAAAACGTTTAGCGGCGTCAACGATGAACGCAGTCCAGTCCCCAAGAGGCTTTGCGTTGAACGCAAATTTTCAGGATTTTCATGAAACTTTATGCACTGATAGAATACTTTGATGTTATAACGTTGCTTTAGGTGATTAATTGCTCGATTCTTGGTTGCAGACTCTTCCAAAGTTTGCTTTTTAGATTTTAGATGTTTTTAAAGCTATAGTATATAAAACTAATACGAATGCGACCTGAAATGTTTTCGGAATCGGCAAGAGATGGCGCACGAAGGTTGAAGTGGATTCATTGGTCGGTAAGGGCAAACTTTTATGACAACTTCAAAATTCAAAATTTCAGATGTCTGAAAAAATCACTTGCAGGTAACAGATTTGCCTCAAATGAGGAGGTTATCACCACTACAGATGGCTATTTGGCAGACCTCGAAACATCCTACTTTCCCGACGTCTTCAAGAAACTGGAGCAACGTTTGAAGAAATGTAATGAACTTCGACGAGACTTCATCGAAAAATAAAAATAAAAATCCACACCAATACCCTGTTTTTCTTGTCGATTCTGGAAACATTTCAGATCGACCTCGTACAACTTGTTTGTTATTGTAACCGTAATATAATACTCTTGTAGTAGCCAAGATGAAATCGCTAAACTAACGCTTGGCAGACTTTGATAAGCATTTTCTATAAATTTCGACCACTTTTTCTGCAGTTAGGTTTTCTATAAACAAGTGTAACAATTGAACCTCCAATACTAAAGCATTTTCACATATGATTTCTTCGAGATGTTTAACAGTCTCTTGTAGTACTATAGATCGATTACTAACTTAGATCCTTAAAAGCTACATCGCTTCAGTCTTTGTAGACATTTTTGCATGACTATACTGATTGATGATTAATATGGCATTCTGAAGGCGATAGCTTCAGTTCGGTACTTCTCCTTTAGTTGAAAGTCTTTTAACCGTCGCTTAATTGTAGTTATGAAAACTTTTTGTGTGGTTTGGAAAGTACTTCTTTCCAATAGATCAACTGCTTTGTATTCCCGTACCGTTGCACTTATTTCCTAACACAGGATTATGATCTATGCATATATTTAGCAACAGCTGGTATATTCGTTTTTCGACCTTTTGGACGTGTACATAAGAGCACAGCTTTTAAATGAGAGGAGTATGCAGCGATAGTGGTAAGTTCTTCGTAACGCTTATAAGAAAACATTATTATCTGCTCATTCCAGATACTTGCTTGTTTCATTACACATTTTTTCAAGTAAATACCCAGGTACTCTCACGCTATAAACTGTCGGTCTCGGAGAAGCTTGTTTTTGGCTACGAAAAGCAACACTTTTGTTGCATGGGAAAGGGCGTATGTCTTACTGTAAATATAAATATTCAATTAATACTGAACTAATCAACAGCTGCACTAGCGATGATAACTTACGACGTGTAAGAATAATAAAAAGCAAATAATGTGAGCTGTGGATATCTAGCCGGTACTGTGTGCCGACAATTTTTATTTTACTTGTTTAATGGTTGCGGATTGTCTAATGGCTGAGGATTTTGCGTGGATGTAGCCGTCAGGCTAGTATAATTTGGAGAGCGCTCCCTTTGACGCGGTTTTCTAAGTGCATGACGTCATCAAGTGAGTGGATTCCTTGCTTTATAAATATGTATAGAGGTTTCCATTAACCGGTCTACCTGGAATGTCAAACTACTCAAAATTCATGACCCAAAAACACGAAGCCCAGGCAATGCGGATGCCCGAAGAATCCTCTTCCACCGCGGTTCCACCGACGGTATCCATGCCACATTCATATCTTCCGTACGGCTGCTCTAATGATAATAAAAATGCTAGGAATCCTCCCTGAATTTAATGCAAACAACTACGTTGTCGGGCTTACGGAAGGTGGCGAATGAACTAAGAGATGCGTGCAAATGTTTGATTCCATCTGCATATGTATATTCCGCGGGTGGTGTATTTTTCGTTGGTAAAGTTCGTAAATTGATTTTCATATCAAGACTTACTATTTTCAGAAATATGCGGAAATGCAAAAGTGTTTTATTTCTTCTGCAATCTGCGTATTAGTTTTAAATCAGTCGGAATCATAAAGTTAACAAGAATAAATATGACTACTTCTCTTCTATATTCTGTTTTATATATAACAGGAGCAAGGTAGGAAGCCACATTTACACAGGATAACTAATTTTAAGAAGAAAATTGAATTCAATACGCGAAGGGAAATATAGGTCTTTAAAATTTCTAGAAAATTATCTATTTTGTGAAATTGGTTGAAGTCGGTGGTTCTCTAACTTTTGCCAGTTTGGACATTATCTGTAGGATAGACCTCAGAACGACACAGCACCAGTTTCAAAACGGTTACATGGTAACTGTATTTATTTTTTTATTGGCACAAATCAAGTAAAAAGGTTCTGATCAAATCTGTATGACAGGGTAACATTTCCTGGTTTCTATCAAATCTGCATGTCTATTCCTCTCTATGTTATGGGTAGCTTCTTATTTTGCAGCTATAATTTATCCATAATAATAACAGCATTATCTGCTAATACTTTTAATATCCTATCAAGTCAACCAAGACCATATATTTTCCTATGACAATTTGTGTTTTTCTCCCTAAAAAGCAATAAACCACTTATTACAAAAACACTATCAAATTATGTAAAATAATAAGACGTCTCCTATTCCCTGAAAGACTCCGAATCGCGACTCTACTAGGTAGAAACACATAGAAATTGGTAGTGGATGATTGGAAAACGGTGGTATGGATTGATGAGTCAAGGTTTGTGGTGTTCGGACAATCAAGGCGCTTAAGAGAAGGCCAAAGAATGTTGCAGGATTGTATAGTGCCAACTGTCAACCAAGGAAGAAGTTCTATGTTTCTTTGGGGTTCTTTTCCCTACGCCGGTACAGGAGACTTGAACCGAATCAAAGGTATTTTGAGTTATTTAGAAATACTGCAAGAGAATGGGGGCAACGTCTAATCGGCGATAATTTTGTTCGGCAACGACTCCAAACACTCAACTGTGATATGTAAAAATTTCTGAAATGAAGAACACATAATGATATAGCCTCCGCAAAGTACCGATCTAAACTCTACTGAGTTTTTATGGGATGAATTGGACAAGAGAGGCCGAAAAATATGCCTCACTTTCGCAGGCCAGCTGTAAAACATGTTACAAGTCAAATGGATTAATATACCAAATAGAGTCTTTGAAGAACTAGTGAAGCGGATTGTAAAAGCTGTTTTTGCGGCATAAGGATGTTTCTTTGATGAAGAAGTTTTTGTTTATTTTCCGTTAGAATTATTTTTTTACTCTAATTTTAATCACTTTTAATAAAATACAATAAAAATTTTAAGTTTTGGAAAAATGAGTGAATATTTTCTCGTTTTTTAAAAATTTATTTGCGTATAGGAACTAATGTGCTAGTGTACATTACTTACACGTATCGCGTCTTTTTCTTAGAATTCTTACCTTTTTCTTTACCATCCATTCTCTATCCTTCACTAACACTATATCTTAATTCCTTTTGTTGCCATATTCCTTACACTTAGCACACATTTAACTGTGAACTGCACTAGATGCTGACAACCGATCCAAAGGCGCATCTGGCTCATTGAGGGCGTGTGAAAAGCTCACTTTACTTGCAAGATTATAAACCTCAGTGTTAACAGTATATCTAATGCTGATTCATCATTCTTTTTATCAGTCAAATTTATTAGTGCTTCGAATTCATCCCATTTTCTTTTGTGAACCATAATATTCCTCTACTAATTTATAAGATAAGAATCTCTTCTTTTTAATGTATTTAATTTTCTTATTTTAAGAATACCACATGTTTAAAATCTTAATTTACATTCATGCTTGAAATTTCTTTTTATTTACAAGGGTTTCTAAATGTTTTATATGCAAAGTTTTTCAATTGTTACTTATCAATTATAGAATGTGCTATTTTTCAATAACTTATATTCACTTTTGATTTTCTTTTAAATTTTTATAGGGTTTCCACTTTCCGCAGCACTTTTATTTCCGGTAAGAAATTCGTCACACCCTATTTCTCACAAATATATGGCTATTATTAATTATTAATAAAAATTACCCATACAACTGAACATTCATTTTTATTGGCTGCTTTAAGCAATACTGTTTAGTTAAAAGTGTTACAGCATTTAATGCAAAAAAGATCAACCTTTCATACGAGCCCAGTAAGGTGAAATAAATACCTACTTATTGTCTTGTTTACAGAATAATGGAAAATTAAACATATTTTCTTATTAAAGTGATTGAATTGTAGAGTTTGCAAGTGCTTATTTAATACCCCCTTTGAGAAAGCTTTCTGCTTACCTATTCAACAGGGTATAATCGTTACTTTCTTTTCGCTGACAGAAGTCGATTATCGCAGCAGTAATCGCCCACCTAAAGTCGTACCTACCTTTTAAAGTGAAAATGAACTTAACAGCGAGGCGGGCGGTTGGAATTTTTACGCGCTTTGCGTATTCGGTAATGAAAAAAGTTATGGCGATATAATTGCCTGCAAGAGTTTAAGATAGAAGAGGAATTGTTATGTTACTGTTATGATAATGCCTTGGCGTTAATTAAAGCGCCCGAAATGGTGAATAAAGAAATTCTAAGTGTGACTTCGGAATACGCCATTGTTGCTGTTGTGTATTTAAAGAACGCCTTTTGTCTTAATTGTGAAAGGGGTTCATTCAGAAGAATATTTATGAAAAGACGAGGCTTGTACTACAGCGTTCTTTTTGTTTCATGTATTTCAGGAACGCGAGCAGAAACAACAGTAACAAAGTAAATAAGATTTAAAAGATTGACTTTCATCGTTTTCCTTATTTATATACAAAACTGTCATAAAATAGGAACAAAGTAAGGGGTGATTTTTATAGCCGCTTTAAAATATAAGTGGGTACACTACCGCCTACAATTTTAAGACCATCTTGGTAAATTAAAAAAAAATACGCTTTTAGTTATTGAATTAATGGAAAAAACATAACTATTTGGTACAAATTGTGATACTAAAAATAGATTAGATTATACTAGTGATGTCTTTTAGATTTTATATACTGGGATATAGAGGGCGTCACTAATCAAATGTCAGACACTAAGAATTAACATCCATCTAAATACAAAGTATCAGTGCGATACATGTAGTGTTGTGTAGTTACAACGAACTGTCAAAATTGACAAGTTGAAAAATTGAATTAAACCGAGAACATTATCGCGTAATTTTCAATGACAATGATGCCTCGCCGAATTGGTTTCTGTTTTTGGTAATGAAGCACAACGTCGGTCAACAATTTCTCGTTGGTACGGGGAATTCAAGCGTGGGCGGATTAGTCTTGGCGACGATCCAAGGGAAGGTGCACCAAAAGTGGCAGTCACTCAGGAAAACGTCGAAGCTGTGGGAAAGATCATTGGGGTAAGGCATCATTGGATATTTCAAAGGTCCCATTCAAAAGTAAAATTACATGAAGAATTGTGCGTAAAGAAATTAGTTTTCGTTGGATACTGCATCTGTTTACCGATTAACGGAAAGCAGCTAGGGCGAATTGGTGTCAGGAAACTCTAGACTACTTCAATGATGGAAACGCTAAAAGCGTGTACAACATTGTTAGTGGTGATGAATCTTAGATTTACTCATACGAGTCAGTAAATAAACGCTAGTCACGTGTTTGGGTGCTCGAAGGTGAAGAAAAGCCGACAAAAGTCATCCGCTCTCGAAGTGTCTCCAAAGAGGTCGTCGCAACATTTCTCTCGAAAGCAGGCCAGGCAGCAACAATTCCTCTACAAGATCAAAGAACCGTTAGTACCGATTCGTATACATCATTGGTTTGCCATAAGTCATCGTTGAATTTTGAAAAACTAACACCGATCGACGAATCATTCCCCACCAAGACAAGGCAAGTTCGCACACAGGATGCAAGAAAATTGGATTTTTAACGCAACAGAACGTCGAATTATTAGACCAACTTCCATACAGTCCGGGCCGAGGTCTCAACGATTTCTTTACCTTTCCGAAAATCAAGAACGGTCTGCGTCGTCAGAGGTTCCTGTCGTCAGAACATCAGTCGAGGCCTCCAAACATGCAATTTTGATTGTGACTGTTTCCAGAGTTTAAGCAGATGCAAAAATGCATTAATTTTCGCGAAGAATACTTAGTTACTAGGGCGACCTGAAATGTTTCCGGAATCGACAAGAAAAACACGGTATTGATGTGTTTTTCTATTTTTATTTTTCAATGTATTCTTCTCGAGGATCAATACACTTTCTCAAACGGTACTCCAGTCTCTTCAAGTAGGATGTTTCGAGGTCTCCAAAATAATCGTCTGTAGCGGCGATGATCTCCTCATTTAAGACAAAACTCGTTACTCCCAATGATTTTTTCAGATTTAGGAATAGGAAAAAGTCTCTGGGGGCTATGTCCGGTGAATGTGGAGGATGAGAGACTAATTAATAGCGCTACTCAACCAATATAGACACGACGATGTGGAATGAATGAGGCGGTGCATTGTCGTGGTGGATAAACATCTTCCGCTGCAAACGAGGCCGTTTCTCGAATCGGATTAATGAGGATCACACATTGGGAATTCCAAAAAATGGTCATCATGACCCTTTCGGCCGATGGAACGGTTTTTGCTTTCTTCGGAGTAGATTTGCCAGAAAAAAAATCTACTGTTTCGACTGTTCCTTGGTTTCTGGTATGTAGTGATGGATCCAAGTATCACCCACGGTTACGAAACGCATGAAGAAATCCCTTGGATTGCGTTAGATCCTCGCCGGGCACTCCTCCAAAATGGTCACTCGGCTTCGTTGTTACTCTGGTTTGCGCAAACGCGGTACCCATCGCGCCAAAAGCTTTTTCATATCCAAAATTTCGTGTAGCATATGGCCCAGACAATTTCTGAGATGCCTGTTGTCTGTGCTACCTCTTTCAGCTTGAATCGGCGATCACCTGACACTACATCATGAATTTTGCTGACCATTTCATCGTTGGCAGCGGTTTTTGGGCGTCCACTGCGTGGCTCGTCAGCTGTGCTTGTGCAGCCACGTTTGAACCCGCTCACTCAGAAGCTGATGGTCGAAGATGATGAACTAAATCCGTCCTGAACCTCTAGTAAAATATTTCAAGTTTCCGTGGCCGTTTTCCCAGCCACCCGTGTTTTATTACTGCACGAAATTCGATTTTATCTATTTTTGGGAAACCGGGTGACTTGCTACACAAAACATAGTCTTAAATAACAGCTATTGACAGTAGACGTCTGAAATTTTGACAGTTGCCATAAAAAGGTTGCCCTTCCTGACCAATGGACCCATTTCAACCTTCGTGCGCCGTTTCTTGCCGATTCCAGAAACATTTGGGGTCGCCCTCGTATTATACATACACAGCTAACTGGTAGTTTCGTTAACGAAGCCAGCCCTCAATTTGACACAACATTGCCCTCTGATTTACTAATCTATTTAAAGTTTCTGTTAATTTTAACTACTGAGTATGAAGGCTTTCAAATAAATGCGTTGCTTTACTTGAACTATCCCGATGTACCTCTTTTTATCTAGTTTGTCTTACAATTTCTGTATTGAAATCCGGTGATTGTGACAGCTAGACCATATTTTTGACTCTTTTTTTTCTTCTGTCAGTTATAGAAAGGTTTTTTAAATATTCGAACAATGTCTGAGGCCAGTATCGCATTGAAAAGTAAACTGACACTCGATGAAGTCATATGCTGCTATAAAGTTTTCCTATAGTGTCATTATCTCAATAAAATTCTGCTGTGCGTGAGCAAAAGGTAATTTAAGACTTATGATCCCAGCTCTCACCATTGATGCCGTGATTACGCCTTCCTAAATACGCCTGATAATTCTATTCTAAATATACAGGAGATGAAAAATTGAGGTTTTCAACGTAAAAATGAGGAGAAATATTTTTTGCAGATTTTGGCAGTTACGCTGGGTCACCAATAATATACCCAAATATTAGTAAAGAAACGATTACCAATTGGAGAAATAATAAAATCTTTCTGATATTATCGGTTGCTTTTAACAAATTTTAATTTTTATGGAACGAATTTTAAGATCAAAACAAATTCATCTTGTTCCGGTAGCAAGAATGCTTTTCTTTTTTATAGAAGAGAAACGACTGAAGAATGAAAATAGAGATAGAACAGAAATATTTCAATTCCATTAGTGAAACATCCTTTCGTGGTTTAAGCTCGTAATATTTAATGTTATCATCTTCTCTGCGCAGTTCGAAAAGAAAACGGAATAAAAGAAGAAAGACAAGAGTAGAACACATTCAATTTCGAAATCTAAATTAGCTTAATTAATTCTTCTTAGTTCCCGAGACGCGTTATGCCGCTAACGGTTTTCAAGGCGAAGGAAACGGCGAAAGGATTAGATGTATCCATCTTGGTTCTTAATGCGGAGCATAGTTAGCGCTAACAATCACGACGCTAACGCAAATTCATGTGCTTTTATACATACATATACATATGTGTGTATATCAGGGCAGGGTATTCTACAGTGAATGTATTTATTTATATTTCGACTAGGTAAGAGATTTTCCATTTATATTTCGATCAGTGTTAATCAATTCTAAAACGTACACAGCGAGATATGTGCGGCAGTTTGTGGGAATTATCATCTATCCTCAGGTTTACACATTGCTGAGAAATGTCGTGCAATTCGAATGGATAGATTACATTTAAACGATATTTAGTTGGAATAGCCTAGCCAGTTAAGTTTGTAATTCAATCGACCGACTTAGATATGTAATATTCACAGTTAGCAGTATATGTATATTAATCCCTGTATTCACTCTCTAATTTATACACGTGTATATACACCATAAGCACACTCTCAATTTGTCAATAGGCGTAATTGTCAATAAGAGGAGAATGAAATAAAATTTCTCTAAGTTAACAAAATCGAGAAATACGTATGCTATTCTGCAGGGCGACTGTGTGTCAGTATGCTATCTCTACCTAACTGTATTGTCTACCCTTGTTTAACTGCTACTACAAAATCCTATCCTCATAAAGATCTTTTCATTTTGAATGGATTCAATGAAGCCCTCATTCTGTATTATTGAGCGGTGAGGGAGACAAATCGCTAGACATACGTAATTCATTTCAAGCGAAGCCGGTGTTGGATTCATTTCGTTAATTTCTTAATAAGACGCTGGATATTTGGGTGTGGTTCTCTAGTTTTATAACGGTTGTTAAGGTTTAATCGCGGTCAGTAATTTGACAAAAAATGGAGTATTACGCGCCCGAAGAAAAACTTGTTATAGTAAAACAATATTATAGTGGCAATTCAGCAGAAGTTACACGCGATTTGCTTGCAGTAAATTATCCCGAACGATCAATTCCTGGCGTAACTACTATCCGTGAGACGTTCTGACGTTTTGAAACAATGTTTACATTAATAAATAGCAAAAATAAAGATGTCCTTGCGAAGAATGTCAATGATATCGAAATTCAGGTTTGTGCATTAGTGGGATTAAATCCTGGTATGCAACAACTATTTCAAGCCTTTTGCATAAGGATGAATATCGGTCGTAGAAAATTAACACATCCCAAGAACCTTTGCCCGACGACTATTACCGTCGCATGAAATTTTCCGAAATAATGATGGATAAATATCACGACAATAAATTATTTTGCAATAATATTTTATTTGCTTATGAAAAGAACATTTCACGTTCGTTATTGATCGCGTAAAAACCTGCATCTTAGCATACCAACACGAACGCAATTTCCACAAAAATTGAACGTGTGGGATGGAAGGAAATCTAAATAGCAATAAGTATTTAAAATTATTGCAAACTAATGTTATTCCTGCTGTACAGGAGCGATTTGATAATTTGGTTTAAACAGGACGGTTGCACGGCGTACCGTTTGTGAAGATAGATGGACCGGTAACTCGGGTCCTATTACATGGCCATCACCTCTCCCGGATTTAGCCCCAAACGACTTCCTTTTATACCCCTTCTTAGATGATTCAATATACAGGTATGGTGAACAACATCCATCGAATCCAGAATAATTACCCGCGAACACCAATGAAGTTGACAACGATGTTACCCCGGATTTTTTAAAAAATATACGTCGGAATTTTTATGACCGGTTGGATTACTGCTCATACCAACAGGGACAGTTATTCGAATATTTAATAAATAGTTCATTTTCTTCTCCAATTTGTTGTTTTATTTACAGTTTTACATTTGTTTGAAATTATTTCTTTTGAATTTTGAATTGTTATATTTTCTAATTCTTTATTTGTTCTAATAGGAATCTGTCAAGTTTCAGAATTTTATTTATGTTTACCGCTTTTGTTTGATAAGAATTTTTATTCAGTTTAGAAAATTTAGTATTTAGTATTGCTCATGGGGCTGTGAGGAATTCTGTCACTTATATCCGTTATCAGTTACATTATCTGATGCTGAGAGAGCTTTAGCAAGAAAACGAATATCGCACTCATTTTATTTCGACTGAGCTATGACGTGTCGCCGAATGTAAACAAATCTGTACTGCGACCTCGTGCTTATGCAGGTCCATCGCTGGAGTCTAATTCCGATTTCCTGTTTCCCAGAAGGCAATCGACAGCTTGTAGTTTTTCACTTGGTATATGGAAATGCACTGATTTCAATTCTAAAGTTTTTGTGTTGATAAGATGAAAATAAAACTAAAAAGAATAGACCTGTATTTTATAGAATCAATATTTGACAAAAGTAATACACTAATCGTAAGATGTTAGTATACTTTTGCTGGAAATGGTTTCCCGTTTATTAGTTACTAGATACGTAAATAGGAGTTCATTGCTGGTGTAATATGGCTATAGTCGGTTCTAATGAGACACGTAGGAAACCTATTTTTGGTCTTCCCCTTTACGTTCCAATTTTCGCTGCTCTCCACATTTCCTTTATTTGTCTCCTCCCTTTGAATCGTGCGAAATGCACTCGCCACCTATTTTGCCGTGTATGGTTCTTTTTTTCAATTCCTTTATAAGTGCTCCGAACTCACGTACATACATACGACGGCGTTGGCAAGGAAGATTTACTACTCCGTACATAGAGATTTCTTTATGTTTGCTAGCTTAATCTATTTGCTCAGAAACCTGACGTTGACGACATGAAACCTAAAGCAATATGTTTGCAGCACAGAGTATGCAGATTTATTACCGAACGTATACATGGAACAAATATAGTACCCACAGAATGGTTTCCCCGCACATAATATGTTTATTAATGGTCCGATATTCATTTAGTGTATTCGGAAACCATTTAACAAGTAGCTATGGACACGTTTGTTAACCAGCATGATCGCAAGATTAGTGTGTTTTCTCTAGATCAGCGATTCTCGACTTTCTTAGCTCCGTCACCTCTCTCCTATAATTTTATGTCGCTGTGTTTAAAGCGACGGGTATGAGCATATGTATGACTAATTTACAAAAGTTCCAACCTAACATGTACTTACGGTAAGTGAAATGTTTATAATAAACTATTTTTGTCATAAAATAGTTTCATGATTGTTTAGGCTATTTTCTCGACCCCCCTTTAATATCATCCCGACCACCAGGCTGAAAAGCAGTGCTCTAGATTTACTTAAAGAAAAAAGATACTTAATAGCTGTTCAACGCAATGAAATGCGACAAAGCATCCAAGGTAAAGTTGCAAACATGCTAGCAGAGCATTTGTTCAATGTTATACACAGTTTCTACGATAAATTAGGCGTCTGGCTGTTTGCAAATGAAGATAGCTTTGGACACCCTATTTAATTCTTTCCGTTCATAAATACATTTTAGTTATGGTTTTTCCTAAGATAAGAAAACGCTGTAAATACAGCTTTGTGATGGTATTAGTGAAATTAATTCACGAAAAAGACATGTGAGGCATAAAATGCTAACACACGGACATGTTTCTGCCTTTCCGGCTTCATCAGCGTGGTTTCGAACAGTTTTATGCTAACACATGTAATTCTTTCGCTGCTTCTATCACCATACTTAACTCTACGACACAAATGAATATTCCTGGCGCTACCTAGTACTAAAAGAAAGAAACATTTGTCCGCAAAGTCAGACAGCGAAAAGAAGCGGGTACAGTTTCTCATCGAACACTGAAGTTATTTGAAGAAAATCGTAGATTATAATAAATAAAGAAGTGCTTTGTTACATAATCTAATAATTACATGAATGACAGTGAATTGTTTTATCGTTATAAGCCTGCAGAAATAAGTGCGCACTCATTGGCACCACTGATATACTCCGAAGGCAGTTAGACAATGTAGAGATTTATACGCGTATAGTTACTGTGTATCAATGCTGGATTAGATTGATGATGGTGAATCGACGGGGTTCTTTGTTATGTTCGACGAGTGTCTTTTTAGTCCATTTTCGACATTAGAATGTACTGGTACTATTATTAAATGTATTGTTTGCAATATGAACATTTTACCGTATAGTATTTTTGTGTGTTAAGGGCAGGTTAATAGCAACCAACACCGGTTAAATGCGCAACGTTATGTGCTACATTATAAATTTCTATATGATTTTATTTATATGTTCAGTGTGTGCAACATTCCACAAAATTTTGTAGAAAATTAAGAATTTCGAAGGTTTTGGGGGCAATACGTTCCAGAATGGAAATTGCTAACGAGAAGTGAATTACAATATAATTCTTATCGGGTGAAAAACACGATTACGGATCAAATAAAGGCAGAGTTAAAAGATCAAACAATATGGCTGGTGGTAGATGAAGCAACGGATGAAGGAAAGGATTGTATCTTAAATGTACTGTGCGCACTTTACAGAGCGGTGAGGGATCCTTCCTTCTTCTTTTACGCTGTAGAATATTACAGAAGACAAACACGGAAAGGATAGTAGAAACTGTAGAAAATACCTCTGAAAATGTCAATGTATCAGAAACCCAACTTGCATGGGGTTCGACCATGGTTAAAGCTGGAAAGTAACTGAAACAATCAGATCCTTAGTTGCTTCATGTAACCTGTTTGCTACCTGTGTGTCATCTTGCAGCTGACGTTTTTTAGAAACAGTTATCCCAAGGTAGATCAATTTATAGTTTTTACCAAAAAAGTTTCTAGTAAATCTCCAAAACGCATTCGTTTGTTTAAACAGGCAACAAGGTGAGGAACGTGGCTTAAAAGTGTTTTATATTATGACAAATATTTACTCACTATTAGTCTCGGAAAAAAGGGTCTAGTTTCAGTGTCGTGCGGAAAACAACGTGGAGGAGGCAAGCTCGTGGCACGGAGAATCGTGTACTCGTATCAAAGCACGCTTGTTCAATATTATTCGACTGGTCGCTGTGAGTGCTTGTCAGTACACACATATTTAGAAGATGCTCCATTTAGGTACCTTCCGGAGACGACCTATTTTGAATAAACTAGAAAACATAATAATAATAAATGTGCACCAGCAGATAGAAGTGTGAACGCCATCTAAAAAGTGTAAAACAGTGATCTGCAATCCGTGGAAAACGATACAGCGGACAATTAATATTTGATATAAGTGTTTGATTTATTCTATGTAATGTACCATTCACCTTTCTAGACCAACAAGCATTGGTCTCCTTCTGGAGCAAGTATTCGGATTATACATTACCAAGTCGGACATCGTTAAGAAACTTTATGCCATCTGTTAGTGACTAAAGAAGAATTAAAGCAGAATTAAAGCAGAATTAAAGCAGAATTAAAGCAGAATTGAATTATAAAAAATTGTGGTTGTGGGCGGACGAAACAACCGATCCACAAAAACATTCTGCGGTGAATGTGATGGTACGTACAATGGAAGAGTTTGAACCGTCATCTCTTGTCTTACCTGCTTCCAAAAGAGTTGCGAAATGTACTAGCAATGAAATTTGAAATATGGTGTTGAAGTCATTGAACAAATTTCAGGTCGCAACAACTCAACTTTTAATGCTTGTGAGTTACGGTGCCGCTAACATGCGTTTCTTAGGCCGATCTTTTAAAGAAGACAGTGGCAATCTGTTACATGTACGACGGCCGCATTTCTAAAGCTCCCAAAACGTACAAAGAGATGGTTAAAGGCTGCGTTTTACTATTGCGAGCATTCTGATGATGTATAGGAGGTAGCTTTACAATTCGATCAGACACACGCCAAAGCTATCAAGAAAAGCCAGAAAGTGTTTCAAGATAGTTAGGTAAAATGTGATCTAGAAAGTATTCGCAAAAACTACTACCGACTTGAAAAATTACAAAATGATTCGATATCGTTTGTGGATTCTGTTCAAATTGTAAATGATGTTCACTTACAGTTATGTACGGCAGAAGACAAAAAAAAGGATTCAGATTTTCTCATACTAAGACAAATTTGTGAAGGCGTGTCGAAAGATCCATTAAGTTGTTACAAGAATGACTTTAGATTTGCAAATATAACGTCAGTCTATGTGGAACAGTTGGTTTCATCATTAAAAAATATTCATTCGGCACACTGTACTCGTTTGACTGAAACAAGTGTGGAAACATATTCAATGATTCTTGTTACGTTCTCCTGGTTTGAAGAACAGCGCCGCTGTAGCCTGCTCGTAAATTCCTGAATTATTTGACCAATACTTACTTATAGAGTATGTTCGCTTATTTACTAAAGGAAAGGTTGTACAGTGAAACTCAATGCGCATGCCCAAAAAAATATATTTAAAAATAAAATGTGTACACGGTTTCCACTCTTGCCTATGTACATGTACGATTTACGTAAGATATATATATTTGCAATAATTGCAGTTATTCGAGCTCTCTTATACATGTAATGTACATTAGCATTTGTATATGTATTTTCATTGGTAGCAACATAAAGTAATGCCTCAGCATGTACGTTGCAAAGCTATGTCTTAATTCTGTTTAAAAGGTTAAACTCTTATATGCTTCCGCTGAAGCTTTGTTAGAGGCATGTACTCATGCCTCTATCTGTTTGCATGCACCACTACCTTTTATAGGAGCCAACCCTATTTATTTCGTAAATTTATAAGCGCACCTCGGCTATGCTTATTTATATGTCCCTTTCCGGGAGCCTAATATACTTTCCTTGTTTTAAATTTGCCTAAGGGACTTGGCCCTGTATTATTGGCATGTATTTGTACTTGAACCAAATACGTTCGTTATTTTCACATTTATAGGGGAACCCACCCTATCTCTTAGAGCTTGAACGCCTGGTCGAGGGCGACAGTAGCGATAATAGCCGATCTCAAGACAAAAGTAATGTCACAGCTACCCAGGCGTTCTCGGTTGAAATAATACGCTATGTGCAATCTTTAGCTCTCTGCTACTGCGCCCCAAAGAAGGGAAAAAGCCAGTAACCAGCAAATGTGCGAATTGCGCACCGACAAGTAAAACGGAGCAATGATGCCGACATTACATAAGAAAACTGGTCCGTGAAACTCGTCCGCTACGACGAGCAACTAAATGAAAAAATTTCTAAGTCCCGATACGACAAAGGACCGAACAAACGTACAAAAGACAACGGGCGCTGCGGCCGCAACGACCGTCAGCATGCGCGCCGACAATCTCACCAAAATAATTTCCGACACAAGCTTAACCGAAGACTAAAAATATGTATAGACGACAACGGACACAGTAGCCTCGACGTACGATGATAGGAAATCGAGAATTTGTACTTATTAGAGAAATCTATACATGCGATTCGACGACCTTACCAAATGACTCCCGCCAGAAATAAATGTATAGACAACGTCCTCGACGATTCCCGCCAAAACTAGAAAATCTTAGAAATCTCTAATAATCATACGACGACGTTACTGTAGACGTTACGACGAGGTACGAAAGGTGACCGAGAGTATACGATCGCTAATACCTCGACCGTCGCGCGGGAGACGACTGCCTATGCTTGTGTAAATTTTAAGAAAACTCCCATTACTTATTCGACGACGTTGCACTGAATGATTTTTAAATTAGGCAGTTTTAGCTAGCGTAATGTGAATGGCCGGCTTACATACATATACAATGCTTAATGTACATACATATTAAAATAAAATTGGATATATTCTAAGAGAGCAAAATAAATAAATATAAAAAATGAAAATAAAGTAATATTCTAAACGAAAATAAGGTAATAATGGTAACCCATACGGTTGCAAAGAAGATAAAATAATATAAAATACATTTCCTTAGAAACTTAAATTCACCTATAAAAATACAAAACAATGTTAAGTCCTTAACAATCCTAATATTTAATAGATGTCAATTTGTGATTTCGAGGAAAGTAACTGTTTCAGCATGTTGTATAATATATTTGTTTTCATTATTTTATGTGTAAACATTCCTGCGCCCGCATCGCCTATGCTCACTCATGAAGTTACGATCATAAATGATGCGAGTATGTAAACGTTAACACTCGCTTTGATATGGCCGCTCCACGCGCTGCATTGTAACTTGCCACACTTTGCCGAGACTACTCATTATTAAACCTTATATCTTAAATGGAATCAGCAAGAAGCCCAAGCAATTGCATAAAGCAAGCGGCTGGCTTCAGATATCGAAATCCATACCCAAAAAGAGCAAATCTCCGAAAATTATTCAATTCTTTTAGATACCATTTGCATTTTAGAGAGCACCAAGCCGTCATTATATGAAGTCCTTAATATAATAGATTACCTCAAAGTCTAGTTAGGAAATCTAACAGATAGTGTAGGCAGATTAACAAAAGATAAATTGTTCCGGTTATAAATAAGAATCCAGATGTTCAAACTATAGTAAGTTTAACTGAAAATCAAGCGTGTAATATAATGCCAACGACCTTTCTAAATTTTCGAACACCATATCATTTGACGCAGAACGCTCCTTTTCAAAATACACCAACATATTTTCACCTCCCCGTAGAAGTATGACTGAGTCAGTATTAGTAGGCATGTTAATGGCACAATAGTACAGCGAATTGTTGCGTCATGTAACATCAACATCACAACCAAATTAAAATAGTAAGTAATTGCATTAATTATTCTTAATATTAATGGTAATTGAGCGATACGCTATATACGAAAGCACTGGTTTCTGCTGCCTTACTATCGTATTTAATATAATAGATCCTTTGACTACAATAAAGCATTAAAACTAATTTTTTTCTTATAATAATATTTATCATTTTAAAGAAATATTGATAAAGTGTTTAGATAGTTTATTTCGGTTTTATCGCACCTCTACCAATATTTATGTTTGGAAGAAATTCCTGCTTTCAAACATTGTGAGGATAGCGACATATAACTTGCGTACAGATGCAACAATGAGAAGAAGCAATGATTGTGGTTGTTTCGTTCCTTCATTCATTCTCTACGTTAACTGTTAGTGAATAATACTATATAATGATAATATTAATCTCTTTATGTTGCATTCGCATCGATAATTTGTTATCTTCAAAAAAAAATAAACAAATGTATTGTTCTCCTTTTTAAGTAAGACCAATGTGACCAACTAAGTATTTAAGATTTTGATTAATTGCTGTTTGTCATAATAGAACCTATTATGTAGGGTTACATACAGGTATATAATTTCAACTCTGCTGTTACTGCAAACGTATTATTACAAAAGTAAACGGTTTGGGTTGTAATGCCGTTTATTTCTTCTAGCGGTACCATTTGTTGTTCGTATATACTGGAATAGCACGCATCATCTCTCGGTTAATCGAATTTCCTGTTGAGATCGTGAACGAGATTTTCTGGGATATACGAAAACAGGAAAGGCAAAAACAAATTCGACAACTTACTCGCGCTGCTCGGTTATCCGCAATAACCAAGAGAGAGGAAAAAGCATTGCAGATATAACGTAACATGTAAATTAGGATTTTCTTAGTTTGTATCGGAAATAAAAGTAATAGCGAATGAGGCAAGAATTTTAAGCAGATTTTTTTCCTGGAAATATTACTAGTAAGAAATGTTACAAACAAGAAACATAAAATTAATTAAGATACGCGGTAAAAAATAAAGGAGGATGACAATATGCTTCAGATGAGAAACAAAATTATTCTTAATGGAAAAATGGAAATGTACAGATACTCAATTTAAAGTTAATGAGCTATCAGGAATTGAAACTTTCATGCTGTTTATGGAAATATTTTCAAATGTTGATATCTAATACTTTTTGAAATACAGTTAATTCATAAATGAGGTACCAATGATTGCTCGCCTATATCACGCAATAAAGCGTGATATAGGCTAGCATCTTATTACATCTCCAGCATTCCCATTTTTGCATCTTTCCCATATTTAGTTTTAATTAAAGTACGAGGAAAAACTAGTAAGTAGGTCTCAAAATGTTGTTATAAAAATGATTAGGGAAATAGTTAGTTTTACTTTTCAAAAAGTTTCCATCTACATTAATGCATTTATCCCATCGCTGCATCAATGCTCCAATGTATGCAAATGTTTGGGTTGCCGTCCGAATCGTGTGCATACCTCTTGTTGAACAGCGTTATCATGCTTGAAATGTTTGCCGCCAAAGTGCTTTTTGAATGGATCAAATAGATGATAATCATAATAAACGAACTGCTTCCTGAATTTGACCGTGTCATGATGAGATATATAGAAATGAAATACGAGTAAGAGGAGAAAGAAATAAAAGAAAAAGAGATAAAAAGAAGAAGAACGGAAAAAAGGGTGGGCGTGAAAAAGAAGGAAAGGTGAAAAGAGTCAGAGAAGGAAAGAGCGAGAGAGAAAAGGGGGGAAGAGAAGGAACATAGATGATAATCGCTTGGAGCTTGGTTGGGACTGTAAGCCTGATGTTCAACAAGTTCCCACCATAATTCTGCAATTCTCGTCTCGGTCAAATGGGCCGAATGCGGCCTGGCATTATCTTGATGCGGCAATATTCTTCTCGTCAGTAGGCGTGGACGTTTTCGACGAGTTTTATTCCGAAGCAACAACAAAACTCTACAGTATGATTCAGCAGTCACGTTCTCATTTCTATTCTGGAAATGGGGTAGAGATATTCCTTGAGAGTCCCAAAACACGGTAAGCATAACCTTACCAGCTGAGGGCACAACCTTGAATTTCTTTGTTGACGGTGAAGAAAGATGTTTCCTTTGCATTGAAGCACGCTTTTATTCGGGTTGGTAGTGGTGCACCCATGACTTATCACCAGTAACAATCCCGCTGAGCATGTCCTCCCCTTCCTCTGCGTACCGAGAGAGGTTCAAATACTTCTGTGCTCCTCAGACAGTCGTCTAGGTACCCACCGTGAACAACCTTCTCGAAAATTCAAACAATCGTGCTTCAGTAGGCTAAACCATGAGAACACCTTATTATAGTCACTATGCTGTCTATTGTTACCCAGCCTTCAGTTCGAATCATCTTTTCCACTCGACGAAGTGTTGCATCTGTCGCAATCTGAACGGGGCACTGATTGTCAACAACCGAGCGCTCTTGCGAGAATTTCTCCGCTTAGTTATATACGGTTTTGGGCGACAAACACTTTTCACTGTAACCAGGAGACATATCTTTTGCAGGAAGTCTTTTTGCCCAGAAAAAAAAAAACAACAGCACGCTGCTCTTCGACAGTACATTCTTCGAGGATGGTCGCCGTTTAAACACTGCCTGCATGCGCGCACGGTAATTGTCATTTGAGTATTATAAAGCAGGATTGTGGTAACACCTAATTACAGTTAGAAAAATAGCTCACTGCTATTTTCGGCTTTCCCACAGCAGGTTGTGACTTATTTAATGATTTTCCCTCGTTAATCGCGTTCAGCAATTCTTTCTGCTGACTTGATATTCTACGCGTTTAAATTTAGTTCAATAACCGCATTTCTGTAAATTGTACGTGCAGATCTGTTTGTACGCAATTCCGGGAAATCAATTTGATAAAATCTTGTCAATTGCATGACTTTCAGATGATAGTTTATTTGAATTGTGTTTTAAGCATTATCGTTTGGATTATGTTGCGTTTATTTAGATAATATGGGCAAGGAAACGGAAAGAAAAGTGCTCTACAATACAGAGACAAAAATGAACGTTAGGTTTCAAACACAAGGTTCCAAGCACTTCAATCATTGTCGAACGCTAACATACTTTAGCTTTTAATATTAGTAGAAGACTACCGTATGAAGATCAGAGATGTTGTTAACAAGGTAAAACATCTCAATTAAAAGTGTGCAAAACATTCTTCATGAAAATTTGAGTTTGAGAAAGGTATCGGCGAGATGAATGCTTCGTCTTCTGACCATTGATCGAAAACGTGATCTTGTGATAGCTTCAAAGCAATGTTTGGGTACGTTTAAACGCAATACATGTGAGTCTCTTCGATATTATACAGCTGTACATGAGACACGGGCACATTACTACATTCCAGAAACCAATTAGCAAAATGGTTTTTTCCCAGGGAAGACGACTGTCTCAGTCACAAAAGTTATGATGACATTTTCTTAGGATTCGCAAGGCATAATCTTAATTGAATACTTGGGAAGGGAAAGGACAATCACGGAATGGTATAATATTGATTTATTGGACCAATTCGAGTCTAAACTAATGAGAGAGGGGCTCCATGTAGCGAAGAAAAAAGCCTTACCTTCGTGATAATGCCCTGGTTCACTTGTAGCTAATTGCGACAGTAAAATTATTCTAATTACGGTACGATTTGGAGCCTCATCCATCAGATTCGGTCCTCTATAACTTCGTTCTTTTTACAAACTTGAAAGATAACTTGACAGAAAGGGATTGACGTCAAAAGAAAGAATATGGCCGAAGCAGAGACCTATTTTGCAGAGTTCGACAAATCCTATTATCCGAATGGCTTGAAATGTTGAAACATAGCTGGACTATGTGTATATAACGACAAGAAATAAATTTACTAAATACAAAACAATTGGGTTGTCTTTCTTAACACAGATAGTTATCATATCAACCTCGTATAATAAACACCCCTAAAAAATACTAGCTACATTATTTTCTTATACCTTTGATATTTTAAAAATTGGTATGTCAGCGAATTATTCTTTTTCACGAGAATAAAGATATTTGCTAGTTTATCTTACTAATCATTAGGTACCGATATTCGATAATATGATATGAGCACACATATCATTGAAGAAGGGGAGGAGGAGCTCGTCTATTTAGTTGTGGTATGAATACGTAGGCTTCCACAGCCAAAATTAGTACTAAATGAATTGTTTTCGGAATTGGACCGTGATGATAAGGTATAAGACGAAAAAGTGAAATAGAAGTAAGAGAAAAAACAAAGGAATAAAAAGGGAAGCAAAAACGAAAAAGTGAAAGGTGAAAAAACAGGGAATCACAATGGCGCGGTAACTCGACGTGTAAACCACGCCAGAGGCGGAACCACCTTGGCAGAATGTCACGGTAACTCGACATGTTAACCACGCTATAGGTGAACCTTCTGAGGGTTTATTATTTGTGATAGTTTATTTCCATTACTTATCTGGCAAATATAAACATGTTTACATTTAAGTTTTTTGTAAGATGTTATACTTTTCGCAATTTTGCAGCTTCTGTGATCTATACAATGTTCATACTGGAGCTAAATGCAATGAAAAAAGATGAATTTTAATAAATAAGCGCCAGTGGGAAAGGATGCAAACTATCACAAAGAAATATGTAGTGTACACTAACCAAATTCTAGCTACCACAATGTGAAATGCAACGGACATTGCTAACAACGTCTTTGAAGGGTAATTTGAGCCCTTACGTGTACTACACGTCCAAAATTACTATTGTCCCTTTAATTAAGTGAACCGGATCGATTCTAGCTAATTGACAAGTACCGAAACTCGCGAAATTACCGGTCCAGAACGTTGACTATTAATGAGATTATCTCGGATAGAAAATCGGTACTCGTCCAAACCGTACTCCACTTAGGCCCGGACAGATCGAATCGTTTATGTTTTTGATTGCGTGAGTTGCTCTCTAGCTGGGAATTAGGACGACTTAAAGCCTCCTTAGACGCCATTAACACGAAATCGCATTTAAGTTATCGGATCAATTTACGTAACCGGCGCGATTGCATAAAATTGATCGTGGATTTAGCACCGCGAGGATGATGCGGTTGTACGATGTTTTCCTTAATAGTTTAGAGACAGTTCGGGGCGAAATCTGGTGCAAATTTTACGAAGTAATTTAAAACGGTTTCCGGGGAAATGGGAGCAGTAAATATTCGAGTATAATACGGCCTTATAACAGGTATTCCACAATGACCACGTAATAGAAAGGTATTTTGAAATTCCATTCGTTATTAGAGTGCATTTTTTGTCCTTGCTTTCTGTTAAATCACTGGATTAGTACGTTGCAAAATACTCCACAGCACAGTAATAGCTCAATTAACTATTTTGTTACGAGGGTTACTACTTACTTATCCGGAGTAATAAATAAAAATAAATATTTGTCATTGAAAATGGTTTTATAGTTTTTCAAAATGTTCTCCGCGATGATTGATATACGTTTGCATACATTTGAATCAATTTTTATAGCACTTTTTCCATTCCGATTGAGGTATCTCCAGAGCATGCATTTTGAAGGCATCAACTGCTTCTTCTGGCGTCGAAAATCGTTGACCACGTTGTTTATTCTTCACGTACGGAAATAAAAAAGATCATTGGTGCCAAATTAGAACTGTATGGTGGATGACCCATCAATTCGATATTTTGACCGGTTAAATACTGAGTTGTTTGGGTCGATGTGTGAAAGCTCCCGTTGTCATGGTGAATAATGATCCTATATCGCTGGTTGTTTTTTCTTGTTTCTTCAAAGACTTCTGGCAAACAAATGGTTGGGTTCCTTTACCTATAATTCTATAGTGGCGCTGTATTCACACGCTTGTTTATATAAAAAAAACAAGTGACCATTTGCTACGAAGTGCTTATTGCGTGAACAATTTTTGTTGGATTTGGCTCATCTTGGAAGACCCATATAATTGATTTCTGTTTACTTTCGGGCTCATAGGCATAGATCCAAGATTCGCAACCCGAGTAAATGTTATACACGGCTTTTGACATGCCACGATTGTATTTTTAAGCATTTCTTTGAATCAATCGACACGAGCCATTTTTTGAGCGATTTTGAGCAAATGAGCAATTATGCGGAATCTAACGCGCACAATTTTTTTTCAATCTCACGGTACGTAACATGCAACAATCTTGCTTGATCACTTCGCGCACAACATCGATGTTTTCTGGTACAACAATCGGTTTTGGACGACCTTCTTTAAATTCGTCCCTGAGTGAACAACGGCCACGATTGAATTCACTAAACCAGTAATATATAGTGGTTTTAGATGGTGGTTTATCGCCAAAAGCTGAAGTGAGTTGATCAATACACTGTTGATGAGATAATCCACGTCGAAAGCCGTAGTAAATCATCGCATGAAAATTCTCACGTGTTAATTCTATTTTTTGACTGAGATGAAAGTCACTAAACAACACAAATAGCATCTGAATGATAACACATTCTGAGTACGTATACAGTCAAATAATGTCAGACTTTACGATGTACACTACCGCTCAAAAGTGTTTGGGCACTCTCACTGACAGCAAAGATGTATAAAGACTCAGCAAAAATGTTAATAATATTTATATTTTATGTACAGATACACGTATATGAATAAAAATATATTAAATAATTGTGAAAATTAAAATTTTGCTTTGAACTATGTGACCTCCTCTTGATTTAATAATTGCAGCACACAATCGAGGCATTCTCGCAAGTTTTGCCAGAGTTTCTTGTGTTATTGAGGTCCAACTCGATTGCAATTTGTTCCACACGTCAGTAGCTAATGTCGGAGCCGATTTCCGTACTTTCTGATCTAGTTCTTCCCATAGTAACTCGATTGGATTTAAGTCGGGGCTCTGGGGAGGCCATTCCATAATTTTGAGAGTTCCTTCCTCTTCTAAATGGTGTAAATAGTCTTTACATAATTTAGAGGAATGTTTTGGGTCATCATTTTGCTGGAAGATAAAATTTTGCCCCAAAAGTCGAATTCCGGAAGATATCACGTGGTTCTCCAAAATTTCGCGGTAGCCTTCTTTTTTTAATATACCGTCAATTTTCACAGTGTCCCCAACACTAGTGCCAGCAAAACAGCCCCAAACGATGATAGAACCTCCACCATGCTTCATGGTAGCAGCAATACACTCTTCTCTGGCACGTTCACTCACAGATCTTCTTACCAATATGCGTCTTCGGGTTCCGAACAGCTCAAATTTGGACTCATCCGTCCATAGGACGTTGTTCCGCTGTTCTATGGTCCAATGTTGGTGTTTACGAGCCCATTTAAGTCGCTTTTGCTTGTTTTGTTTGCGTAGTAATGACTTTTTCATCGCAATACGTCCATGGAGCCCGGCTTTCTGTAGGCGACGTTTGACTGTACAAAACACTGATTAGTCTTTGGCGATCAACATTTAATTCTGCGGTGATTTCCGGGGCTGTTTTGCATCTATTTAACTTGTTGGTAACCACTATTCTGCGATCATCTGCAGATGTTGTCGCTTTTGGCCTTCCACTCCGTCTTTTATTAAGAAAACTGCCAGTTTCCCGACATGTTTTTACGTTATAGTCAACCGTAGCGTGGTGTATTTTCATTTTTTTGGCAATTTGTCGATTACTTATGCCACTTTTATGGTAAGCTATTATAAGCGCACATGTTTCCGTACTAATTTCTCTTCGCGGAGGCATTTAAAAAAATTGATATATATATACACACGATATTTCGCTCACGACGTGAATAGAGCAAATTCCACTCTGCAACTGACCCTAGGATTTTACTATAATCTTCTAGGAAGGTAATCTAAACATTATTACCTACAATCTAACAGATGACTAAATTTACCCAGTAAATTCAAAGGGATTGTTATTGTAATTGCACCGCAATAAACAATTTATGATAATCCGACCAAGTGCAGGTAAATGATAGTAAACCTTATGCGATATAATGGGTGTTTATCTTATTGAACTACATTTTAAATACGTATTTCATTTTATTATAATGTTTTTTCGGTAAGCATAATACTATATGAATAATCCATGAAAGCAGGGTGAGCGGTAGTGTATATGTAGTAGTAGTGTATATTACGATGTATATTACCTCCATTGTTGAAAATTCTGGGTACACAAACAACCCTCATAGTGTGAAGTTATTTTCAGTTCAAGTGTTGAATATATTTAACAATTCATTGGTCGTCACTTACAACAAAATACTCAGTATGAATTATTTTTGGGGAGTATCTAGTAAGGTGAAGTGGTGGTAAATACGAAGTAAAATTTGACTAGTGCAAATTTAAATGTAATAGAATTCTGTAAATCTAGCAAACGTGTTCCCTGTGTCCTTACCAAACGCTGCCTACAACTGAACATTGCAAAGTAATTTTTACGTTGCCTGTTTCTATTATTTTTTTAAAAGGGCGTCATTATATCGCATACAAGATATGTCTTAGAATTAATGAGAATGATTGGTTTTAATGTATTTAATTGAGTGTATTATTTATTATTGTTCCCTTGAAAGTATGCTCGTTTGCGATGCACACAGCGTCTTCAGTGAGTTTTCCATTCATTGATAACAATTCTGGAAGTCTTGTTCCGTTAAGCTGTTTAGAACCTGTATCGTAACTCTTTGGACGTTGTTTATTGTTTCGTAATGGGAACTTTTTAATTTTCGCTTAAGCGTTGGAAAAAGGTAAATAATCACATTGAGCCATGTCTGGACTGTAGGGCGGGTGTGGAACTACTGGAATGTTTCTATTTGCTACACATTCTCTAACCGACAATGACCAGTATCTACAGCGCACTGGTATTTGTGTTTTGCTTTCGAAGGTAACCGCATTTATACACATGCGAGATGACACAATGGTTTTATTAGTAGTAATTTAGTTCTACCATGTTCCATTTTTGTACTGAAAATACCGTAAAAATGTTGCAATTTTTTATTAGAGTATATCTATAGCTCCACGTAATATTGAAGAAGCATGTTATCTTCCAGAAGGTCTTAACTGTTGCTATAAATATATAGCAGGATGAAAGAACTATTTCTAAGTGGAAACTATCGATGGTTGGGTAGTGATTTAATTGTAGACATGGCGATTAGAGCTTTTATCTACATGTGACTTAAATAAACATCCTGGGTGGAAGAG
The DNA here is from genome assembly GCA_023509865.1 of Trypoxylus dichotomus. NCBI lineage: Eukaryota > Metazoa > Arthropoda > Insecta > Coleoptera > Scarabaeidae > Trypoxylus > Trypoxylus dichotomus. The sequence continues at coordinate 52,883,543 of CM042076.1, read as the reverse complement.
GGGCATCAGAAAAATCAAAAATCTTAATAGAACAAGATCGTAGGATATGTGAACCTAGCAATCAACCTTAAGAAATGCGCCACTTATTTTAAAACTGAAATTAAGCGCAAAGGAAAGCTGCGAAAAAATGAGGTACGAGAAAGAACACAGCATCATCAACCAGCGCGGCATTTCACCATTTGTCCCACAAGTAATCTACCGTATTGGAAAACTATTAGAAGAAAACATAGTATCAACACGACCTACTGCCTTACAGAGACGCTGCAAGAGAAATTTACGTAAGCCAAGGATCGTAGTGACTCTCTTTCATTAGCCAACGTAATATCGAATTCCTTGCAACTACAGCAGTATTTACCTAGGTACCATAACACGTAACTTATCGACTAGAGGAGACAAACGATGCAGTAGAGTAGGCCACATCGATAAATCAGTGATCTCGCTATTGTAGGATGGGTACGTTATAAAATTCGAAAGCATACACAGTCTAACAATTAAATAACGGAACTTTAATTTAAATTCTAAAATATTTAGCGACATGTATTAAATTGTAGCAGCATTAGAAACATCCAGGTTTCCTCTTTTAAACGCACTGAAGTTCGAGTAAATCGGATCATAGCTTATAAAGCTACATGCATTTCAGTGGCGAGGTAGGTGCTTATGTTGTGAAATTACAACGGAGCAAGGAGCAAATATTATTGTTTTAAAATAAAAAAAAAATGCTGAGACGTACGAACTGTTGAAAAAAGTGTATGGTGATGAGTGTATGTCTCCTATAAGGGTTTATGAATTATTGTTTTTATTATATTTAAATGATGATGCAAGACCTGGACGTCCGTCGTACTGAATTAGTGCAAGAAAATCGAGAAAACATTGCTATGGATGGGAATTTCACTGTGACAATGTTAGTTGAAGAATTAATTACCAATAGAGAAACTGTTCGACAAATTTTGACGATCGATTGGGGTAGAAGAAGGGTGTGTGAACTTTCTGTTCCAGATTAATCGAATGAAGACCAAAAAAACATTCGTGTGCCGATTGTATAGATATTATTCAAACTGCTGAAAACAACCCAGATTTTCTTGATCCTATTATAACTGGTGATGAGACATGCTGGTTTAAGTATGACCGTGAAACCAAGTGCCAATCCGCACAATGGAAGTCCAAAGCCGAGTCAAAATCACAAAACTTGCGCTTTTAGAAGTCAAGAAGCAAAACAATGCTGTTTTTATAATTCAAAAGATATTGTCCACAAGGAATTTGTTCCAGAGAGTGAAACTGTTAATGGAGAATACTATCTAGGTGCCTTACATCGTTTGTGCTCGACAATTGTTCGAGTGAGGCCCGCATATTCAGCAGAAAAGTTTATTGCACGATAATACATCACCTCACAAAATCTTTAAAGTTCGTGAGTTTTTGACTAAAAAATAGATTTGTCTCATCGCATACCCACCGTATTCGCCTGATCTATCGCCGTGTGATTATTTTTTGTTTTCGAAACTAAAAGCTGGAATCAAAGGACACTCTTATGATAATGTTCCAGCCATTCAAGCAGCCGTGACACAGGACACAATATCTCACAACCTGACTTCAAAAAAGTCAATATCATTAGTCACACGTCTCGTACGCTGAATTGAGTCTACTGGAACATGGAACATATTTCGAATAAAAAAATTGTTCAACGATAATATAATGCGTATTTCATTCTATATCTAAGAAGTTTCGTTATTTAGTTGTCAGACTGTGTACACACACGCCATACACGACCGTACCGGAAGCTGTTGAGATACACAAATGTAACAATCTCACTGGAAAAGAAGAGGCTCTAAGGAACAATAATATCTGGTTTGTGGTCATAGAAACATAAACAGTATGACACTCTTTCCCGAACCATAGAAGTACACGAATCCACAAACGCAGGCCGTACAGTAACGCATAAGATCTTCCAGCGTATGGCACAGTTGATTCGTCAGACAACTATTGATTTTTCAACATCGTCTTGAAGATGTAACCGTAGCGTTTTTAGCGAAACGTCGACATTTACAGGTGAAAGCTCACGATCGCTGCGTTAGTTGTTAATGCGAACTCAGACATCGGTCGTGAAAGGCTACAATTACTATTTATCTAGTTTAATTACATTTTAAAATATATATTTGTATCTACGTATGGATATAGAATTTTCAGTAACGCGTTGAAAAAATATAGAGTTTTTCTTTCCACTATGTAGTGTACTTATGTGACCTTAAACATATTTGCTTCACCGTGGTGGGAACAAATTACAAATCAAGGGTTAATGTACTTTTCTTTTTCGATTTATCGACTGATATAAAATCATTATGTGAGGACCTTAAAAATAATTAGAAGTTTGTTTATAAATGTAATATGAAAGATCTATAATTCATCAATAAGATTGACAAATCGAAAACCAGTTCAAGACAACTATTTATTGCTAAATCTATTTGGTATCGAACAATCTGAATTATTAGGTGTATTTTTTGTAAAAAATTGCAAGTACATCTGTTTATGCATGCTTTATCGCGAACATTAGCTGTTTTAAAATTCTATGTTATGTTCTATCCCATGAACCGCAAATTTTGTCGTTCGAAGGACCCCGTTTTCTCTGTCAGCTTTTGTCGAACAGCGAATGCTGGAAATGGAATGGTCGTTACATTTGAGAATATTAGCCGGACCCGGAGACATTCCCCAGCGGCGTGTTCTTTCTAAAAGAGGGTGCAGTCTAATTCGCCATTCAGGTTAATATTTGCTGCCTACCATCCAATTTTCGCGAACTATGATTTCCCAGAGCGATATGTCGCCGCCTTTGTGTAAGGAGAAGAATCTCCTCCTTTATGTGCCCGCATTACATTGTTAGTTAAGCTGGGTGAAATTGTTGGGATGACTTAGGTTAATCTTCTAGATGTTGCGAGTATTCGTACTGTGCACTAGCCCGCGTGAATAACGTTAAAGGTCGTGAAACAAGTAGTAATATAGGATAGAGAACAACGGATGGTTTAAAGACTGTACCGCGTTGTTACGCCATCAAAGTTAATCTGTTTTAAGCTACCGACTAGACTGAGTGAACAAAAATTGAGTCGATGGACGCATGCGGCTAAATATTTGTAAGCTTATTCTTAATGGCTAAATTGCCTCGCAGAATTTGTCGATTGCAATAGTAAATGCGCTCAAATAATGACAGAAGAATTCTGTAGGAAGGTAAAGATGAGAATAGACTCCTTTAAAGTTCAGTTATTACGAATCAATAAAGATGAGTATTTTGTGTCTATAGCTTCGCGCAGGGTGTGTCGAAAGTATTACATAGGGCATACTGCTTAACATTAACTTCCTTCGGTTTATATAACAGGTATTTGTAGGATGTAGAAGCAATAGTTTCAAGTTTAAACTAAGTAGGAATTTGCATTGGAATTGCGGAAAAATACATATGAATAAAAGGAGAATAAAACAGCAAAACCGTTTAATAAAGATTACTGTCTTGAAATAATATAATGAAAACTTCTTCTATTACCATCAACGAGGAATTGCTACTACAAAACTCGATTCTATCATCTTCAATCAAATTTAGTAAATAAATTGCGAAAAGGAGTCATTTTTTTAAAAGCTGTGTAAAGAAATAAAAGGTGGATAAAATAATAAAAAAGTTATGTTGCTGATAAACCACCAACATTCACGTGCTTGTTATAGTGTCATAGAAAAATCATTGAGGAGCATTAAAAAATATTCCTGGAAGCTATATCTTGTGAAATAACTGTCACAAAGTGATTTTAAATATACGATGAAATTTGCCAAAATTATAATGCACCAAATGGCTAATTATTCTCCCATGGGGCTATACAGAGTTACTCAGGCGTTACAGATACCAGCCGGTTGGATTATCTCTAAAAGTAATTAAAATATCATTTTGAAATTTTAGGGGTCAATTTCTATATATTCTACCCGATATTAAGACGTTCTTTACTTTCTATACCAAATTTACTTATTTTCTGGATATTTCAAAAAGAATTAATTCCAATAATTTTTAACAGAAAAGATCACTAATTGGTTGTGCTTTTTCTCATTGTTTTAGGTTATGTCATAAAACCTCTGAAATTGATTTTAATTTTGTGATATCTCTACTTTTTACTAGTTATCTGAATGACATACTCTTAGATCTGGCAGATGATTACTTATATTTACAAGTAGCATATCTACAAAATTTGCTAAATGCTTGGTCGTATTTCATACTAAACAATTCAATCCCATTCATTTTTATTATATTGTCAGATCTGATTATATTTCGTATAGTACTTCACTCAAAGATCTTGGAACACTATTCAATGCACACCTGTCCTTTGTAAGTTATATATTTGCTATGTGTACATCAGTATTAAATCCTCTTGGATTCGTTGAAATACATATTGTAGTTTTAATACGGGATATCTCACACGTGCATGTCAGTTGTCTTCTTTCTCTGAGAATAGATTGTGTTTGCTTAATACCGATATTCATCACCGAATTTACGGACAAAATGCTGTGAACGGTTCACTGGTGAGAAGATCAATGATACAATTTAATGAAGAACGTCAAAACGAGCACATTGAAGAACTAAGTGGACGCCCATTATTGGTTATAGATGATTTTACTCATGATATTAAACAAAAGATGAGAGAAAATGCCGTTTTATCAAACTTTTTGAAAACATATTCTGCGTTTATGTTGCGTCTAGGTACTACTTTACTCTATTGGTATTCAATCCTCTGGAATATGAATTTATCGTTTGGTGTCCTCATAATACATATCAAGTTGGTAGTGGAGCATACTCAAAGAAATTTTTTCATTTATTAATGTATTTTGATAGAAACTCATACTGTAATGCCTATTTATTATTAATATATAATTTGCAAGCTTTTTCTGGCCGATCAAACTTACATAATGCTAAATTTTACGAAAGCGTTTACACAATAAAGTTGATTCTTCAACATCTTTAGCTTGCTCTGGTTTATATTTACAAATTCTCACCCTATTATATCACCTACCCAACAAATTTCGCGAATATTTACTCATAAGAAGAATTAGTAGCTTGTGTTTGTGCTTGATTCCAGTTTAGTTTTAGCTTATTTGTTAATTTATGCATTCTTAACTACATATTATAATGTTGCAAACATTATTTAATTTAGTTTTGTTATTTCCATATGTTCTGAAAGGACTGATCTGCTGAACAATGCGCTTATATTGAATAATTGTTAATTGCTTGTCTTATATCCACTACATCTTCTTTTTGTCAACTTCAGATTTTTAAAGAAATGTTTGTAGTTTACAATAGCCTTTATTTACCTCTAGATATTTCTTTGTTTTGTAAACTTTGATGAATCCTACAAGTGCTTCCTGCGCTTGGACTGCCAAGTCTATTATTTCAAACAGAATCAGTTCCAGGATTTTTTTGATACAATAATCAAATTAAATAAGTTATAAATAATATAATATAATAAGTTAATAGTTTTTATTCGGTAACATGTATGTATGTAACATGTATGTGAATCAGACTTAAGTTATTTATTAATGCCAAAATTACGTAATTGTGGCCACAAATAATCATACACACTGTTCCAAACATAGAAATAATTTTTCAATAGTCGCCTCTATTTTGGCTTTCTTGCACCATTTTTGCTTTATCTTCATTGAGAGCTAAAACGCTAAACAAGATAGAGCTCACTATCTTCAAGCTAATGACTAGTTATGATTGCGATTATTTTGTTTAGTTATATATATATATATATATACTGCACACGTTCACTTGTTTTTTTTTTAACTCAGCATAGTGGATATACAAGCTCGTATTGTTGTTTTCAACTCCTTAACGTGATGGCAAACGTCTTCGTAGTTTCAGTAAGTGCTTGCTTCGTGAGGACTCTAATGGATTTAAATCCGGTGAGATTCAGGAGAGCAGTAGAACCGGTATTTTATTTCGGAACAAAGGAGGTTTTCATGTTTTTTTAACGTGACATTACTTTGTATAAAGATTCATCATGCTGGCAGACTTAGTGTAAGATTTAAAGTGGGAATATAAAACCGAATTGCTGGATATTAACTAACATGGTACATTTAGAGAGCTGTAGAACTTTCCTAGAATTAAGTTTTATTTAACGAATACAAATACAGGAATATACAAGATTATTTTCGGCAACGTTAACGAATTTAGAAACGCAATTTTGGGACCGAATTTTTCAATTTACTCGTAATGGTGTCTCAGTTCATGGTTAGTGTTTAAATTTATAGGTTATTTAAAATGTGCAAATATTTATTTTTATTACAAATGCTAGTACGTTTTAAAAGTTTTTCTTTAGTATTGAAATATAATACCTGCTGGATGGCAAACCTCCATCGTCTCACCAAAATTTTTAATTTTGGCATAACTGCGGTTTAATTTCACTAATATCATCAATAATGTTTTTTCTAAAATCATTAGATTTTGATATCGTCTTCCTGAAATCACATGTTCTCGTCATTCGTACATTCCAAATCGCCAAAAAAGTTTGTAATCGTTTTTTGTTGTGTAGCTCCAGTTATTACTATTGTAACAACTCTGAGGTCTTTAGTTTCAATGAAATACCGTCTGACTAGTCCGTTAGTTCACCACCAAATACTATAACTTTGATTGTTTGTATTGGATATGGGAATAAGTTTTAATCGTTTATTATGCAGACAAAAAAATATAGTTTGAATATGAGACCATTAAATGATTTTATCCAAAACATTTTCCATCTGAAGCGACAACCCATTTTTCGGACAATAAACGCATTCCTCGTATGAAGAATTCTATCCCTTTCGAGGCGGTCCAGTCGACCTATTTTTGTATGCTTTCATACGAGGTGAAATGCTCTCCAGTAAGTGCCGATTGCATCGATGGGAACAAATGATAGTGTGAAGGGGTTATGTCTGGTGAATATGGCGGGTGGGGTAGGACTTGCCATTTCTAAGTATGTCCGGACAGGTTGACCAACATATGGCCTAGTGTTGTCGTGCTGCAGAATCAGCTTATCGTGTATATCGCGCCATTGTGGCCAATTTTCTTGAATAGCATGTTTCAAACACATTAGCTGTAAAGGGAATTGATAGTTTCTGACAGTTTCAGCAGCTCATAGTAGACTACACCCCTCATATCCCATCAGATACAGAGCATCATCTTTAACCCGTGAATATTGCGCTTCGGCGTTGATCGACCTGGTTCACCTGGTTTCACCCATGCGAGTTTAAGTTTACGATTGTCGTAGTGAATCCATTTTTCATCGCTAGTGATGATTAGATGCAAAGAACTCCTTCTTTCTTGTCGTTGAACATTTCGCGCTTGATCAAACCCCTTTCAATGTCCTTTTCCTTCAACTCGGGTGGTACCCAGTTTCCTGCCTTCTGAACCATTTCCAGCGCGTGTAGGCGTCTTCTAACGGTGGATTGATCAACATTCAATGCTGCAGACAATTCCTCAAGTGCCTGATATGGATCAATATAAAGCTATTCCTCAAGTTCCTGGAAATTTTTTGAGGCACCATCACGTTCTTTGTCGCTGACATCGAAATTACCACTTTTGTACTGTTGGAATCTATACCTACAATTTGGCTGCGATAGAGCATGGTCACCATAAACAACCACAAGCAAACGACACGTTTCCGTAGCACTTTCCTTTGAAACATAGTAGTGGAGAAGAATTTCCCGCAAATGCTGCTCTTTTGGAACAAATTCCGACATCTTCGATGGGATATGAATACTTGCGATTTGCGTGCCGAACAAAAGTCTTACACTGCGTTTAACAGCTTACATACACACCTTTTAAATCCGCGTGACGAAAGGTTAGAAAAGGTGCAAGTAGTACTATTAATGCCATGTATGGGAAAACAATTAAAACTTATTCCTGTATTCAATAAATTTAGAATGCCAAGTTAAAACTTGCTATACCTTACCAGGGTGGGTCTAGATCTCTCTCTTTCCAAAGCCTTAAATCAAAGTCCACTTGGGGCGCCAGGGAATTTTTTATGCAAGGGGGAGTTAGCAATTCCCTTTAATTATATCTCTTGCAGTGGAATTTGGAGAAGAACTAGTTACTCATTGTTGATGTACGTTGTGGTTTTTAAAATGTAAATGACGACTAAACTGTTGCCAATAGCTGCAATATTTTCTTCTAAACTTTTATTCTTTTCATTCTTTACTGTACCCTGCGCTTTTTCAAATTTCCTAATATTTTTTGAATTTTTCTAATTTACATATCAAGGCTTTCATAGCTTTTGTCGGTTCTGATTTAAGCATCAGCTTCCATCCTGTTTCAAACATAGAATTACAATTTGAAACGACTGGTATAAACGTAAAAGATAACAAAACTCTCAGTGGTAGTATATTTTCTATGAGAGCGATTTTAAGAAAAATTGGTTTTCGTTGGAGAAAAGATAGTCCTAGGGTAGGTTTTATGTAATTACCCAATATTATTTTAACATGGTTTTGAAGAACAGTTCTCAAATTTAGAAAAACCGGTTATCACTCAACTCTAGTATGCAAGGAAGCAGTAGCTAATGGATAATATTACTTCGTTCGAAGTATATTCATATAAGAAACATTTGCATCAGTGAGTAGTGATGAACAAACTACTAAGACATATGCATGTTGCGAATGAACCATCAGCGCATGATGGTTGAATGATGCAATAAATTTCAACACGTTTGTACTTAAACACAATCAACAGTAACAAGGTAAACCCTTTTCACATCAAATTAGTACCAGTGATGGCGGCCAGTTATTTTACACGTTCTAAAATTTAGTCAAAACTATAGAGTGAAAATAAACGGAATTTACAAAGGAAAAAACACTTCAATCTCATCCTTAGTAGAAAAAGTGCCGCCGTCTGTATTTTTTTGTTACCAAACTACATGGCCTTTAGACTAAAAAAAAAACACATTGCACCAGTATCAAAATTCACGCATATACAGATAAATTAGAGTTCTTGTGTGCCACCATTCAAAATAAATATCCCGGGTCATCTTTCGACATAATAGTGTTTGCTTTCATGTAGCACAAGTTGTTCAAAATTTTCTCCTTGTATGTATTGGGAAGACTTAAAATATCCACCTTAGAGTCCCGACATGTCCCCGTACGATTTCCACGTGTTTGACCTATTAAAACTATCGCTAATGGACAGCAGTTCCGTAAACAACTATGGGAATTTCACCAGCGTCAGTGCACAAATGGGACTCATGCGTGAATACAAGAGGAAGTTCTTTTTAAATTAATGAATAGAAAATGCATTCCAATTTTGAAATGTCTTCCTACTGCATAAACCTTGCAGTTTAATTTCGTTTTTAATTAGAAACATATCGCTTTATTAAGGAAACCTTTAGACATTTCCGGTAAAAAAGACCTTTGATAGACTGCAGCGCTTTATAGGGTTACAAAGCAACTGGAACAGCTCGCACTGTGAAGTACTGCAGAGAAAACGTTTTATTCGGAGGACGAACATGAAATATTGAACCGGATGTGAAGTGGATGAACCTGATGCCAAGGGATCTTCCTAGAAATCTCTCACAGAAAACGATATTTTTCCGGCGGATGTCGCTAAATTTGTTCATCGAGCTTACACTAACACCCCGGACTAACTTATATAATAAATAGCGATTTTTTGATTTGCTATAATTACGAGAATATTATTTATTAGAATTTGTACAAGCATAGTACTGTATTGAGCCTCTGCAACTACTGTGCGTGGTTCTATGTGGGGGTATATCTGGTATTAGGTTATCAATAAAAAAACAGAAGAATTGGATGATTTGGATGTTAGATAAATGTGAGGAAGTCATCACAATAACCGCTAGGAAGCATTTGCGCCATCCAGAGGGATGCTTTGAGACGGAGAAGATACACGCTTATTGACTGAAGTAAGAGGGACATGGACAGTGACATAACTATGGGGTGGTTCATGTTTTGAGCGGTGATATTGATCTAAATAGAAATTATATTGTAACAATCTACTCCACTTTTATACGACGAAAATGCCAGAGTTTCAAAATATGAATGTTACATCTACAGTTTATTAGACATTTAAATGTCCCTTCTTGGTTGACTGCAGTCTTTGCAACAATTGCAACCATTTCTAAAGAATCCTTTTTTGAAATATTATTGCTAATATGGTTATTATATTATATTAGGTGCAAAATGGTAATTATAATTTATGGTTTTGTAGTCTTTTTTATGAGTCCAAACGCATGACTGTCTAGACATAAATCGTATTGAGTGATTCCCACACGCGTGTTGATCATTGTAATAATTTGGTACCCAATATTCGTGTGTAATGCTATAGTCTAGCTCAGAGGTCTTCAAACTTTTTAACCTAAAAGGTACACCGATTTCTCCACTAAGCTCCAAGGACCAAGACGTAGCTATCTCATCGTACCAAAATATTGTAGTTCTAACATACGTGTAAATTTAAAATCTCACTATAGTAGCATAGCGCCATGCTATGGAGCTATATTTTATGTTATAGACAGTGCTCGCGGTCTGGTATTGGCATGCGCATCGTAATTTGGACACTCCTCGTTTAGCTCGCGCAAAGCTTGCAAGCATATTGCCTATTTCACGCGATATTGCACGAAGCTCTGATTGAATGTCTGATGGCGATATCATTTACTGTTGCTGCTACCCAACTACTTACAAAATTGTGAGCCGTAGGCATAAGCAATACTTACTAAATATAAAAGGCGTCATAGATTATAACTACGGTGCAAATACAGTTTGAAATTTTAAAATTTATGTTCTCTGTTAATAGTAAGGATCGAAAAGTAAAGCGTTCTTCATTAGAAGCGTTTTGTTTATGAAATACAATACGGATATTGTGAGATTTAAGATCATTTTTGGTTCGGTGTAAGATGCAGTTAATATCGTTATTAATGGAACCCAATGTTGTTTAACCTTGTTTCCTCCACGGACATCATGACAAGAATGAATTCTTTCCATGACTTTTTAATATAAATTGGCTCGAATATTAGCAATGATAACGTTGGTCTGCAAGTTCAGTAATGTTGCTGGTGTGTTGACGTAAATTAAGCACTTGATACAACTCCGCAAAGGGAAGTCTTGGAGTGTTAAATCACGAGAGTTAGTTGTTATAACATGGATCTCGCAGGCAGCATGCTTCTTTGAAGAGAGGATACGCAAAATGGTATAATGCCACGACAAATTCAAGAGCAATGTTGGTAATAATATACCAAAATGGTTTGAAATGTGTACAAAAGGATGTAATAATTTGTTTTTTAAAATACATTCCGGGTATTCTTTTATTGTTTTTCGGAACTTAGACTTTGAACATAACTAAATACTTAGTTCTAAAAATGATTTATCTAAAAAATAAAAACTAAATACTTTTTCAGCGACAATTAGCAACCAGTAAACGCAATATGCAATTTATGTTACGTTAAGCAAAAATTAAGAAATTGCTTTTCCTTAATATCAACACTAATTGGTTGCACCAGCGTTTTTACGTTGCAAATATCTTTTTGAATCAATTAGTTTAGAAAATAAATGGGCGGGGTGCTAGGTATCTACGTTAGTTATATAATTGCTGTTTTTAATGCTAAAAACTTAAGCTAATACTCCTAAGATTGGCTCTACTTACACTTTGTAATCTACGTGTCCTATAACGGCTACAGGCTCTAAGGAATTTGTACCTGCTTCTGGGGTCAAACCCAAAACCTCTATTATGCATTTTCTTTACTAACGTTTCATTAACACATCTCCCATAAACGCTTTGTGCAAAAGTATATCAAGAATCTTGATGTCATACTTGATTCCCATTTAATCATCATACAATGAACATTTGTCCAGCTTCTAGGACCTCAATTTTCATTTTTGGATCCACAAAAATTTCAGTAATCTATGTATATACCATGAAAGTATTTGCTTTCATGACAAATAAATTGGAGACCAAATGAGACGAATTCAACATCGTTTTCTTACAGTTCCTTACATTTCAGGTAACTGGTAATTATCACAGCAGGACAAACGTAGAAAGGTTCAGAGTGCAAGATTTCTAACAAATTAGTGAATCATATGCATCACTAAAGTTTTATAATTTCTCAAGAAATTGGTAAAAAGCTTGTGCCTTGGACTCATGCTACTTCTTCCTGTGCTATTAATTTGGTTTTAAATGTTCTATCACTTACTATTTGTCTTACAAACATGTCTTCCTTTATTCTTCTCTTGGTTACTTCTGGAAATTTTTCTTAAAAATATTTCAGGAATAATCTTATTTTAAAAAAAGTTCATGTTATTGTTCATTCTATAGAGGCACCATAACCTATTAGGGTGGAAGCGTAAAGCTTTTCACTAAGTAACATTTTTTTCCCAGGCTGGTCCTTAACGCATCTATGAATAACCTTCACGAAATGTCATAATGTACTCCGAAAGCCTCAAAAGGCTCACGTATATCACTGCGATATACCATCTGTAGAAATCACCAATACTACCGTCTTTTCCAAAGAATTCGTGTTTCTTTTGCAAAGAGACTCCAGTGATCCAATAGGTTATGCTTGAGATTTTGATTGGTTTTGTACTATACTATTTCGGCTAAAATGGCACCCCCTATGTAACTCATCTCCTCCTAAAGCGTATTGACCAACCACATTACAACAATAATGCAAACCTTATGAATAAAAACTTTGTTGACCAGTGTAATGACTATTAATCATCGTCTAATAGTTGGACTTGAATTAACAGAATTTATCAGTACATTTTAGATGATTGATAGCATTGATTAGGTAAGAATTGTTCACTCGACACCTTTGCATCTAAGCATACTCGCGTTTCTTGAATTTGCACCTTTAACACTTATATTTTTGGGACAAAAGAAAATACAGAGAATTCATAAAACTATTTCTAAAAGGGAGTCTAAATCATATAAACAAGAGAATTTTTCCCTAAGTGGTATTCAAAATTTGAATTGATTTTGTTAAACATAACGTAATAAATATTTGAAGTAGTTTCCATCGTTTCAGAAATAATAATACAGTGTACTTTTCAATTTTTCAAGCAGTTGGACAAATGCTTTCCGGGAACTTCCACTACATGCTTGAGAACGTCGGCAAAATTTAGCGTTCAACGTCGCCAAATTTGACAGAAAGCTAATTTGTTAATGAATTTGTGAAAATATTTCTTCAGCAGATGGTTTAACACTCTAACAAATTCGTGGACCGCATTACATCATACGTGCATTAATTCAACATAATATCACTTCAAAGCGATAATTCATCGCTTAGGATGTCTTTCCTGATGTAATAGGATTCCAGCGGACACTTGCCAAGATGACGTATCTGAGAGAACGGGAAAGAAGCGGAAAATAATTGCTTCTCACAAAATTCCGGCTTCGCAACTGTGATGTAGTGTACATGTCTCATTTCAACGTACGCTTCCAGTATGGAGGAATTACGAGTGTCGGCGGGCGTGTAAAGATGCGCTAGAGAAGTCAGCAACCGGATGTATCTTAATAGCGTTAGAGTTTGCCATTATACGCGCGGTGAATTCAGCCAACAACTACTAAATCACGTGAATCGATGCGAGTGTGTGTAGGCTGTGGCAGGGAACGTACATATATTTGAACTGCGAATTCGAAAACAATGGATAATGTATCCGCAATCGGATGTTAGTAAATAATGGTAATCCACACTGGTAATAGAATTTTTACAACGGCGATATATGAACAACAATGGTTGCGGTTATTTCCGACATATACTGCAGTATGTCCAGTTTACTACTTTTAAATTTGTAAAAATAATAATAATAATAATAATAATAATAATAATAATAATAATAATAATAATAATAATAATAATAATAATAATAATAATAATAATAATAATAATAATAATAATAATAATAATAATAATAATAATAATAATAATAATAATAATAATAATAATAATAATAATAATAATAACAATAATTAATAATAATAATAAATAAATAAAACTTTATTATAATATCAGGATTTGTCACAAAAGAGGATATAAAGATGAAGTATAACTAAATGTAACCAATGTAGAGCTACTACACACAATAGATCCTTAAGTTGCATGAGAAAATAGGTATTATTGTTGATTTTATGGTTTTAATTTACTAAAGCAGCTCTGATCTTCCTCGAAAAGCCTCGCAGTATTGCCGAAAATAAGGTATGCAGCGCTTAATATAATCCTAAGTAGTATATTCTCTAGCAAAACAGCAACTGTGAGTTTGAATTAGAATTTGGAACTTTGCCGCTATTGATATCCTTGTATTAGAACCACCATGTTATTTTATGGATAAGTGCAAGCATTGCTGTTAATAAAAATAAAAGGGTATACAATTGAAGAAAGTGTGTTTGTTATTAAAATTTATTTAAAATGTGACGAAAGTGTGTGCGGAATTTGCAAGAAAATTCAGTACAGAATGTGGGAATAAAAATTGTTAGTTAGATGGACTGTTATCAATTCGTCGTTATATTGCCTAGTTAAACATTCCAAGAACGTCTTTATTAAACATTTCGCGCAGGTCTCCATTTAAAGCAGGGGTTCCCAAATTTCTTCTTTTTTCGTAAATGTAATTGCTTGTAGAATACTAGATTTTCTTAAACTTATTAAAGTTAAATGTATTTTTCACTGCTACTCACTCTGTTTTAGGGTCTTTCAAGAGTAGACAATTGTAAAAAAGAATATGCAATTATTATACACATCTTTATTGAAAAGACATAAAATGCGGCTGGATTTGGATTTCTGTCGAAAGTAATCGGGACCTTAAAACAAAGTTTTGCATAAAATTAAATAAAAAAGTTCAAAATATACATACATAGGTAGTACGCAAATAATGCTGTAGAAGGATGAATCTGACGCCTTGACAGCAATATTTGCCTTCACTTTAGTAAGGTATAGCCTCAGATCTCCACAGCTAATGATTTACATCCGTATTTCCATAGCTAAAACATCCTCAAACCGTTGAAGCCTCTGGGAATTTATATATTAGGTATAAGCCAAAGGTTCTTGGACCTTTGCCCATGACAAGCTGGGAAACTGGAAAATATATAGCTTCTATAATTTTGCTAAATCACATTAATTCTGGGAAGAAAGTATGCAGAAATGGATTTTGCTTTCGTTAAATTCAGACAGTTAACGTCGTTAAATTTAGTAAATAAATTTGTTAAATAAGTAATATCTGCCTTCCATTTCATTAGATTTTCTTATAAAATCTGATTTTTAGCATCCAAGAACTTTAAAATGGTCTCAAAATATAAAGATAAGCTTTCCAACTGTCTCCTTCAGTAGGAGGGTCTAATCGTCATCTTTTTCAGACAACTGTGGAAATAACCTAGAATTTAACGCGTTACTAGAACTCTAGCTTACTATCGTTATGACGAAGTGGAGAGATTCATGGTATCTAGTACTTAGATTTTCAGCTAGTAGATTTTTCCGGTGAATGACTGAGTACATTTTTTCAGAAGGCTTATAAAATCGCGATAACATCCAAATATTCCTGATACTACATTCGCTGTATAGTACATTTGATAAAGGAATCGTTTTCCCAAGAAGTCATCTTGCAAAATATTGTAAAAGTTATCGTAAAAATCAGTTCTTCATGGAGCTCCTGGTCCATAACAAAACGAACGTATGCCAATCATGGTACCAGCAGACCTTGGATTGCGACATCAATTTGTAAATTAGGACGCCCAATAAAGAATGGATGATATTACTTTGTTTTAAGAAAATCATCTATTGGAAAAACCGTTGCATTAACAAAAAGTCCTGTCTGGTATAGTTACCTCTATTGAAATTAGATATGGAAGCATGACAATAAATTTTTTGTTTCACGAATTGGAAGGTACAGTTATCGAGAACGTGTAATTTCAGCAAGATGGTACCACAACTCATATAGCTGCAGAAACAGCAGACGTATTATGCCAACGTCTTGGTAATCGAATAGTGAGTGATTGATGTTTTTCCTTTGGGGCGATCTAAAGCAAAAAGCTTACGGTAACAATCCATAAATAACTGATGATGCTCAGAAGAACCTTATTGATGATATCGTCAATTTGTAAAACATTGTATATTCTGTTTAAAATATGTAGACACCCTACATAAAGAATTTTTCTGTTACTATGTAATTTCAGTATTTGATGCTATTTTAATGTCTTTGCATAAGCTATCGAGATAATTACACTGCCATTTTCACAACTGCATGAGGCACCAAATTCAAAAAAACATAAGGGCGGCTACTATTTTCGCCATTTTATTCAGTGTTACATCGAGAAACGTAGAATTCAAGATAAAAATTTCACTCCAGAATTTACTGGATTACTTATTAATTTACTGGCTTCACTGGAACCAAAGTTAATCCACACAAAAAAGTAGAGTTGATAAAGAAATACTTAACGTCTAAAATAGTATAGTTTCCCCTTATGAACGCTTAATGATAGTTCAACATATCTTGTTTTAATATGATACAATTGTACGCAATGTGGAGCATAGCTTTTGCACTCAAATCACTTGACAAAACTTGAGGCTTGGCCATCAAATGAAAAGACTTGTAAGTTAGATATGTCTCCTTTAATAGCGGAGATCCGCTTTATGGACTTCATTTTAAAAATCGGTTATAATCTTGATTTCAAATCTCGTAGAACTTCAGCAGAGACGGAATCAGAGTTAATCTAAAGATAAAGTGAGATTGTTTGTCGACTACATTGAAGAAGGAAACAATGATGAACCTACGATGGAAATGCTACTTGAAGATCACCATCGTCCCTGAAAGAACTAATGCTGACTTGATTCAGAGGCTGAGGATAACGTTATAACCAAGTGTCTTAGTCTCTTATTAATTCTACAATATTCTACACCGAGTTCTATGTACCCGTTGTGCTTCTCTGTATCCGGGGAACTACATTTCTGATACAGTATACAATATTTTCCCCCATTACAAGTACTATAGGCGTCACCATTCCAGCAAGATATGTCGTACTACTACAAGCGAAGGTATTTTTTCATCCAACCTTATCATTCGTTGTATTAGGCCGTTGTTCCTCCTTTAATCTGAGAAGTCAACATGTTGCCTTTGTATATTTTTTATGTCCTTATTATAATTTTTGTATACGTTCAAGACAGCTTAGTTCAATTTTTGCATGGTAATGGAGCAAAAAGGTAAAATTGTTTAGCAAAAACTATATCAGTTCTACGGTCCAGAACTTCTCGACACACCATAGTTTGGTTCGTTAGATATCTTTTCTATTTTCGAAAATTCTGTCCTACTACGTATCGCACTGTGGTCGAAAATCTCAGGTTCGTTAAAATTTTTAACTGGGTTCTTTGAATTATAATTTTGACTTATTATATTTTCTTTTCAATATAATCACACTTAATCACAATACATTTATTAGATCTATGAATTAATTTTTCTAATCCATCATAAAAATATTTTTTATCTTTCGCCTCAAAATGGGCCAAAATTGCCTCCTTTACCTCATTGTAGTCGGAAAACTTTCTTCCACGTAAGTCTTTTTTTAAATTTTGGAACAAATAAAAATCACTATAGTCCGTCCCAACCTCCGTATTCAGTATACGTCTTATGGGAATTTGTTTCATGGTTGCCAAATCATCCGATCGGCTGTACATTACTATTTCCGGTTAATTATTTGCAATTTCACCCGATCAATTCATAACCTTTATTAACGTTTATTGACGTTGAAGGTGCAAAATTATTGACATTCATATGACATTTTGCTTATTATTTTATTAAAGTAACTAACTTTTAACAGAGTGCATAGCGACTTCGCTGCACGTAAAATTATAGGAAAAAATACTACAGATAAAATAGTTATATCTCAACATTTATTAACAATACTATACACACATCTATAAACAAATATACATATGAACGATATCTATGCACAATGTACAGTGAATATTTGCTTGATATTGGGTGCTATGCAATTTATTAAATTAAAAAAGAAGATGATCCTTATATATATACAAATAATAGTTTCACTTTTGTAAATAAAAGAACTGGGAGTCATAGAAATACGTATATGTATAATACAATAATATCTAAGAAAGGAATAGCAATTACACACATATATCTATGTCTTACGTTAATTTTCTAGTCAGTCGAAGAATCACTTTGATCTTCAGATGATGACGAATATCTTACGTGAATAATAAATTCTTCGATGTCGTCTTGCAAATTATCCACTATCCACATTTCCTTTTCAATATTGTTTACATGTTTGATGTAGTTTTGCCAATTATTAGTTGTTACAGTGCTATACGCTCGTCGAATTAATTGCTCCATATCTTTTACCTTAAATGTGGTATTATTCATTCTTACGTAGTTTTTAAGTTGTGCCCATACCATTTCAATGGGATTTAACTCTGCAAATGGTAAGGTGGTAATCGAAGAACTTCATGACCTTTTTCTTTTGCAAATTCGTCAATCCTACTTTTATCATATTGCGGTTTAATTTGTGACACGCAATACAGTAAGTCCTTTTAGCATATCGGTACTGATTTGTATTTGTTTTTCATTGAGCCAATCAATGATCTCGTTTTTCCTCCATGCTGTTGTTGGAATTTTCTCCAATTTTCTGCAGTGGTAGGAAGCATTATCAAGAACAATGACTGACTTCTGTGGTATATTTGGAAGTAATTTATTTATAAACCAATCCTCATACGTTTCTGAATCCATCTCATGATGAACATCGGCAGTGTTTTTCTTGCAAAGAAATGTATATTCAGCACCAGAACAAACCCATTATCACTGCCTGCATGAACTAATGCAAAACGAGGTCCTAGCCCGGTTGGTGATTTCAAACCAGTGCTTAGTCCTTGAATAAGAGCTTGTCGACTACTTTGAATAGCAGTATCTGTCCAAGTTTTATTTACTGTATGTCCTGTATTCACCCATGACTCATCAGTGTATATAATAGTTCGACCTGAAATATAAAATTACAGCCATGTCAAATAGCAAGAGGTAAATTTTACCTTCTTCTCTAAATTTCTTGATCTCTCAAGTATTTGTGCCTCCATCTAATAATCTCATCTCGTTCAATGAGTATACTTTTTTCGTCCTACTTTTTAAATTCGAAGCCCATATCGTGTAACAATCTATGAAAAGTTGTTCGACTGAAGTTAGGGAGATCATCGTCAGCATTGACAGTAGTAAGAATTGTATTTAAAGTAGGTGGCATATTCTGTATAAAAAATCCATGCACTTTACGTCGAATAGCTGCTTGCGTGTTCTCACCATATGTATGCAGTCGATCATTTACTTGTATGCCCTTCCTTTTTTAGGTTTTTTGGACTTGATAATAAACCATTTTGTTGCTCCTGTTTTACATGATATATTGCACGGTCTGAGATGCCCAAAGCTTTACTTGCTTCTCGAACGGCAGCACTACATTCATTGATTTATTGAAATAATTGAAAACATTTGCAATCATACACTTCTCCTCATGGTTAAATTTGTCTCCTCTGCGCCGTTTTCTTCCTATAGGCTCCATTAATGTAGTGAAAACTGTAATTACATTTATATTCTGTTATAACATTTATAAAAATAAATAAAAATACCCATATTACTCCTGTGCACGCTTGAAAAGATAGAAGTGTTCTGAAAAGAACAATTTGTACAACTATATAAGCAAATTAACAATTTAACGAAATATTTCAAAACAAGGACGATGACGATTGACAGTTGATGCTAATAGACAGATAGTATACAACTGTTGTCGACGCCGACAGCATATGTAAATAAGTTGCAACATAGCAACCGGTTGTAGAGATAGCGCTAATGACAGCAACCAAGGATAGTAAGAGATAAAAGTTGCTATTCTATCCCATACTGAATACGGAGGTTGGGACGATCTATAGGTGCCAGGTCTGGACTGTAGGGTGGATGGACTATTGATTGAAAGCCATGCTTGTGCAGAGCAGCCACTGCAACTTTGCTCTTGTGAACCGGCGCATTTTTCTTTGTAATCAATCAATAATATCCCCTCACAATCCCAAAAAAGCAGCAGCCATCAACTTTCCAGCCGATTCTGACACGTTGAATGTCTTTGGCGGTGGTGTCCCCTTTTTATGCCATTGCATGGACTCCTGTTTGGACTCAGGCTAAAAATTGTGAACCCATGTTTTATCTCCGGTAACAATTCGTTCCAAAATCTGTGCAGGTTTGTCTCCACACAGCTCCAAAAATTGTTTGGACGCAAAGACGCGTCGCTGTTTCTGCAGCGGCGTGAGCATTCTCGGTACCCATCTTCCAGTGACTTTTGTCATATCCAGGTGGTCATGTAGGATACGCAAAATGGTGGTATCTGATACTCCAACTAATGCAGATAATTGTTTTTTCTTCAAACGGGCATCTTGCAGTAGAAATTTTTGCACTTTTTCGACGATGTCTGATGTGGTGGCCTAAGCTGGTCGTCCTGAGCGGGGGTCGTCTTCAATCGACTCCCGACCATGTTTAAAAAGACCATGCCACTTATAAATCATTGTTTTACTAGGACACTGTTCCCCATAAACGGTTTCCATTTCATTCAATATGGTTTGAGCGTTCTTTCCTTCCTTTGTAAGGAACACAGCACGGTGTTCAATTTCCTCCATAGTTTCAGTTTTCTTCCGGATTGATTTGTTTAGCAGGCAACTATTCGTAAACGACTGACGCTATAGGGCTGCAACTTAACTCATATACTAATGATGAGTCGCCAATAAGAATGACACCTAGCGAGCGCCCCTATCCCCACTCCATCCCCTCCATTCCACGAACTTCTGGATCTCCCCTCGTATGATAAGAGCATCATTACATTTTAAATAATGTATGCGCTCTACAAGAAAAATGTAAAGTTAATCTCAGATTGGGACACCTTTTATATGGGCTGCGCTGAGATATACAATTTTCCATATTCAAACTATTCATTTTGTATATTTAACGTATGTAAATGCCTTATTATACACCTTTAACAGATCTTTTACCAGTCCTTGCATACTTACTGTATAACATCTTCTACTGCCTGTTTCGAGATATAGTGCGGAATTCAAGCTCTTACAGTAGGTGGCATTTAATAGCACTTAAACTTCAGAATATTCTTAATTTGGCACAGAAATTTGGAAGGTTTCTGTTTACCATCAAGTGTTGGTGAGAAAATTGTCGCAATAAATCGGTAATGGCTTTGTTTATAATTTCGTAGTATAAATTGAAACAGACAGTACATGTAAATTGTGTAGTAAAGACAACACATTTGATAATTATTGCTTCGCACTGACAGCGAATATTTTAAAATAAAGTTTAACTTAAAGGCTTCTAAACTGCTGATTTAAACAATTTACTTAGATACTGTTTAATCCTCGTATTAAATTATTCAAAAGGTTTATATTACGTGATCAGAATATTTTGGAATAATTTAATCTAGTTCCAACCATAAGTTATACAGCGCAAAAATGAAACGCTTTATTTCTTCGTCTCTTCTTTCTGCTTTACCGCTGCCAACAATTTTTAATAGATTTTCTGTGTGTAACATTTTACTAGGTTTCTAGTACTCCGTTCATAAAGCATCAACCGTAAGAAGAACAAAATCTATTTATCTATGAACGCTATATCTCATGTGAAAAATTCCATCGCATAAATTCTGAATTAGATAACCGCAATTATCCTCGTAAATTCAACCCCTGTGAAATTCCGTTTGCGTACAGCTGTTACGCCGTTAATGTCTCAAGTGTATTAATTTAAGCAATGTAAATTTTAGACCCTTTTACTGGCACACACTTCTACTGATGTGCGAGGCCAACGCTACCCTGGTCAGAGGGATTTCAAAGAATACAGTTTAATTCTAAGTGAGAAGAGATTAAAAAGGCGGCGACAAAGGAAAGCCGCTTTTTGTCGTACAGAAAAGTGAAATATAATGTATAGGCCATTGACTGTAAGTACACAAAAGGATATAACACCGAGAAGGGAGGCATATTGGAAAACGAAAACGGCGAATTTCCGTATAAAAACTATACTATACCTTTGTAAAAGTCTTCTTGCATTTTTATGTTCTATAGTTTATTACGGCTTCGCAAAAATATCGTATAACACTTCTGTTGTATTTATAAAATATATTCTAAATGTAAATATCCAAAACCAAAATATAGACAACAAGAAACTGGTTTGCAGCATTTCTTTTAGGAAGGAATTATTTTAAATCTGACATGTTAAATTAGCTTTTATGTGAATTGCCTCCTTGGGATCTTTAGAATCTATTACAGCTTGAACCTAATACATAATTCACCGGAGATCTTGCCCTCCTTTAAAATTCGGGATCGTCTGTAGGGAATCTTCAGTCGTAGTTAATTAGTTTGTAAAGTATGTACTTCAACACTACAACTGTATTACACAATGAACATAAACTTCGGGGATACATTTTTTTGATAAATTGTTGAATTGAAAAATACCTTTCGCTAACAAATATGATTGAAGGTTTTATTGGAGCTAGTGTTCAAAACTCTCATTTCACAAATCTGCTCTATTGAAAAAGAAAGCCTCCCATATTTTTAATTTGGCATTAGTTACATTGTTCTGCAATCTCTGTACAGTATTTAATTCGTTCATGTCATTGCATCATTTACCCATGTTACAGATGCCGTTACGTATATACATATTTCAAATTATATCTTTGGTCGTCTGCTTTTGGGAAGAGCAATTAAATTTTGTTATTATTTTTGAATCAGCGTTGTAATAATGCTCTTCGCACTGTTACAATAAAGAGGTTTTTAATAAATTTTAATATGTACTACCCTAGATTGCTTGATCTTTAGTTCAGAATATGTTAGGTATTTTTTTTTGAAAAATTTGTCATAGTACTAACAACGACACATACTCAAGTCTTCTGCCGCCTCTATATATTCCTGACAGAGGTTAGTCTTCAGCTTTTGCAAGTTTTTGTAAATTTTATTTCAGAACTACACTACACATACATAGGTTTGTAGAATCTTTATTGCTGTCTGATAACTCGTAAAAATATTGATTACTACAGCTGATACCTACCTATATCTTTGTATGAAAAAATGTTAGTTCGAACTCCCATCGGCATCTTTAACTGGAAGGGCAATTGATGCCAATGTCAGTTCTGTGTACCATGCCAGGTCTCCTTTTTGGTATTGCGGCTCAATTTTTCACACAGCTGATATCTTGCTTTACTTATTTTGTTCGTTCGCAAAATATACAAAAACACAATTAATACCTAACATAAAACACAAAAACACCTACTCATGGTATTGGTAGGATCATTAACGGTAAAGACAATGTAGGAAGAGAAAAAAACTAGGCGGACATGTTTCTGCCTACTCGTCTCTCTCTGCCTAACATTGCAATTTACTCTCGCCTAATATCACCGTGTATAAACGACTAGTTTAAGTCAGCATTTCTTGGCGCTACCTAGTGCCACAAAATACACACTCGCCTGCCGTCCAAACACAGTGAAACAAGCGGGTACAGTTTCCCAGTCCTTCTACCAAGCAGCTCATAGACTGCTAAACCAAAGATCACGCGCGTAGGATTGCTGCATATATGAGTACCTAACATAATGCTGCTAAATACAGCTAACTCAGTTATTGATGAGATCATTCCCTGAAAGTCTTTCTGGGAGTAGTTACGATATTTTCTCTTCTTTAAGGTGTTGCGGTATTTATTTGACATTGTGTCAAGTCACCCTAAAAAGACGCTTTAATCATCTCCCCTCGGAAAACTTATGAGTAAATAGAGATTAGATTACCTAAAAGCTGAATATTTAAGGAATTAAATAGAATAAGTACCACCACCGTCACCCAAAATAGTTTTAAAGACCAATAGGTAATAAGCTTTAGAAATACCAATCTGCCCACCCCCCTTCGAATTTTTTTCCTAAATAAACCACCGAGGTAGGAAACTGTCAGTGAGTGATATAAGCGACAGAAGTCTGTATAATATGTCGCTAAGAACTTTGTGGTTTTATTTTAAATTAATAGAGGACGGGCAAATTACTTTTTAAGAAATGATGATTTTGTTGTTCAAACTACTCCTACGAACTCATGTAACCCACATAGATATGATTAAGAACGCTAGGTTGTTTGTGTAAATGCTATATTCACATACATATACATATTACATATAGTAAGAATATAAAAAGCATTGGCCCTAATATCGATCGCTGCGGAAGCTCTCGATGATTGGTTTTTATCATTTAGATTAAGTCTCTGATATATTTTTGCCAAATGTGACCTAAATACACCTTTAATCTCATAATGGATTAATGGAAACCTTGACTTATGTGGTTTGGTACAGGTTTATCAAAAAATTATTTATACGAAAACGTTTCACTAATGTTGAGGTTACGCATATTGTATTTCTATTCATGATTTCGTTAAGAACATATGTTTATACGGTTAATTAGCAAGTTATTGCTTAATTAATGATTGAACGAAAGTGACATTATATTGTAAACAAACACCATACTCATATACTGTAATTTCTATAACACTGTGTATTTTGGTAGACATAAATCTGTTATTGTGCGTATTTAATACTAGTCGTTCTGCTCTTTTATTTATCGTGACTGGCAAACGCCATTACCCATTCCAATGAACACATACCAGCGCTGTATCACTTCGAAAGCGACGAGCACCTAGTTGGCGACGCTGAAACTCAGAGATACAAGAATAATTGAAGCAGCAATATGGGGAATTTCACCTTAACACTTGCAGTTTACTTTTATTGAGGCGGTACGCAGTATCTGAACCTCCTTCGCTCGCCACCATAAAACGAATACGGACAAATAAGAAAACGACGAAAATATAATCTTTGAAAGCTCGAGCGCAGGCAAGAAAATTTAATGTACTCGAATATTTCCTAGGCGACAAGTCAAAGCGTATAAAATTTGCTTTACTTTCGAAATTCTATTAACATATTGCTTCCTTTATTCGCTAGCGGAGTAATAAACCTTTCGGCGCATGCATATTACTTAAAAAACAAACCTATATGCACGCGTTCAATGTGTCTACTTTTTGTGGCAAAAAATATCCCTATAGGGAATATTTTTCTGTGATGGTGAAATGCATGATATTAGACAGTCCGGCGAAGTACAACGCACTTAAGTTTATAACTTTAGAGGTCTAGAAACTCGATATTGGAGGACAGCGTTATATTTTTACTTGTTTACGGAAAAATCGAGTTATTGCGAAGGATGTCTGTTATGTCTTGCGTACTGGGATATAGAGGGCGTCACTAGTCAAATGTTAACACTAAAAATTAACCTCCATCTTTAGGTAACCTAAAGCCAATCCTAAGTTTCAGTGCGATACGTGTGGGTCCAACGAACTGTCAAAATTGACAAGTTCGTTGAAAACTGGCATTAAACCGAGAACACTTTGGGGCAATAATTTTTTATAGTTTTGAAGACAATTATCTCAACAGCAATGCGTCGATAAGTTGGTTTTTGTGTTCGGCAATGAAGAACAACATCAGTTAACAACTTCTCGTTGATATGGAGAATTCAAACGTGAACTAATTAGGTTTAGCGATGATCCAAAACCAAGGACACAAAAAACGGTAGTCACTCAGGAAAACGTCGATGTTGGGTGCAAGATCATCAACGAATATCGAAATGTGAAACATCGCAAGATTGAGGCATCATTGGGGATTTTAAGGATCCCAATTCAAAAAATTTTGCATGAAAAATTGTGTGTAAAAAATAGTTTCCCATTGGGTACCGCATATGCTGACCGAAAATCAGAAAGCAACTAGAGTGAATTGGTGTCAAGAAACTCCAGATTGCTTCAACGCCGAAAACTTCAAAAACGTGTACAATACCGTCAGTAGCGATGAATCTTGGATTTATTCATACGAGACAATAAATGTCAGTCATTTTTCCGGGTCGCGACGTTTGACTCGGAAAAAGGTCATGTAGCAACAATTGCTCTATAGAAACAATAAAGTGTTACTGCCGATTGGTAATCCAACCATTTGTTTGCTGCAAGTCATCGCTGAGCTTCGAAAAATCAACCCCGAACGATGAATCATTCTCCACCAAGACAATGCAAGTTTGCACACAGCACGCAAGTCAACGGAATTTTTAACTAATAAAATGCCGAATTGTTAGACCATCCTCCGTACAGTCCGGACGTAAATCCCAACGATTTGTTTATCGTTTAGAAAATCAAGGACGGACTGCTTAGTCAAAGGTTCCAGTCACCAGAAGGAACAGTCGATACCCTCGGAAACGCAATTTTGACTGTACCACCAAACGACTGGAATCACTGCTTCCAGAGTTCATTCGAGCGCATACAAAGGTGCATTAGTCTTCATGGAGAATGCTCCGAAAAAGAGTAAAGTCTTTAAATGCTATCTATTATTTTGTTCCAGCTCTACACATGCAAAACTTAAAATTCAACCCTCGTATTATGTTTGCGTCTATGGCGTACCTTAATCATTAATATTCGTGCTACCATTTTGATTGTGGAAGATAGATAGAAGGGTAACGGTGTTTTCACTCTTATAAGATGTAATCAGAGCAAAAGTATATCTTGACAGCTTTTGTGAACCTCTTTTGAAGTTCTTGTTTTTGACCTTTCGGTGACCTTTTTTGTGTAACTCTGATGATTCAGATATTTCCCTAAGTCTTCGACTTACGTCCAGGCTAGTGTTGCTTCAAAGATTAATCTGTGTTGCGAAGGACAGTTGTTCTGGGTTATATTTTAATAAGGATAATATTTTCAGTTACTATCTTTTCGCCGCAGTTAGATGCAAAACCGCAATTTTGGCTCGCCTAGCATTAGATAATTAGAATTTCAACAACAATTTAATGTGAGTTTTTACTGGCAGTACGTATTTCCGGGCTTGTAGGTCGTGGTCTTGATTCGGTATATGTCGGCGTTTCGCCAAACACTGCGGCTGGCATCTTCAGGATGATGACGGTTCGCTGGCCGCCTGACTAATGGTGTTTCGTGACACGTCGACACCGAATCAAAACTAGGGCCTACAACGCCGGAAATGCGTACTGCCAGTACAAACTCAGACTCCGGCAGTGAAAACCTTATGATATTTATCAATTTAATATGTTCGGAAATATTTACAGTCCTCAACGCGGGTATTAAATGTTTGGTTTCTTGTTTGATATCATTTTTCTATTATTTCAGAGTAACTCTGAAACATGCACTAGGTGGTTAATCTTTGCAAAGCTACTAAATTCGATGAAGCTATCCTGCGCTAGGGTGTTAATGCTCGAAAAGCGGAAAAAATTTAATATCTAGAGAACGGATAGCCCTATCGAACTGCGGTTGGTCTCATTCGATTCAGGATAAAGAAATACATTCAAATGATACTAAATTAGAAAGATGAATTAGTTTAATATATAAGTTATTAGTAATAATGTACACGAAATATGGATATATTCTGTACATTCATGGCTTACAATAAAACGGTATTATTTTAGAGTTGTAGGAGTTATTCTTACATTAATAATATATACATATAATATGTAATGGAAATATTGGAGTTTGAAGGGATTGTGTAATATATTACATTTTAGTGTAATGCAAAGAAGTGTGATATAGTACAGTGTAATACAATGTAATGTAATATTGTGCAGTACCATATAATGCTTCTTATGTTTTTCAAATTTTGATTTGCTATCACGTTTTGTTTTTGGCATTTCGATAAATTGAAATATTTCATAACGAAACTAAAAGATATTCCAAGTAAAATTATAAAATATTAAAGAATGATGATTTATAAAACTGTGGTAATGGTAAGTCACTGATGATAAGTTAAAAAATAATGTGCTCGGTGTTTTGTATGGAAAAAACAGTATTGCTTATTAAAATAATAAAGATACTTCAAAAACTAAGTTTAGATATAGTCAACCATAACACAAGTTGTTCGTAAATGATACGAGAAATTCAATAAAGCGGTAAGAACTATACCATTAAATATAAAATAGGAAAGTTGATATCAACATACTTTTTTTTCAAATGGATTATAGTTGACCACGACTAACAACACTGCAAGTTTCAAAATCAAATTCCCACAAGAAGTTCGAAAAATGTTAATAAGTCAGTTTGGTGGGACACTCTGTATAGTTAGTTAAATAGTACCGTAACACCAATGGAAGATATTTTTCATTTGAAATAAGTTGACGTTAAAACTATTTGCACAGATTCCGAGTTTTCACCTAGACTTCAGTTAAATGACGAGAATTTCTAAATAGGCAAATATGGGCAACTGATACTTTGGAATTGTTTGCGCTAATGTATTTTGATTCTAACCTAATCGATGCCGATTTAATGTAGGATAAAGCTTTTCTTTAATCAAATTATATGTAGTATTTGTTTATTAGTAGCACAAATTGGTTTATTCTCTTGTCATACGTTTTGGGGTTATGTCTAGATGTTCATACCTAATTGATATTCACTATTTCAAAGCTAGAAATCGGTGTATTTCTTAAAGACGATGATTTTACAGGCAGCAATTATTTTCGCCGTTACCCCACTGCGCGCCCCAGATCTATTTACAGAATATTTACCGCAATTATGCGAACAAATTTGGATTTTAAACAAACGTAAAAATTGTCAGAAATTTTTCCAAAATTAATTAAAAGTTGAAATCTACATACGTGTGATTCCGTTAACCAATGTTAACATATCAGAAAGAATATTTCAATTTTTGTAATCCGAGGACGGTATTGTCTTCCTTTTGAAGCTACGAAAATTTAAAGTATTTGAGAAGAAGTGCATTTCTGCTTTTACCGATTACGTTCCATAAATATTGTCTCTACTTTAGTATAGTTCGGTCAGTCGCATTGCCCGGAAAGTACAAACTCTGGTAGGGAATAATACTTACGTAATAAACTTTGACGATTCGCAGAAAGCAAAAACTCGCTTTCTCCACAACACCAGTTTCTCTGAAAAGCCGTTCATTCTTGAAAACTAAGCAAAAAGTGTTTTGTTTTATTCGTAGTATTATCATTCGCAAAGCCGGCAATGATTTTACGATGGAACTCTTTCCCTATACCTACAACTGCTACATCTTTTCAATTACCTTGAGTTCGCGCAGCAACTCTGCCGTGTGCGCTGCATTTGTTTTCCGGGGCGCGCCCGCTATTTCGTTACCTTCAGCGCGTTTTGTATCCGGGACTGTGACAAATGCCGCGCCATTTCTCATTGAATAGAGAAGCATTCGGATGTGAACCTTTCTCATCGCCAAAAAGACGTAGATAGTTTCTCATTTATGAGCATAAAAGGAAAATGTTTGTCGGGCTGTTCTTTTTCTTTTTTGCTGTTGCCGGTGCCGCGCCCCTCGTTTATACAAGCGGAAGTGCCGGGAAGAAGATGATAGAATGAGGATAAAGATAGACAGGGAGAGCTCGCGGACGGGATTATAGATCTACTTCGACGTTGTCTGCGATGCGAAAGCCTTTTGTTGTAGTTACATGATTGAAATTGGTCAGTGGATACGAATTAGAAATGGGAGGTTGTTTTTTTGCGTTATGAAATAATAAATAAAATAAAGCTAACATATGATGCATCACCCATTGTTTGTATCAATAATATACTGAATATCTGAAACGCACTTTTGCTACACAATAATGAAACGTACAAATAGCACTGATCAAACGTAAAAACATGGACTCTACTGTATATATTCTATTCAATCATGTTTACGTCATATTCTGAGCCGATCGGTGTCATCACATTTTGATCGTACTTTGCACAGTCTGACCTACACCACATTGGTGAATGCGTTATAATGACCTCAACCGAAGAATAACTCGACCAGTATCTCGCCTATTGTGCACCCATGTGATTTTAGTTCACTCGATCGGGTTGTACCTGAACATAAAGTCTATAAACCGTCCGAGTGGTAATTTTCCTAACTTGTGTTCGTTAAGCTGAGCATCCGCAAGGTGACCCTGTCTTTCCCTGCAGATTGCCGGGCAGTCGACTTTCTGGATCAAGAAGAATCTACTAGACCCATGCGATGCATGCGTTTGTTCAGCGCGCAGTGTTCACTTAATATCGCTGTGAGTGCTCTCAGTTTGGTCCTGCTCAAAAGGACTACCTTACGTCTTTCCTCGCCTTGATAAAACCCGACAGATTTGCAGTGTCTCATACCGTCTACACCGTTCCAGTAGGAGCGGTGTTTGTCGGTGAGCTCGGATTTAACATATGTAGGTCTTAATATTGCCATAGGTACTCACACGTCGGTTCAGGTTCTGAGAATGGTCGTCTACTGGCATCTCTTGATAGCAAGTCTCCTACCTCGTTTCCTTTGATCTCCAAGTGGCTTGGCACCTACCTCAGCATAACGCTGCAACGTTCCGCCAGTTGGTGTAGCCTTCTACGGCACCTCCACACCACCTCGGATTGAAACCTGATAGCTTGTAGCGCCCGAAGAGCAGCTTGGCTCTCCGATACGATTTCCACCGCTTCCAACTCATATGCGTAGTCCATAGAGTTCTTCGCACATGACTAGATGGCAATTACTTCTGATTGAAAGATGGAGGAATACCCCTAGACTGACGGTCTTGCCATCCGTTCTCCCTCTTTTCGGATTCCAATATCTGTGCCGCTCGAGGTTTTCGAGGCGTCTGCAAACCAGCGGGAAACGTCCCGGTCGATTTGCGTGCACGTGCCTTTATTGCCTCGTTGCTGGAGATTATTGTATTGTATCCCCCACCAAAGCTATATACGGGCCGAATATTTGTCATCGACAACGGTGCTGTTTTGATGTAATTGAAGATGCTCGAGTGGTCTTCAAACTTGACAAAGAATCCCTTGCACCCACTACATTTAACTCTGTAGTCTACTAGTGTTGCTTCTGACCTCAGCACCAGCTGCAAATCCTGGAAGCCCAAGGATGTAGTGTCCAAGCAAGCAATTGATTGGCTTTGTGGCATCCAACTAGCGACGAATAAGTTATAGTAGTTACTATGACTTATACTATACTTTTAGGTCCCATCTTCTACCAAACATTGACCTCAATCTTAAGGATGATTTGAATAGAAAAGGCTTTTTTAAAAGTAATATATGTAATAGATTCCTTTAAAATAGACAAAATGCTATATTTGCTACCAAAGAATGTCTCCAAAGTATTGATTGTTGAAGGATCTCACTTTTTTCTACTATAATTAATGTACGTCTTAAACTGTGTATTTGTTGCAGTTCATTTAAATTATATAGCATGGAACATATACGTTCTTACGTTTATTCTATAACTTTCTTCATAGAATTAGCGATAGTTGGAAATTAGTATTTAATAGCATCTCGGCATTGTAATTAATTTCGAATCAAATGATCAACTAATTTGATGTAGCACATTCCACACCACACAATTTATTCATTTCATTGCAGTAGTGTGTTTCAAGGGCGCGTGGGTTTTCGAAACATTCAACCCATATTGAGAGAATCTCGTCCGGATACCAAACACGATGTAGGACTCTATGCCTGTCCCTGTAGATGATATCAGAAGTTTGTATCAATATGGTTGTTTTCGTTTTGAATAAAATTGATGTAACTCTGCCTATTTTAATATAACAATTTACAACAAAGTTTTAAGAAAATATAAATTGATGCGCGTATACTTTTCCACTTACCTTCTGAATTTATTAGGAAAAAAACTTAACGTAACTTTACTATATTGTATGTGTGATGCAGTTTAAGCTGCTTCAGGTAGGTATAATGTTTTTTATGAGCGTTATAGTATGATAGTAAGATTTCACCTAATACATTCTGAGCGTTGCAAATGCGACACCCATTCGAAAAATAAAAAAACTTTTTTTTCTATAGAAATATTTATTACATATAATTAAACGAAACTATATTTTACATAAAATTACATATCAAAGTTACCTTTCTACGTAGTCACCGCTCAAATTTAGGTACTTGTCGTACCGTTTTACCACTGTTCCTATACTTTCTGCATAGTCAATTGCCGCCAAGTTGTTGAACCGCTGATTACCGGATTTCTTAAATTTATCATGACTTCCGTAATGTTGTCCACTCAAAAAAATTCTAATTTAGATAATAAGTAAAAATTATGTAGGGCTAAGTTCGAACTGTATGAGGGATGTTGATGAATTTCCTACTGAAACTACTGAAGCAAGTCGTGTGTCACTCCCGCTGCATGCGGATGTGGACTATCGTGAGGAAGGATGACTCCACTGCATTTACGGTCTCACCTCTAGACATGTAGTCGATGAGCAGGACACCCTTACGATCCCAAAACACCGTAGCCATAATCTTTCTGATGCTCAAAATTTGTTTTGATTTTTTCAATTTCGTTGGGGATTGCGGATGATGTCATTGAACTGATTGGTGGTTTTTTTCTGGTGTGAAATGTGATATACAAGTCTTATCACCAACGAGGAGAGGCGGCCACTTGTGAAAACGAGATGGCCATAACTAGATGAGGTGTTCAAATATAGAGTGCTGCAGGTGTTAGATGTATCCAATGTTCTTTGAGTGTTACTGGGATAAAACCCCCAATCTACACAATCTTTCCTTACTATGCACATAAAAGAACTAATATCTTGATACATTAGATCGCAAACGCACGCATACTAGATGTTTTCGACTACATTTCGTCAGTTGATCACATTTCATTGCAGAGAGCTTTAGGCAGTGTTCTTTGTTGGCAGTCGTATTATTTTTCAAACACGTTAATTGTATGTAATACACGGTTATCTCCACGTATTCGTAAGAAAAAGCCACAAGTGATTAACAATGAAGGATAAGAAACATATTTAAATTGTAAATGATTAATGAACTTGTTTAACGACAATAATCTTTCTATTGAAAATATTATTTGGATGGATGAATCAACATTCTCTTTATATGGTAAATGTAAACTCTCGGTTGCACGTGTTTGGTATACAAAGAACCCATCCCAAATATCTGATGCGCGAGCTCAATGCCCCAAGAAAACTTAGTGTTACTGCCTTCGGTAATTGGTCCACTTTCTATAAATGGTTATTTGACAAGTGGAAAGTGCGATATATTGACTTGCAAACTAATGAAATTGTATCTGCTAGCACGAATTTATCGGTTGTAGATATGGAACAAATTTGGTACCAATAGAATGGTTATCCCGCACATAATAATTTATTAGTCCGCCAACATTAATTTAATACCCATGGAGACCGTATATTAGGTAATCATGAACATATTCGTTGGCTAGCAAGATCGCCAGATTTGTTCCTATATATTTCTTCCTTTAGAGTTGGTTAAAAAGTAAGATAGTTGATGTACCTAGTCAAAGACCAAATACTTTGGATGAATTGTAACGAGACATTCCAGACGAAGTAGCAAACATGCCGACAGAATATTTATTCAATGTTAGTCATACTTTTTATAATAGATTAGTATACGTTTCGCAGATTGTGGTCGGTTTGAACCCCTTGCTTAGCTTTTGCTTTACCGGGTATAATTTAGTTTAAGCCAATATTTACGTTAATATCAACTCCCGCGGAGAAAATAGAACAAAACATGATTTCTCATTATACTTTCATGTTAATAAAAAATTGGTCTGAATATTCTTTATCTCAAAACTTTTTGTCTATATTATCCAGGGAAGGAATGATCTTTTATCCTCCATACTATGCGGACATCCTGTATGTCTCATTCTTCATGTTAATAAACATCCGGGATGACTTTATATACTTTCATAGCATATTGTCTTTTACCTATCATGCCTGTGTTCTGGTGTGCCTATTGTTGTTTTATTGTTTACTAACACAAAAACGTAACCTTCATTTAAAATAGTGAATAGCGGGTGTTAGATTAGTCGATAGCAGGATAATATTTTCTTGGACATAATTTTTTCTATTACACTAAAATTAAGCACTTATAACTATAAAACCATAGTAAACAAATTTTATGTTTAAAGGATTGCGACGTTGTCTTGCTTATTTTTCGATTAAAAACGTCGAGTTAAAGTAGCATGTTATATATGTTAAAATGTATCTTTAATGTAGAAATAATTGTTTGAACAATTAAATACCGATTGCGTTTAGTAGATACATTTTCTTGATCCGTAGCACAGGATATTCAATTTGTTTTCTTTGGAGATGCTGTAGTGGGGCCAGCGCTAATATTGCTCGGCCTTTTACAAGAAAAATACATATCTAAAACTTTAATAAAGGGAGCCCGTTGTGTGTTTAAGGGGAGTAGGCATAAAATATTCAGTAGAGAAACGGAAAATCAATAAACGGTGAAGATATTTACCTCGGAATTTCATCATCGCAAAAATAGAACGAAAAGCATTCCAATTATGAACCAATTGAATGCTTCTCTTACCCCTAACCTCTTCTCGATACGACTTTGAGGTGTGCAAAGAGAGGACAATTGAGAACCATGAACGTATTCGTAACATAGTAAAATGCTATTTATAATTGCAATCCCATTGTGTGGTAACATTCATTGCCGCGCGATTAAATTGAGCCTTTTTGTTTTCTGATGGCGACGCCTGCTGGCGGAGAGAGGCGAGAAAGCCATTACTGCCGACTGTAACGGTTCTACGGACCATCGAGGAACGTAGAAACTTAATTTACAATAAATTCAAATTACACATCCGGGATGATCTGTATCTGTAATTATGCTACCGGGTTATGACGCTTGTAATAATTTCAGTAATGCAGAGAGGACGGGTAAAGATCCACCGCCTCAATTACGAAGACGGACTGAATTATCGTCCGCGGTACTAGCGGCGTTCTAGGAGGCAGAGTATGCCCTGATCTTACGAGTTACGTTCAAGTTAGAGCTCCGCACAATGTGAATTTCGCAAAGTTTTGTTCGAGCTTCCGGTTATAGACGTCTTACACACGTGCAGTGTATTTTCAGTAAATACTACAAACAAAGCGAGAACCTCTAGTGCTTCAATTTAACAATTATAATTAGTGATCGGCACTCAGGAATACATGGCAATTCCAGGGACGGATCGAGGAGCAAACAATCAATCAGCCCGCTACACAGGGCGCTTACAATTTAATTAAAATACTGTAGACGCAAAAGCCCACCCTTCAACATCAACCACATTTCGCAAATTTGAAACATAGTTAATGATGGCGCGGAGGGGCACCAGCTTTATTGCATTGATATTTCCGAGTTGGTCAAATTCCTATAATATCGACATTATATATATACATATAATGTTCAGCTTGTTACGAATTATTATATCACTGTGTCCAATTTCGAATAACATTTTTCGTTTAAGTACGGTCCTGGAATGTATCGCTGAACGCCGATTTCTAAATCCCTGATTCTAAAATTGATAAATTATTAGCTTTAGAATCACTTGATAATGCTGATTGTCTTTTTCACAATAGAAACGAATCAATAGAATCAATTGCTGTAGGCCTCAAACAGTTATCTCCTTTAATTTTTTTAAATTGACCTTATACTTGAGCATTCTCTAGTGATTGTGATAATTTATTCGTTACTTTTGCATCGGCGTTTTTATAATAACTCCAAAAACGAAAAGGAAAAATTGATATATACTTGGCGAAACAAGAACAACTACATTATCGCATATTATTAAGGTAAGTGTTATTAGACTAAGTGCTATTAAAATAAATATTATTAATTTCAACTATATTAATCATTGGCGAAGAAGTAAAATACAGTTCCACGAATATATCCAGTATATTCAGCGCAAGGTAATACATATACATCACATGTTACGCTATCAGTGTTGTTTCATCGTTATTCTATTACCACTCACTGAATATGCGATGTATATGTACTACGTTGTGTTGAATATACTGGATACATTTTACTTCATCGCCCATGGTAAATATTATTAAAGTAATTAATAAATTACTAATACGTCGGTTTTTCTTGATAGAAGCGAATTCGTAGAATCGATTTCCGTAACCGTCAATGTCATGTACTTCACCTTTTTAAGTTAATTTTAAGTACAAAATGAGCATTTGTTTTAGCCAAAGACAACCATTACACACACTCCAGATTTTCTGGAATATTCCCAGATAGTTTTATTTCTGAAATTATAGATCGAGAAATGTGCAAAAGAACTTTGCGCAAAATCAAAATTTAAATCGCCATTATTAGCTTTAGGATTATTTGATAGCTTCTTTATGGTTTACGTAAGTGTACGTTGCATTTGTCTTAGTAAAATGCATCTGTAGAATCGATTGTCGAAGACTCCAATCAATTATCTCTTTCAATTTTTTAAATGAATCTTATGCTTGAACATTTTATAATGCTAATAATAATGTGTTCATTACTTTTATATCTGTGAGTATGCAACAACTTAGGTCTTGAGCTTTCTAAATGCCGAGTCCCTATCTATAATCCCGAAAATTAACAAAATGGCTTTCGTGTATGATTTTTCACGATTTTTTAATAATAGATAACAAAAATTCAGTAGAGGAGTTTTCGTGAAGTGTGTGAGTAAAATATTTAACATACGAGAATCGTACAGCATTTAATACCCCTTAGTGCTAAGTGTAGTCATTATTTTGAAAGAAAAATTAAATTAAGTTGTTTAGCTGAATAAGAAAGCTTTCTATTCAAATACACAATAAACTTGAATAATGCAGAAAAGTCATCGCATAATGTTTGTGCTATATATGCATAAAATAGTGCAGAATACCGCAGAATTTAAAATGCTTTTTAGCGTTAACTATAAATTAAGCGACAATTAAGTAGAGAGGTAAAATATAGAAAACTTCTAGAAAGCATTTCATGGTACTAATATTTGGTAAGCTAAACAGTATTCATACTCAAACATGATAGGGTTACCGATCTGATCTGATATGTATATCGGTATCAATTCGAAGAATCGAGATAATCAAATTTACAATGAAAAAATACGAACAGAAACAATTCACACGAAAAAAAAGCCTGTAAAACAGAAGACTTCATGATGTCAAGGTTATCATCAAGGTTCTCATCCAGTAGCTCAGCTCTGCGAATTGAAACCAGCCTTTTAAAGCCTTCGTGGAACCGTTTTCTTACTTGCACCGTTTGTAAGCAATGTTAAGTTACTGTTGTCATTTCTTAATGTGCCGAGAAAAATAAAATGATCATCAATAGGTGTTCCTCCTTCTTTTCTTCTAGACTCTCGTCGTCTCACGAAGTTACCAGTCTCCAGATTCAAAGTTCATGCATCTTGAACGGAATATTTGTACTCTGCGTGTCATGTACCGTTGACAATTCTATTCTCATTTAAGGCAACGATTTGAGGAGCGTCCGAAATATTTAATAGCACTGTTATTAGGGAATAACCTAGTGACAACTTTTGTTAATTATGAAGCTGACAGAAACATTATGGTTGCTTGAATTTTGTTTTAAATAAGTGATCAGAAGCAAAATATGCCGTATTAGTGTCTGACATATGGAACAAGCTAACATCGTTGAAATGATGAGTTTGCAAATTAAGGCTAAAATTGTAGTTATTTTGGATCGGATTAAATACTAGTATGGTTAATAATGAAAATATCAGCTAAATGACGCATATACAAATAAGATATGTAATTGACGGATTCCTTTAACAAATTTGTACGATTTACTTTTGTTATTAGATTTATCTTAAACCTAAAAAAAATACTTGTTTCTTACATTTTTTATTAATTGTTTCAATTTTTGTGCCAAAAGTGAAAACTCGTTTGTATATTTCTCTTATTTTCATCGAAGAACAGTATTGGATTGTCAATGCATTTACATCTTTGGGAAAGACATTGGTTTTTCCAATAAGATAAAATATTTATTTTCCAAAGAGTTGTATGTCCTTTGATCTATACGACACGTAAGTTTGAAAGAATGCAAAGCAAATCTAGGACAACTGTTAGAATTTTAATTCTCGAAAGAAGTGGATTGAGCGAAAAAGCGTTTTCCATCAACTATTTTTGGTCACCTTTGGCACGAACATAGAATAATCTGTAATAACCGCCTGATGCAGAAAACCTGAATGAATGTACTTCACAATACCTGCCGTGTGCGAATTCCTTTCGTGATGTACTACCTTGAATTTATGATTTACTACACTCATTGTGCGCAAAAAAGAAATTTTCGGCAGAGTGATTTTTGTTAAAGAAGCAAAGAGAGGTTTTGATACAAAGAAAAAGGCATGCAATCAACTACCAAGTTGAGATATTATTGATCTTTGTTAAATAATATCGCAATGTTATGCTTACAAGTTGAAATTATAGGAACTTCAATATGCAGTCCCTTAACTACTGCTCTTGGCGTGCCTACGCGTGCAGCTCCACGTACGACTCTTCGACCTGAAGAATTCGTTATTATCTGGACGAGTGTAGTCGTAAATTTTCACGGACATTTCAGTTATGCAGGCGGATGTACTCTTGTCAAGAAATAATCTTGTAAATCTCCTGAATTTCAAATAGTTTTCGTCATTCCGCATATGCCTGTCGAGATGGTAAATTTGCGTTATCTTGTGAGTGCAAACTTATGCAACAGTAAAATCTGCACGGTTGGTGCAAATATCAATATACCAGGACCTACATAAGTTTATTGTATATGTCGCAGTGTTTTTAACAGTAATACTATAACGAATTTGCCCAAGTATGTTCAGGACAGCATTAGTATGAAAGGTTACTTGTAGCATGGAAATTATTGTAACCATTAAAGAGACGTGTATAAAAACCACAACAATAGAAAACCATATGAAAGAGAAGATAGGCAAGAGTATGTGTTACATTCAGAGTAATACAATTAATTTATTTACTACTAACTTTGTTAAAATTTTGAAATATATGGCGAAAGCTTGACCATGACATTA
Organism: Trypoxylus dichotomus; assembly: GCA_023509865.1. Taxonomy (NCBI): domain Eukaryota; kingdom Metazoa; phylum Arthropoda; class Insecta; order Coleoptera; family Scarabaeidae; genus Trypoxylus; species Trypoxylus dichotomus. Next base: position 52,844,750 of record CM042076.1, on the reverse strand, counting down.
GATTTAGCTGCAAATAGTGACAAAACGTGTATTACTAGAAGACTTAAGAAGCGATGGATAGCCAACGTAAAGGTGCATTCAACAAAAATATTACATCTATATTATAATAAGCTACTCATTTTGGGCATAGGAAACGTAAGACCATTTTTTAGATCCTATCATTAGACAAGTTTTAGCAAGTGTAATGAATGCAACAAACATTCATAGTGCAAGCTCATCGTAAAAGAGATTGTTTCTTTTCTGAAAACAATAGCTAATAAAAACGAATTAATTACAGAGTCACTAACACTAAATAATTTAGAGAAACCATTTTAAGAAATTTTATCTTAAATAAATACTCTTCTTACCTTTACTTCTTTTCCATAAATAATTACTTAATAGTGTGTACTAGAACTAAGCAGAATTATTACGATGCGGTTGTTCTGGAAATATTTTATAGCTCCATTTCTAGAGGACAGGTAGGTAGGTAGATAGGTACAATCCCTCATATATCGATTAGTTAGTTTATCCCCAATTATTGTACAGCGGATGAGAAGTATCTAGTATATTAAAATAAATGTCTTTCTGCCTCTCCGTGTCATGAATCTACTTTTATTTTGCGATAAGAGATTCAATGAATTAGATGAATTTATATTTAAATCAGTAATACAGAACAAACATTTCTGACATATTAGCATTACTATCAGTACCTAGAGAACCAGCCTAATTATTGCCGACAACAGAATCACACTTATTACTAAGACGCAATTAAATTCCAACACATATGTAGTAAGTCGAAGTGTTACATACGCTATATAAGTTCAATGAGGTCAGAAATAAAATGGTAACGTATTAATAAGGCACTAAATAAGATAGCTTAGATGATAAATACGTGGGTGACCTGAGATGTTTCCGGAATCGGCAAGAGATGGCGCGCGAAGGTTGACTCATTGGTCGGCAAGGGCAACCTCTTTTATGGAAACTGTCAAAATTTAAGACGTCTACTGTCAACAGTTGTTTTCTAACAGTGTGTTTTCCGCAGCAAATTAGGCGGTTTCGCAAAAATGGATAAAATCAAATTTCGTGCAGTGATAAAACATTTCTGGATGGCTGGGAAAATGGCCACTGAAATATGAAATATTTTGTTAGAGGTTCATGGCGGATGTACACCATCATTTTCGACCATCTGCTTCTCGATGAGCGAGTTCAAACGTGGCCGCACAAGGAACCAACCACGGAGTGGACGCCCAAAAGCCATTACCAACGATGGTCGACAAAATTCATGATGTCGTATTAGCCGATCGCCGATCGAATCTGAAAGAAATAGCACAGACAACAGGCATCTCAGACGAACGCACCGGCCATATCCTACACGAAATTTTGGCTATGAAAAGGCTTTCGGCCCGATGGGTACCGCGATTGCTCACACGGAGCAAAAACGAAATCGAGTGATCGTTTCGGAGTGTCTGGCCAGGATCCAACACAATCCAAGGGATTTCTTCATGCATTTCGTAACCATGGATGAGACTTAGATCCACAACTACATACTGGAGGCCAAGGAACTGTCGAACCAGTGGACTTTGCCGGGTGAATCGACTCCGAAGAAAGCAAAGAGCTTTCCATCGGTCGGAAAGGTCATGGCGACCATTTTTTGGGATTCCCAAGGTGTTACCTTCATCGATTATCTGCAGAAGGGAAGGCCAATCATGAGGCAATACTATAGCGATTTATTGTCCCGATTCGATGCAGTATTGATGGATAAACGGCCGCGTTTGCAGGAGAAAAAGTGTTTTTCCACCACGACAATGCATCGGCTCATTCATCCCGCATAGTCATGTCAAAATTGAATGAGATGCGCTTCGAATTAGCCTCTCATCCTCCATATTTACCGGACATAGCAACTTTTTCCCACTCCGAAACCTGAAGAAATCGCTAGGAGGAAAGAGATTTGCCTCTAATAAGGAGGTCATCGCCGCTACAGATGGCTATTTTGCAAACCTCGAAACGTCCTACTTTTCCGACGGCTTGAAGAGACTGGAGTACTATTTGAAAAGTATATTGATCTTCGACGAGACTCACATCGAAAAATAAAAGTAAAAAACTACACTGATACCGTGTTTTTCGTGTTGATTCCGGAAACATTCCGGGTTGTCCTCGTAGACAGTCAACTTTATTGTGGATCAGGTTACAGAGAAGCTTAATGCTGTCTTATCTATGCCTTGACTCTACTGCCATCATGTAAAACTGGATCAACAACAACTCATAAGTAATCATTCTTCTTTACAAAGTTTCGTTACAACTAACGCTAATGTTTATTATTTATATAGAAACGATTAGTTTTACAATAGATTTGAACTTAATGGTTTCCAACTCGCTGCATTTTAATATAAATTTATGTGTTAAAGCCCAACGTTCTGGTTCTAAAACCTTTGATACGTAGTTAGCGTAGCATCTAGAAATACATGCTGTTTATTAAATATATTCCTTATATTTTTTCTACTATATTCTTTTAGAATTCCTGGCTGTATAAATATGTTTAATAAAAAGATCTTAAATTTTTCTACCTAAAGCCAAAGAATAAAATATAACAGAGGCAATAGAATACTCTCCGTTCTTTCTAAGTGCACATGTTGCCTAAATTTTACTAAATAATAGTAAGATGAGGAATAAAGTTTGTGAATTATACAGAAGTTAACCATAATTAGTAATAAAATGAAATTAAACTGTACAGAGTTAAGGTTACTCAATTAAATATGTATTCCCTGCAACATACGAAATTCTGTAACAAACTCCAAGTTCATTAATAAATAATAAGGCGTGCAATATTAAATTATTCCTCGTGCTTAGAATTTAATTATTTCTTGGTGGGTAATTTTTGGGGATTAAAAACCCTTCTAAGTTGAAATCTATACATTAAGCGAGTGATATATTCATTATATGTTCCGTATTCATATTAATATTTGTTAAGAACGTGCACCGAAAAAAATATATTAGTATCTGACACAATTGTAATAATGCGTAGTACAATGTATAGCATACACAGAAACTACGGCAGTTCTTACTTTGTTGTCTAGTGGATGATCCAACATTATTTTGTCAAAATGTTGCAAGGCAACTCCAGTATTTCTTTCTAAAGAATAATAAACCGTATTCATTAAGAATGCAATGGAAAAAGATTGTAATGGTTTTAAAATTTGTTTAGATATATAAGTTGTGATACATTTGTGAATGTATTTTGCGTAAACAATAATTTTATTGTTGATACATAAATGATTTGGAGAGGTAATTTTTCAGATTCTAACCAATGAATAAGTTATTAGATACACTCAAAAATATTGAAGACAATATTAAACTTAAGAACATTGTCTTCGTAAGGATAAAGTTAAAGGCAATTTACAATGACTGCTGCACTTTCAAAAAAATATTTATGAAAGCGAATACTTACATGAAAATAATCAATATGTAGTTTGATTGTGATAATATGAATGATAATCATAACTTTTTTATTTTTTATTTCTAGCGAAGTGATCGGCTAACATATTACTGTCGGTACAAGTATGTACGTTAAGTTAAAATATATAAAAATATATGAAATTCAAAACATATGAAAATATGATATACTAAGAATTTTGAGGGTTGTATTGATAAAAATTTTGTATGGATATTGTGCTCATACACACACACTGATCTATTTGTCTATGGAGGTAGGATGTTCTGAAGGCAGTAGTTTCCTGGGTTGACCTTAAATGTTTGGAAACAAGCTACGACTTGATTTACGATTTTATAACAAAGGAAAATTGTCAATTTTGACATTATTCCAACGTACCCTATATTTGTTTGCCTAGTCGTTAGACTAAATTGTAAACATACTTGATGATTTAATATTAAAATTCTGTCATCCTCTTCGAAGTGACAATTTAGAGCATAATACGGGTTTCCATGTAAGTAATAAGTTGTGCACAAGAAACTGTTCCATAATATGCCTATGAATTTAGTATGGCATTCGATTTTGAAATAATTTCGAAAACATTAATAAATATCAATTCATGTAAAACGATATATTGCAACATCGATGGTGGAGTTTACGTCTCTTCTGTGCACGTTGCTGATGGGAAAAAAGCAAAGTTTTAAGAAGAATGCAGATACATGTGATGCTAGTCACAGTGAAGAAATCATAGGTATACATACTTTAGATATATTTCCAGAAAAGTTAAGTGAATGCCAACTTTATTTTGGTCTCCAACAATCACAAAACACAAACGCTAATTAAATGAAAGTTCAAATTAATATCATTGAATAATTTAGAATAAATAAGAAACAATAGTGTTTGAAAGTTGGGACATCACTACAGTATATTCCGGTATAATCAACAAAATTAGTCAGACTTCTATCAATAATGAGCTATCTCACTCAGTACAGTACACTCAGTATTCTTTACATCTGTTTCATTTTCTTGATAGATGATATGATTCTTTAACGAACTTGCGCCTTATGGAGACAAAAATTAATAAAAAATACCGCACGTTACACAGCTGGAAATCCACTTCTTGTGCTTTTGACTCAGACAGATTCAATTCACTTCACCAATTGACTTACCTATCAAGGAACAGAATACTAATCAGCTGAATGAAGATAAATTATACATAAAAGATAGAGTATAACACAATTCTGTTGCAGTTGGATAACGTGATTTACTACAGAGTAAGAATTCGTAGCTATTCAAGCAGTATCACTAAAATCTGTATCAAACAGTATTTGACGCTCTTTTAATTTGTATCTGCTGTTCGTAAACTGTTCAGATAGAAATATTTTAATGATCTGAAGTTAATGACGGCAACTTAAACACTCTATTTTCCACCCCATAAATAAAAATTTAAATTATTATTGTTTTTTTAATCCCATGTCCTTTATACCTTGCGGTGTCGGACTATTTATTTCTTATTTTTATCTTCCACAGGTTCCTGTTCTGAGCCAGTTGTTTGGCTTCAATCCATCCCATACTTCTCTTTTCCAATGCACCTGCTCCTTCCAGGTGTTTCGCGGTCTACCTATTCTGTTTTTGCCCTCTGTTTTGGCTTCAACTATCCTCTTTGTGATTCGATCTTCTTCCATTCTGTGCAGATGTCCAAGCCATCCCAGTTGTCTCTTGTCTATGACCACTTCTACTGGTTTGATACCCAGGCTATTAGTGATTGTCGTGTTTCTGATTCTGTCTCTTGTAGTTACTCCTATTCTTCTTAGGAATCTCATTTCCATAGCCGTAACTCTGCTTTTGATTCTATTCGTGGTAATCCATGACTCACTACCATATGTTAATGTTGGTCTGACCACTCTTTTGTACACCGCTGTCTTTATTTTTTTTGGTATTTCTTTTTTATCCAGAAACGAATTTCTCAATATGGTATATATTTTTGCGGATTTCCCCCCCCCCCCCCCTTGCTTTCCTCGTGTTTATCTCCATGTTTATCTTTGTTATTTCTTCTTGGTATATCTTCAAGTTTTGCTGTAGTGTCTCTTCCGAGTGTGCTATCAGTACCACATTATCAGCAAACATTAGTTCCTGCACGTTAACTGCATTAATTTTCCAGTTTCCTACTTTCATATTTTTCCCTTTTTGTTTAGCTTTTTTAACAGCGTCGTCTATTAATATAGAGAATAACAATGGGCTCAATACGCATCCCTGTTTTAATCCAATTTGCGATTCGAATTCAGCTGATTCTGCACCTTATTCTTATTGCTTTTATACAATGCCTTAACCATCTCTATCATTCCTTTCTCTAAACCTCTCCTTTCCAAGCTCTGCCATACATCTTCTCTTCTTACCCTATCAAAAGCTTTTTTAAGATCTATAAAACATATATGTATTTCCTTTCCTTTCCCTATTAGTTTTTCTCCTACTTGTCTGATTACAAATATTAAATCCTGGGTGCTTCTTCCTTTTCTTAATCCATGTTGAGTATCTTCTAGTGTTGTTTCCAGTTTCTCTCGGAGTCTTTTTTCTAGTATTCTTGTCAATACTTTTCCTGGGATGCTAGTTAATGTTATTCCTCTACAGTTTGTGCATTCCTTAGAGTCTCCCTTTTTGTATATGGGCATAATTATTCCCATATTCCATTCCTTAGGTATTTCTTTTTTTATTATAATGTTGTTTAAGAGGTCAAGTAGTTACCTTTGTCTCCCATATATTTTATCATTTCAGCTGTGATTCCATCTTCCCCGGCTGCCTTTCCTAGTTTTAGTTTGCTATCTGCTTCTTTGACTTTGATACGTTCTCCTGGTTTGAAGAACAACGCCGCTGTAGCCTGCTCGTAATTTCCTAAATTACTTGACCAATACTTACTTGTAGAGTATGTTCGCTTATTTACTAGAGGAGAGGTTGTACAGTGAAACTCAATGCGCATGCGCAAAAAAAATATATTTAAAAATGAAATGGTTACACGGTTTCCACTCTTGCCTATGTACATGTACGATGTACGTAAGATATATAGATTTGCAATAATTGCAGTTACTCGAGCTCTCTTATACATGTAATGTACATTAGCATTTGTATATGTATTTTCATTGGTAGCAACATAAAGTAATGCCTCAGCATGTACGTTGCAACGCTATGTCTTAATTCTGTTTAAAAGGTTAAACTCTTGTATGCTTCCGCTGAAGCTTTGTCAGAGGCATGTACTAATGCCTCTATCTGTTCTGCATGCACCACTACCTTTTATAGGAGCCAACCCTATTTATTTCTTAAATTTATAAGCGCACCTCGGTGCTATGCTTATTATATGTCCCTTTCCAGGAGCCTAATATACTTTCCTTGTTTTTAAATTTGCCTAAGGACTTAGCCCTCTGTATTATTGGCATGTATTTGTACTTGACCAAATACATTTGTTATATTCACATTTATAGGGGAACCCACCTCATCTCTTAGAGCTTGAACGCCTGGTCGAGGGCGACAGTAGCGATAATAGCCGATCACAATACAAAGTAATGTCACAGCTACCCAGGCGTTCTCGTTTGAAATATTACGCTATGTGCAATCTTTAGCTCTGTACTACTGCGCCCCAAAGAAGGAAAAATCCAGTAACCAGCAAATGTGCGAACTGTGCACCGACAAGTAAAACGGAGTGATGATGCCGACATTACATAAGAAAACTGGTCCGTGACACTCGTCCGCTACGACGAGCAATTAAATGAAAAATTTCTAAGTCCCGATACGACAAGGACCGAACAAACGTACAAAAGACAACGGGCGCTGCGGCCTCAACGACCGTCAGTCAGCAAGAAGCGGAGTGATCGTACTTGTAGAGGAGGTCTATACATGCGCGCCGACAATCTCACCAAAATAATTTCCGACACAAACTTAACTGAAGACTAAAAATATGTATAGACGACAATGGACACAGTAGCCTCGACGTACGATGATAGAAAATCGAGAATTTATACTTATTAAAAAAATCTATACGTGTGTCCGACGACGTTACCAAATGACTCCCGCCAGAAATAAATGTATAGACAACGTCCTCGACGATTCCCGCCAAAACTAGAAAAACTTAGAAATCTCTAATAATCTTACGACGACGTTACTGTACACGTTACGACGAGGCACGAAAGGTAACCGAGAGTGCACGATCGCTAATACCTCGACTGTCGCGCGGGAGACGACTGCCTATGCTTGTGTACCTTAAATTTCAAGAAAACTCGCATTACATTTCCGACGACGTTGCAGTGAATGATTTCTATTTAGGCAGTTTTAGCTAGCGTAATGCGAATGGCTGACTTGCATACATATACAATGCGTAATGTACATAAATATTAAAATAAAATTGGATATAAGAGAGCAAAATAAATAAATATAAGAATGAAAATAAATAAATATAAAAATGAAAATAAAGTAATATTCTAAATGAAAATAATAATGCAAAGAAGATAAAATACATAGTAGTAAAAAAAAATATAAAATATAACAAACAATGTTAAGTCCTTAACATACCGGCCCCCTTGAAGGGACCATCTTCAACATGCACTACGAAAAGTGTTTTTTTTTTTTTTAATGTCTTTAGTCTATTTTGGAGGGAAATTGGTGCACTGGGTGAGAACAACAATCGCGCACTAGCACAACACTGCACATTTCAGTCTCTTCTTCGGTGTGGTGATTTGGAGAAGGCTGTCTTCTTTCGCTGCTGGAGAGAGGCAGCACACACAGCTTTGCAGCGGGTCGCTGCATTATCCCACGGGGAGTTTGCACGCTGGCAGCGCGTACAATACCATCTTTGCCTGGAAACACTTCCAGTACTCGTCCTATTAACCAACTGCACGGGATGCTAGAGTCCTCACGTACAAGGACTAAGGTGCCGGGAGCGATACCCAATCCCTGATTTGCTTGCCATTTATTCCTTCGTCGAAGTTGGCTTAGGTACTCGTTCTGCCATCGTTTCCAAAAATGTTCACGTAGGGATTGGACATATTGCCATCTGGATAGGGTGTTTGGCTTTAGATGTGACAGATTTGGTTCAGGGATAGTTGCAGTAGGACCTCCAATTAGGAAATGCGAGGGAGTTAAGAATGATAAATCGTTTGGATCGTTTGAAATTGGTGTAATAGGTCGAGAGTTCAAAATACCTTCCGTTTGTACGGGAAGGGTATTTATTTTTTCATAATTTAATGATGCATTTCCGGTTATTTTAGTCGGGTGTATCTTAACAGATTTTAAGGCTTGATTAATTGTTTGAGGTTCAGTTAAGAGATCGTCTACATAAAAATCTCTTTGTGTTGTGGCCTGAATGTGTCGTCTAGAGCTGTTCTCTTTTGCGGAGAATATATGTCGCTCTGGTATCGTGTCTATTTCACAAGACTTGCTGATATTGTTATTCACCTCCGACATTGTACTAATATGGCAGGTTGTTAAATTTGACGATCGTGGCGTCGGTATTTTACCAGAAACAATCCAGCCCAATAAAGTTTTCTGCAAACAAGGCCCATTTGGAGTAGGATTTATTTGGCCAACACAAAGTAGTTTGTAGAATAATTCTACACCAATTAGCATGTCTATATCGGCGGAAGTATTAAACTGCGGGTCCGCAAGCTTAATATTATTCGGTATCTTAACGTTTTTTCGTGATACTGAAACAAGAGGCAAACGATCGGTAATCTTATTTAATACGAGGCAATTTAGCTTTGTTTGGAATCCAGTACATCTTGATTTAATGGATACGTCTACTTCTCGTGTAATCTGTGTTTTCGTGCTTGTGATGCCTGCTAATGCTACATTAGCGGGTGTTTGCCTAAAGCCAAGACTATCAGCCATTCGTTTAGTTATTAAATTGGATTGGGATCCGCAATCCAATAATACTCGACATCTTCGAGAGTGTCCTCTGCGATCCAGAATATTCACAACGGCTGTTGATAGCAATACGTGGCACTTAGTATTACAACTATGACTTGTAACAGAAGTTGAGCATTCCGGCTGTGGAGAGCCAGGTCGGCTGCGTTGAGCTTCATCGTTTCTTCCGCTAATGTGTAAGACGGAATGATGCCTCCTGCGACATATTCTACAACTATAGTTTGACGGACACTTGTTATCTTTGTGCCTGGCTTTCAGGCAATTAAAACATAGCTGTTTCGATTTGGCCTCCTCGAAACGTTTCTTTGGCACTAGTGCGAGGAACTTCTCGCATTGGTGTATCATGTGTTTGCCTTTGCAAAATAAACATGTAGCGATGTATGTTTTATGTGTATTGGTCGGTGGCTTTTTCGTTGCCACATTGATGGTTGCTTTCTGAGAATGTGTGCCGGCTGATTTAGCGATAGCCTCTAGTGTTTGACATTTCTGCGTTAGAAAACTGACCATCTCCTTAAATGTCGGTATTTCTGTTGACTGTATCCTTGTCTCCCAGTCCTTTAGCGTTTGTGCATCTAGTTTTTTGGCGACGATAACGATAAGTAGATCATCCCAATGTTCTATGGGCCTTTTCAAAGCGGTTAAAGCCCTAGTATGCTTTAAAATGCCATCCAAGATTCGACGTAGCATGCTCACATTCTCTTTTGTCGCAGAAGGGAGATCAAGGATAGCGGTTATGTGCTTCTGCATAATAACTCGTTTATTGCAATATCTGTCTTGTAACATTTGCCAGGCGTTTTCGTAGTTATCTGCAGACGTCTCTAGCAGATACCAGGATATTCGCTGCTTCTCCTTTTAAACATGCTTTTAAATAGTGCAGCTTCTGTACCGCTGGTACATTACTGTTGCTGCTGTGTATAGAGAGCTGAATATATCGTAAAACGGTAGCCAATCTTCGTAATTACCCGAAAATTTTGGCAAGTCTATTCTCGGCAGCTTTATTATATCGGGAGTGGAAACCTCAGTTTTCTGTTGATTCAAATTGCCGCTTACAGTCAGAGCTCTTCTAAAGCGAGTTTCAAAGTCGAAGTATTTCTCTTCAAATTCTTCGCGTTCGTCTGCGTCTATCTCATTTTCATCTAGTATTTCTATTTTGCCTTGAATTCTGTCGAATTCATCGTACAAGTAAGTAAACTTTTCATAGCGAACTTGTAATTGGTCAAGTTGTGTAGTAGCATCGTGTTTGTCTAAAAACTTGCCTGCTCTTGTAAGCGAGCTCTTAATTTGCCTTCTGTGCGCTTTCAACGAAGATAGATCGTCCATTTTGTTGGACGGGAAATTTAATTTCTATCGAGACAAGGCTAAGATCCGGCTCGAAGGACCAATGATACGTTCTCCTGGTTTGAAGAACAACGCCGCTGTAGCCTGCTCGTAATTTCCTAAATTACTTGACCAATACTTACTTGTAGAGTATGTTCGCTTATTTACTAGAGGAGAGGTTGTACAGTGAAACTCAATGCGCATGCGCAAAAAAATATATTTAAAATGAAATGGTTACACAGTTTCCACTCTTGCCTATGTACATGTACGATGTACGTAAGATATATAGATTTTGCAATAATTGCAGTTATTCAGCTCTCTTATACATGTAATGTACATTAGCATTTGTATATGTATTTTCATTAGTAGCAACATAAAAGTAATGCCTCAGCATGTACGTTGCAACGCTATGTCTTAATTCTGTTTAAAAGGTTAAACTCTTGTATGCTTCCGCTGAAGCTTTGTCAGAGGCATGTACTAATGCCTCTATCTGTTTGCATGCACCACTACCTTTTTATAGGGGAGCCAACCCTATTTATTTCTTAAATTTATAAGCGCACCTCGGTGCTATGCTTATTTATATGTCCCTTTCCGGGAGCCTAATATACTTTCCTTGTTTTTAAATTTGCCTAAGGGACTTGGCCCTGTATTATTGGCATGTATTTGTACTTGACCAAATACATTTGTTATATTCACATTTATAGGGAACCCACCCTATCTCTTAGAGCTTGAACGCCTGGTCGAGGGCGACAGTAGCGATAATAGCCGATCACAATACAAAGTAATGTCACAGCTACCCAGGCGTTCTCGTTTGAAATATTACGCTATGTGCATCTTTAGCTCTGTACTACTGCGCCCCAAAGAAGGGAAAAATCCAGTAACCAGCAAATGTGCGAACTGTGCACCGACAAGTAAAACGGAGTGATGATGCCGACATTACATAAGAAAACTGGTCCGTGACACTCGTCCGCTACGACGAGCAATTAAATGAAAAATTTCTAAGTCCCGATACGACAAGGACCGAACAAACGTACAAAAGACAACGGGCGCTGCATGCAACGACCGTCAGCAAGAAGCGGAGTGATCGTACTTGTAGAGGAGGTCTATACATGCGCGCCGACAATCTCACCAAAATAATTTCCGACACAAACTTAACTGAAGACTAAAAATATGTATAGACGACAATGGACACAGTAGCCTCGACGTACGATGATAGAAAATCGAGAATTTATACTTATTAAAAAATCTATACGTGTGGTCCGACGACGTTACCAAATGACTCCGCCAGAAATAAATGTATAGACAACGTCCTCGACGATTCCCGCCAAAACTAGAAAAACTTAGAAATCTCTAATAATCTTACGACGACGTTACTGTACACGTTACGACGAGGCACGAAAGGTAACCGAGAGTGCACGATCGCTAATACCTCGACTGTCGCGCGGGAGACGACTGCCTATGCTTGTGTACCTTAAATTTCAAGAAAACTCGCATTACATTTCCGACGACGTTGCAGTGAATGATTTCTATTTAGGCAGTTTTAGCTAGCGTAATGCGAATGGCTGACTTGCATACATATACAATGCGTAATGTACATAAATATTAAAATAAAATTGGATATAAGAGAGCAAAATAAATAAATATAAGGATGAAAATAAATAAATATAAAAATGAAAATAAAATAATATTCTAAATGAAAATAATAATGCAAAGAAGATAAAATACATAATAGTAAAAAACTTACAAAACACAAAAAACAATGTTAAGTCCTTAACAGACTTCTTCGTCGCTTGTTGGTGTGATACGTGTGATCGTTTTTTGTTTTATGCTCTTTTTCTCTTATGTATCCGTTTTGTTTTATTTTTGTGAGTTCTTCAAAGTACTGTTTCCATCTTTCCATTATCTCTTTTTCTTCAGTTAGTAAATATACTAAGTGAGGAAAAAGAGATAAATAAAGGATAACAAAGGAAATATCCTTTGTTATCCTTTATATTTTTCAATATCGGTGCCTTCTTCTGTCTCAATTGTTCTATTGTTCCGTAGAATAATTTTTGGTTTTCTCTATAGTTGTCTCTCAGTTTTATTCCGAACTCTCTCCAAGAATCTTTTTGGCCTTCTTGATACTCTCTCTAGCTTCTTTTCTTGCCATTTTGTACATATTGTAATCCTCCTCTTTCCTGGTATGCATATATCTGATCCATTTATTTTTCTTATCTTTCACTTTGAGTTGTATTTCTGCTGTCCACCATTTGCTTCTTTTTGTGTACGTATTTGCTATTTTTGTTATTCCATAGCTTTCTTGTACCGCCTTCAGTATGATGTTTTTGAATTTTTTCCATTTGTCCTCTATCCCTATTTTGTTTTTAGTCTCTTGTTCAAATAGTTGATTTGACTTGTATTGGTACTTCTCTCGAATTTCTTCCTCTTTCAATTTGTAGCTTCTTATTTTTTCCTTAATTACTTTTTTCCTTTTGTCTTCTTTCGTCCTTTTTAAATTTTTGCTAATCTTCATTTGTAGCAGATAGTGGTCGCTACCTATTTCCGCATTTGTTTGGACCTTGACATCTATTACCTTCCTCCAGTTTTCAGCATTTATTAAGAAATAATCAATGATTGATTTTTCTTTCCTGTTAGGCACTTTTCTTGTGTATTTGTGAATGTCTTTATGTCTGAATTTTGTATTTGTTATAATCATGTCGTTTTCGATGCACATATCTATTATTCTTCTCCTGCTGTCATTTATGGTCTCTTCACCTTCCCTTCCCATATGTCTCTCCACTCCATCATTGTCTCTTCCGACTCGTCCATTCATGTCTCCCATTACTATAAGATTCCTTTCAGCAATGTCTATTTCATTCTGAAGAGTTTCAAAGAATTCGTCTTTATCTTGTTTATTCGCGTTGTCATTTGGGGCACATTCCACAATTATGCTCCATATTTCGTTTCCTTCCAGCTTTGTATCAATTCTTAGTGTCCTTGAATTAATGTATTTTTCTTTTTGTATATTGTTTACTACCTCAGGTTTGATGATTATTCCTACTCCCTCCGCTCCTCTTAAATTATTTATAATGTAAAAACAATAAAACAAAGAACCATCAAAGAACGAATATAGCAGAAAGAGAAGGAAGCCAATAACCTAAACAACACCCTTAATCCCGATAGTCCGAAACGAGCTGCAAATCTCAAAAACGGCAGTAGTATGGTATACATGTGTGTGTATACACCATTGTCATTGAATAGTAAATTAGGAGCACCAGGACGTTATGGTAATTCCGTATACAAACGATTTTTCTGTACTACTGTATTAATACCTATTAAAATAAATACACACGTGGATTACCTAACACTGAATGGCATTTAATAATAACAATAACAATCCTTTCGGGTATGCTTTCTACTGATTTCTGTATTACCCATATTTCTTCAATATCTTTCATTAATTCTTCTTTATTGATACATTTTCCCAAGGACCCAATGTTCTTTAAAACATTCCTTGCATTTTCTATTGGAATTAGGTCCGTATTATTTCTGAGCTAATCCAGCAGCGGTAAGTTTTTTGAGTTTACATAATCTTAAATAGATTGCATTCCATAAGGGTGTGCGGAAATGAATAATTTTTTACAGTGTTTTTGTATTGTTATTAGATCATGATTGCTTTTATTACACGCAGTTACTTTGGACCTTGTGTTTTAATACATAACCAAATAATTACAGAAAGTGTACCTTTTACTTGCCCACCTGAACGACTTCTAACATACTGTGAGAGCTTTGTTACCGCATCAACTTTGATTCGTCGCCAAAAGGATAGTTTTGGTATTGTATATCTGCATAAAATCTTCGAATAACGGCGATTATCTGGCATTGCTTTAATTACGAATTTTTTCAGTTCCACAGTTCACTGCCCGTCAGCCAGATATTCGTATTTTATTTACCCTCTGCAAAAACTGATATTTTACTAAAACCGCCCGTGTATAGGATGACCTACATTACAAAAACATATGTTCTCAAATCAATAACAGGTTTATTTAATGAATTTAAAAATATAATACCAATAAATGACAATTTCCATTTATTTGGGTCACGTTTATTTTAGTTAGTATCTTACTTTTACATACAGATATAGTCATGTAACTTGCACACCAATGCAAATGCTCTATAATTCTATTGTCTTCTAATTAGAATTTATAATTCTGTTGAGCAAATATATTATTATTACACGCGTATTCTGTACTTAACACATTGGCTGAAAAGTCCCGGGCCTAACAAAGAAAACACGGTTTTTTTGGTTCAAAATTAGCTTTATTCATCAACGTAATCTCCATCAAGAGCAACGCAATCATTCCAGCGCCGCTCTAACATTTCAATACCACTTTTGTAGAACGATTTACCTTTTGTCTCAAAATAGGCCTCAGTCTCAGCGATAACCTCTATATTCGTGCGAAATTTCTTACCGGCGAGCATTTTTTTGAGGTCTGCGAACTGCCAGTAGTCGCTGGGAGCCAAATCTGGCGAATACGGTGGATGTGGGAGCAATTCGAAGTTCAATTCATGTAGTTTTGCCATTGTTTTGATTGACTTGTCACACGGTGCGTTGTCTTGACGAAACAAAATTTTTTCTTTGCCATATGCGGTCGTTTCTTTGCAATTTCGGCCTTCAAACGCTCCAATAACGCTATATAATATTCACTGTTGTTGGTATTAGCTTTCTCAAGATAGTCGATGAATATTACACCACGCACATCCCAAAATACCGACGCCATAACCTTTCCAGCCGATTGTGCTTTCGGGCGCTTTGGACGAGGTTCACCAGTTGCTGTCCACTCAGATGACGATCGTTTTGATTCCGGAGTGAAGTGATGGATCCATGTTTCATCCATTGTCACATATCGACGCAAAAATTCCGGTTTGTTACGTTTAAACATGGCCAAACACTGCTCAGAATCATCAACACGTTCTTGTTTTTGGTCAACAGCGAGCAAACGCGGCACCCACTTTGAACAGAGCTTTCTCATAGTCAAATGCTCATGCAATATAAAGCCAATACGTTCTATTGATATCTTTACGATGTCAGCTAACTCGCGCAACTTCACTTTTCGATCATTCAAAACGATTTTGTGGAATTTTTTTGATGTTTTCTGGTGTTACCGCCTCATTTGGACGTCCACTGCGTTCTGCATCATCGGTGTCTCTACGACCACGTTTGAAATCAGCAAACCAACGTTTTATTGTTGTTTCTGATGGAGCGGAGTCCCTATAACACTTTTCAAGCCATTGCTTCGCTTGAACGGTATTTTATCCCATCAAGAAGCAGTGTAAAATTAAAACACGAAATTGTTTTTGATCCATTGTTTTGAAAATAACAAAAGTAGCGTGACTCTTAGCACAATAACTCACAAACTAATGAATAGAATATCATCAAATTTTAACAGCTGTCTTTTGAAGGTTAGTACTAACCGAGAGAAAGGTGACTGCAATAAAACTAGCGTCATCTATGTGTTAGGCCCGGTACTTTTTAGCCCAGGTGTTATGTCAATAAGGTATCCAAAATCTTCTGGTAGCAGAAACGTTGGACTTTTTTTGAAAACTGTTTTAAGTTTTTATTGTTGTTGATCATACAGTTATTAAAAATATTTTGTACAAGCATTACACGCTACTTTGTGTTTAAGGCGATTCCACGTTTTCAATTCACTGACTTAAAGGTAAAATTCAGAAAGCGACCTTGTACATGCCCTCTGCTCGAATTTGTTAGTTGTATTAACCCTACACTTGGTTTAAGTTTTCACATGCAGAAGTTAATTCGCAAGTCAAGAAGTCAACTCACAGTTCCAGTAAAGTCCAAATTCGACCCAGATGCAGTACAAGTAATTTCAGAATCGCTCCTTGTAGCTGACATGGAATATTAATGCCGTTTTAGGGATCCTATAAAGATGCCTTATTGTTGGAGAAAATGTACATCGGTTGATCACCATATTGCTGATTCGTATTCTTATAAATGCAGTTTTACATAGCATGGGTTAAAATGGATATAGAAATTGTAAATAGTCTGCCCAATACCATAAATAGATTACTTCTAGCCAGCACAGCGTCGCTCGAAAAATAAATGTTCTTTGACAAAACAGACTGGACAAACTCCTAGAACTTTATATGAATTATGAGTTCGTATATTTATTTCATGCTGTAAAAAGCGATATATTTTGGCAATGTGCAATGAGCTGTTTAAATTTTCTTTTCTCAAAACAAACTATCATTTCTTGGAAAACATTAAATCAAAGAATCTGCTCATTTAGTAAATCACCTCAGATTTTTCATTACGAAATTCGCCGTGTCTGAAAATATTGACTACGATGGTATTAATAACCCAGAATGTTAGTGCCATTAATAAAAAGCAAAGAACTCCTCTTCTTGTTTCTTTCAACCTTTTATTATTTATTATTACATTTGTTACATATAATTCAGTTTCAAAGATTTATTTAGCCCCTGTGCATCCCTAGGTAATCTATTCGAGACATTTACGGATTGTCGAAGAAAGAGATGTCCGTTGGAATCGCTAGTACGGAACAGAACAGATATATACACAAATGTATATATATATATATAGAAGACTGAATCTTGCTATACCGAAGTTAGTCGTTGTACACCCTCGTGAGATTTCTGCTGAGCTGCTCGGATGCGATAAAAGGACTCGGTTCATTTGAGATGTTTTTGTAGGTTGTGTTTGGTGGTTTGTTCGGACGTGTGTGTCGTCCTGTTGTGTCCACAAGGCTGCAACGATATAGAGAGTTTAAAGGACTCTTGAAGTCGCCCTGAATACGAGCTGTCTCGAACATTATCTTCGCAACACTTTCGGTTTATATGTCGAAGGAAACCTTTAGAAGCGCCATGTAGTAATTATTACATGCAATTGTTGCGAGATTTTTGTTTGTGCTGCGGCGATACTGTAATCAACTATAGACTATTGTATATAGGACGAGTGACATTGATATGCTTGTATGTGACTTGTGTTTCTATTCAGAAAAACTAAAGGGAAAGAGGGAAAAGCTACATATTTACCTAGAATCTAGCATTATATTATTAAGTTAGTGGAAATAGATGAGATCGTTTCCGTATTTAACTAGAATCACGGACCTGCAAAGGTAGATCGTGAAATACATAGAAGGTACATCATTGAATAGATTGTTGCGCGACAGACACAATGCAAAGAGGCACTTCAAAGTCCTGCATTGAATTCTGCAATGCGGGTTGTGTTAGTAACGCAACTGGGTAAAGTAGCGAGTAACGGTTGGCTACGGGTCAGTATAGGTTAGTTAAGGGTAGGTCGCAAGTACGACGTACGTTATGTTAATTGTGAATCTTTAAACCTCGCAGTGTCTTACTGTTTTGTATTAAATGTGTGTTATCTTTGCCAATCATCATTAATATTAAATCGTTAAAACTGAGAATTGTTGATTATACTTCATATGTGTTCTCTTTATTCATTTTGTCACAAAAAAGACGATATCATGATATATAATTTTTAAATTTAAGGGTGTAGGTATTCTATAATTAGAAGTTCAAGCTAATGCAGAAATCATACTATGTATTACGGATATAGAGCATTTACTGCCAACATGGTCATTTTAGTTAGAAGTATAAACAACCAAACTTCTCCAGAAGATGCCCAGTATAAACAAATCTTACGCAGAAGGGAAGATTTCGTAATCAACCAATTCTAATGGAAGTTCAGCAAGTTATTTTCCTAAGCCGTATCTGAAGAGATTGACTTGCAGGGCTAAAATCTCCTTACCGTCGTGCCACAGATATTAGGAGAAGATTTGGAGATTATGTGACAATAATGAGACGTAGGTCTCATGTAATTGATAAAAGCTAGAGAGGATTTAATAGGTAATAGTGAGCATAAAGTTCTCTGTATTCCACACAGTTGCCAGTTTGACTATCATTGGAATATCTTACATCATACCAAGGCCGGCTTTCGAAGTACTACTGGATTTCACTACCCTTCACTTACTGGAGGAGGGGGAGGCCAGGATCGGTGTTTAGACGTACTGCAATACGATTGTCATAGAATATGCATAGTTTGTGTGCGGATGGAAGCCCTCATTAAGTTTTTAAAGATGATATGAATAATGTTAACGTACCGAGTATTAGCAATAAGATGACTCTCA
Source organism: Trypoxylus dichotomus (assembly GCA_023509865.1). NCBI lineage: Eukaryota > Metazoa > Arthropoda > Insecta > Coleoptera > Scarabaeidae > Trypoxylus > Trypoxylus dichotomus. The sequence goes on along the minus strand of CM042076.1, from coordinate 52,825,958 downwards.
TATGGATACCAGGATATGCTAGTATTGAAGGTATTAGACGGCCAATAGCCGTACCAAGATTAGGCCTTGTTGACATTCGTTAGGACTTAAAGCTGAAGGATCGCATAATATTGTTGAGTTATATGTTGTTCGATGGGTCAAACATGAATTTCTGAAGACTTGCGCTGAATTCGTAGACCCATACCTTACAAGGACATCGTAACCGAAATAGAGAAAGGAGATTGAGAGAGTGTGGTAATGATTCTATTACGGTTTTAACCCTTGGAGAGGTCATTATAAAGAAGCACTTGTTACAGCTGAAAAGGAAGAGGCAGTTGAGCATAGCTTCTCGCATTATCCTGCCGCAGATTCCAGTTCCGCAATCCCTTTCTGACAGCGGAGAGATTGACCAAAATTTCTTTAAGTAAAGTTTTGGCGTTTGTCCCATTATTACTAGGTGGGCTAAAATAGATCTTATTGCTCGATGTAGAGAGATGAGCCAAGACAATCACCAACGCACCCGCTGTATCAGTGTAAATGTAGTCAAGAAATCACATACAAAATTATTTCACTGCGAATATTCCTCATTCATTACTTTATTCTAATAATCATATGTAAAACACTTGTCTCCTAAATTGTTGTTCCATCGAACTTATCCGTCCAAATATCAGCTGGTTGCACCCACAATTTGTAAATTCTCTAATTGTCTTAAATACCAATTGCATGGAATATATAAAAAATATACATTTGTTATCTTTCATTTGGTCTTTAGTAGTCTCATTTAAGATTGTTCCATGTAGTTTTGACCTTAAGCCCTTACACTGACTGTTACAGGAGACGAGGAGATACAGTATTCTCTGTGAATTGTTTTTCAATCAAAGTTAGTGATTAGGCTGTTTTTGTTTCTTAAAATGATGTGTGTTCGCTACAATTTTTTACTGCTTTGTGATATGAACTGTTTGTTTTCGTAGCTGTTAATACAGACAATACCAAATCGTCCTTAAATGTAGAAAACTATTATTAATTATCCAGTAAATGTCGTAGTCTACAACCAGTTAACGTGTGCAAGATTGACATTACCATTAACTGTATATTATTCACAAGAAAATATATAATTCATAACATGCTCAATTAATGAGTCGGCTTGCTTTATTTGGGTAGTAAGAGAATTATAACGTTGTGCTTTGTTGATGTAGCGAAATAAATTTAATGAATGGCGTACAATATTGTAACAGTGGCATAAAATTAAGGTTAACTTTAAATGAGATCTATCAGAAAATAAAATTCATTCCAGCTTAGATATACAATGCGATCATCAAAAGAAATAATCGGGAGAGTTATGTTCCTCTTTGAGTTACTTTTTTATCTTGGTTACTATTATATCCAAGAGTTAAATCTTGCTTAAATCATATCCAGATTGAGATTTCAAATTACGTTAGACACATTTAACACTAATGGTGTAAATAAGTTCTGGTGAGAACATAAATGGCTTATGTCAATAATAGTAATAAAATATGTCGATAAACATCAAGCTTAACTTAAATTATCAATGTTTTCAGCAGATGTCGAACGTAATTTGAAATTTTAATTTTGGATTTAACTGTTAGGTGCAGCTGTAACCTTCATAAAAAAGTAATTCAAAAATAAAACGTGACCCCTTCGAATAGGTTTTTTTTTTAATAATTTGTGCCTTATAAGTAAGCATATTAATAATATATTAAGCTTCTGAGGAAAAAATATATGATATCTAAGAAAACGTACTAAAGTTGCATCTAGAGGCTCAAAATTATCGCTAACACTATAACTATCCTCGTAAATATTGTTTGTAGGAGCTTATACATTGCGTAGCTCTATACATTTTCTACCGTTTTATTGAGTGAGTTGTTTTATTTTTACGGGAATGTGTGCGCTCGCGCTACCTAGATTGTGTATTTGCAGTTTCGTTTCAGTGAAATGTTGCTTGTGGGAAAACGAACGTCATTACGTGGAATTGATTTAATACCGACAGCCGAATCTGATAACCTGAGACCATAAAAACCACAATAGCATTCGCACCGGCTGAACTGAAAATAAAACAACGCCGGTACGCATTGCAAACGGAACCTTTAAAATTTTACGGCTTGTGTCGGTTGCCACCTGATCATGGTTGACTTACTTTTCCTCGATTTTATTTTATTCTCATATCGGTACAAAATTTAATTTTTCCGGTTTTAATGTTTTTAAATTAAAATTAGATAATAAAACAAAGTTGGCGTTTGGAGTATAGGGTACCTTGAAAATATTTAGGTGTTCATACAACCGTAGCAGCCCCTTTTCAGTTATATGTCGAACAGGCTCCACCCTCGGCTACTTGTAGTCTTATTTAAAATATACATTTTTAAAACTAAGTTACGCTTTTTTTGAAATGACAGCTAGTAGCCAGCGAGACATATCCCCGCAGGGTTGTAAAAATTATAGATATGAAAAGTGAAAAAATGAATAGGGTTGTATACTTTCCGAAAATGTCAACTTGATATTCTACGCACTAACAAGAATGGCGACCATTAATGACCAGTAGAGAAAAATAGTGATAATATCCTAAATTATAGAATCACGTATATACCATGTCACTCAGACTTCGAAGTATTACGTCTAATATAGTACAGCCCTCTTTTATTAGCTTATACTCATTCGCACATAACTATCGGTTTTGGAACTAACAGCGTTGTCAAGTCTTTTTTATTGTCGTTATCACTTGTCAAATTCGGTTAATCTTTTGTCATGTTCTTTACTTTGCGTTTATTTTTCAGCTTCTCTTTGTATTTGCATTTATTTTTGAATGAATTAGTTTTTTTACTACTAGAACTGTTAAGGACTTAACATTGTTTTTTGTATTTTCTAAATTTTTTTTACTATTATGTATTTTATCTTCTTTGCATTATTATTTTTCATTTAGAATATTATTTTATTTTCATTTTTTATATTTATTTATTTTCATTCTTATATTTATTTATTTTGCTCTCTTATATCCAATTTTATTTTAATATGTATGTACATTACGCATTGTATATGTATGCAAGCCAGCCATTCGCATTACGCTAGCTAAAACTGCCTAATTAGAAATCATTCACTGCAAGGTCGTCGGATATGTAATGGGAGTTTTCTTAAAATTTAAGGTACACAAGCATAGGCAGTCGTCTCCCGCGCGACGGTCGAGGTATTAGCGATCGTGCACTCTCGGTCACCTTTCGTGCCTCGTCGTAACGTCAGTAACGTCGTCGTAAGATTATTAGAGATTTCTAAGATTTTCTAGTTTTGGCGGGAATCGTCGAGGACGTTGTCTATACATTTATTTCTGGCGGGAGTCATTTGGTAACGTCGTCGGACCGCATGTATAGATTTTTTTAATAAGTATAAATTCTCGATTTTCTATCATCGTACGTCGAGGCTACTGTGTCCATTGTCGTCTATACATATTTTTAGTCTTCAGTTAAGTTTGTGTCGGAAATTATTTTGGTGAGATTGTCGGCGCGCATGTATAGACCTCCTCTACAAGTACGATCACTCCGCTTCTTGCTGACGGTCGTTGCGGCCGCAGCGCCCGTTGTCTTTTGTACGTTTGTTCGGTCCTTGTCGTATCGGGACTTAGAAATTTTTCATTTAGTTGCTCGTCGTAGCGGACGAGTGTCACGGACCAGTTTTCTTATGTAATGTCGGCATCATCGCTCCGTTTTACTTGTCGGTGCGCAGTTCGCACATTTGCTGGTTACTGGATTCTTCCCTTCTTTGGGGCGCAGTAGTATAGAGCTAAAGATTGCACATAGCGTAATATTTCAAACGAGAACGCCTGGGTAGCTGTGACATTACTTTTGTATTGAGATCGGCTATTATCGCTACTGTCGCCCTCGACCAGGCGTTCAAGCTCTAAGAGATAGGGTGGGTTCCCCTATAAATGTGAATATAACAAACGTATTTGGTCAAGTACAAATACATGCCAATAATACAGGGCCAAGTCCCTTAGGCAAATTTAAAACAAGGAAAGTATATTAGGCTCCCGGAAAGGGACATATAAATAAGCATACCACCGAGGTGCGCTTATAAATTTAAGAAATAAATAGGGTTGGCTCCCCTATAAAAAGGTAGTGGTGCATGCAAACAGATAGAGGCATTAGTACATGCCTCTAACAAAGCTTCAGCGGAAGCATATAAGAGTTTAACCTTTTAAACAGAATTAGGACATAGCGTTGCAACGTACATGCTGAGGCATTACTTTATGTTGCTACCAATGAAAATGCATATACAAATGCTAATGTACATTACATGTATAAGAGAGCTCGAATAACTGCAATTATTGCAAATCTATATATCTTACGTACATCGTACATGTACATAGGCAAGAGTGGAAACCGTGTAACCATTTCATTTTTAAATATATTTTTTTGCGCATGCGCATTGAGTTTCACTGTACAACCTCTCCTCTAGTAAATAAGCGAACATACTCTACAAGTAAGTATTGGTCAAGTAATTTAGGAAATTACGAGCAGGCTACAGCGGCGTTGTTCTTCAAACCAGGAGAACGTAACAAGAACTTTTAGTACTATCATCTGTTGTAAGTTATACAAGAATAATCCATTTTTGTTATTTAAAATTTAGAATACTACAGGTTTTCAGAAAAGACGGATGGTTTTCAACAATTTTACGAAGTTTGCAAAAAAATATGAAAGGATTATTAAAACATGTTTGTTATAAATTGTGTCTATGGAAGAGTACAAGAAATATGCACTTTACATAGCAAGTGTTGAGATGGAACGTATTATATTGCGATCGGCATTGCACCACTGATTTGAACCCAATTGAAGTGATATGGGCGCAGATTAAAAGCTATATTTATATTAAGTCCAATAGAGTAATATCTAAATGAAATGAACACAGGAGTACAACAATGTTTCTGGCGAGTGACAAGATTATATAACATTCTGTGTTTTATTGTCATGTAAATGTAATCTTCGATCCAGTGTAAATATACCTGTTTTTATAATTTTAGACTACAAATAATCTGTAAATGATAAAATTACAATTTCCCTGCAATTATCCAACGTACTTAAATTACTGAGAAAAATATTAGTCTCGGAGGTACTAGTTTTATCATTACTAATGCCAACGGTGGTTTAGCATTAATATTGATAATAGTAGGAGTATTAATATCGTTATTCGTTTAACTGTGACGCACTTACCGTATTAATAATATAGTGCCTGTGAAATATTATGATATATCTACTGACATCGTGACATCCAGGGGGATTGAAAGCGACTTGAACTCAATGGTCTCGTGGTGTAATGGTAGCACAATACGCCGGAAACGTAAAGATGTTGGGTTCGAGTCCCTCCGGGACTGAAATTTTTTCAGTAATTTAATTACGTTGGGTAATTGTAAGAAAATTGTAATTTTATCATTACTAATGCCAACGGTGGTTTAGTATTAATATTGATACTAGTTTAATCTATAAATGCATTGAATTTACTTCTAACAAACAAAAAAATAAACTTAAACCCATGTATTTTCATCCTTTACGCTTGTTTTATTCAAATGTAATTTATCCAAATTCGGTTCATTATAAGTATTAATGACTTATAAGGAAACTCTTTCTAATACAATCTACCACAATGATATGATAAACATTGACTAAGAACCTATTGTATAAAATAACTTTTATTAAAAATCCAGCACAGTTTAGTACTATCCTCATAAGTGCAATACCTTGAAGGCTGGATGATACAGTCTATGGAAACTTATACAAACAGAACGTAAGTATACCAATCTCGAAAATTCAGTCCACTGCTGTCTCCATTTCTGGGACTAAGTGGTTGCAGTTATATTTCGTATATATTGTAAAAGTATAAATGAATATTGTTCACAAAATTCACTTTTTTTCAGAACTACCGGTATACGTGATCGATAAATCAATAATTATAAATGATAAACGGCATATTTCCATGTGTCGCCTATAATGCATAATAATATGCTACTTTATCCGACACGGCAAGGCACTGACAGCGTGATACCATCCATTTAACTTAACAACTAAAATCCGTAATTAGTAATGTGAAAATCATGCCATCTGTTTTCTCGTTAAAATATTCCAAATTGCAGATAGTAACGTTAGTGGTCTTTGATATCAATAGTTGTATGCTTTTTCCTATCTTGCCACACTAATCTTAAATCTGTTACACGTCTTTCTGATTCTGAGATGGAGGTTATAATGCTGTTGATGTTGTATTAAATTTTATTTTGCAGAGTGAAGAGCTGAATATTTGGCGATTTTTGATTTGATGGTGAATCTACACTGGTGCGTAGGTTTCAGTATCTCAATTTTGACGAAGAGCAAGCGTCCCTGATCATTTGTCGTCGGTAAACATCGTACAAGACTTGTAAGACTGAAAGATATCTATTTTGCTGTAGTTATAACGGGTCAGATGGCAACCGTTGCAATGTATCGCATCTTGAAACAAGAGAATACGGGCAACCCAAAAAGAGTCGTTTGAGTGAAACTTCATTAACTGACAGAGTACTTTGCATAACGGTTAGTAGCGACTAGGTTAGTCTTTTATGGCCCTCAAAAGTTTGCGCCTTTTTAAATTTTTTTGATGTCGAAACGACTACAGGTAATATTAACATCGTTCCAACATATTTTTTAAAATACTATATGACACAAAATTTAATACCAAATGACATTAAATGTTGGATGTAATATAAATAAATTTCATATTCTCAATTTTTTTATTTTTTTTTTTAAATAAAATCGAGTGCGAATCTCTTCGTAACTAAGGTTCTGCAAAAATTATAATTAGCGTTATATCGATGAGCATCAGATGTGCTGAACCGTAATAAAATTAACTTGGATGTAGTCGATACTACATAAAGATTGTAGTAAATCAAAGTTGGGCGGAAGCGAAGAAGAAATATGACCTCTTGCACTCTTGTGTGTTCTTTAGATTATATCGGAGCTAATAAACCCAACGTTATTGCCGCTCATCAAGTCCCACATCCCCGGTAATTAAACTGAGATGTAAGGTTTCAAGTTTAGCAATTGCTATCAGAGATGCACGAGATAGAGATGTGTGTGCGCAATGCTACATAGAAACATACATACATATACGCAACTGTATTTACATCTCGTCGTTACAAATTAGTAACATAGAGTGTAACATATAGTTTATTACGAGTTGTACGAATTCTGGTGGAATTCATTTATCGTTTAAAGATAAGATGCATTAGACGCTGTACAAAATAGTTATTTATGCATCTAATGATACTTTGGTGGTTGAAAAAGAATTTTTTGTTGAAGCGATGGCCTACCTTCATCATCAAATGGTGTTCATTACTATTTGTCACCGGTATTACATTAATGCCATTATTCAGTAGATTATACAATGTTATGTCGGTTACTATACGCCGCCGTTCAAGAGATTGAAGATCAAAGTAATTTAATAAAGTGATATGACCGAAACCTCGTTGTGTATATAGACTTTGTTGTTTATATATTATATATATCTGAAAACATCTTTGAATTTTTTCAAATGAATAAAAATGAGTTTTGTAAAATGGTGGCCAGATTAAGGAAGCATGCTTTTAGAACGTACCTTGCAAAAATATAGCGTCAGTGCCGAATGTGTTACAGAGAAATGTCTTGTATTGCATGTAAATGAAACTTTTAGAGATGACGAAAGAATATTCTGAATGGGTTCATTGAAATTACGTTTGCTATAAAATGTCGCTCCTAAATCCTTTGTAGTATTACAACGATTAAGTGTAACATTATTAATTCGTTAGGGGCAGTTTATTAACGATAATTTGCGTGAAAACGAAATAATGTTGTGCTTTGATATATTAAAATTGAGACCTTTAGCTGGTTTTGCAGATGTTGCCAGGCTACGGAAGTATTTATTCTTGAAAACAAATTTTAAATCGTTTACGAATAATAATTTGCCGCAATTTAATACTGGAGGAAGATCATTTATAAAGGTTGGAAAGAATAGTAGACCTAAAGCGCAACCCTGCGGTACTCTGAGAAACGGCTTGGGCGATGGTCTTCATAGCCAATAAATTGCGTTTATTAGGGAGGTAAGATTTAAAAAGTGATTATAATAACGGGGAGACTTCAACAGCATTAAACTTCATGAAAAGCGATCCAATGCTTTTGAAAAGTGTGTGTATATAATGTCGGCCTGTTCGCCACTATCCAGATACTCCGATAAGAACTACATAATAACAGCGAAATTAGATACTGTAAATGCTGTTATATAAACAAATCTCGAAGACTAGCAAAGTTGTTAATAATTCAAATAGGCCGATAATTATCTACCAAGGAAATGTCACAACTTTCCATACATCAGGAAAAGTACCAATGATTAAACTTAAATTAAAAATAATGCTTAGTGACTGAGCCAAAAGAAAAGAACAATGCTTCAGTATCAAACCTGGAATATTATCATCACCCATAGTATACGAATCTTTAATTTCTTCCAAAGCATACAGAACATAGGATTCCCTAATATACTTAATATTAATCAAAGAGGAATTAACGAGAGCTGAAGAAACTTTAGCATGATTGCACGATAGTTGATGGATTAGTAAACATTTTGCCATGGGCGTTCCAAATAGATCTAGGTAAATCATCTATTCTGATTTTAGCTCGTGTGGAGGACCATAACACTTTAGGATTATCTTCATTTTGGCTTTCCGCGTTTAGCACATACCATTTGTATATTGAAGCAAGTCATTACAATAAGTTCATTTGTTTCTTGTATATTAACATTTAAGTTTTATATTGTTTAAATGGTTTAGTATAAACCATATCTGGAACGTGGAACCAGTATTATTATTTAAAGGAACATGCACATCTAAATATTTACAGAGTGTCTTTTAAGAGACGTCACAAGTATTATTAAAATCTTTGTACGTGAATAGAAATAATCAATTAATGTCGTAATACGCGTGATACAAGTTGATGTAATTAGCTATCCTAAAATTGAAAGTACTTTACTGCGGGTAATATCGATAACGGGGTAAGTCAACAAAAATCCCAAAAATACACCACCACGTAAACGATTTACTAAATTGAAATGTCTATCTTTTTATTAACACTGTATATCAAGAATGGACTATTTAATATATCATCAACAGCTATCACTTAACAACACATACAATATCGTATTCTATGATGCATTAGAAAGAAATAGTTCCGTTTTTGTGTATAATCCTCTTACTTTCTGATAGAAGAGTAAAGGGCATGGTAATGCTAGAGTAGATGTAAAAATCTATATTAATATGACCACCTGTAAAATACATTTTGCCCCACGCACAAGAGGTAACCTACAAGTATAGCAAATGATTAACACTATTCTAACGTTGCTTCACCACAATGCTTTACAAATGAAGATAACGCGAATTCATTAGTAAAGACGCTATTATATTTCTCCTCGAACTTATTAATGGTCGTAATTAAAATTCTATTTTGGATATTTTCTATTTTTAGTTTGTGATTGTGCTGTTGAACCTTGTCGTTAAAAACATTCTAAAATTTTAATTAATTCATTTACCGAACACCGCTGCGCTTTTCTGGATTATTAATGGTCAGAAGTTGTATTTATTAATTTTAGTTTTTCTACGGTGCCAAAGTTTTGACCGTTTATCTTGCTCGGATATTATGCCACCGTCTACCATCTATAGTTGAAGCGCCATCTAACGATACTAACGGATCCTGCGTACGTGTTTTGCGGTTTCGTTTGTTTTGATTCTGTTGGAGGAGCGTCCGAGTTTCTCTCATCTGCAATTTTAATTGCGCCTCTCCCGACCGGGAATGCATAAAAGTAATCATCCGGACGAAATTCAAATGTAATAGATTTGTCAACGTTCGCGACAATTTGGTGACACTAAAACTAAATTAACGGTGCTCTTCACATGCAGAGAGAGGGCTGAAATAGAAAGGAATACCTTTCCCATATTCTGTGAGGTACTTTTCCGAAATTGTGAGCAGTTCAAAAGGGAATATCAAGTTAATAATTGATTTGATTATCATCTAAAAATATTTTAATAAATGGTACCAAAGGCATAATGCAACACGGCGCTCGTATTATGATGACCCATCCTTTTCATAGCAGTACCTTTGTCTTTTGAAATTACATGTTTGAATATCTTTTGTGATTCTTTTTTGGCTGTTAACTTCTTTATGTTCAACAATTTTCATGTGGCTGAAGAAAGAATTGTTGATTAGAAAAAAGAAAAATGAGTTACTTTAATTGTCATGTTCAAAATTCGATGAAAGTTTAACGGACGAAATTCCTTAGTATAGCAGAGCTTACTACTTTTAGTATAAATTTCGTTTCAGTATAGCATACACTTTCGAAATATTAAAACGATTACATAGTTTTGATAAAAATGGCCTCAACACATTATAACTATTACGTATTGTCAAGGTTTGCAAAGCTAGTGGTAGGCCACGGAGGTGTGAAGAGCCGGGCGACATTTCTGGTAATGCCACACGAACCAAATATTTATTACGCATACATATATACGTGGTGGGCACCACAAATTCTCGGTCTGGCAGGCTTATGCAGGCTCAAGCGTGTTCAAACTCCGTCATGGCATGCATGCACATATGCGGGGTCTGCGCTATAAATATGACGATTCGAAGAATATGAGCTTTTAGTAGTCAGCCAGCCAACGTAACTAGCGAATGTAAATGTCTGAAATAATGAAAATTGAGTACCAAGCGGTTACATAAAACAACGTTTAAACGGCGTTTACTGTAATTACTGTCCTTCGTATTCCACTGTAAAGAAGTGGGCAAAATGTTTCCGTTTGGGACAAGAATCTCAGGAAGATGCTGAACGTTCGGGTTGACTAATTAAAATGATAACGCCTCAACAAATTTTAATTATTGGAGATGTACTGCTAGAAGATCACCGGTTGAAAGCGAAGGAATTAACAGTGATAACAAGCATATCCGAAACAAGTATTCGCTGAATTCTTTGCGACCATTTACGTGCGAATAAAATTAGTGCAAGATGGGTACCACGACTTCTTTCTGCTCTCCAACGTGATTTTGGAGTCCATTGTTACATTGGATGAAACAATTGTTCTGTTTTACGATTCTCCATCGAAAAAGGATTCCATGCAATGACGGCAACCTGATAAACCTCGTCCCATAAAGGCGAAAGTCGTTCAATCAACGAGAAAGGTTACGACAATAATATTCTGGGATTGTGAGCGTATATTGCTAATTGATTTAAAAGAGCACAATACAACTGTGAACGACACATGTTATGCGTCTTTATTGCATAAATTAAGAGACAGTATTCGTGCAAAACGTCGTGAAAAATTGACAAAAGGTTTGCGATTATTGTACGACAATGCTTCCTTCCATGTTGTCGCTCTTTCGCAAGCTGCCATCCGCGAATGTGGTCTTAAAGATTTGGAACATCCACCGTATAGCCCGTATATGGCTGTTTGTGATTTTCATTTGTTTTCTAAGTTAAAGAGAAGACCTTAGGGGACGTCGTTTTAAGGACGAGAGTGAGTTGGGAGAACATTTTGATGGAAAAACTTGAGATCATTTTTACAAGGGTATTGAATTATGAATTAATCGTTGTAATGAATGTTTTTGTGTTAGGGGAAATTACATTGAAAATACAATTCCTTATATTGTTCCTGTTCTTTTCTTTTTCTATATTAGGCCGAGAATTTATGGCGCCTATCTCGTATTGTATACATATATGTATAGAAACTTAACAATAACGTAAAGAATAGCAGTCTCTAGATATTATTTCTGTTCGCTTGACATTATGTTGTTTTAGTAGTAAATGTTAATGAAGAAATAATTCGTAGAAAGCATGGTGGACAATGTTCTAAAGTTAAAGTCTTTTAAATTGTCTATACTTTAAGTAGGACGGACATTGAGTTATCAGACTATTGATTTGGAAACGATGACTATGCGAAAAATATATCAATACCCAAAGTACATCGGGTGTCAAAATGGCAAAAATCTTTTAATATTTATGAAGAGTGTCTTCAAGATTCCATTTAACAACATCAAAAAAAATAGTTCCGCAAGTTTTAGAACAAATGTATTCCGATTAGAAATTGCCAAGTGAGTCAACATTTCTAAATTATTTGCTGTATGCCCGTGAAAAAGTACGGAATATAATTCAGCATGAAGTACAAGGTAAAAGGATTGTACCTGACTGCAGCTCAAACTACGGATTCAAAGAAAGTCTCTGTAGTACAACTCCATATTTAATAGCCAGTGAAAGACTTCAATCGTGTAAAGGCGTAGAAGATATAATATTAGGTACTTCACAAAAGTTCTAAAATTCGGCAACTCAAGTGTTAATGTTTGCGGCTGATAGCGGATTAGTTATGCATCGTGCTAACCGCTTGCTTAAATCAACTTTCGCTGATTTATTTTATGTAAAACGTGTATTTCGTGTATTACATCTTGTAGACGGATCTATGTCAAATTTTCCAAATTAATCTGGCAATTTCGTGAACAGTGTAAAATATTATGGAATCCTTACAGTCCTCTTGCTCCGAGCGGCGTTAATAATGTTCCAACTTGTTTAATAAGAAGGTTGTTGCCAGCAAAATAAGCTTATAGAAATTTCAACCATAAAGTTGAAATTGATACATCACAGAATTACAGAGGTCTTTATTACAATTAAACGAATAGTTGTAAGTAGAGGGTAGCGCACAAGGAGTACCAGAAATCTGGAAGTGACAAGAAAGGTGTATGCGTTACTCCTTCTTCAAAGCAACAATTGCCATTGGAAACTATACTAAAACATTGTGCCTTTTACGGCACTTCCAATGTATAATTTACGAGTATACTACAAAAAAAATATGGCTTTGAATAGATTAAGACTGTAACAGTACTCCAACAGATATTTTTACCTGTTTAAGAAGACCATTGCAATTATTAGAACACTACTCCATTGTATGTCGAGCAGTCGTTTTCGTTATTTAAGAGTATTCACCACTGAATATGGCTCAAGGAAACGAGAACTGCGAGGTACTTTATAATTCGAATGAAGTTTGATATTTACTAAGTAAGTGTTGCTCGATATATATTATGTTAGCTTATAAGCTCTCACTTAAATAAAGTTATGTATTTCCTGGTCGGACGCCTATGATCATTAATCGTAATTTGCTAACCTCACACATAACATACCATGTACCAACTAAGGGACACTTTAAATTGTTGACAATTCACTGCCACCACTAGTGAACATGGCGTGGGTTAAGCAAGTAACACTAAACAGAAAATGTCTAGTATGAGATAAATTTCTTCATTCATAATTTTAATAATTTTCTGTGGCAATTTAATAATGGGACTTTTGAGCCCACTGTTCTTCTCAAGAACATGCCCATTTTTCTATTGCATTTGCTAAACTCACCTTTAATTTTGCTCATTTACCGTGTTTGTAGTTTTCTTTAACTTAATTCTATCGTTCGGAAGAAAACAAGAGAGTTCCCTCAACAACGGGAGACGAGAATAATGAAATTATCCTATCAAAGATATGTATATATCACAAAGATCAATATAATTAATGTAAAATTTAACACACGCGTATCTACATCGCGCTTAGCGAAGGTCACATCCAAGGCCTACATGGTTTCTGGAAAAACATAGAAGATGTTTTCGTTGCCATGATGACCCTGCTGCGGTCATTTGTCGCTTAACATCCGGATCTAGTGGCGGTTTACGTGCGTGATCGGCAATTGACACGGGGAACAATTAACTAATAGCGTCGGTATTAGATAGCTGGGCATCAACAGAGTTTGTGAGCTCCGTATTGTGAGGAAAGTATATCAAAAAGTTTTATAAAGTTGTAATGGACTTGTCACCACATTTAAAATATCCGAATATCGGGTGAAATACCACTGATCCGGCAGGGCAACTTCGGCGTAACCTTGGACCTTCCGTCGTCAGCGCGAAGATAGGAAGATACACCGTCCTACCATAGCAAAGTGCGTGTGTGAGTAAAGAAAGTAAAGGATTTCATCCTTAGTAACGTCATTAATTATTTAAACAAAACACAGATTTTATTAGCTAACTATGGATTGCGATAGGTATTTTGTCGAACACATTCCCGATGTAAGTAATATATTCTAAATTTGTTAATATATTGTTAGTTTCTTTATTTCAATCTAATCTACTTGTCATTCAATTCATTTAATTTCATTAACCACTTCTAAATTTTACTTCAAAAAGTAAAATCTCTGATCAAAGAACTCACTACGTAAGATTTTCGAACCCTGAAAGAAAAATTCATTACAGTACATTAAACAATAATGTACTGCTTAGAATGTAAATTGTACCACTGTAGGTAAATGTAGTGTCTTTCCTTATTTCATCAAATTGTTTTTTCGAACTACCTCCATATCTTTACAACCTTTACAATTAAATATAGCACTAACGTTTATTATTAATGCAATTAATAATCAAATCTATTCAATTTTTTCCATTCTTTATGCAGTTAGTTCACCAAAGGTGATGATCCAACATTGTAAATTTTGTTTGCAAATCGAATTTATCAGTAATGGCGTACTAAATGCATACTAATGTTTTATTTCATTTCACTAATATTTTCAGCAATGAATACACATTCTTACTACTCTACAAAATAATTTAACTTTTGTGTCTTCTAGATGCATCTAGTTTCCAACGATATAGCATTTATTTACCATATACGACAGTAGAATACACATAAATAGATCGCCGCAAACCTTGCGACTGGTAATCATCATCATCCGAGGTGAAAAAGTTCATAGCACAAATACATGTATGCACTAAAATAGATATTGTCTTTAATATATTGCATACAATGAATATTTTTTGCTACTTTTAAAAATCCCTGGGGAGTGGAACTCGGGCGAGGAATCCGCGCTCTTTTTCCTCGAAAACTCCGTAAAATCGTTTGTCGAGTAGGCGAGCCGGATCATTAGAGCCACATCAACAGACGCAAGAACTCCGGTCAGCATAGTTGCGCGAAGTCGAGGCGTTGGTCTAAGAGAAGAGCGCTCCTGGCGACACCTAGTGATAAATGGACAAACTGCTGTCAAGGACTAGCGCTAGCGTCGAGGGCCCACTCTGACAGAGGATCCCGCACCATCAACTGGCTCACGTCTGGATTACTCTTGTAATTTATCATAAACTGCAAGAAGTAACTATCCCGTATACCGCACTTTGCCGTGGTAGCGTGACTATTTTTTTCGTTAATTTTGTTTACATCTCTGTGGTACAAGATTAGAGATTAAATTGTCCTTTATGTTTAATAAGTAGGTACTGGCAGTACACAGTAAAAAAGCATAACTTTTTCATACGATGAGCTCTGGAACTTTTCCTAAACGTTTTTCTAGATGGCTGCATTTGTGTAAATAAAAACTGTAGTTAGCGTTGTGAATTAAATGGATTTGACTGGAAGGCAGCATCTTCTAAGCTAATTTACGAATCAGAACGTAGGCCAATGGGAAGCGAATTTAGTTTACCATATAATTTACAGTTAACTTCTACGGCTGAAAAATTTGAACTCACAAGAAAACACTTGTAACTCGAAGTTTTAGATTTGCACTTTAAGATTGATAGAGTTGCAAAGACAACTAAATAACGAAAGTAAGCAGACGTCTCTATACCCCATGTATTCTAAAGTATGCAAGGTAGTAAACAATTGGATATGCAAGAGGAGCAAATGCACATACGATATAAAGCTGCTAAACCATATTGGCCAACTAATGTCAGAAAGAAAATAGTTTATCACGGCGTTTTTCCTGTCACTTAAGGTTTCTGGCATTCTGTTACGTTATTTACTATCTGCAAGGAATCGATTTATTTTGTAATACTGTGATGGCGTTTGTTATTACTTGGTAATTATTGAAAATAGTTTGTCAATCAATTTCAACTTGAAAGTCTTAAAATTTCAATAGATTTGCTTCGATAATAATAGCGCTAGTTTCAGCCACGTTCTCCAAGGTTCTGGTATATTAGGATACTATTCATGAAATTGCAGAATTTGTTTGGGAGATTTAAGTAGGTACTGCCTTATTCTGCACTATTAGTTCATTTACATTTTAGTCAGTCAATCACAAACATTAATACTTGAGTTACCGAAATTTCGAATTTCTGCAAAATGGCTATCACGCTGTTTATGAGTGCAAGGCTATCACGCTGTTTATGAGTGCAAGCATTTTACTGGACATTGAATATGTAGATGACGCTCCACTTAATTTTAGTATTTGTACTATAACATGTACTGCCTTTGGGATGAGGACACAATTTGCAATTTTAGTCATACAATGTGGCCTTTGTATTGACTAAAGTAAGAAAACTAGAGCAATTTGATAGCTTTAATATTAAGATCGATAACATTATGTTTTTATGTTTTTGTATTTATAAATATTTGCATACAAATTAATCTTTTCTTATCGATTGTTTTTATTTATTTTTAGTTCTAAAGTTAAGTTCTTCTTTCTTGTACTTTTTAATATTTAATGTAACGTGCTTCTGCCTTATACATTTAATGTTGTGGTGTGAATGGTTACATATCGTAAATAACTTTAACCTGCAGTGTGTGTAGCGATAACGTAAAATAACAAACGAAAACAGTTGAAATTTAAAAGAAATTCAATTTTAAACAATGTTCAAAATAAATAAAATGCGCATTCAGAACTGGAACACAATACACTCGCAAATAAGCGCGCTTAAATAAAGTAAATCAAGATTTTTGTTTCAAATTAATAAATTTGTAATGTTATAAGCTCTTTATCGTTTGGAAACAATATGCTGCAAAGTATTTACATTCAAGACAATCCAATAACTTACTCACATACTTACACTCCATTTTACGTGCGATTTTTGTTTTCTTTATATTTATTATACGACATAACATCCATAATAGATGGAATACTCCTCAAAGACGCGAAAGAAGCCATTAAGTCACACTAAAACTTTATCATGGCCCTATTTTTGAACGCAATTTCATGCTTGATCACTAAAAGCATACACATTTTATTTAAGCCAATTTTAAAACGGAAAAAATAATGTGTGGCGTTTTATGTGAGGAAGTTTTATTCTCGGGCGTCTCTGACATGTTTTACTAACATGTGCTAAAGGTTTCACTTTTCCCTTTTACGATGTCGCCTTTTCTCCTCCAGATTAAAGCGTAAGAATATGACGATTTAGGCGTAACCGTCCGCATAATCTACAGCGTCTTTTTATGATTTTGACTACGTCGTTAGAACCTTTCTTCCGTGGCTTATATTTGGTTATGCACGAAGTAATGTATGCGGTGATTGCTGTCAACTACGTTTACACATTTTCCATTTATTTTATAGTCTCTTACATTGGCCTTTTAATCAAAATACGATGTGAATAATACTTATTAATAGGTACGTTTGTCATGCGTGATATACACTTAATTTAAGTAAAATGTGAACAGTTTTAATTTTTACGAATAAATTTAGTTGCTGAAATATAAAAGATTACAAACTCTTATACCGTAATATCATAAAGCTTCTAGAACAAAGATGGCATTAAAATAGAAAATATACAGCTGCGAGCAAATGTTATAGGCACCCTAATCAAACATGTGTTTCGCGCAGCAGGTAGCGCTTCTTAGAACAAGGGTACTGCGAACCTATACCTGGTCGCTATCTAAAGTAGAAATTACTAGAAAATATAAATTACCAAGCTATATAAGACAGAAATTAAAATTTTTAGGTTGAGTAATATATTGTGCGTAGAGAAAGAAACGTCGCTTGTCGATTTCAAAAGTTTATTTAGAGTGCGGACTTTCCTTCGTAAGTTTGTGTATACACAATATGCCAAAAAAGCCCCAAATATCTGAGGCTTTACGAAGCCAGATAATTTTATTGCACAAGCAAGGATTGTCACAAATAAAAATTGCTAAGACAATAAAATGTTCGCGTTGTGCAGTGCAAAATACAATTAGCCGCTACCAAAGGACTGGAGAGTATCATAATCTACCCAAGAGCGGTAGAAAACGTGTAACGACTGTGCGAGAACGATTCGCTCCGGGATATGCACAAATCCGCGATAGCGATTTCTGCACAGCTATGCGCTCAACGAGACGCAGCAATCTCCGTGCATACGGTAAGAAGAAGGTTAATTGCGTCGAATTTACGTGCCCGGAAACCGAGACACAAGCCTTTGCTGACCGAGCTACACAGCAAGCAAAGCTTTACGTGGGCAAAGAAGTACCGACATTGGACTGTAGATGACTGCGCCAAAGTACTTTGGTCCGATGAATCTAATATAGACGTAAGTGCTTAAAAATATTTCATAATCCTTGCAATATACATAATTGAACTCAACGCCCGTACTTTGCTCACCACTCGTTTATTCTGTGCAGGTGCACAGCGTTTTCGGAGCAAGTTATGTTCGCCGGAGGTCCGGCGAAGCATTTTCCCGAGAGTGTATTTTACCTACTGTTGAACAGGGCGATGGAAGCATTATGATTTGGGGGTGTATGTCTGCACAAGGTGTAGGGGAAGTCCATGTGTGCGAGGGCCGCATGAATGGGGCACGCTACATCGGGATGTTGGAAGAGGTTCTCGAACCATCAATTGTCAGATTTCATGATATGGACTCAGAGAAGTATTACTTTCAGAAAGACATGCCCCTTGCCACAATGCTCGACCTGTAATGAAATGGTTTACTGATAACCAAGTAAAGATTTTGGACTCGCCCCTACAATCGCCTGAGCTCTGGCCTATTGAAAATCTGAGGCATATATTGAAGGACAGGGTTCGTGAATACAACCATGCCTCTAAAGAAACCCTAAAGCAAACAGTGTTTATGGAATGGGCGTCTGTTTCCCCAGAAACATGTTACAAACTGGTAGCTACTATGCCTAAAAGAATTAAAGCTGTAATAAAGGCTAGAGGAGGCAGCATTAAATACTGATTTATTTAATAAAAGAACCTTATAAACTGAATTATGTGTTTTTTTTTCAGTTTTGAGATTCTCATATTATCGTAACGCTAAAAAAGTTACCCTGCCTATAACATTTGCTCGCCGCTGTATGTCTGGACTTAAGCCATATCATCATGCTCAACATAACCTTCACTTTCGACAATCATTTTTACACGATCATCGTGACACTAATAAATATGTCATATAATTTAAAAATACAATAAAACAACAGGCTTAGCTGGTATTCAAGATCTTATTAATAAAGAAAGCGAAATTAAAGCAAGTGTTGAAATTGTTCTTCATTGTATTCAATTCCCAAGTTTATACGCCTTCTCATTCTGTCAAAGGTATTTTACTGCGGCCCCTATTAATACACACTCTTCAATAATTCTTTGCTGCAGATTTTGTAAATTAGCAACAGGAGTTTTAAATATCCTGTTCCTTAAGTGAGGAAACACGGAGCCCATAATTGACGAAAAAGGTGATGGTTTTGGAAATTTAACTGCCGCATGTTAGCTTATTATAAAAAAAGTAATATTTCTTTTTGTGTTGTGTGCGCCGTTGCACCATTTTACTGGAGGTAATCATATTGTAATTCATCTTCGTGCAGCTCTTCAATAAATTCATTCAAAATTTGTCTATACCTCTTAAACACCAAGTTACGCAGTATGCAGAAATGATTCGAGTATTTTAGGAAAAGATAAAACCACGCTTCATCAGAGAAAACATCGGATTTAGTAGGTCATTGCATTAAATTATATGCAAACCACCGCTAGTAAGCAAGATGTCTAGGGTAGTCCACCGGCATATTCCATAAAAGCGTCCAATCTCTTGAAAAATATGTTTCGAAGACTTCGTGGGTTTACTTTTCATCCGCTGACGAACATGATTTACAACTTCTTTCAAACGAGCATTTAGTTTAACAGTACGTGATTTATCGTCCATAGAACCAGTCTCACGAAATACACCAACACAATTGGAAAGGCAATTATAAAAATTTTTGTGAATTACAGTTCTCCAAAACCATTCAAACATTCACGCTGGCTGTACACTCAAATTCCATCAATTCGCACCAGTTCGAAAATAGACTTCATCATGTAGGTTGTTTGCAGTGTGTTGTAAACCATACTTGGATTTATTCAAACTCGTTGTTTAAACTTGCTTTTAGAGTTTTAACATATTAGTTGATGACAATCAATATCACTGTCCACAAGTTATAATACCTGGCAAAGCTTCAAATATATATCATCTATATCATTGTGATCTTCGTCTTAAAAACTTTATAATATCATATCAGTAATGCATAGAAAAAGTATTATTGTTAGTCAAAGTTTTCTCTGTTATATCTTTTTTTTTTTGTAACGTAGGATCTACGTCTTGATAACACAATAATAGATAATATAGACAGATGGTACCTATGGCCTATACAGTATCAGTAGTCTGCAATTGTTTTTATCATTCGTGATATTGATTGGGAGTAGTATGAGCTCATCGTATAAACTAACAATTGCACTCTTGTTGACTGAGCAAAAGATGTATGAATAACTACTTGTATGTAGGCAAAACGGTTTCGGAATGGTGGAGAATCGTGATGTCATGTAGATCGCAATTTTGATGTTACATGATCAATTATCACCTCCTTTGCAGATATTGATTTTGGCTTTCGAATTTTGCCGTGGATCTCATTTGTCGCTTAAGTTTCGGCTACTATTGTGGTCGGCACTTTCGAAGGTGTTCAATGAAGTTAGAAAGCCGGTCTTTGCCTTTTAGTTGTTGTTCTGCGAAGAAGGCATAAAAAAACGGAAGCAAAATTTCAAGCTGTTTATCTATAATGCTACTGACTAAATCTAACTAGTTTTCCGAAGATATAAAGTCCGTATAACGTTTACACAGGCAAGGAAGGTCAGAATGGAGTATAATATATCAGATTCGTGGAACAAAACATACATCGGCACGACAGGCAAAACTAGATATTGTTGCGAGGTGGAAAGAGAATGAACGAAATGTAGGGCTGCGACAACCGGAAAAATCAGCTGTTGCCGAACATACTTTAGTATGCGTCCCGTTAATTTTAATTTTCAACTGAATTTTAATCCGGCTACGTATAGGCGTTTGTGAGCTGTTCGGTGGGATATATTCATACTCAGCTTTTCTGCGATTTGGTTAATAGCATTGGTGTATAGCATATGTGGGCCAGTATTGCAATTTCACCATCTTCCAGAACTGCTGTCTTTTTTGCATGTCATAATATTGCCGCAAGCTATCCGTTCCAGGAATACTTTCTTTAATTAGTTTGATAATTTTTGTTACAATCGAATAGAAAAGTTTCTCTTCGATCTGTTTCACGTTTCGAGTATACTTCCGTTTCTAAGTGAGCACGAAGTCTTGTTTTTAATAGCGACTAAGAAGCCGTTTATAGAAAAGTAACATGAACTTTGCAAGAAAGGGCAACAGAAAGACGCTTCTTTTAATTTTCGATCACACTAAATACTTCATCTTCACTGTACCGTAGTCGGAGTAAAATAAATTTATCCTTTAACAAGCCATGAAATTATTTGTTCAATGTATCTTGTTGGTAGTGTGTAGTTATTTGTTAATACTTCGAAACTTAATCTAACAACCGCATGTCAACGGTGTAACATAAACTGAACCACCTATACTTAAGCGCTTATTTATTTTCTTCACTTTGTAAAATATATCGTATTTATGTACATTACGCATTGTATATGTATGCAAGCCGGCCATTCACAATACTCGTGTTAAAAGCGCCTAATTTAAGCGTCATTAAGTGGAACATCGTCGGACAAATAATGGGAGTTTAGTTAATATTTAATATATACAAGTATAGGCAGTTGTCTCCCGCGTGACGGTCGAGGTATTACCGATCGTTCACTCTCAATCACCTTTCGTACCTTGTCGTAACGTGTACAGTAACGTCGTCGGAAGTTTTTAATAGTTTCAAGTTTTGGCGGGAATCGTCGAGGCCGTTGTCGTCTATACATTTATTTAGTCTTCTGTTGCGATTCTGGCGGGAATCATTCTGGTAAGGTTGTCGGAACGCATGTATAGATTTCTTTATTAAGTACAAACCCTCGACTTTCTATCATCGTTCGTCGAGGCTATTGTGTTCGTTGTCGTCTGTACATACTTTTAGTCTTCTGTTAAGTTTGTGTCGGGAATCATTTGGATCAAGTCGTCGGCGCGCATAAATAGATATCTTCTACAAGTACGATCACTCCGCTTCTTGTTAACGGTCGTAGCAGTCGCAGCGACTGTTGTCATCTATACGTTCGTTCGGTTCTCTGTCGTATCGGGACTTAGACATTTTTTCATTTAGTTGTTCGTCATAGCGGACGAGTTTCACGGACCAATATTCTATATGCTATGTCGGCTTTATCGCTCCGTTTTCCTTGTCGGTGCGCACTTTGTTGGCTACTGGTCTTTTCCCTTCTTTGGGACGCAGTAGCAAAGAGCTAAAGATTACACATAGCATATTATTTCAAACGAGAATGCCTGGGTAGCTGTCACATTTCATATTCTTATTTTGAGATCGGCTATTATCGCTACTGCCGCCCTCAACAAGGCGTTCAAGCTCTAAGAGATAGGGTGAGTTCCCCGATAAATGTATAAAAACGAAAGTGTTTGGTTCAAGTACAAACACAAGCCAATGAAATAGAGCAAAGTCCCTTAGGCAAATTAAAGACAAGGAAAATGTATTAGGCTCCCGGAAAGTGACATATAAATAAACACAGCACCGAGGTGCGCCTACAAAAATTAAGAAGTAAATAGGGTTGGCTCCTCTATAAAAAGGTAGTGGTGCATGCATACATATAGAGGCACTAGTACAAGCCTTTAACAAAGCTTCTGCGGAAGCATATAAGAATTTAATTCTAGCATTGACAACATACACGCTGCGGCGGTGCCTTATACAATAAAAACTAAAGGAAAGCATACATATACACATGCTAACGCACATTACATGTATAAGAGAGCTCGAATAACTGCAATTATTGCAAATATATATCTTACATACATCGTCACTGTACATGGGCTAGAGTGGAAACCGTGTACACTGTTTATTTATTAAATATATTTTTTGCGCATGCGCATTGAGTTGCATTGCACAACCTTCAACCTAGTAAATAAGCGAACATACTCCGCAAGTAAATATTGGTCAAGTAATTCAGGAATTTACGAGCAGGCTACAGCGACGCTGTTCTTCAAACCAGAAGAACGTAACAGCCAACAACTCCCAACGCTTGTCTTTCAGTTTATCCTAGGTACGTAAATAAAGTACATATATCAGCACTGAAGCTTTCTTTCAGGTTCTACAGCACGGTGATTATAATTCTATATTTAATCATTTACGATCACGTACACTAGTGGTCTTTAATCCCAAAGCCAACAATGTGAAACGCAAACTGACAAAAACCGTGTCACTTCTGTCATACCACACGAGGGCGACCTGAGCGCTTCATGGCGGATATACTCCATCATTTTCGACCCTCGGCTTCTGGGTGAGTGAGTTCAAAAGCACAAGTGCCGAACCACGCAGTAGACGCCCAAAAAACCGCTACCGGCGATGAAATGGTCGACAAGATTCATGATCTCGTGTTAGCCAATCGCCGATTGAAGGTGAAAGAGATAGCAGACACAACAGACAGAAAAGCGCATTAGCCATATCCTACACGAAATTTTGGGTATGAAAAAGTTTTCGAAGCGATGGGTACCGCGTTTGCTCGCACCAGAGCAAAAACGAAATGGAGTGACCGTTTCGGAGGAGTGTTTGGCCAGGATCCAATGCAATTGAAGAGATCTATTCATGCGTTTCATAACCGCCGTTGGGACTTGGATCGACCACTACATACCGGAGGCCAAGGAACAGTCGAAACAGTGGAACGGGCGAAGCTGCTCCGAAGAAAGCAAAGGCCGTTCCATCATGGCGACCATTTTTTGGAATTGCCAAGGTATGATCCTCGTGAACTATCTGCAGAAGGGAAGGACGATCACTAGGCAATACTATAGCGATTTATTGACCCGATTCGGTGCAGTATTGAAGGAGAAACGGCCTCGTTTGTAGCGGAATAAAGTTCTTTTCCACCACGACAATGCACCGGGTCACTCATCCTCGAAACAACCTACTCTTCCGGCTTTAAGAGACCGTAGCACCGTTTGAGAATGTGTATTGATTTTCGAGGAGATTACATCGAAAAATAAAAAACCACACCAATATTATGTTTTTCTTGTCGATTCCGGAAATATTCCAGGTCACCCGCGTAAATCCTAAATGGTTGGTCGATCAATGTCGAAGCGAATTTTCCTAGAAGATGCGTTTCTCTTGGATCCTGTGTTTTAAGACTAAAGTCTGTTAATGTACATCGCAGATTTAAAATACTGTACAGTAGGTGGCGTAAAGCAATATAGTAACAGTGTAATAGATAATTTTGTATAAATCGTCTTTCTAAACAGATGATATGAAGTCCCTACACGCAATGAATTATCAAAACAAAGCAAAATAAAAACGGGCAAAGAGTCATGCGATTAAAACACAACAAATTCATCTTTACAGCCATTTTAATGGGTATTTTTGTCGTTTTACCATCGATATCCGTTCGCAGTAGATTTATTACGTTGTTCCAGCCTCCTACCGCGGTCGATAGCTTGTTTTCGGGTAATAAATAAAAATCAAGGTTTTTATCAATAATCACGAAAGGCATTTATTTTCCGGGGCACGGATAATGGATTAATCTTAATAGAAAAACATTGCTCACATCTCCGGCATTTTTCGCACATAACATACACACACATACAACGTCTATTGTGTGAGTTCGCATTTTTCGATGCTGTCGTCGCTGTCTGCGTACAGTTTAGTTGCAGTTCGCAAACAAAAAGACTTAATAACATGTCGGATGGGTTGGCTTATCAAGACAGCGTGTAGGAAATGCTCGGTATTACTACTTGGAGAACGATTTCCTCGAGGGAAAAGTAAAATCTTTGATATATTTTGTGTATATCTGCGAATAATAGATAAGAACTATATAGAAGCGGACATAGAAGAATGATATATAAAGCTGTCATGATATAATATTTAAAATAATATTGACTAGAAACTGCTGATAAAAAAATATATAAATAATATTGGCTCTTTAAGTTCACAAAATGCAACAAAATCTCTAGATATACACTTTCTGTCAGATATTAGGTTAAATACTCGGCTTCGCCCAAATGAAATCGGTTTGTCTTTCTGAAAGAACAAACATGTTGTTTTAACAATAATTAAGGCAATAAACAAGTAAATATAAAACTCAGGTTGCAATTCACAATACTTCTTTGAGGAGAAGCACCTTTCTTGCGTGATCAGGGAATTATCTGTATTATAGAACTTTCTTCATGATCAAGGATACTCATTAGTGCGTCTTGAGAATGGTAGTAACATCCCAGAAGAAAAGAAGAACGCAGAATAGAGAGTCCATTGGTAGGAGTTAGAATAAGCAGCGCTGTAAGAAGCTAATTTCTGTTTGCGTTTCAATCGATCAATTATTTGGATGGTTAGTGAGTGTTTCTTCAAAATACATATTCACGATTTCAGAGCGAATTTATTAAATCATTATAGTATTTAAGAAAAATTATATAGTAGATTCTACTACCACACTCTAAATGAACTAACTGGAAATAGTTTGTGTACAATTTCTTGTTGTGTGTTCTTAATTGTTTCTATATTAGTAATACTATATATCATCATTAAGAGCCTTATCTTGTACTGGTATTAGTGGTGTCTAAATAGCCCTCCAGCACGCATCACCTCTTAAGTTTTGAGAAAAGAAGAATTAATTTTACAAAGTTATGTGTATTTTTGAAAGAGAATCTAATATTATAAACAATATTGCTTTATTAAGACTGCAATTAGATTTGCAAAGCCTCGCAGCACTATTTCTTATAACTAGAGACCGGATTATATGCAAAGTGCAAAAATTTAATTTAATTTATTTATTATATTTTACGTCTATATGTAGATGTATTACACTGATTAAAGTTAATTAGTGTTAATTAACTTTAATCAATGCAAGACATCTACAAATAGACTTAAAATATAATAAATGAATTAAATTAAATTTTGGCACTTTATATATAATCCGGTCTCTACTTATAACATATCATTTCTTGAGTGCTTATTCGAAAACATTTAAAGGATCATTTGTTATACAGCTTAATAGAAAGTGAAAATTTGATTGGTTCCCGTGTCAAATCTATGTAATTGAATGTTAAAATGGGAGCGTTCCTCTATAGAAAACTAACGTTATTACAATGTGATAAAATTCAGAGAACCATCTTCAAGAACTAGGTCACTAAAAATGTTTCAGAAGTCGGCCATCATAAAAAGCTTTTAATATACTCCCTAAAATTTGTCATCGTCCTCTTGCATACCAATAATGTAATATACTGTATTTTATGTATAAATTACATTATGCATTAAATTAATAATTATTATTATGTTATCGTATACGAATTGACTGAGAAATCTAGTTTCTTTAAAAGAAAGCAACGACCGTGGAAATCTACATTTAGCCTTCCAAATTTGTATAGTTAGAGTTGTTGTTTGGACTATTTCCATCTTTTGTTGAATTTGCATATTCTGATATATCAGCAGTGTCTCTACTGACGTCTTTAGCGTAATTTTGACAAAGGCTGTTACTTGCTAGATGCATCACTAGTTCGATGATTTTGTCCAAAGTATTTGTCTTCCCTACTTCTATATTAGCGAAACTGCCTCGTGTTTCGTTCTTTTCGAATTTTGTACTCCAATGCATTTGACCACTAAGCTAATAGTCTGTCCTCCATATTGTGGTTACCGATGTTCGGTCAACGCCTTCTTTGATCATAGGGAGCCAGACATGTTTGATCCCCAGGCTTGATGTGCAAATGGCGGTGCTACGTTCTCCTGGTTTGAAGAACAGCGCCGCTGTAGCCTGCTCGTAAATTCCTGAAATACTTGACCAATACTTACTTATAGAGTATGTTCGCTTATTTACTATAGGAAAGGTTGTACAGTGAAACTCAATGCGCATGCGCAAAAAAATATATTTAAAAATAAAATGTGTACACGGTTTCCACTCTTGCCTATGTACATGTACGATGTATGTGATATATATATTTGCAATAATTGCAGTTATTCGAGCTCTCTTATACATGTAATGTACATATGTATTTTCATTGGTAGCAACATAAAGTAATGCCTCAGCATGTACGTTGCAAAGCTATGTCTTAATTCCGTTTAAAAGGTTAAACTCCTATATGCTTCCGCTGAAGCTTTGTTAGAGGCATGTACTAATGCCTCTATCTGTTTGCATGCACCACTAGCTTTTTACAGGGGAGCCAACCCTATTTATTTCTTAAATTTATAAGCGCACCTCTGTGCTATGCTTATTTATATGTCCCTTTCCGGGAGCCTAATATACTTTCCTTGTTTTAAATTTGCCTAAGGGACTTGGCCCTGTATTATTGGCATGTATTTGTACTTGAACCAAATACGTTCGTTATTTTCACATTTATAGGGGAACCCACCCTATCTCTTAGAGCTTGAACGCCTGGTCGAGGGCGACAGTAGCGATAATAGCCGATCTCAAAACAAAAGTAATGTCACAGCTACACAGGCGTTCTCGTTTGAAATATTACGCTATGTGCAATCTTTAGCTCTCTGCTACTGCGCCCCAAAGAAGGGAAAAAGCCAGTAACCAGCAAATGTGCGAACTGCGCACCGACAAGTAAAACGGGGCGATGATACCGACACTACATAAGAAGACTGGTCCGTGAAACTCGTCCGCTACGACGAGCAACTAAATGAAAAAATTTCTAAGTCCCGATACGACAAAGGACCGAACAAACGTACAAAAGACAACGGGCGCTGCGGCCGCAACGACCGTCAGCAAGAAGCGGAGTGATCGTACTTGTAGAAGATGTCTATACATGCGCGCCGACAATCTCACCAAAATAATTTCCGACACAAACTTAACCGAAGACTAAAAATATGTATAGACGACAATGGACACAGTAGCCTCGACGTACGATGATAGAAAATCAAGAATTTGTACTTATTAAAGAAATCTATACATGCGATTCGACGACGTTACCAAATGACTCCCGCCAGAAATAAATGTATAGACAACGTCCTCGACGATTCCCGCCAAAACTAGAAAATCTTAGAAATCTCTAATAATCATACGACGACGTTACTGTACACGTTACGACGAGGTGCGAAAGGTGACCGAGAGTACACGATCGCTAATACCGCGACCGTCGCGCGAGAGACGACTGCCTATGCTTGTGTACAATAAATTTTAAGAAAACTCCCATTACTTTTTCGACGACGTTGCACTGAATGATTTTTAAATTAGGCAGTTTTAGCTAGCGTAATGTGAATGGCCGGCTTGCATACATATACAATGCATAATGTACATACATATTAAAATAAAATTGGATATAAGAGAGCAAAATAAATAAATATAAAAATGAAAATAAAGTAATATTCTAAATGAAAATAATAATGCAAAGAAGATAAAATACATAGTAAAAAATTTATAAAATACAAAAGACAATGTTAAGTCCTTAACAGGCGGTCGGTTTTATGGCCATGTACACCATGATACCGGGAGAAGGATTAACGGAATGTACAACCATTTAGGCACAAAACCAAATTAGTCTATTGCGCAACTTCCTCCGCGCAGAAAATTGTAGCTTAAATATAAGTTTGACACTGTAACTTCTATTCTCTGTATTAGATTAGTGGTTAAGTCCATTGGTGTACGAAATTCGAGAGAAATAAATTGAGTTCGATCCCCATACCAGAGATAGTTTCACTAATAAAAAAATAGGAACAAAATCATCGAAAGAGGTGATGAATCTAGCAAGTCAGTCCTTCTCAGGTCTACCCTGAAGACAACAGTAGGCACACTGCTGACACGTCAGAAATATGTAAATTCCACAAACAATGGAAATAGCCGCCCAAACAACAACTCTAATACTGAGAATTTTGATGTTTTCTTTTTTTTTGTAAGAATATGTAAATTCCACAAAGGACAACAGATAGCACTATAGATTGCATTCTTCTGAGCTTCCCAGAAATGCAGAAATAAATTACTAAATTGCTCAGTTTAATGTCAATATCTGAACATGGTTCTATTTTCATTATATATTAATACATGAAATGCTTCAAGAAAACTGACAATACAAAAAAAACTTGTTTCCTCACTTGTACATCTGTAATTTTAAATATAAAAGTTCATTTTTGACATGTATGCCTACGAAGTTAATTTCACACAATTTTATGATTGCAAGAATCAAGGGCATCGTAGAATGCACAAAATTAGCTAATTACATACATAACTTAATCATTTCTTCGGAACATAGTGTTTCGAATGCGCGTGGACTCTCATCATCAACAAATTACGGAATGTGGTACAAAAACTACATTTTCTTTCTCAAAGACTAGACGACGTTACGCAACTAAATTTCTAAATTGATATCAACTACGTAAAAAATGGAATAGTTTCCAAAGGAGGCAGTTATAGAGAATGATACTGGAAATTACAACCTGTTCTATTGCATATTATCGAAATGATCAGTTGCTAACGTTTTTGATGTTTCAATATTACTTAATGGTTCATTGCATGTGGATCATTTTTTGGGCCTAAGAAATAAATTGATTGTGAAATGCACATGCGAAATAGAACAGTATAGTGCCATTGAAATATTTTCCATTCATTATTTCTGTATGAAATAAAAATGGACACATATTGTAAACATTCACCACTTATCCAATGCAATCTCCCAATTTCTTTGTGCACGAGATAAAAGAAAAAAGATACAGAAAAAGAATAATTATACATTGTTGCGACATGCGAAACTTATATATGTATTTTGTACACGCTACGGCGTACACTGTTATGCGAAACATGAAAACTAATCAATATCGTTCGTTGTTGTTATTAATTTATCTTCGACCTAAACAAATTACGAACGTAATTTATGAAGCTTTCAACATCGCATGCAGTAATGCTTACTTTCTTATTGTAAACATCGATTCCGATATTTCATTTAACTTCTTATTGAAAGTTACGTAAATGCATCTAGGCAATACTGAAGTTAGTGTAACGTACATAAGAACAGAAAACTAATAAATTATTTAACTGTGTTTCTCAATAACTTCATAACTTTTAATAGAACCTTACAGTATTTTTGAATTAAATAGTTGCTTTTGAAGTTAATCTTATTGTTTACTATTCGGTTGTTTGCTTTTTTATGATTACTTTATGCTTTATAATTGTTAATTTAGGTATTTACGTGAGAAAAAGCATTATGTTCTTTCTATAGCTGGCATGAATTGTTGAATGTTGTCCTGTTGTTTATAAAATTTAATACAACAGTATCTTAATTTTAGAATTAGAAGGGCTTCTACTTATGAATAAACAGAGTTAATAACTCTACGAAAATATTGTGGAGTATCACACTAGTTCAAGAGACGACAATATTACCCTCACGTATAGATTGCGTCTGCATCGATCGTCTCTGGGAGTTAATACTCAATTTTTTCACCAGGAAAATTGTCTATAACTAACTGCTAGGTTTTGAAAGAAATAAACTGCGAATCAAGTCTAATACATATATTATATAAAATAAAGAACATACAGTTCAATTTATCCCAGGTTAAATGCATATGTTTCATCACTCTAGCACGGATTTATTTTTTGGTCGATTCACTTTGACGAATTTAGCTTGTATAGCCATACATCAGCGAGTACCTCGATGACCGTGGTCATGTGGATTTGCACGAATATTTCTTACTCATTTGACACTATAAACCATTCTATTCTTATTCATAAACTCGATAACTTTGGCTTTTCTCTATCTCTATTACAACTAATGGTTTCTTATTTAAAAAATAGAGTGGGCTATGTATGCTATAATGGGTTTGCGCCATTACAGTATGAGATGTTATCTGTGTACCTCAAGGGCCATTACTGTTCGTATTATATATAGATAACTTACTCACTGCCTTATCTTGTGTAGCACTGGCTTATGCTGATGACTTAAAATTTATTCCGTTGTCACTGGTGTGGATAGTTCTATTCTTTTGCAGCGCGATTGAGATGCGGTGGCTGATTGGTGCGAGAGTACTCAACTGAGGTTGACTCCTAAGAAATGCTGTAAGGTAACATACACTAAAAAATCATCACCTTTTATATATCTATACCGACTTTGTGACACATTCTTATCTACAATCCACACTCTCTGCGATCTTGGAGTGCTTTTCGATGCGCAACTTCCATTTGTTCCGCATATTAATAAACTGCGTAGATCGGTATCCAAAACCCTGGGTTTTTCAATTAGAGGTTGTAAGGAATTTACGGACGCTGTTACAACTAAATTGCTGTGTATGACAGTCATTGTTAGCAAAATTGAATATTCCAGTTTAATCTGGTTTCCGATTTATTCAACATACTCTCAATATTTGGAACAAATTCATCGTAGATTTCTGAAGTTTGCTGCTTATAAAATAATAGGTGTTTACCTCGCACGTGGTTCAAATCTTAGTAACATTATGGAACAACTTGCCTGCAGCCGTTGTCAATTAGAAGAGAGAAGCACAGTGCCAGACTTCTCATTAAACTATTGAACCACATCTTACCGCAAAGATTTATTTCAACGTTCCAGGACTGGCGGCTCGTTCATCTCTACCATTTTATTTACCTACACCCAGGACTAACGCTTAGATGCGTTCGCCTGTCTGCATTATGTGCTATTGTGCAGATAAGTTATTATTGTGTTTATATCTATTTACTTAACACATGGGCTGAAAAGTCCCGGGCCTAACACATAGACGACGCTAGTTTTATTGCAGTCACCTTTCTCCCAGTTAGTACTAACCTTCAAAAGACAGCTGTTAAAATTTCATGATATTCTATTCATTAGTTTGTGAGTTATTGTGGTAAGAGTCACGCTACTTTTGTTATTTTCAAAACAATGGATCAAAAACAATTTCGTGTTTTAATTTTACACTGCTTCTTGATGGGAAAAAATACCGTTCAAGCGAAGCAATGGCTTGAAAAGTGTTATGGGGACTCCGCTCCATCAGAAACAACAATAAAACGTTGGTTTGCTGACTTCAAACGTGGTCGTAGAGACACCGATGATGCAGAACGCAGTGGACGTCCAAATGAGGCGGTAACACCAGAAAACATCAAAAAAAAATCCACAAAATCGTTTTGAATGATCGAAGACTGAAGTTGCGTGAGTTAGCTGACATCGTAAAGATATCAAAAGCACGTATTGGCTTTATATTGCATGAGCATTTGACTATGAGAAAGCTCTGTTCGCAGTGGGTGCCGCGTTTGCTCACTTTTGACCAAAAGCAAGAACGTGTTGATGATTTTGAGCAGTATTTGGCCATGTTTAAACGTAACAAACCGGAATTTTTGCGTCGATATGTGACAATGGATGAAACATGGATCCATCACTTCACTCCGTAATCAAAACGATCGTCATCTGAGTGGACAGTAACTGGTGAACCTCGTCCAAAGCGCCCGAAAGCACAACAATCGGCTGGAAAGGTTATGGCCTCGGTATTTTGGGATGTGCGTGGTGTAATATTCATCGACTATCTTGAGAAAGGAAATACCATCAACAGTGAATATTATATAGCGTTATTGGAGCGTTTGAAGGCCGAAATTGCAAAGAAACGACCGCACATGGCAAAGAAAAAAAATGTTGTTTCATCAAGACAACGCACCGTGTCACAAGTCAATCAAAAAAAATCACGTCCACCGTATTCGCCAGATTTGGCTCCCAGCGACTATTGGCTGTTCGCAGACCTCGAGAAAATGGTCGCCGGTAAGAAATTTCGCACGAATGAAGAGGTTATCGCTGAAACTGAGGCCTATTTTGAGGCAAAAGATAAGTCGTTCTACAAATTGGTATTGAAATGTTAGAGCAGCGCTGGAATGATTGCGTTGCTCTTGATGGAGATTACGTTGATGAATAAAGCTAATTTTGAACCAAAAAAAACGTATTTTCGTTGTTAGGCCCGGGACTTTTCAGCCCATGCGTTATGTTAGTCTCTTTATGTAAGTTGGTTGTTGATTAATTGTAATTACTTTTCTGTCCTGTAATTGGGTTCTTTCCTGTTGGACAATAAAGTGATATTATTATTATATCTTATATGTATAACCATTGTATTTAGAAACGCACAAATAATGGAATGCAAATTGTTTTCTGACACAGCAACATTCTAATACCGGCACCATAAGTACTTGAATGCATTTATTATTGGTAAAAGAATGTGCTTATGCGAAACGCAGTGTTTGATACATTTCGTATGTGGTAAATCTTCGGTATCTTCGGTATCTTCGCTGAATATTGTAGCAAAGAAATCTCAGATATAGCTCTATAATTGAAAATTAAGATAAATTGTCTAAATATACTAACATTTATTATTTATTTATATGATATATTACCCAAAGGAAATCTTTGAACAACAGCAGAAAACGTATACAAAAAAGATACATACAAAATACTCCACATATAACTGCGTACATCGTAACTGCAATTAAGCACTATACTCTGTCTCCAACACAGATATCGATGTCGATGTCATTAGCGTTTCTCATCATGTGATTTAACGATGCGCGTAATAAGAGATTCGTCCATGGAAGCGGATAGCGAAATGTTGGCACCACTCTGGACACAAAAGTAAGGACATGGAAAGCTACTATACTGACGAGATCTGGGTAATAAATTTTATTGTTCAATAGTTTGAATATAAATCTTACGTTATACAATATTCTTCTCTACCCCAAACGTTGAAATCTGTGCGCGCTAAGTGGTGTATCTGATCAACATTCAAATCGTGGTAAGTACCGTTACAAAATGAAAGGACCAAAGAACACTCTGTTAATCTGAGTGTTGTAATAAGGATACCAAATAATGTATGCGTACTTTAGCTTGCGTAATACAGCACTCTCAAAATGGCAGCATGATGGAAATTTCTCGTTGCTGATGCAGAAAGATAAACATTTTTTATGCATAGCTTGAAAGTCAATGTAATATTAAAGGTTTTTAACCAGGTTTATTTTCTTAAGTATTCGTCTATTTATTATATAAGAAGATGGTAAAGAGGAGTATTTACAAGTGGGTGACCCCAGAAGTAAACGTATTAGAAACTTATTGGCATAATTCTCATCATTGATTCCTTAGACGCCACCCTGAATCGATTGATGTAACAACGTCACCCTGGAAACTGTAGTAACAGCTGTTGTAGTCGTATAAACGGCAGAGAACTCCTTCACGAAACCATTCCCAATTTCCTGAGGGCCATCCAACTCCAAATCTTCATCGTTCGAGGTATTATGGTGGTACCTTTATGAGGGTAAACGTAAGACTGCAGTTCAGTGATTTCTTTATGACGGATTCGGGCTTAGTTACGAAATTACTATAAACAGCTGCAATTATATCTTTGCACAAGATCTGCAAACTTGTGGACTCGATGTAGTATAGACAATCACCATTGCATCTCCGTTTCTTATGGCAGTTAGAATGAGTTAGCCTCAGTTTAGTCTTCATCCAATAGGTAAACCAAGGCGGATGTGACGTAGGCGTTGATTTGTTTAGCTTAGGAATAGATAAATCAAGAATAGTATAGAGAGTATCATAAAATTCTGCCACTGCAGCATTAACATCAGAAAATAGTCAAGATAATTCTAATTAGCGGTTATTGTAAAGTTTTACAAAGTTAGGTTTAGGTGCACCCAAAATTAGGTAACTTTAGAGCCTGGGTAGGAGACTTTACATACAGTTCACTATTTACAAGTTAGTCGTTAATTCGATTGATAACGGGTGCTCATGTTGTCTTCAAACCCTGAAATGTTTCTGCGTTGCTTGTGCATTATACACATTCACATTCCTTGCAATTATAGTTCTATTTTTGGTGTTTACACAAGCTAAATTTCTTTTTTGAAGATCGTTCAAAATTATAAATTCAGAAGCAGAGGTATACATATCTATGATGAGCTACATATGCAGCACAGAGAATTTTATAGTACAGCTTACTAAATAGTATTCAAAAGCATATACCTGTTTCCAAAAATAAGATACTCTACTTTTCATTCGATATTTCGTTCATTTCATACATACAATTTTGAAAGCATATATATGCTTTTGAATACTATTCTTGAATATTATTTAGTAAGCTGTACTATAACATTCTCTGTGACATTTTTTGAAGACGTTTCAAACAATTAGATGCGGTCATATTTGAAAGGCTAGCAACTAACGCAAACTTACGAAGAGATGGGTTTCGCGGTTTGAAAAGACAAAATGAAGGAGACGTAAAAGGTTGTTCATACTTTTTATCTCCTTTATCTTGCGAATAAATATGTGAAAAAACGAAATAATGTTTTCCTTTTCATATTAATCAAGTTTTGAGCGGAACGAGTAATAACCTTTTCCAGTTTATTTGATTTCGGATTCATTAGATAACTTTTTTCTGAAGGGAAGTAGATATATATGTACATTGGAACGTGCGCAATGACCGTAAAACATGAAAACCCTCCGACTGTAATGAAGCGATTTTCATCCATGGTTATATGGGCCATTCTTGTACCTCGTTACCGCCAAATTTTGATCAATAACAATTGATTGCCTTGAGAGGCGAATAAGTGAACCAGAAAAAAGCGCACGTTCTCTTTGACAAATACTACATAGGAAAGAATAAAGGAACGAAAAGCTGACGTTCATTTTCATCGGTCAAACGGGACCGAAACAAGTGTAAACGCACAAATTAGAGTAATTTAATATCGGGATAATTGCGAGCCGATTGAGCTTTTGTCTTTGAAAACAGGAAGGTAGAGTGAATTTTTTGATTCATTAGCCATCGTAGTTAATTCGTCAGCAGAAAATTGGAATCATTTGCTACCCTTGTTTTTCCTAAGAGGAGATATTGGGAATAGAAAGAGAAGAGTAGGTTAAGTGATGGTGGAAAATGCTTTGATATATGTACGTATATACTACATTGGGCTATTTTGTTCATGGAAATTATGGTTCAGAGGTTAAATGTTCTTTTTCGTTAGTGAGATATTTCAAAATCATCAAAGCACGGGATTGATTAAAGCTGTTCCTTGAAAGTAGTATTTCATAAATTGTATGAATAATGATTTACAGTATATGTGGGTAACAAGCAATCAAAATGGTAAGTTATAAAAATCGTAAGTTATGCATAGTAACATTACCTTTACGTAATCGGAATATATAAACAATAAAAAGCAGATACTGGATACGATAGATATTATAGCATTGAATTGTAGTTGAATTGAAGATTTTCTCTTGTGCCTCTTTTGTTTCTGATATAATTACAAAAGTAATAACAAAAATATTGGAACACGTCCAGTTTTTATTTTATTGATTACTTACCTTTGTGATTTTACCTATTTGTCTTGTTAGCACCTTTCTTTAATCTCATTTTATTGTGAAGGAAAATGTATTCTTGGACTGTACCTGATAGTTGTTAGCATTTAACACGAGGCGAGAGCAATGAATTTCTTTATGTAATCGCCGATTAGTTTTCTTAATATATGACTCTGCATTTAATTCGTTTCCCAAAATCCCTTTAGTCCTTAATCAACAAAAAAGTAGGAGCAAGAAACTACCCTATCATAAAGTTTGCATTGGGCAAAAATTATTTAATTAATGCAAAATCTATTACAAAAATATTTGGTACGCACACGCACACACGGCAATTAGCCGGTATCAAAGTCACCATCTCCATCTCTGTACTTGAGAAATATTTTCGTTGACATGATGACATATCGAAGGCAATTGTTTACTGATATTAGCATCTAGTGGTGATATCGGAGCATGCTAGCAGAATGGGCATTAAACAAATGGCTAATAAAAAGCATCAACAAATCTTGTGAGCAAAGTTATTCAGAGATAATACCTCACGAAATAGCATGAAACCCGTTGTGTTATTCCACTATAATACTCGTCTTCGTCTGGATCAACGGTGGGAAACACACCGTTGATCCAGACGAAGACCTTGAAGCTTGGCGATTACGTTAGATTTTTGTCGAACCTTTAAAGTTGTACGTGGCATAACCGTCTCCAATAACTATATCTTTTCTTATAAATATATAAAGTACATAGTCAAGATAAAAATCGTAAACAACTACGTTAAGGTTAATTAGAACCGCCGAGAAATTCAAGATAATATATTAATAAAGTTTTAAATCGCATTCATAAAAATCATGAAATAATGTCACAAGTAACAATCATATTCTTTAATAATGTTATCTTAGATAATTAGTTATTGTCATGCTACCGTATATTTTCGTTGTCCTAGCATCCTCACTGTGTCTTTCAGCAGGCATAGCTGAAACATAATCCATTCCATCTAGCACTGTGTGCTTAGTGTATGCAACTTTGGGTAAGATTAGTAGCATGCTTATTGGTCGGAAATCACCTTAGTCATTTGCGACCATTTTTTAGGAAGCGACGCTTACACGGACAACTTACAGGCTACGGGGTACAGGTTCTAATACAAAAGATTAATGAGAAGTATTATTTAAAACATAATGCACGGAAAACGGGCTTTTAAAATTTATACTAAGAGCATCTATGCTAATAGAAATTGTTTTAAGTGATTTTATTATTATTATAATTGATAGCTAGAAAGCCAAAGCTGCTGTCTTTCATTTATGAATTCAAATATGAAGTGAAAACTGTGTTACGCAGCGGTAAAATTCGATACCGATTGAACCAAAGGCATTAATTTTTCATTTTTATTGTTTGGCGTTGTTAAGTACTTTGTTAGCTTTCAGTTGCCTACATATTTGTGGAGAAGCTAAAGATTTTAAACATTGCTTAGTTTGGGGACATTTTCATTCATCAATTTACTAGAATGTATTAAATAATATATATTACAACACCTGGCACGTGTTTATATTTACAATATTCTCATCATTCCTATTAGGCATAGGTATTTACTATAGCATATAACGAATCAATTATCTAATCAGTTAATTGGAGCATACTAATCAATAATTATATTTTATGCATTCATGAGTGTATATATGTATGTCTGCGTGCATATATTATATAGGTTGGTAATATTGATTTCAGGTAATTAATAATGCTACCTCCTCTACATATATTTAATTTAGTAGCGTGGACGAACTAAAATGAACAATTATTCAGGTTTCCAAGCCTGGTATTTATGCTGCAATTAAATGCACTTCTCTAGCGAAACTTTCGTTGCAGATAGTCGTCAATAGGGACAAAAGCGATACCGCACACTTTGTTTTAAATTGCTATTCACATGTAGTACCCAAATTTGGGGCAAATCTATCTTTCCCGGTGTTCACTTTTTTAACATCCGTTACATACGGGGACGACCTGAAATGTTTCCTGAATCAACAAGAGAAACACTGTATTGGTGTGGTTTATTTTTATCTTTCGATGTAGTCCCTTCGAAGATGAATACACTTTTTGAAACGGTGCTCTAAAGGAAAAGTAGGATGTTTCAAGGTCTGCAAAATAGCCATTTGCAGCGACGATGACGACTTTATTTGAGGCAAATCACTTTCCTCCCAGTGATTTTTTCAGGTTAGGGAATAGAAAAAAGTAGTTTTACTTTGCTAACTGCTTCTCTGACTTCTTCGTCGCTTATTGGTGTGATACGTTCATCGTCGTTTTTTGTTTTATGCTCTTTTTCTCTTATGTATCGTCTTGTTTTATTTTTGTGAGTTCTTCAAGGTACTGTTTCCATCTTTCCATTATCTCTTTTTCCTCAGTTAGTATATTTCCTTTGTCATCCTTTATATTTCTCAATATCGGCGCCTTCTTCTGTCTCAATTGTTTTATTGTTCCGTAGAATAATTTTTGGTTTTCTCTATAGTTATTCCGAACTCTCTCCAAGAATTTTCATTGGCCTTCTTGATACTCTCTCTCGCTTCTTTTCTTGCTATTTTGTATATATTGTAATCCTCCTCTTTCCTGGTATGCATATATCTGATCCATTTATTTTTCTTATCTTTCACTTTGAGTTGTATTTCTGCTGTCCACCATTTGCTTCTTTTTGTGTACGTATTTGCTATTTTTGTTATTCCACAGCTTTCTTGTGCCGCCTTCAGTATGATGTTTTTGAATCTTATCCATTTGTCCTCTATCCCTATTTCGTTTTTAGTCTCTTGTTCAAATAGTTGATTTGACTTGTATTGGTACTTCTCTCGAATTTCTTCCTCTTTCAATTTGTAGCTTCTTATTTTTTCCTTAATTACTTTTTTCCTTTTGTCTTCTTTCGTCCTTTTTGAATTTTTGCTAATCTTCATCTGTAGCAGGTAGTGGTCGCTACCTATTTCCGCATTTGTTTGGACTTTGACATCTATTACCTTCCTCCAGTTTTCAGCATTTATTAAGAAATAATCAATGACTGATTTTTCTTTCCTGCTAGGCACTTCTCTTGTGTATTTGTGAATGTCTTTATGTCTGAATTTTGTATTTGTTATAATCATGTCGTTTTCGATGCACATATCTATTATTCTTCTCCTGCTGTCATTTATGGTCTCTTCACCTTCCCTTTCCACATGTCTCTCCACTCCATCATTGTCTCTATCGACTCGTCCATTCATGTCTCCCATTACTGTAAGATTTCTTTCAGCAATGTCTATTTCATTCTGAAGAGTTTCAAAGAATTCGTCTTTATCTTGTTTATTCGCGTTGTCATTTGTGGCACATGCCACAATTATGCTCCATATTTCGTTTCCTTCCAGCTTTGTATCAATTCTTAATATTCTTGAATTAATGTATTTTTCTTTTTGTATATTGTTTACTACCTCAGGTTTGATGATTATTCCTACTCCTTCGGGCTCCTCTGTACCTCTCCCTTTCATCCACTCCCGACCAGTAGAGCCAGTATCCATCTTTCATTTCCTCTAGCCCTTGTCCCTTCTTTTTTACTTCGGTTACTCCCATATAGTCTGTTTTGTGTAATCATTTCATTTCATTTCATTGTTCAATTTAACCAATGTTTATAAAAGACATTTTTATAAAATTTACACAAAACATTTGTTTATGAAATTTGTTCCTTTCAAGTGGTCTTCTTCCAAAATATCCATAATAGTCAAAAAGTACACAGAAAAACAAAGTTTACTCAAAATTATCTATTTGTTAAATTTGCTACTTCCAAACATCCTTTTACCAAAATGTCCACTACATATAGAAATTACAAAAAAAATAGAAAATCTACAGAAAATTTGTATTTATTAAATTGGTTCACTTCAAATGGCATTTCTTCAAAATATCCACAACAAGCTCTACCGTCACATTGGCATACGTATGTGCTATAGCAGCGTTGCACAAATCTATCATTTGGTAAACCACAAGGATCACTTGCAAAGACGCGTAATATTTTTGATTATATGGCCTATGGTGAAATTCTCTATAAACAGGCAACATCTAAAAAGTGTTTAGGGAAACAGTAAGGATTATAATTTTTTAATACGTATTTATTTAACGTATTACTTTAACTTTAAGATTTCATCGATTTCGTATATCTATTCTTATGTTATAAAAACGGCAAATGATGTGTACAGTATATGGATATGACTGTATGACTTTTAGGCCAAAAACATCCGATAAATTGATATTTTGCGAATACTATCGAAGTAAACTATGTTCAATATCAACGTGGTTACAGAGTACAACATATCGTGTTGCTTCGATAAGCTTTGACATTGAAATTGATATTTCAGTTACGGAGTCCCGTAACAAGATGGCTGGTGCATTCTTTTAGTGTGAACGTTTTATAAATTTGAAATGTATTCATAGCAAAAAAGCATAGCGTTTATACACTACTTACTGTCGCAGTAAAATGTGTAGTTCTGGACCTTGTTTAGTGGATGTTCAATTAATAGGAAAACAATGATTGCATTGCTTTCTACTCAAGTAAATTATATCATCGTCATTGTAGATACATATCTATTTGTACCCCTCATATTAGAAAAAGTCATATTTTTCTTATATAACTCATATATTTATACCTGCAGTATGCAGACTACAACAATCTTTATATTAGACTAAACGCGCCTAAAAATACGACGAATAAAATTTACCGAAAGAAAAACTTGGAATGTAAATTTATTCTATCTCTTCTGTTGCGAAAATGGAATTTTATCTAATTTGCCTGTTTCACCTATTTTGTAACTTTCAGCATCTAAAATTAAATTTATCCGTTGGGTGCCTAGCAGCGACGGCAGCGACAAGTGGGCGAATATTATTACTTAAAATTTCTTCAGAAATTCAGAGTGTTGCTCCGAGAGTCCTTTCAAAAGTTCTTAATTTTGATTGACGTTATCTACCGCTTGTTATTTTTCATGTAACGTTTCCTTAGCCCTCCCTCGAGTTGTCAGCGGGAGTTCTACTGGAGAAAATCCCAGGTATGAATCATTTCAATTTATTCTTTTTTATCGTCTTTTGTGCTCGTTCGCATGAAAAAGGAATTAATTTATCACTCGTGTTTATAAGATCCCACCATTCTTATCGCATCGTTTTTATCATTTCAGCTTATTGACGAGTAGTGATGCGGATACCATTCATCGTAAAATTAAGCAATTAGAGATTATTTCCAACAGAGAAAAGAATTAATTCAGTTGAACGCAAAGTAGATGGAAATATTATCTTTTGCAATCTGTTTGAAAATTTATTAGAAACATGCAAGTGAAATGATGGAACGTTTGATTCAGTGTTATATCGCTTTTAACATGGTCGCAATATGAGAAATCCCTATAAAATGGTATGAGCACAACAGCTTGCACAAGTAAAACCTCTGCACGACAGGAAAGGATACAAAACGGTGTAGGAATTTTTCCAAAAACTTTGGAGTGTAGATTGTAGGATTTATTTTCCATCTCTTTTTAAGATTTGATCATAGATCTTTTATGTATTATATAAAATCGACTATAT
The DNA here is from genome assembly GCA_023509865.1 of Trypoxylus dichotomus. NCBI lineage: Eukaryota > Metazoa > Arthropoda > Insecta > Coleoptera > Scarabaeidae > Trypoxylus > Trypoxylus dichotomus. The sequence goes on along the minus strand of CM042076.1, from coordinate 52,784,007 downwards.
TATAGGTAAATCCTTTACACAAAATCAGAAATAGGAAAGATGAGGTTGTTGTGTCTTTAAGACTTGAGAAATTGGAATACGAAATGCAGCGAGGATTGGGAGGTAATCTAGAGGTTTTGCAACTCTTACCTATGTATAGTGTGAGTTATGTTTCGGGAGAGAATATAATTATTCTATAAAATTGATCCAACAGTGTAATACAATAAATGTTTAAGCTTAAAAAGTAATAACAGTTATAAGTAGGGTTTCCGCATCGTCTTGCGAGGGGATCTGGTGCGCCGAAGATTTGGCTAACTTTACGTATTACTATTTTTTATGAAATACATATATACAGATAAACTGTTAAAATGTTCTGCCACATAATGAAGTATAAATACACTATACAATGTACCACATAGGCATTAACAGTAGAGAAATAGGGACAGATTGCATCAACGAACTCGGTCAGTTTTCGTATCGGACGTGCGTGCGAGCCAGTTCGGATCTGGCGAGTCGAAGATTTGGCCAACCCTAGTTATAAGATATAAGTTTCACAGTTAAGCGGATGTAACTGCATACAAATATTAATTTGTAGGTTAATAATAAATGAAATATATTTTTAATAGTCATTCTTCATAGACTTATATATTATATATATTACGTCCCTGCAAGTGTTTACGTTTCCAGAGAAAGATATTTATCATTAAACATACAAAATACACGCATTTATTTTCTGCTTGGCAGTATATAAATTCAAGATGCTAAATTGGATTCCGGGGTGAAACTTTCCCTATTGTACCTAATTAAAACTTTTAATATGGCAGTTTTATTGCACATTCTCCCAAGTTTTTTCATTTATATCCCCTGTGGAGATCGTAACATTAATAACAGGAATTATGGAGGATGTTTTCCTTTCGGTAGGAAGGTATGTGTTCAATACTTGAGCAATTACGAAAGTCACATGGGGGGAAAGTAGGGAGTAGAGTTACATCATGCGTATGCGCAAACTCTTCGAATATATATATTTTTTATGTTAAACAAAGCAATAATATAACCAATTAAAAAATTTGCAAAAACATATTGTCAAGTTTATATATCGCATTTTTGCATAAAATAAAGAGATTTTCCTATCTAATCCCTGACTAGATAAATACTTTTTTTAACTAATTAGATGTAAATAAGTACTGCGAATTTTGACGAGTTCCTGTTAAGTTTTCGCGTATAAAAATACTCATACACACGCACTGCTTTTCGGTTATCCCTGGATTTTGTAATGATATCCTGCAATTTGGAAAATGTATCTTCAAAATGTGTAATAATACTTCCGGGTCCATTCTTCCAAGCTCGATATAGGTTTATACTATCTTTGGAAATGATACGAGTTTATTTTCCTGAAGGAAATAATCAATAAGTCAGGTTGACGATCTTTAAAGTATCCGCTGTTACCGACACGATGCTTTATCCAACGTACGCAGGACTTGTTTACCTGCTCGTTAGGCTACGCAGTAAATATGGATTAAAAAATTATAAATAAAGCTTCTGGTCGCACCAGTCTTTCCACGTATACTAGAATTCAGAATGTTGTACGTTTTTTCAAGTTAATACAGTATTACGAATAATAAATGATCCCATAATGTGCATATGGGGAATAATTTTAAAGAATTTTAACATAAATTGATACTTCTTTGAAAACCGATATACATATATGTATGTCGATAAATTACAGTTTCCTTATCATCTCCAACGTTTTTAAAAATGTTTTTCTGTAAGAGTCAGTCCCGGTAGGATTTGAACCCACGTCTTCTTCCTTGCCGGGAGAGCATCTTCACTGCTAGACCAAGGGACTCTGTGAGTTCAGATCACTTTTGAAATCTAGATATCGTACTGTTTGTAGGTATATTATAATATCTCAGCAGACAATATTATTTAAGCAAAGTTCTTATTAACTAGATTAATATGGAAGCTCCATTGGAAAATTCACGTAATGATAAAATACAATTTCCTTATAATTACCAACGTTTTTAAAAATCTGTTGACGAGGGAGCGTCTTGATCGCTAGCCCACGAAACCGTGTGAGTTCAAATCACTTTCAAAACCTAGATTTTATATAGCGGAGTTTACGTTCTCACTGAGCACGTAAGGGTCTGTTTTTTAAATTATTATTATTCTTTAAAATTGTATTGTTAGTGTCGGCAAATGGTAAATAAATGCAGATAAGTATGATCTGAAATTCATGCGAAGAAAACTACAAAAAATGAATGTTTGAGTATTCAAATTGAAAAAAATGTCACTACTTTATCCCCAACAACAAAACATAAACAAATATGGGAAGATCAAAAGTTTAAGAAGAATGTAATGAAAAATTTGGAAGAAATATTAATGTACTCAATTAGATACAGTTAGACAGTTTATGTGATTCTCTGAGGAAATTCTGAATTCTGATTTCTGGAATCTCCTTTAGCTTTAGCCTTTTTAAGCTATTACGTGTAAAAGCACTAATAACCTCCTGTATGCAAATATGAACCGGTGTAAAGGCATGGCAGAACTTGCTACTGTGAAATAAATACGAATCATACCTGTGATGCTGAGACATGTAGGCCGCTGGATTTGTTGGAGGTATGGATGCACAGTCTTTCGAGTAGTTTTGCCCGGTGTACTAACGCCATATATGATCAAAAAGTACTTGTGGTTTAAGATGCTTCTTTTTCCTTAAATTATTTTATTTTCACGCTAGCTTCTTATTAACTACTACCCCCAAATATTTACCTTCGTCTGTAGGAGGTGGTCTTAAACTGACTGTCGTTCTCCTAGTAAATGGGCCATATATTATCTTTTCTTTTATTTTAAAAAATAATTGTTACATAATCCATGATAATGGTTTTTATGGTGATGTATACTTCTAATTAAGTCTCTAGATTTCGCTAAATGTATATATTTAGTTTGTGGACTATGGAGGGAATTGCTGAATGGTGTATTAAGAGGTACTTTTCGATGTTGTATTTTTCGTTATGTTACTTGGAGACATTTAAAGATTTATATTTTTCTTCAACTTGAAGGATAAGAAAGCTCCGTGAATAAAGAAGACATGTAGCTTTTATATTTTAACAAGACCAGCATTTATACATCGTATTGTGCTATACCTATGTACATACTGTATCTGGATTGGATTAAGTCTGTTTAAGTTAGTCGCCTCTAGGTTTAAATGTTTGTCAAACTTGCATGATTAGCATTGAAGTGTTGTGAGATATACTCATATCTATCGAAAACAAGGGCGTTCGAAATGTTGTTTTACTTTTTATGATGACCCTTTACTTCTCGCTGTTCTATAAACTATAATAATTTTAACCCAGACTTTCTACCTTAATCAGAAATACTAAAATCCCCAACAATCGTCGAAGACAATTTTAAAACCTGCAACCTTCCTGAGATGTAAATTCGAAGATCCTTTATTCTCAGGTCAGTCCGTTCTATACCTATTTAAATAATAGAGTTGTAGACATTTCTTTACATTAAATTTTTATTCCGTCCAAATCTGTGGGGAAAAGGTTTTGTCCGTACTTATTTTAATCCAACAGTAATTTAGACTATCAACTTCTTGAATTAACCTGCACTTAAATCTCACAGTTTATTTAACGTTTAAAACTTCAATTTGTCCTAATTGACATATTTGAGGGGCTCGAATCGCGAAATTCCTGTGTTTTATTTACAATTTTGGGGTAATATATTAAGCAAAACGAAGATTATACAGAATTGGGATCCATCTGGGCAAAGAGATGCGCCGGAAGCCGCGACAAGAAATGCAAATCCTGCAACCGGGGACATTTCCGAGATAAGAGAATGCATCTTGGAGAAGTAAGCTAGACAAAGTGGCCGGACGTTAAAGTGTTGGCTCCATTAGAGAGACTCATTCTGAGATAGAAGAACTGCTAACCTCAACAATAACAGAGGTCGGAAGTTCAACTACTAACGTTTTCTCGTCGGTTTCGCCGTCTATATTTTCTACATCTTAATACGTACATTTAGGGTGAAAGCAGTTTGATATATTACGTGACCTTACTATTTCTATTGACTTGAAATGGCTGGAAAAAAACATTTACTTAGTTTCTAATTTACAAAGCAGAGTTGTAGTTGTTTCTATTCCTGTTTCTGTATGACATTTCATTGCTGAGCGAATTATTGTTTCTTTAATCTGCATTTTAGTGCTCATGTTTACAAAGTAACACTGCCACTACTATTTATTTTATTTCTTCTTTTCTTTTGTGCTTCTTATATGTCAACGCCAGTGTAATATTCTTCCTGTGTATAAATTCGAACAATTCGAATTTTTTATTGGTTATATGCACATTATATTTATTACACGGAACAGAAGCTTTTTTAACATACGGTTTTGTTATTCCAGCAGGAACAGAGAATTCTCAAAAACTGATTGAAATATAAAAATGTTTTCTTTTTATGTATGTTTTGTAACAAATTCCATTTAAATTAGAGAAAAATAATGTTAAGATTACAATATTTTTCTTTCGGTTGAATACCAAGATCTTTACTATCTTATAATGTTTCATAATGCGCATTCCAATTCATCCGGGGATGAAAGCGCGTTGAATATACTTTTCTTAAATATATTTACTCCTTTTTCAGCATTAAAAGTGTAAAGTGAATTTTCTAGCTGATACAGTCAGTAGGATAGCATCGTAATGAAAATTAAATCAAAATTTTCAAATTTCCGTTCGTTTCAACGATTTGTACGGATATATACGCAAGAGAATATCCCACGCGAGTGGATAAATTCTTCCATCAACGTGTGAAGACAATGGGAAATGCAGCACATCAAATCGTGTTTCTGATCATTGGAACTATCCATCTGAAAATTGGTGGAATCAGACACAATGGCGAAAGAGTGGAAACTAAATGAAAAATCAAAGAATAGAAACGCAAATCCATCGTGCCGCAATTTTACTGTCATTCTTTCTTTGCATAGATTTATCGCGAGAATTTTCATTCTTATCGATCCTTGTCGATTTATTTTATTTTGCGCCGATTTGCATGAGTTGTTCGGAAGACGCATTATCAAATTTTAGTATTGATAAAGTGGAATTTTGGTAACGCGAATAAGCAAGTGGACAGCCATAGATAGATAATGGGTTATTAATTCAAATAGAGCATGTAATGCAATGATTCGTGCGAAAATCACGAAGGATTATAGATTAATGTAATCAATACATGTGTACGATGGGGATCCAAATACTTAGTCTGCCACACCTTGCGAATATTTGGCAGAAACTATCGAAACACAAATAGTAAAAAATGTTGTTATGTTATTAGTTGGTAGCAGGGAAGTTATTGATTCATGGTATGAATTACAGCATTTATTAGAACAACATTTCTGGAATCAGAGACCAGAACACTATTTGGTATAGCACTGAATCGATCGGAAGAGCGAGAAACTGCTTACAGTCATGGTATTAGATCTAGAAGTCTTCTAAATATAGTTTTAGAGCTTGGTGACCTTTCGCTTTGCGCGCTTAACTAACAGCCTCAGGGTTCCGGATTCGAATTCCGGCGCTGCTTCTCAAGGTTGAGGTATCTTGTGGTCTTACACCACGGCGAATGCTGAAGACGAATGCTCCCTGTAATAGGAAGAAGTTGAGGAAAGGAAATTGATTACTATTATTATTTTATAATAGAAACTAATAGAAGGCAATGTTAGTAGACGACATATAAATATGGAACTTCATTAGGGTACAGTTTGAAATCTAGCAAATATTGAAGGTGCGATATGTGCTCATAAGAGAATTTCAATTATTTTGTTAAATAACGGAATGGTATTTTACTTTACTTTACCTTCAGTATGCATTGCCAGTCCGCGGTGTCAAAATCATAGCATTATAGTCAGGTTATAGTATGGTTAGTTTCGTATACGTTGTTTTATACTTGGGCTGTCATATCTTCAGACAATTAATCGAGGGTTCTAAGTTTTCATTGATATTCCCAAGGCCAAGTTAAGTACATCGCCTTGCTGGCATAGTCGGCAATTATTGTGCATCGAGAAGGCGTAGTCAGTTCTTTTGCGTATAAGAGTGAATGATGGTAGTAATTCTAAGAAAAACTATGAAAATCTGGCTTCGAATATTTATACGATAGATTCGATGACTAGGAGCAGCATAATGTTTCAGACACTGATGGATCTGTAATTGTTGGCTATTTCACTGTGCTTGCAGCAGGGAACGTGAAAATAACGAAACTTGTGGAAACAGAGTCACGATCCCTTAAACTAGGACCAGCACAGAACATCGCCACCTATTATGGTATTGTTTTCTACGCAATTTTGTCGATGTGTTTTTAACACATCACGGTAAGCTTGAGGTATCATTCACATGTGCAGCCACTCAATGTATTCTCGATGTGCGCCCTCTCCAGTTTTGAAGTCCTTGAACTGCTTGGGAGGAGGTTGGGAAACTGTACTTGTATCACTGTTTTATGGACGGCAGGCAGGTGTGTATTCTTGGCGCTAGGTAGCGTTAAGAAATGGTCACTTGCTGTACTTTTAGAAAAGAATAATGTGAGCTGAGAGGGAATTTCAATTAGAGGTTGTCTTTCTCGTGAATAATCCCACCAACAACATGAGTAATTGTATTTACTTTATTTATATTATGTTAGGTATTGTTTTTTACTCTCTAATATTCTTCGACCGTGTTTGCAATTCTTGTAATAGGTTATGTTTGTCTTGAAATATGTTATGGCTATTATTGAAACTAACAAGCGTCCCTATTAGTAAGCACTACCTTACATATTTTTAAATGACAAAATAATATTCCCTTCAAGAATTTATCTTCTTCTTCGTCACTTCAGGGGGTTAGGCACCTTGCCTGTTACGATACCCATCTTTTATTTGGTCCGCCTACCCTTCTTCTTCCTTAACAGCTATAAAATCTCGCTGTGGTTGGCAATCTCGTTGCTTGCATTCTTTCTACGCATTCCTCTCAATTATTTTAGTTTTCTTTTATTCTCTCCTTCATGTCGAAGATGTTTAGTTGTGTTCTTATATCTCCATTTATTATTCTATCAGATTTTGTATGTAACTCTTCACTCTTCTTAAAAATTTCGTCTCTTGTATCTGTATCCTGCTTTCTTGTTTTTTCATTGTTGTCCATGTTTCGCTACCGTATAAGAGGGCTACGAAGGAGTAAAACTTTATTTGTGTATCCTTTCTTGCTTTGTTTTTTAATGTTCTACTGATTATTCCACAGATATATGTAAATCTATTTAGTTTTCCTTGTATGCCTTTGTTTCGATCATGATACATAGCAACCTAAATACTTAAAGTGTTTTTTTAACTTAATTTAATTTACCCAGAAAAATCATGGTTTTAGTTTTAATTGCCGATATTTTCATTTCATAGTTTTGGCAATTTTTTGTAATGTAGATATCTCTTCATCAACACATAAGATAGAGTCTAAGGTGGTGTTCCGATCTAAACGTATTCCTTTAGAGCATTTCGCTTTCCATTCCTTTGTAATGGCATCGATATATATGTCAAATAAATAATCTTGGCGACACATAGCAGCCTTGTCTAACTCTTCTATTTATTGGCATTTCTCTAGTTAATCTTCCGAGTATATCTACCATAATTTTGGTATCTGTGTATAAACCTTGTATAGCTCTTATTAAATGATGTGGATTACCTGTTATTCATAATATCCCATAATTTACATCTGTATACATTATTGAAAGCCTTCTCGAAGTATATAAACCCTATGCGTGTTCCATGTGCTTCTCTATCATTTATTGTAGACCGAATATTCGGTCTGTGGTTGAGCTGCCTTTTTAAAGCCCATTTGTTCCTCTTCTGTTAGTTATTCTACTATGATTTTCAACCTCTTGTTTCTATCGTAAATTTTGTAAGCGATGTCTAATAAGCTGACTCTCCGGTAATGTTGAGAGTTATTCTTATTGCCTTTTTTGAGCAACGAGACTACTTTCGCTCTTTTCCAATCATCAGGGATAATACTATCTTTTCAACATTTATTAAATACATGTAGAAGTCTTAGGTGTAGTATAAGTTCTCCGTATTTCCAAAGCTCTGTGTTGATGCTATCCATACAGGTCGCTTTTCTGTTTCTAGTAGACATCAAGGCTTCTGTCAGTTCTGTTAGTTCTATATCATACCAATCTTTTATGCCTATTTCTTGTATTGTTGTTTCGGCAATACTTTCCTTGTACTAGAGTTGTTCGTAATGTTCCTAGTTCTCCTCGTCTATGTTGTTTATTTGTATCTGATTATTTTCCTGATTGTTTAGTGACTTTCCTACTTTATAGGCCAGGTCTTATCTTCCATGTATGTTAGTCTCGATATTACTTACAAATCCATCTTCGTTGATCATTCTGGATATCTCTCTCGCAACATTTCTACTATGCTTGTAAATATCATGATTAACTTCAGTAGGGATATTAATATATTACATGAATGTTTTTTTGATTTTCTTTCACTGCTTCTTCCATCTCATCTGACCATATTCCCTTTCTTCTTTCAGAGTTTATTTGTTCACCCAAGACTTCAGATGTTGTTTTTTCCACTGCTACCTTTATATTTTGCCATTCTTCGTTTATATCGTGTTTTATTTCTGTACATTTCAATCTTTTGCTCAACCTATCTTGGTATTGCCCTCTTATACTTTCCTCTTTAAGAACATATACTTTAAAGACTTCTTCATTTGAATTCGTTTTTGATTTTTCTCGCTTTTTCTGTGTTCTGTCGTTATTGCTACGAAGAAATAATTTGATTCTATATCTGGTCGTTGATATACTCTTGTGCCTTTTATTTGTCCATCCAATTTGTTATTTGTAATTATGTAGTCTATTACCAATCTCTGTACTTTTGCCGTCCAAGTGTATTTGTGTATACTTTTCTTTCTGAAGAAACTATTTGTTATTTTTAATTTATTAAAGACAGCAAAGCCTCGTAGTAGTTTCCCACATTCGTTACATGTATCTTTTCCATAACATTCAATTACTTCTGTAATAGGTATATTTTCTATCGGGCGTCAAAATCTCCCATCAAAATTACTTGGTCAGTTTTATTGAATTTGTCCATTATAGTCTACTTTGTTGTTCATAAAAGGTTTTGGACTTGTCAGTTCTTCCTTCTTCAGGTGCATCGATGGCCATCAATGTCACATCTCCTCTTTCAAGCCTTATTCTTGCTGTGGTAACGCGTTCGTTGATATATTCGTAATTCTTTATGTTCTTTTCCCATTTTCTCTCCGTACCTACTATAAATCCTTATATATTTGTCTACATATTTTGATCATTTTTGTTTCAGGTAGGGCTGCAAAGTTGATTTTAATATGTGCTACATATTTAGCCAATTCCATTTCTTTCAGTGCCATTCCACTTACATTCCAGGTTGAAAATTTTACTGTTCCTTCAATCCATCTCTTGTCCTTTTTCTTTGCGTTTGTCGACACCTGTATATCCGACCTTTTACAATTTTTATGAGAGTTGGTTACTGACCATCTGCTTAACTTCCCAACTGTCGGGATCACTTTCTGTTGGGATTGTCTCCCTTAGCCAAAATAATTCGGTTTTAAGCCATCGAAGACTCGCTTTTGTCCGCTTTCGTTAGCTACATGACATACACCCATTGCATGCCGTGGATTGCCCAGTGAGCGCGCGGCTTATGCCTTCATGGAAGTTGAAGTCGAACTTGCGGGAAGAGCTGTCCGGGTTCAGGAGGCATTTCCCAGGATTCTATAGTGTGCTTACTTGGCATCACATACCCTCCTGGGACCTCATTTCCAGCCTTAATCGCCCAAAAACATTTATAAAGATACAAAAAGTCGGCGTGATATCAAATTAGATTTTTATTGCCAATGATGCTGCGTTAGCATCTAAGTTCAGGGTCAGAATAATATAGAACACCAAATTCTTAACATGTAAATAGTAAATACTATCCCATATTTTCTTTCTTCCTGATAATTTAACTAACGATATATTTTTACATTAATCAAACAGTTTTTATTATGAAAAACAGAATGTCGATGATTTATCCTTTTATAAAAATCGTGTTGTAACTGGTTTACGTATCTGTAAACTACCATTTCCCGATCTTACAGAATGATTTTCGATATAACAGGTAAGTCGGTTGTACGGCATATTTGTGGTAATGGTTGCGGACAGGAGGGATGCTGTGATAAAGCAAGCGTTAGCAGATAGCATGGGTTTTGCTAGGACTCTACTGATAAGAAACAAGAAAAGAGATACACCGCGAAAATAGCAGTCGTGTACGTGACAGCGAGACAGATTGGTTTAGGTCAGATGTGACTTTTGATCGTCTGGACAAGTACCTATTTCACACTTATCGTAACCTCTCACTCGACGTTCCCTTTATCGGATCATTTTCGGGACATGACGTGTCCGTATCCGACGTCCGTCCAGATATCGATTCTTCCTCATGAAATTTCACCTGACATTCGTCTTTTGTTTTGCCCTCCTCCTTCAGAAGAGAACCGATAAGAGCAGATGAAGATCGGGCAAAAAGTCCGTCGGTATATTATCGGCCAATAAAAGTTACACGGGTCGGATAACTTTCGTAGCTTCCATCTTTGCTTCCGGCTGAGATATTAGTGTATAAGAATATTTCGCTCGAGACGGTCCCTTCTTTCGTCAAGGGGCTTTGGATTTCAGCGAGAGCTTCAATTTACATAAACAAAGGCACCGTCGTAAGTCTTTGGAAACTTCGCGTATGTCAAAATATTAAATTAGGAACTTCGCTCGGCATATGTTTTAAAGTTTATCGATTTCTCGAGAACCAGAGGAAGTGAAGCTTTGTGTTAAAATGTTACACAGATGACAATACCCTGTCGACAACTATTTCATATTAGGCATGGTTAGATGTTCTAAAAATGTGTATTCCTTTTTTATGAACATGTTATTAGTAGTTCATCAGTATCTAATTTAGCATGCGCAAGATCGCAGTACCGTTTCTAACTTTTTTTTGCGTTCTCTTGCATCCATCCGTTCTTAGTTTTAAACTATATGGAGCAGCCTTGGTTTACTTACTAAAGAGTTAATAAATTCGGTGATATTTTCTATTGCAAGTAAAATACTATACGGTGGAGTTCTTCTGTGGTATATGAAATGCGATAATAACAAAAGAACGAAACCGACCACTAGTAGGCAACCCAATCTTCAGCAGAAACAGAAGCTATCAAAGATTAATTGTTGAAGAATAATCAGTAGACTCGGCAAAGTGCGGAAACTTAGTGTGCAGTGCGGAGAACAACGTGGGTGGGCCGAGCGGCCATATCAAGGCGAACGTTCGATAACGTTCACGAACGTCGCATCATTTATGATCGTGACCTTGATAAGTGAGCATATGCGATGCGGACGCATGAATGTTTGGACATAAAGTAATGATAAAAAATATTATATAACGTGCTGAAACACTTGGTTTAAGAAGTTTCCACGAATTCACAAACTGGGCGGCTTCACTTCTCTCCGCTAGTCCACAGTAGTTCTTGCGAATACTTCCTAAATCACATTTTAGTATCTTGAAACATTTTCTGTCTTTTCTTGATAACTTTGGCCTGTCTCTGATCGAATTGTAAAACTACCTTCTTTACATCATTAAAATGTTCGTAGTAGTAAAACACAGAGCGCAGTCTTTAACCAGGTTCCCCAGCGCGTAGTAATTGGCTGTGGTGATCAGGCACTTTGGGACACAGTTCGTGAAATCTTTTTATACGTTTTGGAGACTTTAGAAATACTGTCTTCGTATGAGCTATTAAAGCATTGGAGCAGCGTGGATAACATTTAGGGATCAATTGCACCACAAGGTTTAAAGTATGGATTTTACATTTAACACAGTTCCACCTACTGGTATACGTCAAATACTTTACACATTTAATTCTGTCGCGCTCGTATTCTAAATCCGCTAAATACACGATATCACGTTTCCTAGTTTATTCGAAATATGCTGTTTCCGAAACTTACCTGAATACGACATTTTCTAGCATTCACAACAGCACTCACAACGACCAGTGGAATAATACTGAACAAGCGTACTTTGATACGGGTACCCGATTTTCCGTATCGCGCGCTTCACCCCTCTCCCATTGTTCGCCGGATGGCACTGAAACTTGCCCTCTTTGCCGAGACTAGTAACCAGTACTCTCACCTATTGATTTCTCAATGCTGATCAACTATCAGATCGCAATGTGGTAATTAGGTGGGAATAATTCTCTATCTGGAATTGGATCGCATAGTCTTATATCACTTAAATGTAACATATCGTAATTGGAGAAAATATACGAGGCCGACCTAAACTGCTCCCGGACTCGACAAGAAATTGCATGGTATTGGTGTGGTTTTTTATTTTTGTTTTTCGATGTAGTTTGCTCGAAGATCAATACACTTTTCAAACGATGCTTCAGTCTCTTCGAGCCGTCGGAAAAGTAGGATGTTTCGACGTCTGCAAAATAGTCATCTGTAGCGGTGATGATCTCTTTATTTGAGGCAAATCTCTTTCCTCCCAGTGATTATTTCAGGTTTGGGTATAGGAAAAAGTCGCTGAGGGCTAGGCCTAGTGAATATGGAAGATGAGAGACTAATTCGTAGCGTAACACATTCAATTTGGACACGACGATTCGGAATGAATGAACCGGTACACTGTCCTGATGGAAAAGTACTTCTTTTCGCTGAAAATGAGGCCGTTTCTCTTTCAATACTGCATCGAATCGGATCAATAAATCGCTATAGTATTAGCCCGTGATAGCCCTTCTGCAGATAGTCGATGAGAGTCACACCTTAGGAATCCCAAAAAATGGTCGCCGTGACCTTTTCGGCCGACGGAACGGTCTTGCTTTGGATCCGATTCGCCCGGAAAAGTCTACTGCTTCGACTGTTTCTTGAAATCCGGCATGTAGTGGTGGATTCAAGTCATAAAGAAATCCCTTGGATTGCGTTGGATCCTGGCCAAACAACCCTCAGAAATGGTCACCCGATTTCGTTTTCGCTCCGGTGTGAGCAAAGGCGGTTCCCATCGCGCCGAAAGCTTTATCATACCCAAAATTGCGTGTAGGATATGGTCAACGCGTTCTTTTGAGATGCTTGTTGTCTTTGCTATCTCCCTCAGCTTCAATCGGCGATTGGATAACACGACATCATGAATTTAGTAGACCATTTCACCGTTGGTAGCGGATTTTGGGCGTCCACTTGTTCGTGTGCGGCCACGTTTGAACTCGCTCATCCAGAAGCTGATTGTCTGAAATGATTGAGTACATCCACCACGAAGCTCTAGTAAAATATTTCGAGTTTCTGTGACCGTTTTCCCACCCATCCAGAAGTGTTTTATCACTGTGCAAAATTCGACTTTATCCATTTTTGCAAAACCGTCCGACTTGCTACACAAGGCACAACAACTATTGACAGTAGACGTGTGAAATTTTGACAGTTGCCATAAAAGCGGTTGCCCTTGCCAACCAATCAATCCACTTCAACCTTCGTGTACCATCTCTTGCCGAAGTCAGGTCGCCCTCGTAAGGTGTATAGAACATGTAAACCTTGCTTCTCAATCCTTTCACGTTTTGATAATAAATGTTGTAAAAATGTAATCTGTTGGGACAATTCAGTTTTCTGCTCTCATGAGCACCATCACGCAGTTGTTTATACTCTCCTAATAACATCATGTTCAACTTTGTTCAAGAACATTTAAAATACAATATTGCGTTCAGATATTTGCTTACATATTCAAACTAAAGTACTAAAGCTAATATGCTTGTAAAAATTCTATTTAAAATTTATTATTATTTTTATGAAATACTCGCATAATAATAATGCACATGTATTATAATACCAAATAAGTTCTCAGCCATGAATGTATGTACTAAACAATGCATTAATTTAAAATGCGGTTACTATTACGTAGTTCTAATGAATAATGGGCTATCTAAATGAAAACAGGAGAATTTAATTATATAAAGCAAAAACTGAAACAATTTGCTCCAGTTTTGTAGAATTAAATGTGGCAACTTCAAAGGACATCACGTACGGAGAATTCTTCTAATTAGATCCCCATGCACATATATTTACTTTGTATACGAGTAACGCCAGAGGTGTATGGTCACCCGAAGTTTTACGAGAATAACGACATTGGAAATGGAAACTAGTTCGTTGTATTGGAGCGATATAAGGTTTTTAATGCAGGTGTTAAAGGAACGATTAAGTATTTGGCAGATTTAAACAGCATCGTACTCACAAAAATAAACATGGGAGCATTAATAAAATTTAATCAATCGATTTCTGTAGCGACCAAAGTAATATGAAAAACATTCATTTAAAATTAACCAAGTATGTGAAGATTAGTTATTTCTTAGAGTAACTATGATATCAACAATAATATCCTTTACTGCCCAACAGGGAGTAATTCCGCTTTCAGGATAATATACCAATAATATAATATATACAGTACAGTAAAATAAATTAAACTTAGGAGAAGATGAAATTGAATTAAGTTAATAAATGAATTAAACAGAATAACAGCCCGGTGATACTAAAAAAAGCAAAAGCAAAATGGGATAACAAAAGAAACCACATACAGACGTCAACAAAAAGAACCACCAATTAATCCATTGGCGCTCCTGGTCATGTACGAAATGGATGTCTTAAGTAATATACTTGTTTTATATGGGGGACCTTAAAAGAAGGGAAACACTTCGTAACATACTAACGTACTAAAAAATTAATTCTGGAGAGAAGACCACCAATGGTGTAGTTAATGAAAATGGCTGCTAAACTGCTTCCTGCGATTCGATAAAGATACAAAGCCATGTCTTATCAACAGACTTGCATAATCATCATCGCGTCCAGGATAAGTACTATCAATTTTGAAACAGAGGTATTTTAAAAATCTTTCTTGCATTATTTCAAGTAATATCTGTAGATGTTAATAGTGAGGATATTAGGTTAAAGAGGTATACCCTAATTTAGCGCAGATAAGCGAATAATATGTCAATTTTTGTGATGTGGGTTCTTAAATAATCCGCAAGATCGTATGAGAAATCCTAAGGATTTCATGACAAAATTTCGAACAGTTACTATGTGACCCGCAAACGAAAAATTTGCATCAAAGAACACGTCCAGGTCTCTTATAAACGAGTGCCTTGCAATAATAATTTGATCCACGGCGTATTGTTAACTGTAAAGTCGATGCGATCCGAGTAGCTTACGATAGCATATTTGCTCATGTGCAAATGAACTCCATTCTGCGTATACCATCTGACTATAGTATCTGAACTGTTCTGGAGAAATAGATAATCTCTCGGCGAGGTTATGGTGTCGCAGATTCTAAAATCGTGTGTCTATGTAAGTACTGAAGAAGGTCGTCCAAACAAATATTAAATAAAAGAGGACTCAAATTGGATGCTTGGAATACACTAGAGGAAGCAGTAAATGCTAAGGATGTGTAGCCATTGTAGTCAACATAACACGAACGATCAGTTAGATGCGAATTGATTAATTCTGTTACACTTGGAGGAAAATTATCAGTATGTAATAACACATGGGCTGAAAAGTCCCGGGCCTAACAAAGAAAACACGGGTTTTTTGGTTCAAAATTAGCTTTATTCATCAAGGTAATCTCCATCAAAAGCAACGCAATCATTCCAGCGCCGCTCTCACATTTCAATATCACTTTTGTAGAACGATTTATCTTTTGCCTCAAAATAGGCCTCAGTTTCAGCGATAACCTCTTCATTCGTGCGAAATTTCTTACCGGCGAGCATTTCTTTGAGGTCTGCGAACAGCCAGTAGTCGTTGGGAGCCAAATCTGGCGAATACGGTGGATGTGGGAGCAATTCGAAGTTCAATTCATGTATTTTTGCCATTGCTTTGATTGACTTGTGACACGGTGCGTTGTCTTGATGAAACAAAATTTTTTTCTTTGCCATATGTGGTCATTTCTTTGCAATTTCGGCCTTCAAACGCTCCAATAAAGCTACATAATATTCACTGTTGATGATATTTCCTTTCTCAAGATAGTTGATGAATATTACACCACGCACATCCCACAATACCGAGGCCATAACCTTTCCAGCCGATTGTTGTGCTTTCGGGCGCTTTGGACGAGGTTCACCAGTTGCTGTCCACTCAGATGACGATCGTTTTGATTTTGGAGTGAAGTGATGGCTCCATGTTTCATCCGTTGTCACATATCGACGCAAAAATTCCGGTTTGTTACGTTTAAACATGGCCAAACACTGCTCAGAATCATCAACACGTTCTTGTTTTTGGTCAACAGTGATCAAACGCGGCACCCACTTTGAACAGAGCTTTCTCATAGTCAAATGCTCATGCAATATAAAGCCAATACGTTCTTTTGATATCTTTACGATGTCAGCTAACTCACGCAACTTCACCTTTCGATCATTCAAAACGATTTTGTCGATTTTTTTTATGTTTTCTGGTGTTACCGCCTCAGTTAGACGTTCACTGCGTTCTGCATCATCGGTGTCTCTACGACCACGTTTGAAGTCAGCAAACCAACATTTTATTATTGTTTCTGATGGAGCGGAGTCCCCATAACACTTTTCAAGCCATTGCTTCGCTTGAACGGTATTTTTTTCCCATTAAGAAGCAGTGTAAAATTAAAGCACGAAATTGTTTTTATTCCATTGTTTTGAAAATAACAAAAGTAGCGTGACTGTTAGCACAATAACTCACAAATTAATGAATAGAATATCATGAAATTTTAACTGCTGTCTTTTGAAGGTTAGTACTAACTGAGAGAAAGGTGACTGCAATAAAACTAGCGTCATCTATGTGTTAGGCCCTGGACTTTTCAGGCCATGTGTTACATCCACTTGTTGACCTCTATCCATAGATTCGATAATATACTGCGATAATTCTGTAAGGTTGATTGTAGTACATTTCTCTTACTTGCCTTACTTACCTAAGGTTTAACATTAGTGTAGATTTTGTGAGATAGAAATATTTGCGGATTAATTTTGGACCTTATACATCAAAACAGAAACCCAAAATATCAGAAAAATTACGATAAACATTCGTGTTTCAGGTGATATAGTTCTTATACAATTTACTATTCTTTCTGGCAACTCATTCATTATTTTGAGTCTCGTACAATATTCTAGATAGCGTGGGATGTTTATAAAATAAACGTAATATTTCTTAAATAGAATTATTTCGACGATGTTATCTTATACATCATTAATTTCCATTCAAAGAAAACAACAGTAAGGAAGAGTAAACCTATAGTAATAACAAAGTAACAAAACGATCTACCAATTCTTAAAGATTGAGGGCGCTTCTCTAGGAGTTCTATCGGTGCCGATCTTGAAACTGACAGCATAAGTACAATTTCTCCTGTCCAAGTTTTGAACGCCATGGGTCAAACGAGGAGGCTGGTTGGATAGGCTACTTTCAATAAAACGGCAATAATATATAGTGATCCCATTGCCAAACGTTTTCAGGTTATGACAAATTGGGGTTTCATAAAGAATTTAGCACTTGCCAAGAAACAAACTTGATTGCTGTTTCTTTCGCCACTTTGTGATTCTATTGGGTACCTATAGAAAGTGTATATTTCATATGGATGAATGGGGTGGCTTTGCTTGTCTCATCTACCTATCAGGAAAGTTGTTATTAATAGATAATTGCCCTAAGTGAAACGTGAAACGCAGGAAGTCTAGTTATATTACTACTGTTGTACTCGAGGAAAAGGTGAGATGAAAAGTCTGTCTTCTAATATATGAAAAAAAAAGAAGGTGTATAAAAATACAACAGTAGGTAGTAGCGATTGTTTCAGATATACCAACGAAGGTCAGCAGCTTTTTATTTATTTTTTTCATACACAAAAGTTCAATTTATTATAGGGCGTTAAACTGAACTGTACCGGTGCTTGGTTATTAATCTCAAGATCTGGGGCCTGTTGTTTTTCAAAGCTAACACTTTTCTTGGTTTTCCTCAAGAATGCAGGATTATTATTTATATTCAGTTGTTATAATTTGAAAAATATGAATAATCGAAATATCTGATGTTCTGTTTCATGGAAACTTCATGTGCTATCATCTCTTTTCGTTTTGTCTATGACTTATAGGAAACATTAAGGTATACTTTCCATACATTTTTAACTCAGTGTTTAATAGCCAAAACTCTAAAGCACAATTACGTAAAACATAAATATGTAGCACATCTGCCGAAAACATTATAAAAAGCAGACCAAATCACATGTACTAAGTGTGCAATTAAATGTAGTGATACATCTAATAATAAGTAGTAAGTTTCTTACGTAATAATTATTACATAAGCTAATACGAGGGCGACCTCAAATGTTTCCAGAATCGGCAAGAGATGGCAGATGAAGGTTGAAGTGGATTCATTGATCGGCAAGGGAAACCTTTTTTATGGTAACTGTCAAAATTTCAGATGTCCACTGTCAATAGTTGTTGTTTAAGAGTGTGTTTTGTGTAGCAAGTCAGGCGGTTTAGCATAAAATGGATAAAATTGAATTTGGTGCAGTGATAACACATCTGGATCGCTGGGAAAACGGCCACGGAAATTCAAAATATTTTAGTTGGGGTTCATGCAGGACGTACTCCAACATTTTCGACCATTAGCTTCTAGGTGAGCGAGTTCAAACGTGGCGGCACAAGCACAAGTGACGAACCACGTAGTGGACGCCTAAAAACCGCTGCCAACGATGAAATGGTCAAGAAGATTCATGATGTCGTGTTGGCCGATCGCCGATTGAAGCTGAAAGATATAGCAGAGGCAGCAGGATCTCAGAAGAATGCGTTGGCCATATCTTACACGAAATTTTGGGTATGAGAAAGCTTTCGGCGCGCTGGGTACCGCCCTTGCCCGCACCGGAGCAAAAACGAAATCGCGTGACCGTTTGGAGTAGTGTCTGGCCAGGATCCAACGCAAGCTAAGGGTTTTCGCCATGCGTTTCGTAACCGTGGATAAGATTTGGATCTACTACTACATACCGGAGACCAGGGAACGGTGGAAGCAGTGGACTTTCCCGGGCGAATCGGCTCCGAAGAAAGCAAAGACCATCGGCCAGAAAAGTCATGGCGACCACCTTTTGGGATTCCCAAGGTGTGATTCTCATCGACTATCTGCAGAAGGGAAGGACGATCACAGAGCAATACTACAGCGATTTATTGACCCAATTCAATGTTATTAAAGGAGAAACCGCCCCGTTTGCAGTGGAAAAGGGTGCTTTTCCACCACAACAATGCACCGGCTCATTTATCCCGCATCGTCGTATCCTAATTGAATGAGTTGTTCTATGAATTGGTCTTTGATTCTCTATATTCACCGGACCTAGTCCTCCACGATTTTTTCCTATTCTCAAACCTGAAGGAATCACTGGGAGAGAAGAGATTTGCCTCAAATGAGAAGGTCATCGGCGCTGTAGATGGCTATTTTAAACTTAGAAACATCCTACTTTTCCGACGGCTTGAAGAGACTGGAGCACTGTTTGAAAAAGTGTATTGATCTTCCAGGAAAAAAATAAAAAACCGCACCAGTACCGTGTTTTTCTTGTCGATTCCGGAAACATTTCAGACCGCCCTCGTATATTTCTAATTCAAAGCTTCAACATTGCAATAATGTGTATAATCACATTTCTATTCTCATGTGTTATTATAAATTTACATTTTCAAATGAAGTATTACATGATTGAAATTAACGCTCTGCAGTGTAAGGTTACATAAATTTCTTACCGGAGTGGTAATGCCATTGTAGATATATAGAAATGAAATAAGAATAAGAGGAGAAAGAAATAAAAAGAAAAAGTGAAAAAGAAGACAAATGAAAGAAGGGGGGCGCGAAAAAAAAAAGAAAGGTGGCTAGAGTAAGAGAAGGAAAGAGAGATAGAAAAAAGTGGAGGGGGAAGAAAGAAATAAAAAGAAAATGGAGAGCAAAAAAGAGAAAGGTGGGAGCGCAACGTTTCGCCTCCGTCTTAGGAGGCTTCTTCAGGAGAAACAGGGGAAAGACCAAAGTGGCACGGTAACTCGACGTGTAAACCACGCTAGAGCCGAGACCACTTTAGCAGAAGGTTACGGTGATTTGACGTGTTAGCCGCGCTAGAGGCGAAAACCTGAAGGAAGTAGTTCGTTTATTACTAACTCTGGCCGTTGAAGCCTACGTATTCATTTCAATGCCATCGTAGACTTCTTCATCTTCGGATTGTCGATTCTTTACAGGCGTTGAAGTTAATTAAATGTTAAATAAATGTTTTCTGTTGAATCACCCTGCACAATTGTTTGAAGAGAATGTTATTACCTTTAGAGTAATATATAACTCCACGCCTAATGTGAAAGGTACTTGTCAAGTTTCTATTCATTACTTTCTCCTGGTGTTCTGTCTTATTGATAAATGGATATGCAAGAGCTAAAGCTAAATATTTAAATTATTCGGATTCTAGCTTAAAATGTTGAAGTCTTAATATCTTAAGTGAATAGTTGTTAATATTACAATATTTGAACTTTATATAGCGCTGATTAAAGATAGCTACCAACTTCCTAATTTCCTCGGCATTAATATACATATTTAAATTTCTATATGCCTGGCCTTACTAATGGAGTTCATGCACTTTTACCCTTAAATACGCATGACTTTATATTGAGCTTATCGCTACGTGTTTGGAGGAGATTATTAATGTGGGTATTTCAGTATTTCGGAATAAGTAGCCATTTTAAACTTAAATAGTCTGCCTATGAGATTATTAAATGATAAATTATGAAGTTTCAAAGACATACATGGTTATGTTCATGTATGGATGGGAAGAATATTATATTAGTTGATTAAATGAAGCAAGGTGACTAATTTGACTAGTTGGTGTCAGTGCCAATAAATACAGATGTAAAACGCCTAGCATTTACCATAACCAATACAATTAATTAAAGAAATATTAGTTCGTAAGAACCAATATTTGTGAAATTGCTGCGAAATTGAAAATTTATTTTTTCCTGATTTTGTAATTTAGGGATTAAATATTTCATCGTCATAATGTTTAGGTAAATTAGTTTAAAGATTACTAATGACAAGAATCGGATATTTACCCACAAAAAATGTTACAAATATACGTATAAATATATGGCTAAGGGGGGCAAGCTTCAGTGCTGTGCGGGGCACAACGTGGAGCAATTAAATGCGCGACACGGAGAACCGAGTACCCGTATCAAAGCGCGCTTGTTCAGTATTATTCGACTCGTTGTGAGTGCTTGTCAATGCACAGTGCTTAGATATCGCAATAATAATATTAATTTAGTATCCTAAGTAATTACCTTGTCTAGCAAAAAAAGGGAAACAAAAACCAAATAAGCTATAATAAGTTAAATCCACTTTTAGTTTTTATTAAAGAATAAACAAGCAAGGGTTTTGTTTAAATTTACTTCCAAATTATATTTTTTTTTAAATAGGACGTTATAACGAAAACTTCCACATGGCTTGCCATCACACAATTCTTTATCTAAACTCAGCTTAGGGTAATCTTGCATCCACACCAACACCAGATGACACATTTTTAATAATTTGAATTTCGATAGTTTATTTATTCTAGCTTAGATTAATGATTAAAGTGCTTGCAAAAGTTTAAAATTAGTTAAATCTAAAGAATGAAGAGAATGGGATGTAATCCAGCCAACCATTGCAGTTTAGCCCTCCTCCCCCCTCTTTTTATAACATTTCCTAGGGTTTAATCGTAGAATCTCCAACTAAACGCGGCTTTTCAGATTGCATTTTTCAGAACTTCGTCCCCAAATTCTAAGACGAAAAAAGCAGTACATTCCGCGTACTGTAGCGAAAATATAAGATTTCATATTCAACAAACAGAAAATATTCACTTCATACACAAAAATTAAATATATATACTGCACAAATAAGTATTTTTTTATACTGTTAACAAGGTTATTTCAATGTAGCAACTACATATCTCTATTATTTCCAGAAACATAACAAAGAGTGTACTTAATCAAAGATACTCTGATTAATGTGGACACCTAAACATGCGCGATCCGCATCCGACTTCTACGAATGCTAATGTATTCTCATGGGAAAGGAGCGGCGTGAATAAGTTTAATAAGATATATTGTGTTTTGAGCGGGAAGTCCTGCTATGCATTCGAAATACTGTAAATAAAATTACCTGGAGGTAATTGAAGCTATACAGTTGGTAAATAGTGAACTATGTTTCAAATTTCACGACCTGCAATTACGGTATTATTTGCACTATCGTACTATCGTACTATTAAACTTACGAATGCAAATGTTTGAATTTCTCACGATAGCACAGTCACACTTACAATTGCCAATAAGTCAGTTTACTGCTGAAATAAACTCGGTAATTAAGTTAATGAAATAATTATTACTTTGTTCGGTGCAGTGTTCTACGCCAACTGCAATTCGCTATTCAGTCAGGAATAATAAATTTTGCCGGTACAGATTAAAGCCGTGGAGTTACGTGTTTATTAATTTTGGTTGGCCCTGGATAGATTTCACAAACTTCGGTAATTGGCTGATAGGTACCTACATTATAGCACTATTGCCATACATACGAGGTGTGTAAATAAAGTAAAGGGACACTTTTTCATATTTTCTTCTTCAATTGAAATTATAATTCCTCATTCTCTCCTTCAAAATATTACTGCTGCCTTGCGAATACATACAGTGCTGGACACGGTTTGTTCTCATAACAGCAATGGAACTCAGATTACCTTTAGCTGGCCGGTTATGGCCTTTTCAATATCCTTTGAGGTGAAATTTCATTCGCGGAAAAAGGAAAATGTCACAGCAGCCCAGATCTAGTGAATAAGAGGACTCCAGAAAAAAATATTTGTAATTTACGCGACAACTAATTTTTTCGAGCGAAAACGTACAACCTTTCAGACAGTACCCATAAAACTCTCAGATAGAACACACGTAACTTTGCAGTTATTACGACGCTTGTGTGAATGTTTCCTTCAGAATAGGTTTTTATTCAGTGAGTATGCCACCTCTGCATAATTATTACTGCAAGTTGCATGACACTCTGTAAACACTGACACGATCTTAGTAAAGTATATGGAAAATGTTGATTTATTTTTAATTTTTCTATTAGAAAACGGTATCGAAGAAAGAACATTAGAAGGTTACGTAAATTAAAGCGTCATGGTTACAATTTTTATAAATATCCAGTATGGATATTGCTCTACTTCCATATTCAGTACGTGTTACTTTATAATGCTCCGTAATCCACACTCACAAGACATGATTAAAAAAGCTCTTGGAAAGTTTGTCAGCTATATCTTATTTAATCTGAAAGTGCGCGTGTATATCTGTTTCTCGATGTATTCTAGTCTATCTAATGGACATGAATTTCTTTCCATCATGTCATAATATTTTTTACCTTTCTGGCAATTTTTCGTTGATTATTTATTGTTTGAATATGAGTAAATACGTGCACGCTCTATTTCGCAAAGAAAGTATCTCTATATTTCCTTTGCAACTGTCAACCTTCAGTTATACTGGGTGGCCCAAAAGTATTTTCAATTCGCTTTTTTCACTGAGCTACACGCCGAGTGGAAACTGGGGGGAATGCCAATCGCCAGCCTCGTTCTTGCGAATATTCGAAAAGCGAATATTCGAAGAGAAATGTATTACGGAGAATATGTACTGCAGTTCTCGAAAATTTTGCCTCACGTTTACAAGAATGCTAGCAAAATAACGGTACACATTTAAAAGACATATTTTTTAGGAAATAAAGTTCCAAAACCTATATTTTAATAAAGAAAATAAACATTTATTTTTCTTTTAATTCTGGCTATTATTCTATTATATTCCTTTTATTTTGAAAAGGATTTATCGCATGCCTTGTAAATCATGAGCTATATCCATGTTTGAGTTTTCTAGCTGATACTCTCTAATGACAAAAAATATAGCCAAAATTGGATGAATAAAACTATGGATAATTTATCAGATGTGGAGCAGATAATTTCATCTCCATTATACGTGTATTAATATTAAGGAGGAGGCGATTTGCCGCCGAAAATAAATAAATTAGGTTAGCCATTAAAACAATATGTGCATTAGTAACTTTTTATTCAAAAGTACATTTACCATATACATGTGCAATGCACTAGAAATAACTAAAAAACACTTATTAATCAAGAATATATAAGAAGGTAAAAATAATGTCTTCACATACGTAAGGTGTAAATAAAGAATGATTAAGAATTAGACGATGAAAAATAGTAGTTTCCCAAGTATAGAAAGAAAAAGGGAGAACTAATAGCTATTTTATACATAAAACACATTCCCATTAAGTTATATGACATACGAATTCATCATCCATCATATCCAGGTATAATCTAAGCAAAGTCAACGGTTATAATGCGCATATGCGTCTTCAGTTACTTTTTCTCCCAGCAGCACTACTGCGTCATGGTTATAGCTATAGTGGGGGGACGTAGGATTGTAGATACCTCCACGTCGTTGACTTTGCTCAAACTATATCTGTATATTATTTTATATTACCAATAAAGCTAAATTTATTAGTCGTACATATGTATATGTATATAACCCATATAGTATGAAATGTTTCAATTAATTCTGCGTGTCTCAGTTTCGCCAACTAATCTTCCATTTCAAATTTGTAGTAGACTAACTTCAAATCACAATATATAAGGGACGAGATACTGCTGCAAACAAAATTGAGAGAAAACTGTAGAGAGTGGGTTAATATTGTATGCTACTGATTGGCAACCAAGTAACTTTATATTTTAGCTAAATATACATTCTCTTTGTTTTAAATAGATGTTCATTATTGTGGGAACACTACTAGATATCGCAATAACATTTAATAAGCGATTTGTAGTATATCTGTATATCTGTTGTTGGAAAATCTCAGGCTCGTTAAAATTTTTAACTGGGTTCTTTGAATTAAAATTTTGATTTATTTGTTCTGAATTAAGTGAAAATGTTTTCTAAATTAAATATCAAATGTAAAGTTGAAAAGACAAATATATTCACAAATAAAAAAGATATATATACCGCCCCTTTTTTACAGAAAACCTAAGACAATCCCTGACTAGCTAGACTTGAAATAATCTAATTAATTTACGAAACGGAATATGATATCGAAAGATACAAATAATTTTGAAGAAGACTCGACGTCTATAACCCTTGAAATCGTACTCAATGGCTCGCCTTTAGGATGGACTGGCCTTTGGCTTCCAACGTAAGTGTCCGGAACTTCCAAATTTTATATGTAGTATCAGCTGATACACTTTATTATTGGATATAAACGAAGATATTTATAAATTTACGGAGTTATATGAGAAAAATAACTAATTATTCTTTCTCAGGAGAAACGATGCCAACATGTCTGACTTTGGACCCGATCTTCATCTGTCCGTTTTTCTTTTGTTTTATATCCATGGCAACGCATTGGTTCGCCTGTATAGTAGGCCACTCAGTACACATACACATACTCGATATGTGTGACATTATAAACGAAACTGCTGCCAGTCGTGCCATCCTTTCGTCGTACGAGAAATTTCGAAGATTATGAGTACAATTTCGGAATAATGCATATTCATACAATGTAATTGAAATGTGTGAGTACTGTATATTAAACGTCTTTTAAAGATGAAATTTTGAAATATTTATTTATATAAGAAATATGTTTACGAAAAGCAATATATATGATAAAGGATAGTAAAGTTTATGTCTTCTCTGCGAGTGTTGTTGAAGGGACTCTTTTTTTTTTGTAACAAGAAAAATTGTGAATAATTAGTTATTAAAGGATACCCAAAGTAGATATCTGTAAAACTTTTAAAAGAAACCTGGACAGATCGAATATCTGTGTTCAAAATTTCATAAAGAGGGAGTACTAACGGTACTTCTAGCATCAACCAAAATAAAAAATAACGGGGTGCACCACAAAAAGTATCTGAAATAGGTGAACTAGTAAAATTTTAGATGAAATTCATTAGGAAATAATTGACAACAATTTATATCATTACAATATATATAAATATAATAACATTATTATTTGACTCCCTTTACAATACAAGTATTTTTTATGGCATTATATTCTTACTACAGTAAAATTATTTTATTAAAGATACAAACTTTACAACATTTTTTCTGTGTTGTCTACTCTACTTGAATGTACATAATATTATTACCATATCTGAACTATCTGATTTAAAAAAGAGTTTTCTCAAAATTTTTTTACTTTAAGTTAAATTCGTTGTTAATTTGTTACAACGTAATTCCTGCGTACTATTTTGAATATTATTTTTACCTCTGTAAACTTTCATGCGGCTTCGTTGCCTTAAACTGCTGGAAAGTCACTTCTAGTCTAAACCAGTTGCCTCACATCTCCATATTTTGACATCATCCGCGCGACGGAAAATTTAACTTTATCGGTGCGCGCTCTAAAAGCTTTCGATATAAATTTACATCTTTTTTATATTCGGCCTAGATGGAAAAAAAAGAAAACCGTGCGGTGCTCCGAACGAAATTCCGGTAAGGAAAATCGCTTTATGTTTTCCGTGTTAAATGGAAAACCGACACGAGAGCATATCCTCTTCCGTCTCAATCAAGTATTTGATTTCATTACCATACGCTCGACAGAAAATTCAACATGGTACTACCACTCATATAAATTTCGATTACCACAGGTTCTTCCGTACTCCGACAATGACAAAAAATATGTAGTGGAGTTGATATTTTTACGAATTGCGAAAACTACGTACGGGTGGTAATAAAATTTTGGATAAACAAAATTATACAGGTGGTCATAAAAAGTTACATACAGTGAAAGCAATTTTTGGCTCTAGGTACTATAAATTCATAATTCCTAAAGTAGATATATTTTGGAAAAATATTTGAATAGGTCTGATTTTAATTCAATTTATTTTTTTTTTTTTGATGAAGGCAGTTGCTGGTATCATGTCAAAAATTCCATATATTACATTATATACTATATATATTTTTCATTTTAGTAAAGAAAAAAAAATGAAGCACTTTTTTCATTTTTGGTTTCTATATTAACAACTGACTAAAAATGCACTATACTTACAGTTTACAATTGTGACAACCATAGAAGAAACAAATCCACTAATTCACTAGATTGTCATTAATGGCTGTGGTTATTGCAAAAGAAAGTAAACCAACAACACCATAAAAAGGTTCTGAATCGGTTACAAGGTGGACCATATTGCCACGAAATGGAAATGGAGGAATATCTAGTGAAAGAAAATCACGATATGTGTTGTATAAGTTAAAATGGATATATACACTCCCGCTCATAAATTTAAAACCACATTGAGAAAACTATATTAAAATTTCATTGAAAAGCAAGCGATACTTGTAACGACAACACGTATGATATTTATTACCAATTACAATACTAGAACGTTATTATACAGGGTGTCTTTGAAATAATATAAAAAGGTATAGAAATATATAAACGAAATATAAAATTATAGTATGAGAACAGTGGATTTTGTTAATTTACTATAATTGTCTTTAATGTCGAAATAGCAGGCTCACTCACTTGTTCTGTATCGTATTTTACATTTCCTGGGCTTCCACTTGCACCAGTGTATCCGGAACCCAACAAATTATTATAACTATATCAGCTGGGACACCTTTTACTTCAAATAACTTTGAAGAATTTCAATAACCATACTTAGCTTGTTTACCTAAATGGTAGGCCGCACAGTAAACGCACTCTTGATGGAACGAAATTATTTACAAATAAAGGCTGCCAGGCGTGCCATCCATTCGACGTACGAGAATTTTGAAGATAATTTGTATGTGTTATTCAGAGACGATACTTATTTTCATAATTTGATAAAAATGTGTGAGTGCAGTACATTATGCGTCTTTGAGAATAGTTTGGAAGAAATTACAATTGATCATAAATGTATTTTTAGAAAAACGCTATATATATATAATTTACGATGATGGAGTTTACGTTTCCACTGCACTTGTTTAAGGGACACTCTTCGAAGAAATTTAAAATTATAAATTACATCTCAATAATGGATAACTAAAGTAGATATCTGTAATATCCAATACACAGAAAACTATACGGGATAAATATTATAAGAAATTAAAGAAGAGGGTGTCCTAACGGTACTTTGCCTCCAATAATAAAGTAAGGGCGCGAACCAAACACTATCGAGAAAATAAAATACATAGGTAAATTGAAAATTTAGAAAAGAATCATTGTTAATTTGAATGATAATAATACATATCATTACGGTATGAATATTTCGACTATCAATAATAGAGACATTTTTATTTTAAATACCTTTATCATTTTTTTCTCGCGCCTGAGAAGGAATTTTCGCAAAATATTTTCGATGGGAATATAATATAATTAGATCTTCCTATTTTATATACCTTTTTATTTTATTTCATGGACACCCTGTTTACAGAGAGCTAAATCCGTCAGAAAATCCACTTCTGTATCTTATCATAGTTTGAAATAACAATAGAATTCTTACCTGCTCTAAAAATTCTTTGTACTGTTTTTTTTTTTGAATATTCCTATAATTCCTATCAAGTTTCCTATTCCATTCACGCCCCTATGCAATCACCGAGCTTCCACCATGTTTTCATTTAGTTGTTGCCTGGTTATGAACGTAGATATAACATTTGTACGTCTTCTATAATTATTAATTACATTAATACATACTCTCACTGATTTCTGACGCTGTAAGCTACTGATTTAGTTTACTGATTAATGCAGTATTAAATTCTTCCTCTAGGTTCCCCAATGTTCATTTCTACTATCAAGAGTAATTATTGCATCACGTTTCTCAATATTTTACTCTTTATTTTTACTAGATAATGCAAACAAGATCATTTAATTGAAGAGAATTTATAAAATTGATTGTAAATACCTTTTAAAGTTTCACGTAAACTGATAGAGATGTGCACGAGCATTTCACAGAAATATAAGTGATCAAATTCTTACTATGACTTGTTCGGTAAATGTTAACTCACCTTTACATATTTGAATTCTCTTGTTTTGCTTCTAACAGTTAAAAATCTTTCAATTATTAATGTACACTACATTTACGTGAAGTAAGAAATTCTCTCGAATGTTCGATAAATACACAGCGTAGCGAAAGAATCCATATCATTTGCATTTTCTTTTTGCCGATCCACTTCTCCTATTTATCATGCCAAATGGCTTCCTGCGTTAGTGGTAGCGTCTGATGAATGTGACTAATGAAAGCTCAACAAGAACAAGAATTTATTTTATGTGTGTGCGCAAGCGACGGGTTCTAGAAGTCTCCTTTGGAAATGTACACTTATCCGAAAAGAAAAGGAAACCGCAACGGCTGCAGGAAATGCCGTACTTTAAGCCTCCGAAACGCCATACGAATCCACTAAGTTCTTTCCTGCTTCGGGTAAGTCACGGTTTTACTCACCATTTCCACAGTAAAGTTGCATAGAATATATGTATCTATATATATGTTCTAACGTATGTATATGCGGTATATGTTTTTGTATATACATATGTACATACACATTATCAATAGGTAGGTGTTAGTGACGGCTTGCTATAAGAGCCTCAAAGGCTCGAACTTCCCAACTGTTACCATTAAGACCAGAAAAAGAAATATTTATATCCGACTAAAGGATTTAAACCAGTCAATCTATTGCGAGCAAGCACCTGAGTGTCATAAACACAACGGAAGGTGTGTTTGGTAAATTTGAAATATGTAAATGACTGGTGTTTATAAAGATGTATGTATGTATGTATTCAATTCCATTCATATGCATAAATTGAAATTGCTTTGTAATAACTAGAGCTGCTTGTATCGTCGGCATAATATCTGTAATATTAAGTATGTTTTTACAGTTTTTTCAGTGAGAAATGTTGTAGGAATTTCATATGAAGAAAACGGGCGTGTATTTATCCCATAAGTGCCGAGATGACGATTCATTAAGTAAACTAAATAATAAATTACACGCTATCAACTTAAAGATTAAGTAACATAAAAAGTGAATCTTCGGTCTGCGACTACTTTTTTATATTTGTGCTATGCACTGTTTATATGTTTCCTATAGACCGCCCTATGTCTACTCAATTACGGTTTATTGTAAAATGAACATTATTGTTATATCGATGGGAGCGAAATCCTATTCTGTCAAGTTCTCAAGAGTATGTCAAAAAAATGGAAGAAAAAGGCAAGCTGTACCCAAAATAAGACTTTGAAAGAATTTATTTTATCAAAAGAGGAAAAAGAAATACACATACAACTTGGAGAAACAAAAATGTAACAGGTTAGAGATTTCTAGCACTTAGGAATTACAATGCACAAGAAAGGAAGACAAGAAGAAGAACTTAATAACAGAATACAGAAAGGCAACAAGGTATCCTACGCTATGAACTCGGGATTTACAAACAGAAAAGAAATAACAAAACACACAAAAATAACGGTCTACAGAACAATATTCAGACCAATTCTGACATTTGGATGTAAAACCTGGGTACTCAATCGTCAAGAAAAAAGTAAGGTCCAAGCCCTAAGGATGAAATATCTGAAGAGAGTGAAAAATGTAACTAGAAGGAACAGGATAAGAGGTGAACAAATTAGAAGGGAGCTACAAACTGAATCAATAGAAAGTTATGTAAAACAAAGACAATTAGCGTGGTGAGGACATCTACAAAGGATGGACAATATAATTCCGGTTAAGCAGCTCTGGAAAGCAAAAATACAGAGAAAGTGAACAAGAGGGAAGCTAAAAGTAAGCTGGAACACCACGATTCAAGAAGACGCCGGAGTGGAGCCAATCATGGACTTCATCCGGAGTATAGCCACCCGATTCTACGACCGAGCGGTGGATCATTGGAACCTACTCGTGTTGGAATCTCAGGAGTACCACTCCAGGATCCCACGGAGGACCAGGGCTGATAGCAGAGTACCCAGCCTGCTAATCTCCATCCAGAAATGGAACCCTCACACTTGGTCGAAGATGCGGTTTCCCTCAGCCGAAGGTGGATCGAGTAGTCGGACGCTTGGGTAATTGGCATCCAGACGAGGTTGAGACTACATTTCCACCCCGTCGAAGACACAACTCGCTCGAGCCGAAGGTGGATCGAGTAGCTGGAAGCTTGGGTGAGTTACTTCAAGACGGGAAACAACGCTACATCAACTGCGTTAAGATTCGTTCGAGCCGAAGGTGGATTGAATACCTGGACGCTCGAGCGAATTCCAATCTGGGGAAGTTGAGGGAAGAGGATTTCCGATACTTCGTACGTGTCATTCGATCTACGAATATATATTAATATAACAATAATTACTTCTGCCTTTGCAGAGAAGTATGTGTGAGAAGTATGTATGTATGTAGATCAAATCTTGCCCTTCATAATATTAGGCTTAAATTTCGAGAAGAGAATACTTGCAGTACTTTAATAGACAGACCATATACTTGCGAAATGATAGGAAATATGAAGACTTATTTGCGGGCATAGTATTTTTCGACAAGGCATGGATACTTACTGATGATGATGATATAAAGTAATGTGAAGTGGTTATAAACCTAAAGGTTAAAAGGAAGAAAGATTTATAGCACTTGACGTAGAATCAACCTCTTGTTTTGTGTCAAATGCTTCATTAGTATTTATTTCTATATCGCAGAGAGATTATTATGACGGGAAAATGAATGGTGAAACATTTTGGAATGGAAACTCGGGAAGTTATTTCCAAATTAGGAAAATGTATCTTTGATAATATTATATCGACCCATGCTTCTAGAAAGAAATATGTGTATTATCCACAATCTTTGTAAACTGGAGTTATTAAAATTAGCAAAATAGCTCGATCTAGGTAAACGCTATGAGGTTGATGAAGTATTATAGAAAGAAAAGGTTGTGAAATGCTTTTTATACCTCCATCTCATTGTGGATTTAATGTTATCGAAATAATATGAACTCACACTAAAGAGTGATACAATAACTACATCGTCAGAGATGAATTCGGAGGTCAAATGGTCGTCGTTATGTAAAATAAGATATTGGCTCAATGCTCGCATGTTCGACATCATGATACTTGAACTGATCATCGCAATAAACGATGAAAACTCCGACACCTAAGATAATATGCTGCTAAATGCAACTACTCATGGTATTGGTAAAATCATTCACGAGGAACACAACGTGAGGAGACAAAAAGCGCTAACGCACGAATATGTTGCTGAGTACTCTGAGTACTGCTTCGATTTGCGCAACATAATAAAATTCCCTCTCTGCTACTATCACCATTCTAAATTTACAGCTCAAGTAGCATTACTATGTTAGGTATTTTTTCTAGTCATGTTAGATGTGTTTTTAAAACTCCACTGGATTGACAGGTGTGATAATCTTGATGGATGAATATTTCAAATTAATTTGAATTTGTTTGCCTATACTTAAAACACTTCCAAAGTCAAAACCATTCATAACAAAGAAGAATTATCGTGTTTCCAAGAATACAGCTACTTAGGAACGAATATTAGAGAAAGTGAACACACTCCCAGAAGGAACGCATTTTATCGCTGTTTAGATAAATCCTAATACGATAGCAGAAGATTCTCAAGAAAGACGTGAAAGATGACCTTACAATGTGCGTAACTGACTTTTTTCTGGATGGTACATTTCTTGGGACTATTAACTAAGGGGAAAAATAAACTTTCCAATTTCGTTATAAAAATTTGGTACAGCTTTAAAATGCGATTACGCCACATAATATGTTTCAGTATTAGACACAAGTACTTCGGTTCACTCCAGTTTACCCACGCGCTCTCGAAACACCGTGTTCCAAGTAAATGATTAATTGAGATATCTGTGTCAATTATACGACACAGAGCGATCCTTGTTGTTCTGGATTGTGTTATTTTTTGGATGCTGTATATGTATTCTTTCACACAAAATGTGGATGACACTATTGTAATACGACTTCATTCTAACTTTTCAGAAGGAAGATAGAAATATAGAAGTAAGTTATATGCAGAAGAATACTTAAGTTATTACTTTGTTATCCCAAAAAAACATTCTAAACTGTTAATTTCTGAATCTTCCCAAATAATAGTAACTGATGGAATATACTCTTTCTGTCTGCCTAATAGCTAATATAAGTTCTGCGTATAGTCGCAATTTCAGTTGCTTGAGTAAGAACGCAGAAGCTCCAGACGACATTAGTCATTGTCGCAATTATTAATCTGACATTTTAACAGAGTTACGATGCATAAGATGTCATAAATTATTAGGGCTAATTTCTGTAGTGCCTAGCATGCAGATTCCAAACGGTGCGAAGGAGTCTTTGAATTCACGTATGAAACCGGTTCCCTATGCGGATATCACGCTTCAACTTAGTTCTATGTTATTCCTTTCCAGTAAATCGTGACGTTTGTAAATTATCAAAGGAAGCGAGACTTCTGTGGAGCATGTGACGGTTGCTAGGGAGAAGGTAGGATAGCGTGAGGCCTCTAGCATCGCACTCAGTAATGTGTAAGTAAAATCTGCAAGTGTCATAAATATGATCGAAATTTAGCATTCGAAACGGTTATTACGGTTAATGCATTCTTTTGAGCTAAAGTAAAAGGAGAAGAAACGGTTATTGTTTACACGTGATGTGTAAAAAGGTTATGTCCGAAAACAAAAATTATTTTGACAGATGACTACTTAGAAAATGAAAATCCATTTGGAGGAAAATACTTACCGGTTTCATAGTAAATGAAATATTACGTGCTGCTTATTTTAATAAGTGTTAGAGACGCTCACTACTCGCTACCAACATGAGTAATAGACTTGTGTATCCTGCTATAATTAAAAACTGGAAAATATGCACCAAAAAGTTCCAAGCCAAATATCCATGCAACATGCAGTTAAAAGTATCTAAATATGCATTTAAAATTGCAATATGCACTTATGATGTGCATTTATTTATTATGCTTTAGAAAATTAAAACACATTTGTCGAACTCGTATTTACAAATTATATTATTTATTTATTGTAATAAATAACCACATATTTTTTTAATTTTCTATAGTTAAATTGTGTATACGGTATGTAAGTATGTTTATATTGGGAACATGTTCTTTCAACATCCCAAGGATCCCAAGGGTCGGTGCATTCTTAAAATTAGGTATTAATGAGGGGTTTATATTAATATATTCATTAAAATTACCATCAATTACATTATTTATCAATTTTAACGTAGTAAAACCTCCACTATTGTGTAGAATTTCGGCTAGTTTTTCTTTAATTTATTGTTAATTCAGAGATATTTCCAATTTTCCCTTCAATATCATTTATAATGGCAACACTATCATTTTACGTACTCACTTATCTCAAAATTGGATGTAATATATGAAAGCTGATTTTTTTATTGTCGAATTATTGAAAATTATGTTACACTTTCCATGAGAAGACTATTTGTTGAATCAAATTGAGTTACAACATTTTTGATGCCTTCGTAATTATCGACAGGAAATACAGAACATTAAACCATGCTCTCCATCTTGTTAAGATAGGTTCCAGTGGCATTTGAATGTCGGAAAGCATTTCGCTTTCAGCTGCTTTTAACATATATGAAACGGCGGAAGAGCTTTTTCAAATGGTACTTTGCCAGGTAAAAAGAAATTAGCTAAAGATTCATTGAAAAACCTGGCTATGGTAATATGATCTAAATTATCTAAATTAAATATCCTTTACATTGATTTTAACCATTTAAGGTTCCCATAATCAAGTTAGTAACCTGATGGCCCCTAGCTTAGCTGGTTTCATCAACAGAGATCCAAAAATTTTGATTCTTCAACTCCTTAGCGGTACAAATTCGATTCTAAAAATGTTTTTCTTTAAAGATTTGGCAAATATACTTATAGAAGTAAACATAATGTGTTGAAAAGAGATAAATGAATTTTCGGTGTATACCCGCTATTGTAATAAGTACAATAGCCACCGGATAAAAAAAATTATTGATTGTTAAATACAGAATATTTTTAAAACTATCGAAGACACTTTAAACGTAATCGAGACAAAAATAAATAAACTATTAAATATCAAAACGAAAACAAACGTAACATTGGAAGGAACACTTACCGTGATATGCAGACAACTATGTTTGGATGCAATTATGTGCAATAGATATGAAGAAATGATATGTAACTCTTGTGTATCTTATTCTAAAATTCATTAACATTTTTTTTTTAGTTATTTCAACCATTTCTAGAAAATTTTCCGTGTTTTCGTTTTCCTAAGGAATTCTAAAATTTTCATATTTTCAAAATCAGGAGGATGTTGTTTGCTTCTTAAGTTAGTTAGTTAATCTGGGAGTTGCATCTTTAAATGAGCTGAAAGGTCGTTAGCAGTTATTATAAAAAGTAAATTTGAGATTACAATTTTGTAAAACATTAGTTAATTTCGGAGTGAGTTGGGAAATGAACGAACATCGAATCCAAGTAGAGGACGTGGCGAAGGAGTAGAGGAAAGTACCTTATTGAAGAGCAGCATTACAAAATTATTATCCCTGAAGAATTCAGGTTAGATTTTGAGTTCTTTTGTTCCAAATTCTATTATTGCCTTCCTCCTATAACTATTTTAAAGTTAATCTTCTCTTTCATGGGATAATTTGAAAAGCAACCAGCCGTGGATTGCTGTATAAATCGATCAATACATCTTCAGGTATTGGTAAGTTTAGTGTCCTAAAGAGGCACACCAAAAATTAATCTCATCCTCTATAGTGCCTTACAAGTATAGGCCAACTCAAGCTTTTTGACTGATGACTAAGAAAGACGAAAAGTATTTTATTGGTGGCTAAGTACTGCTGTCAGTGGTAATCCAAAGTTCTTGTGTTTAAACAAACGTTGTTGACTCAGCGTGAATTAATATCAATCAAAAATTAAAATAAAAAACTGAAAAGAGCGCACACTTCCAATTCCAGTAAAGAACTACAAAATCAAAATACATGCAAAAAATAATATCAGCGACATTACAGCAGTAAAATAAACCTTTCTTAAAAACACAAATTAAAATTGTATAAGGAGGTACACAACAAATTAAAATTCTAAAAAGAAGGCAAGTCAACACAAAAGTTTTTTCAAATGAAAATTGTGAATAGAGAGACCTCTATATGTCAAAAAGCTAGGTAAAATCAAAACGGAAACTTTCGAATACTGATATGAGTGGAATCATATAGGCAGGAATCTACTCCAATTATTAAATAATATCTGAAAAGTAGGAGTAGAATCAAAGGTAATTTGTGTACTGAACGATTTAAATTTGACAAATATCTACTATCTTAGTATATTCATGCAGTCCAAGTTACTTTTTTGAGTTTTTTATGTTAATTTTTGACTGTTGCTTTCACTTGCTGCTCGACTCTTGGCCTGATGATGTGCAAATGTGCAGGACATCGATAACTATCTAACTAAGTTGTTTAAGATACTTTGCGATTGGTTTCGTTTTTTTTCCTATTTCCTTATTCTTACGTTTAGTTTTGTGGAATGATGAAGCTAACTTTAGCAGTAGTGGTAAGAGCCTTTATTACCGAACCCAGGAAAGTCTCATGTGTAAATTATATCATAATCTTCGGAAACGGCTTAACATGAGCGTATTGCGAAAAGAATTGCAAGTCCTGTATTTTATAAAGATATTCTTACTGATGAACGCCGAGATGGTACATAACCACGCAATTCCAAAGTTTTCAAGCACTTTACTTAATTAAACACCGTCTAATTTTATACCTAGCTCGTTTTTTGTTTTTGGGGATATGTTAAAAATAGGTCAGAAGAAGTTTATGAACTTGAAAAGGCTACTACACATTAACAACGTTTATTGGCGAACCATATTAAAGACCAGAGAAAGTATATACAAATGTCCTCAAAACCACATGGGAAAAAGAAGAGATGTGTTTAAATGTTTGGTATAAGATTTTTTCTAGTTATTTACATATTTTTGGAAATTTAGAACCAACTATTTTTCAAAGCTTGTAGCTCTTTTGTTTTTAAGTTAAAGGTAACTACATATGTATTAAGTAGGTTTTGTTTAGAATTATATCTTTGCTGTAAAACATGAAAAAATAGGTGTATTATGTGCTCCCCTAAGAACATGTATTTACTTGTAGATATCTCAACAAATTCATATGCAACTGTTCTTCTGATTCCATTATCGTTAATAGATATTACGGTTATTCTCCATTTAATTATTTAGTTTCAAGTTCAACGTTGATAATAGTGACGACACCAATTTGAACACAGTGCAGTTACTTAATTTTTATCGTATTTCGTTTGCCTCTGCAAATAAAAGTAAATCAGTGTTTATAGTATAAATAACATTAACACTTTTTCTTCTATAATATTTATGACTATTTTTGCCCTATTAATTTAAATTTCATTATGCTTTCTTCCCCGGAAAGTACGCTATGACGCCTGAATGGATTTTTCTTCTAATATTTTTCAATTTAATAGGCAACATTTGACCAACATATTTTGTATATAAAACATAGGCTAAAAGGTCCCGGGCCTAACAAAGAAAACTCCGTTGCTTTGGTTCAAAATTAGCTTTATTCATCAACGTAATCTCCATCAAGAGCAACGCAATCATTCCAGCGCCGCTCTAACATTTCAATACCACTTTCGTAGAACGATTTATCTTTTGCCTCAAAATAGGCCTCAGTTTTAGTGATAACCTCTTCATTCGTACGAAATTTCTTACCGGCGAGCATTTTTTTAAGGTTTGCGAACAGCCAGTAGTCGCTGGTAGCCAAATCTGGCGAATACGATGGATGTGGGAGCAATTCGAAGTTCAATTCATGTAGTTTTGCTATTGTTTTGATAGACTTATGACACGGTGCGTTGTCTTGATGAAACAAAATTTTTTTCTTTGCCATATGCGGTCGTTTCTTTGCAATTTCGGCCTCCAAACGCTCCAATAAGCTATATAATATTCACTGTTGATGGTATTTCCTTTCTCATGATAGTCGATGAATATTACACCATGCACATCCCAAAATACCGAGGCCATAACCGTTCCAACCGATTGTTGTGCTTTCGGGCGCTTTGGACGAGGTTCACCAGTTGCTGTCCACTCAGATGATCGTTTTGATTCCGGAGTGAAGTGATGGATCCATGTTTCATCCATTGTCACATATCGACGCAAAAATTCCGGTTTGTTACGTTTAAACATGGCCAAACACTGCTCAGAATCATCAACACGTTCTTGGTTTTGGTCAACAGTGAGCAAACGCGGCACCCATTTTGAACAGAGCTTTCTCATAGTCAAATGCTCATGCAGTGTAAAGCCAATACGTTCTTTTGATATCTTTACCATGTCAGCTAACTCACGCAACTTCACTTTTCGATCATTCAAAACGATTTTGTGGATTTTTTGATGTTTTCTGGTGTTACCGCCTCATTTGGACGTCCACTGCGTTCTGCATCATCGGTGTCTCTACGACGACGTTTGAAGTCAGCAAACCAACGTTGTTGTTTCTGATGGAGCGGAGCCCCATAACACTTTTCAAGCCATTGCTTTGCTTGAACGGTATTTTTTCCCATCAAGAAGCAGTGTAAAATTAAAACACGAAATTGTTTTTGATGAAATTTCACTGAGAGAAAGGTGACTGCAATAAAACTAGCGTCATCTATGTGTTAGGCCCGGGACTTTTCAGCCCATCTGTTATGAAAGCAATAAAAATAGAAGTAAACGGAAACAAAGAAAATAGGAAGAAGAAATAAAAATGAAAAGGGAAAGAGAAAATATAAAGAAAAAGGAAGGAGAAAGGAGGAAGGAATAGAAAAAACGGTGAGGAGGGGGGGACAGAAACAAAGGAAAGAAAAAAGAAAACGAAGGCAGGATCCCGACGATTTACCCCCGTCGTAGGAAGCTTCTTCAGGAGAACAATAGGGGAACCAAAGTGGCACTTTGAAAGTGTGTGTTAGGCCCGGGACTTTTCAGCCCATGTGTTATATATATATATATTACTGAGTTTTCGTGATAATTAATATCCCTGGAAAATCTACATGGATATCAATCTTGAGGTATCTTCATAAGAAGAGATCACTCGGGGTTAGATCCACAAAACGAAGGGCTATAGTATGTAGTACTAATCAAATGTGATATATCAAAGCTCATTTTTTGTTGTTCAATTAACTATTTGTACTTCTCGCACGCTTGTTACGCAAGTTACGAAAATGCTGGTTTTTGAATCTAGTCTGAATTTGCTAGAGTTAATGTAGTGACCTATAGCTAGAAATTATTAAGAATTAAACAGCGAATTATTGAATAAATATTATACAATGTTCTGTAAATAATAAACATTAATTTCTTCTTTAGTAAAAATAACTTTTACATTAAATGCGCAAAATACATATAGAAATTCGAATTGGTGATATACAAAAAAAATGTTGCTATTACAACAAACCACTATTAGTGAATATGAACTTTGACAAAGTAAAAGTCAGATTAATCCAGTGCTTTAATATCCCACGAACTAGTAATCACCTTACAACAGATGCTATTAGTAGATTATGTTTTCCAGTATATATAAAAAGTTTTAACATCCTATGTAAAATGTGCGCGCCATTAAACTTATTAGTCGCAGAGTATTCCTGAGAATTGAATTTTTAGTCAGTTTATTATAAATTAAGATACCGTAGCGCGCTTTTATGAAAAGCTCATGCAACTATCTTATCTAATATTACGTATTCGTGAAAATACCGCTGAAAAGATTAATTCCCCATTTAAGTATATACATTATTAATTTGAGGGCAAAGTGCATCCGCTTAGGGCCGAGCACAAAAGCATAAATAATTTATTTCAACCCGATGCACGCTCGTTAACTCTCATAATCGTGGCATATTACATTATAGTGTCTTTAGATTGCGGATGAATGAGATACTTCATATTTGCTTTTACAAAAATAAAATGTATATGTATATATATATATATATATGAGATTTTCGTGGTTGTAATCTGTTATAATAGATTTTTAGGTGTTCGCATCTGATATTGGTCTGCATCGTAATGTAGCGTTGTTTCTCAACATTTAGATAAAAAATTCTTCATCTTCTTTTGGAGGTTTGTCAGTGAACCTGGAAATACCAAAGAATCTAAAACAACACAACGCGAACATATCAGAACCAAAATATATAAAAAATGATCACTTCAAATAATATAGAAAGTAATTCTTCTTTAATGTTTAATTTTTTTACCTGTGGTGCAATTGAAACAATTTATTACGAGAAGTATGTTGGGTAACTTATTTTATGGCTTGGACTTTCCGTTGTTCTTCGTCATGAAATTATATTGTAATAAATTGTTTTCTGAATCTATGTTGTTATGGGTAAAAAGGAAAGTCATAACGGTCACAAAAATATGAGTTCTCATAGAAACGAAATACACTCTGCGCTTGAAATAGTACAAAAACAGGTGTATCCCATATTTGTAACAAGAATTGGGGAAATAGAAGAAAATATTCTAGCAGCGAGTACCTACCAGCGGCATTGTGGGATGAAGACACAAACAGTGGTTAGAGATGATCGCGAAATTATAAACGTAGCAACATAAAACTCAGTGCTATCCTCCAAAGCTCGTCGTCAAATCCCGAGAGAACGAATTGTGAACATATCCTATTGGACAGCTCGAAGACACATATGCGTAGCTATATCGAAATATGCGTGTTCAGTAGAAAAATCAATATTAACTGAAAGTATGAATGAAAGCTAAGAATGGGAGAGTTTTCTCCTTGACGATTAGGAATAAATAAAAATTAATTTTTATTGCAATAACTGCTTAAGATGGGCGGATTGGTGGCTCAGTGCCTACCTCATAGTTATTAGTCTGTAGGTCCCGGGATCGAACTCCGCAGTTGTTGCTTCCCAATTGAATTTCTCACTATGGGCGCAGGTGTTATAAATAATTCATGGTTGAACATTTTCCAAAGAATAAGACGGCTACCGGATCTTACAAAGGATACTGCGAACCAAAAACAGTACAAAAACGCTTTAATATTGGGGGAGTAGGAGGACGTACAATAAAAGAACAAATAGCAAAACATATTAGGGAAATGAGGGAAAGCAGCGACGAAATAAAGTTGGCAATACAGAAGTAGGTTGAAAGCATGTCCAAAGGAATAGCTGCTGTTATTACAAGGGCGACCTGAAATGTTTCCGGAATCGGCAAGAGATGGCGCACGAAGGTTGAAGTAGATGCATTGGGCGGCAAAAGCAAACTTTTTTATGGCAACTGTCAAAATTTCAAACGTCTACTCTCAATAGTTTTTGTTTCGTGTAGCAAATAAGGCAGTTTTGCAAAAATGGAATTTCGTGCTGTGATGAAACACTTCT
Source organism: Trypoxylus dichotomus (assembly GCA_023509865.1). Classification (NCBI taxonomy): domain Eukaryota; kingdom Metazoa; phylum Arthropoda; class Insecta; order Coleoptera; family Scarabaeidae; genus Trypoxylus; species Trypoxylus dichotomus. The sequence continues at coordinate 52,742,671 of CM042076.1, read as the reverse complement.
AGAGGTTCATGGAGGATGTGCTCTACCATTTTCGACCATCAGCTTCTGGGTGAACGACCGCACAAGCCCAAGTGACGAACCACACAGTGGACGCCCAAAATCCGCTATCTACTAGATTCATGATGTCGTGCTAGTCGATCGCGGACTGCAGCTGAAAGAGATAGCAGAGACAACAGGCATCTCAGAAGAACGCGTTGACTATATCCTAGACGAAATTCTAGGTATAAAAAAGCTTTCAGTGCGATGGGTATATCATTTACCCACACCGTAGCAAAAACGAAATCGGGTGACCGTTTCGGAGGAGTGTCTGGCCAGGATCCAATGCAATCCAAGAGATATCCTCATGCGTTTCGTAATCGTGGATGAGACTCGCATCCACCACTACATACTGGAGACCAAGGAAGTCGACCGGAAAGGTCATGGTGACCAAGTTTTCCAGGGTGTGATCCGCATCGGATATCTGTGGAAGGGAAGGGCGGTCACGGGACAACACTACAGCGATTTATTGACCCGATTCGATGCAGTATTGAAGGAGAAACGCCCACGTTTGCACCGGAAAAAAGCGCTTTTCCACCAGGATAATGCACGGGCCCATTCATCCCGCAGAGTTGTGACCAAATTGAATGAGTTGCGCTACGAATTAGTGTTTCATCCTATATATTCACCAGGTCTAGCGCTCAACAACTTTCTCCTATTCCCCGACCTGAAAACAATCACTGGAAGGAAAGAGATTTGCCTCGAATGAGGAAGTCATCGCCGCTATAGATGGCTATTTTACAGACCTCGAAACATCCTACTTTTCCGACGGCTTCAAGGGACTGGGGCACCGTTTGAGAAACTGTATTGATTTTTGAGGAGACTACATCGAGAAATAAAAATAAAAAAACGCACCAATCCGTGTTTTTCTTGACGATTCCGGAAACACTTTAGGTCGCCCTCGTAAACCGAAAGGAGGTTATACTAAAGAATGCACAATTTACATGTATTTTTATTTAATTATTTTAATAGTTATTAATGAGCCAATACAGAAAAATTGTTTTCTCCTGTCTTAATGTCTTAGTGGCCTTAATTTAATGGGCAACAACTGTGCTTCATACTGTAATGAAATAAAATTTCGTTATTTGTGGAGTATTAGGGTGCATGTGCAATGGAAATGTATTTTGATCCAGTTCAAGGAAACCTTTTTCATGGATTTTATAAAAGCTTTCATCTGTACGCAACAAACATCACAAAAATTAAATATATTGTAGATGGTTCGTATTTTACATTCCTTCTGCGTACATACCACAACATCAGAACGTACCGCTTTCATTCATTTTCTCTTAATTAATGAAAACAAAATAAAAATTACTTGCAAGTTTCAATAGTTTAACTCCTATACAGCTGCTGATGGGCTGCATTACTGTTGTTAATTTCTTACCCACAGCCAAACCCAGTCCATTATTCAATAAGCGTCTAACGTGAGACATTCTTGTTAACTTAGCAAATAAGATTTCATAATAATAGTTATTATTGGCTAATAATCAATGTCACCATAGTATACAATATGTAGCAACATGAATATATAAGAAAAAGGAACAGATTTTTTAATGAAAGATATTCATATTCGCATGACAGGTATTAAATTGCGTAGATGGTATTGGAGTAATATCAAATCTGGTTTTCATTTGAAATTGCGTTGACATTAATACCTTAACAGTGATAAATATAGCTAAGGTGGCGCTTGCAATTTGATATGATTGTTCATGCCGTTGTTAACCAATCAGTTCAATCACGCGTTGCAATTTATGAGGTATTGGCATTGATTTGTGAGATTCTAGGGGTGAATTATGATCTGTGACTTATGGGTGCCATAAGTTTTCGTAAATCGAGTTGCTTATGTATACGTGATATCACAGAAATGAAAAGAATGTTTTCTTTCTGCTTCTAGAATTTGAATTTTAAATTGAATACTCGCTGAACTAGATTAAGTGCACACCATTCGTATTTCTACTAGACTCCGCCCCTACTATTTAGTGGTACGATATGAGTTAAATTAGCAAACCATTCTGTTTTTAATTAAGAGGAATCTTTCTAAAATCAAACACTAAAAATTTGACTGGTAATTTGGTGAGTAATTCCATATACAATCACGAAGTAAAAATTAAGTCCGTTATACTTTTTTGTTAGTTGATCAACATGCATGTTTATGCAACTTTGCTTATCAAACTGGTACATTGAAAATGAATATAACTGTTGAAAAATGTCGCGACAGTAACAGCCTAGTATACGAACAATTATAGTTACCTATTACGTATTAAAAGCAAGATTACTCTTGGGTGTGACAGAATCAACAGCGCGGTATAAGGAGTAAAGAGTAAAAGTAAAGAGTATAAGGGGAAAGGAGAAGTTGCAACATCTAGGGAAAATACAGAACGGCGATGAAACCGTAAAGGAATCCGTTTCTTTTATAAAAATTCAGTCTCTTTATTATAAACGAGCTTCCTACATTAAATAATGAATATAATAAAATAACATGAAAATTTACCATAGACAAATTCATGAAACAAGTTAATTTCCTGTAAGTTAATATCAATTGTAATATATGTAGCATTTTCAGTACCTCTTAATGTTGCATAATTCACAAGAAAGCTACACGATTCATTGTGGAGACAATTTAAATTTTAATATTTTTTAATGAAGCATCACGTGTATTGAAAAAGATGAAAGGTAATTTAATTTGTGATATAACCTTCTTATGAAATACAACCTTAAAACTAAGGTGTTCTGGTGTACGAAAAAGTTTATTAGGCTCCAAAGTGAATACCGGGAAATATTGTTGCAATTATTTAAAATCCATTCTATTAAGTTGCCGTTAACCTTACTGAGGTAGTTGAAAACCAGTGCATGTGGGAGTGAGTACCAATTCATATAAAAACTTAAACCAAGAACTTTAATGTAAAAAAAAAATGAATTAATCGAAATATTTAAAAAGAGAACCCATTCGAGAAAACGGTATACTGCACCACATAGAATTTCCTTTTCAAAACACTCCTTTAAGAAACTAATGCTTAAATTATTACCTTCATATTCATTGGGAGAAACAAGAATGCGCCTCGTCCATTCTATGAAATGAATTACAGTTTCGAGACAAGAATTCCATGTGGTTACATGTGGGGTAAAGTGTAGCTATCAGTTAAAACGTTTTTTCTTTTAAGTATCTTAGATGTGTACTTGTCGTAGAAAGTTTTTTTTTGCCTTGACAAATAATCATTTATCCACGTAAAAAATCTAAAATAGAGACGTCAAAAATAAGAATCTATACGAAAGGAACAGAGCACAAGGACACACACTTCACGACACGGAACCGATCGTGGCGACTTAAATCAGGACAATACATACAGAGCCGCGGATAGAAAGGAAATCCAGGAAAGGAATGGTACACAAGGGAAACTAAACTGAGTTACAGAACTAAAAGCAAAAGAAAACCAAAAAGCAGTCTTAAACGTATTTTATTACGAATTAAAGATTCTATAATAATATTATAAATGTCTATGTTATTTTGTGTCAGAGTAAAGGAGGTATTAAGAGGGAGGTAAAAGAAGAATTTACATAAATCTTGAAAGAATTCATCTCGGTATCTAGTGACATCCAAATAGAATATGGTTAATATCACCTAATGTCATTATCACATGAGCAGCAAAGACTATCAAGAACACAAATCCCATTGAGATATGCAGGGTTTTGTAGTAAGTGTTAAAAGATTTCTTTTGTTTGGGATAGAATATATATTTTTAGTTAGTCTGTGATATGATACTCGATCGATGGATTACAGTATTTATAAGAGAAACATCTATCGGCCAACCTTCCAGCAGCCAGTGTTAAAAGAAAATATGGTATGGCTTGGAGATGTTTTGCCTTTTGGGTGCGTAAAATGTTAGCACATGATCAATAATGTAAGAAGTTAATTACCGCTGAGGCAAATGTGAAGATACTTAACATAGACGGTGAAAGTTTTTGAAAATATTTGTGGCAGCGGATGGTGACAATTGTTTGCCATTCTAAAGAGACTAGTCTTCTTACTCACCTAGTATAAATATAGTATTATCTACCAATATTACAAAATTTAGTCGAGGAGAAATAAAGATAGAGATGCGTGGAGATGCCGAGCCATTCTCTTCCACCAGTTCACCAGCTCTATGCGCTTGAGAAACGTCTGCGAGGAACTTGCAGTGTTTGGTCATGGAAAGATGATCATTAGTTTATTTGGTTGACGGGCAGGGTCAGTTAAAGATTTGATTATTCACGAACTCCTCTCGTGTTAAAGTAATGACTGAAGTGTTTTTATAAAAAGTGTTTATTTCTTTTTTATATTTTTATACACTATCGTGACGATCATACAATTAACCGTACGGTTTGTGCCAATATCTTTACGTACTATATACGCATATATGTGTATACTTCTCGACAAATTTGAATACAAAATACATGCTAAAGTATGTTCTTATAACTATCAATTAACACGGTTTAGTTAAAATGTTTTGTGTCGTGATATGAAATTTTATTTCATGATAAGTACTAATATAGGTCACGCAAAGCTAGTTATTATTGATTCTAAGCTCGTTAGTAGCGAGTGTATTAAAAATTATATAATAAATTTTTCCAGCTCGTTTGCTTGTAAATTATCCCTGGAATATTCGAATCCATGCTTGTAAAAATGAATAATAGATTTTCTGTTAAAGTCTAGAGCACGTACGTATGTAAGTATTTAATCTATTCGATTTACCTTTTTCGTCTTATTACTTCAAATACCCCTACATTGTTCAGAAAAAAATCTCGTTACTTGTTTTAGGAGTAAATATGAAGCACAAGATACAATCAAATATAATGACAGAATGTGATCGATAGCACCATACTAGCGATGGTCTTAACGATGGTCTGCTAATTGAAATGTTAAACGAGGTATTTTTACTGTCTATTATTTTAATTAATTTTAACGTTTAGGCAAGTAATCTGTCACTATCTTCTCTACTCTGAGAACAGCTGTTGCTTGCCATTCTCATTGTATTATATGTATACATGCACTATGTTTCATCCCCATCTGGGTTCTGAATTTACTATTCTTTGCGATAAATAAATGAACATCCAGTAAATGTTAAAAATGTCAGCGAGATATATTCGTAACAAATTATTTAAACATTAACATCATTTCTATATTATGTGGGGGTAGTTATAAATTATTTATCTTCTGTTTTAGCATTTTTCACGCGTGTTCAATTGGTGATAAATTCTTCTTCAACTTACTAGTTGTTGTAAATATGGTACTAATATTAGAGCAATAATGGAGCATTACTAACGAAACAAAACGCATTTACTGTTCCTTCAATAACTATTAGGGAAGATCTACTTCCATGGCAGATAGTCTTCCGCGCTATCAAACCCTAAGTAGGTCCGATATTTCGCTCTGCAGAAATCTGCAAGTTTCTTGTCCGCGTCTTTATACGATTTTACGATTCTCATAACCCCATAAACAAAATCAAGATTCGTTACTGAAGACGATTCCAGTAAAACATTTCGTTGCATCACTCTACCCGAGCAATTCTATGCCGTAAGGTTAGGGGTAAACAAAGAAATGATCAAAACATCTAAGCTCAAAAGATCGAATCCTTCGATGTATAAGTTCCATGGGGAATTATTGATTAAGTCGACTTAGCCATTTCTCAGCATTTATCTTTGTTGAGGAAACAAAAGTCCTTAAGCGCCAAAACCGGAAAAGCAATGTTTTCACGGTCAATGATGTCGGGGTCGTAAACATTGTCCTTTCTTATTATTTTCTGCCTATCTTTGCCAGAATGCAGCTATTGTAGCGACACTATATCCTACACTATCAGCAACATCTGGGCTTGAACTATTTAGCTTCTTTATAACAGCATAATATTTAATCACTACCCAAGAAATGAAAAAGATACAGTTCTAACCTTTCACATCGCTTACTTGTAAATAAGATAAAGAATTGTCGTTGACTCGATGTGAATTCATATCAAAATATAGGAAAAAGAAGAGAAAACGGGACCAATCTCATTTATCAACGTATCTTGATAGAAACTCAGACTGTAACTATGTAGTTATCATCAATATATAATTTGCTAGCTCTCGCTGGCCGAACAAACTTGGATAATGCTAAATTTTTACATACATTTTTTGAATTAAATAATATAATTTATTCTCCAACATTTTTAGCTTCTTCTGGTTTCTCTACACAGAAATGTTAATATCTTCAGTAATGATTCTTGATTTTCTTATAATTTAGTGGGTTTCACCCTATTATATCACCCACCCAACAAATTTCGCGAATATCTATTTAGAAAATTTTTGATAGCTTAATTGTATTTTAGTTTTAGCTCATTTCTCAATTTCTGCATTCTATATACACTATAATGTTGTAAACATCATTTAATCTATTTCATTTGTCTTTGTTATTTTGATACGTGTGCCTGCATTGAATAATTGGTAATTGGTTATCTTCTATCCACTGCATCTTCTTTTCGTCAACTCCAGATTTTTTAAAAATTATTTGTAGTTTACTATACCATTTACTTACTAAGATTGACTTCCATATATAGGATTAATAACACCAACAGGACTTTCATATTAATATTAATTTAATTAATAACAACTTACCTTTAATAATATTGTGTCTGCTGGGATATTGCGATGTATCTATAGATATTGTAACATCTAGGTATTAAAAGCGATTTGAACTCACATTCAGTCTCGTGATGCAGTGGTCAGCACGTTTCGCCGGTAACGGAGAGGTCGTGGGTTGAAATCCTATTAAGACTGGTGTTTTCAGAAATTTGGAAAGGTTGGTAAAATGCAAGAAATTTTATCATATATATATATATGTCTTATTATCTTCTCGAGTTTTGTCCCGCGTTGGTTCTTAGAAGAACCATGTACGTCCTGACGTTTCGATGTAATCGCATACATCTTCTTCTTGAGGTCGTGATTTCGACTCCAGCTCGAGACCCGAGAGGATAACAAGACGTCCTTTCCCTGCAAAAACATACGCTACAACATATATATATATATATATATATATATATATATATATATATATACCGAGGATTCATTATACTTGTTTCTCTTTGATATATGTATGTCTTTCATTTTGAGCTACTATCTATATTCATGTTTTGTTTAATTAGATTTATATAGAGGTTACATTTACAGACCAAATTTAAATTATTGAGGTATTACTTTATTGGTACTATTTTGTTTCTAGTTTTCATGTGTATGTCTCACGTATCCAATTACTATTGAGGCAGTGCACTTTACCTGTATTGCCCTGTAAATGAATGTTTGTTGAACAAATGAAGATTATTATTATCAAAGTTATTGAGTTTAGTTAAGTTCCTTTACAGCACAATTTCAATTTTAGATTAGAAAACATGGAAAAAAGTTGTACCAAAATTACAAATATGTAAAAAGAAGCAACCATTAAATATTGACTGCTGATCAATTAAAATCGGTTTTATGAACGTAAATTGCATTATCAGCATATTGCGAACATGTCCTTGGGGTTTTAGCCTCGAAAATGAAAACCGTTATTGTCGCGCCTCTCTTGCCTCCGTAGCTGCCCTCATTCCCTCTATATTGCCTCGTTTGCCACCGTCTTTGAACGTTGTGAAGTCGTTCAATAAACCGCTAAACAACGATTCCCGTATAGCTGCTGGAACAAAACTATTAAATATGTAAATGCACTTGAAGTGCAACTCATGTGGGAAATCGAAGCAAGACGTAACGATGATGGCGGTGGTGGTGGATACGATCTAGATTTGCGGTTTACATGTCTATTAAAATTTCATCGGAAATGCTTGAATGGATTGCCGGAAGGTCGGTATCGTTGAGTTGCCATTTAAGAAAAATAGAAATATAATTTAATCAGAGAGAAATGTACGAGAAACATGTTTTTTTCTTTTCTTTTGGTAGTCATTATTGTTAGGTGAACAAAAGATTTTAACTTCCCTTCGTTTCTATATGGTAAGTTTTGAAATAGTAACAGGTTGGTATGTAGCTGTGTACTGCGTTTGCGTGTGTACGTGAACTCCTATATTATTCACGCAGTAATTATATTTCCTTAAGCTGTAATAATGTTGGAAATGTAGACCACAGTTCATACTACTAAGGGTTTGAAGCCTAGCTTCATGAGATGTATGTACTAGAATCGGCAAACAGATGCAATAGCACCGTCGCATTGGTGTAAAGATTGAAAGGCCTAGTTCACAATGTATAAAGTTTGTAAGCGTAAGCGATTATTTGTCACTTATGATGAATGCTTAATCTTTAATACTTCTTAAGCAATTTTTCGTAAATATGCAAAAAATTACATAGTAACACACATATTACTGTTACATATTCAATATTTATTATAACTGTTACCTACAAATATTTAACGTAATAAACGAACTGTCTGCGGGATTGGACCGTGCCATGGTATGAAAGCAATAAAAATAGAAGTAAACGGAAACAAAGAAAATAGGAAGAAGAAATAAAAATAAAAAGGGAAAAGAGAAAATATAAAGAAAAAAGAAGGAGAAAGAAGGAAGGAATAGAAAAAACGGTGAGGGGGGAGCAGAAACAAAGGAAAGAAAAAAGAAAACGAAGGCAGGATCCCGACGATTTACCCCCGTCGTAGGAAGCTTCTTCAGGAGAACAATAGGGGAACCAAAGTGGCACTTTGAAAGAAGGTCATGGTACCTCGATGTGTTAACCACGCTACAGACGCACACCTTCTGACGTGCCTCACAGCGACGTGATGCCTCTAGCCTTTAGCCTCTTGATTTACATAGCATGGTTTACCCATCGAGTTATCGTGACCCTCACACCCATGCTGTTACCCAGACGTATTTTCATAAACCTTAGAAGAGATTGGTTGAATTTGTATTACTACGATGGTGCCACAGCAATTGGCGAATAAGGGAACTAATCGGAAACGACTCCGGCATCAATTACGCTTTGTGCTTTTGTTTGTAACTGTTTTGTCGCAGATATTTGTGACTAATTCCAGCATTTCCCTTGTTTTTTTATTTTTATTTTACTGTATTTGTATATAATGCTTTGAGTGCAAATAGGTTATTTGTGACGTGGCAAAAAATTTTATCTTTGCGTAAGGAGATAAAATTGAAATATTTCTGTGTAATAACTTTAGGTTGTACATCTGCACGAGGGCGACCTGAAATGTTTCCGGTATCGCCAAGAAAAACACGGTATTGGTGTGGTTTTTTATTTCTGTTTTTCGATGTAGTCTCTTCGAAGATCAAAACACTTTTTCAAACGATGCTAAAGTCTCTTCAAGCCGTCGGAAAAGTAGGATGTTTCGTGGTCTGCAAAATAGCCATCTGTAGCGGCGCTGACCTCCCCATTTGAGAAAAATCTCTTTCCTCCCATTGATTTTTTCAGGTTTTGGAATAGGGAATCGTTGCTGGGAGGTAGATCCGGTGAATATGGAGGATGAGAGAATAACTCGTACCACAACTCATTTAATTTGGGCACGATGATGCGGTATGAACAGAGCCGATGCATTTTTGTGGTGGAAAAGCCCTTTTTTCCGCTGCATCAAATCGGGTCAATAAATCGCTGTAGTATTGGCTCGCGATCGTCCTTCCCTTCTGCAGATAGTCGATGAGGATCACATCTTGGGATTCCCAAAAAATGGTCTCCGTGACCATTCCGGCCGATGGAACGGTCTTTGCTTTCTTCGAAAGCGATTCGCCCAGAGTCCACTGTTTCCACTGTTCCTTGATCTCCGGTATGTAGTGGTGGATCCAAGTGTCATCCATGGTTCCGAAATGGATGAAAAGATCTCTTGGATTGCGTTTGATCCTGGCCAGACACTCCTCTGAAAGGGTCACCCGATTTCGCTTTTGCTCCGGTAACCATCGCCTCGAAAGCTTTTTCCTGTCCAAAATTTCGAGTAGGATATGGCCAACGCGTTTTTCTGAGATGTCTGTTGTCTCTGCTATTCCTTTCAGCTTCAACCGGCGATCGCCTAACACGACATCATGAATCTTAGTGGCCATTTGATCGTTGGTAGTAGTCTTTGGGTACCCGCTGCGTGATTTGTCTCTTGTGCTTGTGCGGTCGCATTTGAACTCGCTCACTCAGAAGCTGATGGTCGAAAATGATGAGTACATCCGCCATAAACCCGTAGTAAAATATTTCGAATTTCCGTGGCCGTTTCCCCGGCCATCCAGAAATGTTTTATCGCTGCACGAAATTCGATTTTATCCATTTTTGCGAAGCCGCCTGAGTTGCTACACAAAACACACTCTAAAACAACAACTACTGACCGTAGACATCTGAAATTTTGACAGTTGCCATAAGAAAAGTTACCGTTGCCGACCAATGAATCCACTTCACCCTCTGTGCGTTATCTCTTGCCGATTCCGGAAACATTTCGGGTTGCCCTCGTATACCTGTAAATGCTAGAGAGATAATATATACAGCAAGTCAAAACAAAAAGGAATAAATAAGATGAGTATATGATAGTATTTCGGGGGTATTTATATGCAATGTTTTATTCAGATAAACTTGATGAAGGTATTGGCGTTATGAAACTTAGGTGCATACATAAATCCTCTGTTTTGGGGTGTAATGACACACAGTCTAGCAGGTAAATGATTTGTAAAAGCCTCGGTTACATAAAACTAAAGGTGCTTATGCTGTAGCCATGTAATCCTTATACATAAGAGGGTGATAGAGGACATTCAGTTACGACGAATTAGTAGCCCATTAGGTGATTACAAATTACATCAGAAATTTATTTGTGCTATTTATTTTCTGAAAGTCTGGAAAGGTAAAATGTCACAATCACGAGTGTTTAGTGAATAGTTTTGTTAAGATATGTATTGATTTGGTAGTACATATATGGATAAAACGCATCGTTGCCGTTTTATCTGATCAAAATATACGTCATAGACGCAAGCAAATGTAAAGGCAATGTGCAAATCGCTGCATTCAAAAAAATTATCAAAACAAAAAGAAAAATGTGAATATTCTTTTAATGTTTCTTTCATTGTATTATAGCATTTTAAATTGCATGTTCCCATAAATTGCCTTTGTATACTGTATTTGTATAGCTTAATGTATTGTTTGCTTTCATATAGTTATTACAAACGTTGCTTATGTAATTTTATTATTTTCATTTATGTTTTCCATGTCACATTATTTTAATTATGAACACACTGAAATGTTAATGTTATATTTTGTACATTCCAGACTTTTGGAACATATCTACAACAGTGTGCTACTCTGTAAATATATCCACATACTTGGAATGTACAAGGAATCGTTTGCCATTTTAATACACACAATTGTTGCACCGTTCTTGTCTTACACCCGATATGACTCACATGCTTTTTAATTTAGCCTTAGTTGCGTCTTCGTATTTCTAATATTCCATACTAAATAAGCACAACAACAATTAGATTTTCTTTTCCCTTGTAAATAAACTCTTGTAAGGAAAACGCATTGTAATCCTTAAAATATTTTGAGAAAGCATTTTAGAAGGGCAATAGGCTTACATTACTTAATAAGTTAATTTCGAATTGAATTTATCACAACGAGAGTAAGTGTTTGGTAGTTCTTTCTCATTCCATGTTTAGTTTTCTTTTTTACTATAATTTAAATTTAAACGTCTCTCTCAATTTCAAATTGTAGGTGAGTGAGAACTACCGCAGATGGAGATACTTATTGCTTTTATTATACTCCAATTACTAGACCATAAAAAATCTACCATTGCTTTAAATTATATTGTTATGTTATATATGAGTATAATGTTTTGTTGATTTTTAGCAACAAAACGAATATCACGATTTCATAGCATCTATTAGAGTAAATTTGGTATTAATTTGCATATCGGCACCGTTTACGTGAGATAAGTACGTAAAACTTTGTAATTAGAGGAAAAGTATGGCGGTAATGAGGTAGCGAAAATGCGCAATGTGCTGCCGTTTTACATAATTTCGAAACTGAGCTGGATACGCTACATTCCATTTTAATAATGCGAAATACGCAAATTGTGGTTGAATTGTTGGTATTTTGGCTATGCGTGTGCGTTTCATAGATTTTTAAAGGATCGAGCAGGAATTCTAAGCGCCTAGTGACGTACTGTGTTTGTAACAAAGAGATACCTGTTTCAATGAGCATGTGTCAATCTTCGTTTATCAATCTAAGCTCGGTATAATTTATTAAATAACCTAGCTGTTTACTATGGAATATGAATTTTATTTCGTATTTTATATTTTGAGGCATTATATATATTGTTACTTTGTTGAACCTTATATTGCAAGAATTACTACATTGAACCTTTGCATGGAAGTATGTCTAATTACAGGATTGCCTTAATTTGCTGATAAATCAATTTTACTTGGGTGTATTTTCAGCTCTAAATGCAAAAGGTAGGTGACTGTGTCTTTATCATTGTAACAGGCGAGTTTAAAAAGATGTCCTTAATATAACTCAACTTGATGCACTATTATTTGGTCGTCCATCTTATTCTGCTACATATATTATTAACATTACATACCTAATGGTATGTAACCACTTACAAGTAAATTATTGTTTCAAATCGCTGTCTTATCGCGCTTAACACTATCACTATCGCTTATCATTAGGGTTGGCCAAATCTTCGGAGCGCCAGGTCTGAACTCGCCCGTAGGCACGACCGATACGTAGATTGACCGAGTTCCTAGAAACAATCTGTCTCCGCTTCCCTATTGTGCATTCACGTATGGTACATTGTATTACGCGTTATAATGTATGTATGCTTCATTATATGGAGAAGCATTTTAACAGTTTATCTGCATATATTTCAAGAAGAATAGTAATACGTAAAGTTAGCCAAATCTTCGGCGCGCCATCCAGGCCGATGCGTAATCCTATCGCGTTCCACGTGTGACTCGATCATCTCGCGGGTAGTTAATTAAGCATGTCGAACACATAGGGAAAGAAACGATCACTGGTTGCCCAAATAAACAAGTTTAATCTCTCTTCTAAAGCCGACGAAGCCGCAGCTATTAAAGAGAGCCAGAAACTATTTCAAGATCCTGCCGCAGAAGAAGATTTAAAATCTACTTATAACAATTATATAGGATTAGAGGATGTAATTGAAAAATTGTAAAATTCAGGTTTGTTGTTCGTGGACTCAGAACAAAGAGTGGACGATGTAAGTACATTATGGCGTGCTATAAGAGACGACAAAAAATAAGCGCGTTATAGAAAAGACATCGATTTTATAACATTAAAGACAAATTTGTGGTGTGTATCTGCAGATCCGTACACTAATTTAAAAAATTATTTTAACCATGCCTGTGTTACATCGGTCGATGTTGAACGATCTTTCTCTAGATATAAAAACGTTTTCCCGCCTGCGGACCAACTTCACAAACGTCGAAATATACCTGATGCTGCAAACTTTTCATGGACAACTATGTAGAAGGTAAGTCTTGATATTTTCGACATATATGCGAACACACAAAGGATATCCATTGACATTCCCTTAAAATCAATAGACAGATTACGCATTCTCCAGCTTAATTAGATTTTCTCGAACCGAAATACTTAGCTAGCGTTATTTCACAATTACTTATTTTATTAATATTCTTGATGATATACATATATATACAATTACTTATGACTACTCTTTATGACATATATACAGATAAACTGTTTAGATGTTCTTCCATATAATCAAGTAAACACATGATAATGCGTAATATGATGCATATGCGCATACACAGCAGGGAAACGGATTGTTTCTACGAATTCGGTCCATTTTCTTTTCAGTCGTGCGTGCGGGCGAGTCCAGACCTGGCGCGCAAACGATTTGGGCAACCGTACTTATGACCTAGTGGAAGCATATATACTTTTAAACCATTTTCTTCACAAATGTTTACTGTTTTGAGACTAATACACACACATTTTCATTGGAAAGCAGAGCCAATTTTATAATGAATTGTTATTCCAAGCTGCTCCGTCCCAGAAACCAAAGCAGACATTTGTTCTTTTGTAGGTCCTATGGATTTTTCAGTATTTCTCGTGGTTTTTATTCAATATTGAAGTGAAAGCAAATGAAAATTATAATTCTCGAAAAATATAATTTTATCGGTTCCAAGCAGTAACTTCGTTATATCTTGGTTCAACGAGCTTTGATATTTCTTCAACTTCAAATCAGCAATTATCTGTGTTTTGTGTCACACCACTATTCATCTACCCAAATATTCACTCTTCGCGAGAGGCGATTGATGTATGAACAAATGTGATGATGCATGCGATTATCATACGTTTTGAAAACGGTATTAGCAGGAAGACGCATATACCACGGCCGCCCGACAACATATGCGGCACCCGAACGAAGCACCACACCCACAGTAGACGTCGTGCGCAGTCAGCCAACCAATAAGCGCAGGACACGTACCGGGAAGCCGACTCAAATGCAGGTGGAACGACAATGCGTAACTAACGCCTGAAGATGGTAGACGAGAGTCTACAGAAACGAAGCACCAATCCCTTCCAGGACAGATACACCAACACGCGGAGAGAAACCCGAATAGTACCAGCGAAAACCTCAGACATGAAATATATATCACAATGAACATTCTTCTAAATGGCATTCCTAGTTTGTTGTTTCTTTATAAATACAGGTAGATGATGTCTTCATTTCGAATTAAACCTATAATTCCTTTGCCGTAGCCTACAATTTTTCTGGTCCCTACAATTGCTTAGAAACGTTCATATTTATTGCCTTACTATCAAAGAAGGTAACCTATAATACAGAAAACAGAGAAAAATGAACACTTAACAAAATGGTAAGTTACAAACTACAAACAATATAAATATATTATATTATATAACGCTGGGTACAAAGTATGTATGTCAAATACTTTATAGCGCTAGTCTTTCCGAAAAGATGAAAAGGTAATTATATGCAAATCGATATAAGCTAATAAAGCAGACTTGTTCGCAATAAAGTTTCGAAATCAGGTTAAAACAGATTACATGCAAACATCAATTGGAAGCCAATTGAAAAAAAATTAAGAAGATCAACAAACAACAAATTTCACTAGTCCTTTTGAATTATCTGACCATAACATATTTCTTTTTTTTTATTTTTTAAAAGATTTCCGACTTCTGTTCCAATTGGTTTATTGTTAAGCTACAATATTACTAAGTTTATCATTCTACATGATTTTGTTAAAAATTTCTTTCTTTCTTCTTTTTGAGTCACCCAATTATAGAAAAAATTCTTACGTATGTATGTAATTACAAATGAATTCAAATTATTTCGAGTCTGAATTGTCTGAGCTCCTTTATAATATAAAACAGATATTTTGTTTTTCGTTTTGTGAATATCTGTTTACCACTAAATAAATTCAGTAATTATATTATTAAAAAGTTACGACACTTGTTTTTATCTTCCTCAGCTTAAAGAGGTTTTTGTTCCAATTTCGATAGTTGTTCGTCATGCTACGTAAAGTCTGCCAGAATATTTAAACTCACACACAAAAATCGACTTGTTTCTGAATTTTGTTGAAATCTCTACTCTAATTTATCAGATCCATCAGTCCATTGCTTTCTGCCTGAATTGTATAAAATACAAATAACCGAAGCACTAGCAAACTTATTGAATTGAAGATAAAGTTTAGCTAACGTTGCATAGCACACACAAAATGCATTTCTTTCTATTTTCAAGATGTTACCAACTGGATAAAATGTGCGAACATTACTTATGGTTTATAACAGAAAATATTTCAGTATTGGGTTGTTAACAACATCTGCCGGTCGTTGCGGTTTATATATTAATTCAATACTGTACTTTTTGATCAAATTTACGACGGGCGTAAAGCAGTTACCATTTGTATTCAGTGTTGCCTTGTACTATTTTGTATAATAATGCTACTTCCTTCCATTATACAGGGAAAGCTTACTTGATTTAGTTTAATTTAACCATGTTCGGGGGATGTTTTTCTGTTTTACTCTATTCGTTTCGTTAATTTAACGTAAAGATCCAATAACTTCCATGTAAACCATATAAAATAGGTAACCGCTGCACTGTGTGTAATATTACCCTTATCTATTACCTTCTCTATTTTCATTAGTATCAAAGCATTAAAAGATTCAAAAGAAGAAACTCCTATGACATTTTACGTTTTTTTCTGGGCAAAAAATCAATACAAAGAGAATTTTTAAATTGTTGTGATTTTTCGTGAATAATTTCAATTATATCTTCACCCTCTAAGCGCCAAGTTTAATTGCATTCACTTATGTTCAGGGGAATATATTTCACCCACTCTAGATTTAACAATTTTAAATAGAAGACGTAGCACCACAGACAATAAATTGTCAAAAATGTATATGTCTAAAGAGAATGAACTGTTGAACGGCTTTTTCGACAAAAATTACTATTACTTCTATCGTATGTAAATGCCAACAAATTGTGTTAAATTCTTCATGTGAACCTTGGATTTCGTATGTTTATTTCAGATTCTAATGAAGAATGGTAAGGTATGTTTCTATCACTCGAAACCTCGTGTTTTCTAAATTAAGCATCCCATAATTTGCTCTATACTGGGATTAAGCAATTAAGTTCTGCATTTATTGGCTTCATTAGCTTCTTAAATAAGAACATTGTCAGAAAAATAAAACTAGACTACATCAATGACAGGGTCAGCGTTGATGTCACAAAGATCAGAAACTTTGTTGAAGTTAATGAATATCAGGCATACTGGGGCCTTATGGGGACATATGTCGGAATGCGACCGTAATAGGAGGCAAGTTACGACCTGGAATTAAATCTGGGAATAAGAAAATTTCACTTATTTAAGAGCCAGGGACAGTCAACCTTGGTAAGTATCAAATAAAACCAAAATTTTTAATGGAAGAGTTCTTGTGATAGAAAAAGAAACACATTTAAATTTTTGCAGCAGAATACAATGTTTATAGTCTCTGTAAGGATAAGATCTCTCTGACAAAAATCAGAGAACTTCAGAAATCTTTTCTGCACTGCCTCAATAAAGTTTATGTGTGTGTCATCGAATGGGTGAAAAAATAATGAAGATAGACCCTGCATATTGCGCTAGTCTCTGCAATTACAATAAATAAATACATATATTTTGTAACATCACCTACTGAGTTATATGATCAGGAAAAGACAGAGTGGTATCAAAAAGCACCTCCCAAATCGTTGATTGATGTTGACACCTGCAGTGGTGTACCTTCAATGTTACAATTGTAAACAATAGCTTGATGCCGCTTAGTAAATGTCATTGCAGTGCATTTAAATATACTTACGGAGAATCTATTAACTCTTTACCAACTACAAGCTCAATCGATACTTCCCTGAAGCAATACAATCGGCAATGGAATCAATGGTTCGAAATAGTTTAATATTATCAGCGTACATTAGTATTTCAAATATAACAGCACTAGCAATGTCGCTTACGAAGAGTAGGAATACGAGAGGTCCGAGATGAGATCCTTGCGGTATACCGGAGGTAACAATGAGTTTGGATGTGATGTATTTTCTAGACGATAATTGAAATTCTCTATTTATCAGGTACGATTGTAAGAGTGAGTACAATAGTCTTGCAAGTCCAAACGAATTCAGTTTTCGTAAAAGAATGTAGCGGTTTATCTGACCAAATGCTTTTCGAAAGTCTAAGTAAATAGTGTCAACTTGGTTTCTACTATCTATTGCCTCAAATACATGTTATGTAAAGCAAGTAAGATTAGTGACGGTTGAATGCTGGGATATAAAACCGTGTTGCTTCTGAGAGATCCATTCGTGCAGCTCTACGAAGAGATGAGAACAAAGGCAAGATGAATGAATATGATGTGTAGGAGCTTAGCAAATACATAAGCGCAATCACGAACGACAAATATCTGTCATTAAATTTGATTTGTTCCTTTTAATTGAAGTAAATTTACATCAGAATGTTTTATTTAATAAATGCAATTATTATTTCTACAATCACACGGATCTTCATTGAATGTAAATAGCTTGATGTCCCATACTTTTTTCCAAAAATATGAGTAGATATGATATGAAATTACGAAATTGTTGGGAAAGTAGTGTGCATACGCCAATATTTTCGAAACTAAACAAAACTGGATTTTCTAATTACATTACGCTCTTAACAACTTTTGCCTCCTATTTGCAGTTTATGCTAACGCATTTATATCTTGTTTATCTCAAACCACTACACCTTTATGTTGGAAAAGTTTTCTTGAGAATTAATGAATGATCGTTATGTGTTAAATACGGGAATGCTAAGGTACTGCGGAAGCAGGCGCAATGAATAATTAATCTATTAACTAAATATTGTAAGAAGAATACGTTCCGTAACTTCAAGCTATTAGAGAGGTGCTAATTTATACATATATACCGAATAAACTTAGCTCAGTGCGGGTTAACATTTCAATGAAGTTTATTCACCCTCATTTATAATTTGTTTCGAATCAAGGAAACTAATCATTATATTACCTCAGCGCACTGTAATAAGAACACATGGAGACTATCAGCCAAAATATCGTCCGCTTGAAAAAATGATATAAATCCAAGTTTCCGTTAATATAATTAACAGGTTCACTGAATCAATTTTAATGGAAAATTATTGTATCCACGATTGCCAATGTATATTCAGTCTGTATGATCTCTTTTGATAAAAAATTATTACGTCGATGAACTTTCTCTTTTACATTTATATAACTTTTTCGTTCAGCTTTGCATGATATTAATAGCGTTAGTCTGCGTATGAACAAATATGATTTTTAATTAAAAATTATTACATGAACTTACTTTATACATTTTTCATTCCAAATCAATAGGCCAGATCTTTAAAAGAAGAGAGCAATTCTAAAATAAAAATTTCAACAAATCTGTAGCAATCATAAGTACTAATTAAATTTGAAGATATTTTCTATAGAATGTATTTTTTCTTTCCATCGTACCTTTACTAATTTGTTTCGGCCATCGTTATATTTCCCGTTGATCTGAAAGCCTCCATGATCAAAGTGAAAAACACACTACACTAACTGTTTAGCTTATTTTAAATGGATGTTTCGCAAATTTGAGAATTTTTAGTAATCTATACTATTATATAAATTTCGTAGTACAGAAGGTGCAATGTGTTTGATCATTTCACTCGCTTAAACAAAAAGAGGGTTCTAACGTAATAGATTTAATTTCGTAGGTATTGTAAATGTTGAAATTTTAATTAACGTGACATTCCGGGTTCAAGGTTCCGGTAAGGTTCGAACCTATAGCCCCTTTTCGCTAGACAAAAGCGTTTTCCATTTACGCCACAGAAACCATTTGAAGAACTTGAACATTTTTTTAAGTATCTTGATGTAATAAGCCTGCAGACATGTGATAATATCTGGAGAGACATAATATTTTATTGTTGGTGCCAAGTGCGTAATACTGGCCAACACACATTTTGGTACCTCAGTTTTTTTAGGTATAATTAAGCAATTTCGGAGTGCCTAATCCAAAAATGTCGTCAGATTTATTCTATGACATCTATGTAGTTTTCGAAATTCACTCTTTCTGTCCTATTTAGGAGGAATTTGCCAAAATTAGATATAATGTTTTGTTCTGTACGTAACTTTTCAAATATTGCTATTGGATAGCTGTTAACTGAAACTCACAAAATGGGTAGGAGGTATTTGTTTAACAGAAAAATATACAATACAGCTTTCAATCATCAGTTAAAAATTTTATGAGATTTCCTTGCGTGAGGTTTACCGGAATAGTCTCGCTGAAGATTCCAGCAGCACTCGGCCATCATATGGGTATTTCATTTTCCTTGGTACATTTCCTCATTAACATCACCTACGTTTTCTGGAAAACGATCGCAGTTTAGGACTCCCAAATATTTAGTTAATTATTTAGATTTGCTATTTAGACGTGTAAGTAATACATTTCCTCGTGGTGTATCTCAAAAGCTAAAGCTGGTAGGAAAAAACGCCAGTTATTTTTGGAACCAGCACATTAGAAATACCCTAAATCAGTTCGTATTTTGCAGGCACCACGACAAAAAATTTATCTTGTTAAGCGGTGTAATCAATTGAATTAGGAAGGAAATTTGTCCCGGTATAACAGATGTCTACCGCACACATTAAATTGAGATTCTTTCATAAACTTGTCTACATTTTCAGTTTTGTAAGTTTTCTCGTTTTCTCTAACGGTAACACAATTCTTATGAAAGAAGTTTAACACCTCAGAAATATTTAAATCCCTCTAGTCATTTACTGAATAATTAAATTTTCCGAGAAACAATTTACATAAGTACGTATTTGTAGCTACTACAAAGTTGAACGAAACCGCGGTGTATTCCCAAAACTGCTTACGTTGAGCTTACCAGATCGTCTGTATATCCATGCGTTTGACACCTATGATCCGTTTAAAACACGGAGTGAGTGAAAGAAAAACATAATAATAACGCCTATAGAAAGGCAAATCTCCACCTAGCGATAGTGGAATAGTCGCGGAACTCTTAGGTTATTATATCAACGTGGATGAAATATATAGGGATACATTTTGGTAAACTGCATAGGATAGTGCTCATATAATGTATGTCACCTGCTGTCCCATTTTTCTCTAAAAAGAACTTTATAAGTTTAGATAACACTTCTGATTCATAGACGCTATGTTCTATTCTAAATCTATTCTGAAATTAAGTAACGTACATGAAGATGAGTATTAGCAAACTTTTTTTATGTCTCAGTATGGTGTATGTATAAATTCTTTCCGGTTTCTTTGTTAAAAAGAAACACGGAATTTCCAAGGAATTTCACCCATCTTTCAGGTAATTTGCTGATACCATGCCAAAAAAACTGCTTGCCTTTTGCGGCAACCCATCCGTCGAGCCATTTTCCAACTTCCTCGAAATTGCTGAAGTGCTGCATTGCAAGTGTGCTCCCCATTGATGCGAAGAGGTAATAGTCAGATGGAGAAAGGGCTGGGGAGTATGGCGGGTGTGAAGGGATCCCGCATCCAAGCGATTTCAAGGCCGTTCTCTGCTTTTCCCGTGTGAGACAGCGCATTGTCGTGTAACAAAATTACTTTAGCATGTCTTCTGGCCCATTCTCGTCGTCTTTCAATTAATGCATGGTTAAAATTAATCATTTATTAGCTATAGCGTTGTGTATTAACGGTTTCGGTGGGCTTCAAGAGTTTATAATACACAATACCGCTCTGGCCCCACCGGACACAGAGCATGGTCTTCTTGCAGCAGCGATTTAGCCTTGGTGTTGACGGACCAACAACCACGCTTTTTCCGCTTCAGATTTTCAAACTAAATACATTTTTCGTTACCCGTCACAAGTCGATGCAAAAATGATTTCCTTTTGTGACCTTGAAGCAGGATTTCACAGGTGACTTTGCAATTTACTATTTGACGTTCATTCAAATCGTGTGGGGCCCATTTTCCCAGTCTATTGATCTTACCTATTGCTCGTAAATATCTGCTAATTGTATCTTATGACATATGTAATGCTTCTACTAATTGTCGTTGAGTTTGAGTTGGGTTCTAATTCAATAACTACAGTAATGGCTCGTTTTCGCATTTTGGTGGTCTACGAAAGCGCTCACTGTCTTTCACATCTTTATAGCCACTTTTAAATCATCGAAACCGTATCTAACATGTTCTAATCAACAAAGTGACGTATCTATCAAATTAGTACTTTTCGCTAGCGCCATCTTAGTCCAACCGAAAGCAACTTATGCATACACCTGATATTAAAAACGTTTTGAGAGTTTGATATAACCAATATAGCCTATTTCATTGATATATTTAAGAGCCGTTCAGTTTGTCCGAGTATTTGTTAAAAGATGCAAAACCGTACGTTTATTCAATAAAAAGGCACAGTGGTATCCCATACAAGATCGGGTGTTTAGCTAGTTCTAATATAAAATTGATTTTTAGGCGATTTGGAGAAAAAGCTTATTGCTGTCCCAGATAATTCTCATTAAATTTATGCCGTTCCTTCTCCTTGTAATTTAACCTGTCAAAAATAAGCATTCGATTTTTAACTCTCGCACTGTAAACACGATCTGCACCGGTTTGTTCCTAAGCGCGTCGCATCCCGCCTAACATCCCATATAATTCAAATAAGAACTGACAGCTGACTTTCCGTGTTCCGGATGGAAATCCTTCCGTCGACAGGGGGGAAAATTAAATTTGTCTTTCAAAATCCCCAAGTGCTATCTTACCTCTTATCCTACGCTTACTTTATTTTTTCGTCGACGGGCTCAACTTATATGTATACGAGCACATATCTTTACTTGGTTCTCTACCTGGCGCTAGGGTGCGTAGGAGGATACGCCAAATCAAATTCATTATTAAATTTACTAGATACAGTTGAATTGTGTACGTATGAGTCTTATGGGGCAAAAATAAGATTTTTAAAAGCGCACGCAGCAATATACCGCACATCTAGCTCTATTTTTAAACCGAATGTTTTATACTGTTTAGCTGATCTTAACATTAATTTACTGGAACACCCCTCACTTCAATTTTTGAATACTATTGTTGTAAACAAATTGAGAGAAGAATCTATTGATCTAACGCAAACAGCTTATTTCTTAATTGAAATAATTTTGGTCGCTGATAACATGAACTACATTTCGTTTATTGTTATATAAGTTTTAGTGAGTCGTTAAGCAACCCGACATTGCTCACTTACCGTAACTACGACATAGATACACTACCGCTCAAAAGTGTTTAGGCACTCTCACTGACAGCAAAAATGTTAATAATATTTATTAATATTGAATAAAAATATATTAAATAAATGTGAAAATTAAAACGTTTAATTTAAATTTTGCTTTCATCTATGTGACCTCCTGTTGATTTAATAATTGCAGCACACAATCGAGGCATTCTCACAATAAGTTTTGCCAGAGTTTCTTGTGTTATTGAGGTTCAACTCGATTGCAATTTGTTCCACACGTCAGTAGCTGATGTCGGAGCTGATTTCCGTACTTCCCGATCTAGTTCTTCCCATAGGAACTCGATTGGATTCAAGTTGGGGCTCTGGGGAGGCCATTCCATAATTTTGAGAGTTCCTTCCTCTTCTAAATGGCGTAAATAGTCTTTACATAATTTAGAGGAATGTTTTGTGTCATTCTCTTGCTGGAAGATAAAATTTTGACCCAAAAGTCGAATTCCGGAAAGTATTGCGTGGTTCTCCAAAATTTCGAGGTAGCCTTCTTTTTTTAATATACCGTTTTCACAACGTCCCCTACACTAGTGCCAGCAAAACAACCTCAAATGATAATAGAACCTCCACCATGCTCCACGGCAGCAGCAATACCCTCTTCTCTGGCACGTTCACCCACAGATCTTCTTACGAATATGCGTCTTCGGGTTCCGAATTGGACTCATCCGTCCATATGACATTGTTCCACTCTTCTATGGTCCAGTGTTGGTGTTCAGGAGCCCATTTAAGTCGCTTTTGCTTGTTTTGTTTGCGTAATAATGGCTTTTGCATCGCAATACGTCTATACAGCCCGGTTTTCTGTAGGCGACGTTTGACTGTAGAAACACTGACTAGCTTTTGGCGACCAACATTTAATTCTGCGGCGATTTCCGGGGCTGTTTTGCGTCTATTTAAATTGCTGGTAACCACTATTCTGCGATCATCTGCAGATGTTGTCGCTTTTGGCTTTCCACTCCGTCTTTTATTAAGAAAACTGCCAGTTTCCCGATATTTTTTTACGTTATAGTCAACCGTAGCGTGGTGTATTTTCATTTTTTTAGCAATTTGTCGATTACTTATGCCACTTTTATGGTAACCTATTATAAGCGCACGTGTTTCCGTACTAATTTCTCTTCGCGGAGGCATTTTAAAAAATTGTCACGCGATATTTCGCTCACGATATGAATAGAGTAAATACCACACTGCAACTGACCATTGGTTACAGATTTCACTATAATCTTCTAGGAAGGTAATTTAAACATTATTACCTACAATCTAACAGATGACTAAATTTACCCAGTAAATTCAGAGGGATTGTTATTGTAATTGCACCGCAATAAACAGTTTATGGTAATCCCACCAAGTGCAGGTAAATGATAGTAAACCTTATGCGATATAATGGGTGTTTATCTTACCGAACTACATTTTAAATACGTATTTTATTTTATTATAATGTTTTTCTGGTTAACATAATACTATATGAATAATCCATGAAAACAGGGGTGCCTAAACACTTTTGAGCGGTAGTGTATGTATGCCCTAAATTTGGATTTGCAAAGTTTGAAGCTACCTTAAATACGGAAGACATAGAGGATAGGACCAACTATTTTAACTGTTGCATCCTTTGCAGTTTTGAAGAGCGCGCACCTTTTATCATACGAAAGTTTACAAAAATATACATTCCATGGCTCACCGACAATTTAAAGCTTTTGATAGGATTACATGATACACCAAAGGACAAGTACAGAAGGACAAACAACTGTGAAAAACTGGAATTATTACAAATTCTTAAGAAATTTAAAAAATCTCACGTTTGATCTTAAAGGAAGGGCACACTGCGACATTATTTACGATAAAAAAGATAAATTTTTAACAAATCTCTTGAAAACAGAGCGTAGTTTCCGTAAAGGTAACAAATCTATCCATCAATTCAGAAAACATCTTGGTCACTTATACACATTGGTCTGAAAAGGAAGGTATATGAACTACAGGAAACATTATTGACGTGTTATCGTTTACTTCAGTAAGTAACGAAGCGCATGCTGTCACAATAAGTACAATAAAATTTGTTTCAGTGTGCTTTGACAATGGTGTCCGTGTGATTTGCTTTTGTTCCCCATTTATAATTGCTTTTATAACTCATACTATTGACACACGTACATTACGAAATACGTTTCTTAATCGCTAGAAATATACAACAGCTTTCCCTTGCCCAAGAAAAATTGCCCTTAGGACCTTACACCTATAAATGCAATCCGGTTTTAGGCGAGATAATAGTCGCACCACCTCTGGTACTATCTGTAACAGATAATATTCAACGGACCACTGGCGTTGAATGTGTGACTGGTTTGCTATGACGTGACATGACTATCTGACACAATTGTAGTAGCGTGTAGTATAATTTACAGCACAATGGGTTCCAGACCTAGTTTGTAGCACTCTCTTATAAAAAAAGTTTGACACAAATACTATGTTGTCAAGTGGATACTATAGAATATTTAAAACCCTAAGAATAATGAATTAATAATAAAATGAAAAATAAAATTTTCGCAGTGGTTTCTAAGTTTGCTTGAATACATAAGCTGTGACATATTTGCAATTGTATTTTTTATAAATAACGGCTATACTGCTGACACTCGAATAATACGGGGAAGTAATTTTTCAGATTCAGATTGTAACTAATGGATACGTTATTCCTAAGTATTTAGGTATTCCGTCAATCGAAAGTTGTTTTGTTCTATTAGATACTGCAGTTGTCTATTTGCTATTACGTAAAAAATAATGCAGTAATATCCATAAAATATAGTAGAATTTGGTATAAAATTAGGACTACAATAAAATTTAAAAATATTCGAGAATTTAATCGCAATATCGAACGTAATTGTGGCAATTAATTTTACAATATATCAGACAAAATTTTATAGTAATAATTACCAAGAATTTTCTTCTGGGTAAAGTGTAAAAATACAGAACAAATCCTCCTTACTACTACCTACTATTACGAGACACGCTACAAGGCTATAATTTGAATCCCTTCTTATTTCCAACGTACATCTCTTCCTTTGTCCAACCACTTTTGAGTCCATCTGTACGCTGAGGATCTCCAATGTTATTCATTGAAAGCTTCGCAATGGGCTACAATAGTTGAAAACATAAACGATGATCCCTCTGCTATCCATTCTATACTGGTCACGTACTCATTAAATATTAATCTTGCCAAGGCTCAAATTCTTATACTTGGCAATGAGAAACTGCTTACTGCGTTAAATAATAAAGTAATTATTTAAATGGCGTGCAAATCCCTATTGTTATCAGCGCCAAAGGTCTTGGACTGACACTAGATAATTCGTTTCGATTTCGGGAATTGATCGGTATCTACATTGGAGTCGTTCTCTTTGATTCTAAAAAGAATATATCCTTATTGGGCAGTACCCAATAAACCTATTAAAAAAAAATGCGTGTGCTGATTTTAAAACTTCGAGTGATATATAATATAATGTGTATTGAGATAAAGTATTAAATAAGAAATAAATAACGTATACCTTTTGTTTTCTTAATTTCGATAATCACTATTAGAGATAAACAAAACCACTAAGCAACAAGATAGAAAACACACGAAAGTTTAAAAAATACACATATTCATTAGTTACATTGTAGTTTTAAAACGGGTGCATTGAAACCACGATTATTTTTAATAAATTCTGTTGCCGTAAAAATATGACAGAAAAAATATTAAACGGTACTTTAACGTAACTTTCAGATACCATTGTGGAAAAAGCATCCGTTGATAGAATTGTAAATATGTCCACTATAAATATGAATTGTGGCATGCCAAACATTTGCGAGCAATGAAATGTTTCAAATTATTGAATTTTTGGATTTCTATTTATTGATTGTTTTGCCAAATACACCGTAATAATTCAAGTTAACATGTTAGGGAATTTGCATATATGTACTTTGCCCTAGTGACAACTCTATAAATAGCATATATATTTCTGTGATACTTTTACCATAAAAAATTAAATAATTATTTCATACTAAAAATTTCTCATAACGATCTAGGATTGAATCCAAATTTTGTAAGTACGCGAAAATTGTATGTAAGCTAAGCTATATTTTAACAGCAGTAAAGTAGTAAATGAATATTAATACTAATATGAAACCACCGTTGGTATTAATAGTGATAAAATTACGATTTCTTTGCATTTAGCCAACGCTTTTAAATTCCAGGGAAAATATCTGCCACGGTAGCATTTGAACCCACGATCTCTGTATTACCGGCGCACTGTACTACTAACTACACCACGGGACCAAGTGCAAATTCAAATCTCACATTCAGTCTCGTAGTGTAGTTAGTAGCACAATGCGGCGGGAACGCAGATGTCGTGGGTCCAACACCTACCGTGACTGATATTTTCTCAGGAATTTAAAAATGTTACTCGATACTCGGATGAATTCATTGCAAATAAAAGGTTACGACATATGTGAAGACGGTACTGAGGAATTGGAGAAAGAAGTGTGCGTCCATGGGGACACGTCTCGATGACCAGCATATATATAGTTTGGAGTTCGCTGACGATCAGGTTATATTGGCCGAGGACGGAAATGAAGGGTACATGGTAATCGGTTCACAAGGAAAACAACTAGTGGTGGAAAATAAAGAGATGAAAAGGACAAATGCGTATAAATGTCTAGGAATTACGTTAACTTCCGATGATAGAAATGAAGTAGACATGCTGAATAAAATAACAAAGGGAGAAACTATAATTAGACAACTACACCCTGTGGTGTGAAACGACAATATTTCGAAGAAAACAAAAACCCGGATCTTTCGTTGAAAGCTATGTTACCTTTAGAAGTAAAGCGTGGTCGCTGAACAAGAAGATGAAAAACAAAACAATTTCAACGGGGATAATGTACTGGAGACGCTGCTGTAAGAAGACATTATTAGATTATGAAAGAAATGAAAAGTTGACACATCATGAATGGACCGGGACGAATTACCACAGAAGGATTGAAAATGGAAACCTGCTAATACAAAGAGAAAAGGAAAACCAAGAAGGAGTTGGGAAAAAGGAATTAAGGAAGGTATGCAGAAGAGAGGACTGACGGAAGATGGTTGTAGGGATAGAGCCTCTTGGAGATTAAAATGCGGTAGATGGTAAGATTAGCTGTTTACAAGCCGCCATAATAATAATAAAAATAAAAACGTTGGTTAAATACAAGGAAATCATAATGTTATCGGTAAAGAAGTAATTCATTTTTCTCTGCTAGTAACGAGTTTGGTTTTATTGCCAATTATTTAAGTGTGTTAACTATAAAACATAATTAGTAACTTTAAATACGAATTTACATCACATTGATACAAGAAACAGCCCGAACTACTGCAACAACAAACACGAAATGCAGACTATATTCACACTTATATATATTCATTAAAGACAAATTGCGAAATCCCTGTATTTTAGAGGTAAAACAGTTGAGGTTTGTTACTCTAGCATAAATCTCATTCCGACATACAAATAGTTGTTGAGATATTAAATCAATTCCATAATTTTGTAGTACTTCATATAGTTTTTATTTAGCCCGTAAAAAATCTCGTATAATTTGATTTGAAAATGTCAATTCTGCTTTATCTAGCGTTGGAAGTTCGCCTCTGGATGTAGACATATACTCGTATTATGTATTTATAACCTGAAGTGTGAACATATATTGCAGGACGCTGTGATCTCCAGCGACAACTGTGATGAATGCCGGGGTAGGGGTCGTGAGATGTCTTCGCGTAATTCATACAGCGATTAAACTGTCGATACCAGGATATGCTTGATGTGACCTCAGCTTCTTATAAAGCACCTCTTTATAAATCGGTTTTTGCGCAACTTCAAACACTTTCCGAACTTTGCCCTCCGCGACTCCGCATCACTCTGCCCTACACGTTCGCTTCTCTTTCTACTTCAATCTTTATTAGGGTGGGCGTTTGGTTTTTTCTCTTTTTCCGGGTTTTTGTCACGGTCGGATACACGGTAGCTTATTTCTCCCTCCTTCTTTAGTTCCATCTTCGTTTTGCCGCGTACTAGCCTCTGCACGTCGCCGCAACTAACTGCTGCGGTTTCCATCATGTTTGACCTCTTATTTCGATGAATGTTATGTTTTTAATGCCTCTTTGAAATCGGAACTTGTTGAGTTCTTCCCGCTCTAAACTTATTTATTGGATTCGTTTCGTCAAAAAGTTCTTCTTCTATTAACCGATTAATGCTTTTCATGTTTTCGTTTTCTTCTTCGCTCACGAATTTTTGGTTTATTGTAGGAAATATACCCAATGATTTATTCCACTATATAAGCTGCCGTTCATGACAGATTTGGCACTTGATGAGATTTTATATAACCTGTATTTATAAGACTATTACACAAATAAATTTGAAATTATAGTACTCTACAATATACCGTGAGGTATTTATGGCCTAACCATAGCCAATTTCGATTTATTATTACTCATTTGGTTTCATAAATGATCTACATGATTTATTGTCGCAATTTCAGTTGTTAATTCGAGCTATCGATGAGATGAAATCCCAGTATTTCTTTACAATTTATCTTGAATTGCGTTTCAGCGTGTTTCAGTTTTAGTCATGGCAAACTAATTAGTTTTTTTGTGAAGCGTTAGCAAGCAGTTATTGAACACATACAATTAAATGGATGGGTTTGTCAAAAGGATACGTCTGTGTTTTATTATAGGTTGGCATAAGTTTGGGCTAATCTTTTCTAATTTATTTGAGGTCTGTGTTGGATTTAATCCGCTTAGAGTGAAGGGGCTCCCATAAGTGGTTTGCTGAATTTGGACAATAATATTATTGATCACTAACTCTTACACTGTCTACACCAAACCATGAAATGAACATGAAGCACGCTTACATAGAGAATAACATAAAGCTAAAGAAAGCTAAATACAAAATGTAACAAAGAAGATATACATAAACAACATTTTTACTAGGCATATGTCCATTTATTGCACTAAACATATACCTTACTAAATTAATGCACTAATGCAATGTATGCTGCGTTCAATAAACGCTCAACCTACACTTAGCTTATTGCTCACCTCAGAGAAGATCTTTTATTCTGTTTTTAATTGTTATAATACGATTTGCCTAGATCCAATGCTACGAATTAGGATACTAAAAATCGTTGGCATGTTATAAAAGGTTTAAATACTTAAATAATATTGTGCTTAGATAAAGATAATGTGTTGCAGCTCCGAATATTTACTGAATATTATTGAGGTCTGAACTTCTACTTATTCTATAAATAAATATTTCGGTTACATCCACACTTAGCTAGAGGATGAGAACATAAAATTCCTCACCACAAACAACCTGTGATTTCACTTCGAGTATTATATGGTTGAATCTCCACATATAACACATGGGCTGAAAAGTCCCGGGCCTAACACATAGATGACGATAGTTTTATTGCAGTCACCTTTCTCTCAGTTAGTACTAACCTTCAAAAGACAGCTGTTAAAATTTCATGTTATTCTATTCATTAGTTTATGAGTTATTGTGCTAAGAGTCACGCTACTTTTGTTATTTTCAAAACAATGGATCAAAAACAATTTCGTGCTTTAGTTTTACACTACTTCTTGATGGGAAAAAATACCGTTCAAGCGAAGTAATGGCTTGAAAAGTGTTATGGTGACTCCGCTCCATCAGAAACAACAATAAAACGTTGGTTTGCTGACTTCAAACGTGGTCGTAGAGACACCGATGATGTAGAACGCAGTGGACGTCCAAATGGGGCGGGAACACCAGAAAACATCAAAAAAATCCACAAAATCGTTTTGAATGATCGAAAAGTAAAGTTGCGTGAGTTAGCTGACATCGTAAAGATATCAAAAGAACGTATTGGCTTTATATTGCATGAGCATTTGACTATGAGAAAGCTATGTTCATAGTGGGTGCCGCGTTTGCTCACTGCACAACAATCGGCTGGAAAGGTTATGGCCTCGGTATTTTGGGATGTGCGTGGTGTAATATTCATCGACTATCTTGAGAAAGGAAATACCACCAACAGTGAATATTATATAGCGTTATTGGAGCGTTTGAAGGCCGAAATTGCAAAGAAACGACCGCATATGGCAAAGAAAAAAAAAATTGTTTCATCAAGACAACGCACCGTGTCACAAGTCAATGAAAACAATGGCAAAACTACATGAATTGAACTGAATTGCTCCCACATCCACCGTATTCGCCAGATTTGGCCCCCAGGGACTACTGGCTGTTCGCAGATCTCAAAAAATACTCGCCGGTAAGAAATTTCGCACGAATGAAGAGGTTATCGCTGAAACTGAGGCCTATTTTGAGGCAAAAGATAAATCGTTCAATAAAATTGGTATTGAAATGTTAGAGCGGCGCTGGAATGATTGCGTTGCTCTTGATGGAGATTGCGTTGATGAATGAAGCTAATTTTGAACCAAAAAAACCGTATTTTCTTTGTTAGGCCCGGTACTTTTCAGCCCATGTGTTATATACGCCTGATATACATTCAGCTTACGAATAGCAACAAAGCTAACAGGAATTTGAAATAGGTTTATTAATAAGATTTTTTGTTCAATATTGCAGGTCATTTTATATGTACTAATAGGAAACATTTCAATGTGTCATATTTTTCTTGTCTTCTATAACGGATCCAGTTCTGGATGATATAGCGGCAAAATGGCTGCAGAATGGAATGCTCCCTTTCCAAAGATTCCATCTTCTTTATACTGTTTATACAACGGCTTATTTTGTTTAATTAATCTGTGTAGTTCTGCTTTTGTATAAGAAGTATCATACACAGTGCGTGACGTTTATCAAGCTACTTGAACCTTTTATACTTCTTAGTTCTTGAAGTTGGATGCTGGACAAGAAAAGTGTATCTGGCGTTTTTACCAACGGCAGTTAGTGATTGCGGAAATAGGGGTTTGGAGTTAGTAGAGTTAGGCTTGAGCCATTTCTTTCATTCACCGGGTTCATGTCGTCATACTAATCGTCACTCTTTTGTTCCGACTTGTACAGGGCGTCTTTGAAATAAAATAAAGAAGGTCGGAAAATGAAAAGGTGTCACTATGTAGAACACAACTCCAAAAAATTTGAGTCAATTACAACGTGAACGTCAGAATTGAAGAGACGTTAAGAAATTGTAATGTGTACCGCGTATGGATGCAAAATGTGAATACACGCATAACACATTCATAAAACCAAATTCGCATACATACACGCAGACTGCATACACTGCAATAACATAGTTGTCTATATTATAAAAACTACAAGATAACACTGCCGTACGAATATTTCGGTTGTGAATAACAAAGACATTTTTGTTTTAAATATCTTTATCATTTTTTTCTAGAGTCTGCGAAGGAATTTTTCTAAAATATTTTAGATTCAAGTCTATTAAAATTAGATCTTTGCATTTTTCATATTTCCTTCTTTTATTTCATGGACATCCTGTAAATTACTAAAGAATTGTCCCATTCTTCACTAACACAAATGCCAACATGATGGAAAATGCAGGTTTTTAGATACATTTAAAAGCGTAAGAATGATTTAACATTATCTTATGTTACTTGTTTAAGTTTCATTTGCGCCTGACAATATAACAGGTCTAATCTCCAGCAACATTTCTTAAGCGGTTTTCTTTTCTTAGGAAAGATCCTAGAATGTTAGGTACAAAAGGAAAATTTGCGGATATGATGTAGAAAAGAGTGAAGTTTCTATTAATATTTAAGTTGCAGTTGATATTTTGGTTAA
The DNA here is from genome assembly GCA_023509865.1 of Trypoxylus dichotomus. Classification (NCBI taxonomy): domain Eukaryota; kingdom Metazoa; phylum Arthropoda; class Insecta; order Coleoptera; family Scarabaeidae; genus Trypoxylus; species Trypoxylus dichotomus. Next base: position 52,710,140 of record CM042076.1, on the reverse strand, counting down.
TCAGGTATAATAGAAAAAATAACTTATAATTTCTCTTTGTACATTTTCTTGCTCGTTTAAAATTTTCATTGAAATTACCAGTGCTTCCGGATTTATGCAAATGCATAACGGTACAGAAATTTTCGCAGAGAGTTTCGGGAGTAAGTTTCAATCAGTACAGCTTGAGGTAAGCTATTTACAGATATAAGCAATTTTTGGACCACTTATGTGCATTTATGTACTGAATACTGAAGGTAAAATTTTTGAGATATTACAAGCAAATAAGCAGGTTATTATGACCATGCTCATTAAAAGTTATTGTCACAATGTAAAAAATTACAATTTATTTTACGTTGTGGTTTTTAGCTCGAAATCACGCTGATGACGCCGGGGTAGGCCGAAACATGTCCGTATGTTAGCGTTTTATGTCTCTTCACATGTCTTTCTCCTGAATGATTTCACCAATACCATGAGAAAAGCTGCATTTACAGCGATTTTGTCGTTATTTTCTAGGCACTCCTTTACAAGCGTTTAATACGTCATGGTAAGCCTGACAAATCATTCATATGTGCAGTTTCCCTTGCATTGCCCTTGGTGCGCTGCCCTCTCGTGGTAGCAATCCATGTATTGCTCGAGAAAAGAGTGGGAAACTGTACCCGCTTCTTTTCGCTGTCTAACATTGCAGACAAGTGTTTCTTTCTTTTGGCACTAGTTAGCGCCAGGAATATTCACCTGTATTGTAGGGTTGGTGTGGGATGTGGCGATAGAAGCAGAGAGGGAATTACATGTGTTGAGCATAAAACCCCTCGAAACCACGCTAACGACGCTGGCTAGCTAGAAACATGACAGTGTGTTAGCGTTTTATGTCTCTTCACATGTCTTTCTTGTGAATGATTTCAGCAATACCACGAGAAAAGCTATATGTTCAGCAATTTTGTCGTTAGATATGAATGGCCAAGCACCTTTACGGCGTTTCCCGTCTACACATAAACATAAATCTCCCACGAGATTTTGTATATGTGTAGTAAGTAATTAATATACTTTTTACGAAATTACAAAAATTACATTGGCATGTACGACATTTTAGCTTAAGTTGCCTGCATATCTTACAGTTTAAAATAATATATACATCGGTTACACTGCATTCATTGTGAAATGCATGTAAAAATGTGGCGTAAATCTCTACTACATCGATTTCTTACAAAAGGCATCGTGTAATTACATTTACTAGATAGCAAAATTTTCACATGAAATTTTTTGTAGTTTCACATTTTTCTTAGCTTGATTAGAAAGTATAACTACACTCCTTATTCAAATTTTGTGGTAGAAGCAACAGGGAAATTTATTTGTACAAATGTAATAAACCATGTAGGAAATATTATAGGATTTAGTGAACCCGCTCCCCCTCTCTTCTATGATAAAATGCCGCTATAATCGCATTCAAGACGTACATTCCTGGCAAATAAATTATTTTACTGTTCTAGGCCTGTCGAGCGACGTAATTTGTAGTAGTTTTAGTTGACAGAAATTTAATAAACCCTCTTCGAAGCTGTTTTTACTCTGATTTATGTTACATCTCTAAACAAATATGCATACGTGTGAAGTTTGAACCATGTGGTGTATAATTTAGTGCTTGACTTTTGCCTGTACCAAATGCGATTACAAATTTGTTCAGTTCTTTCGTATGCAAATTATTTACTGCAAATAGTTATAATGCAATATAAATTAATTGGATTGAAACAAGTATTAATCAGTTAATTAAGCGATGAATTTGCGACTGTGTTATGTACTATAACGGTTAAATTTAGTTTAGCGAAGAACATTGAAAGAGTTTCAGTCGCTTTTGTTTATTATGTTTTTCAAGCTATACATATTTACTTTGTGGTTTCATTTATTTGCTCATTGTTATATATGACAAGTAAGCCTGGAAAAAACGCACTGCCTTGTGTAAACTGCTTTTGCGCAATGTCAGCTACCAGAAGAGACTACAAATTGGTACGAACTAAGGCTACAGAAACAAGTGCGCACTCATTAGCGGTGACGACATATTTCGAAATCGGTCGGACATACCCGAAGCCGGGATTCATACTCGTATGGCTAGTATGTGTATGAATGCCGGATTAGATTGATGATGGTGAATCGACGGCTGTGTGTTAATAGATTTCTTAACTGTTTTCCGACATTAGGATATACTGGTACTTGTGTAAAAGACATGTTAATAGCAAGGCTTTAACACATGGGCTGAAAAGTCCCGGGCCTAACACATAGATCACGCTAGTTTTATTGCAGTCACCTTTCTCTCAGTTAGTACTAACCTTCAAAAGACAGCTGTTAAAATTTCATGATATTCTATTCATTAGTTTGTGAGTTATTGTGCTAAGAGTCACGCTACTTTTGTTATTTTCAACGCAATGGATCAAAAACAATTTCGTGTTTTAATTTTACACTGCTTCTTGATGGGAAAAAATACCGTTCAAGCGAAGATATGGCTTGAAAAGTGTAATGGAGACTCCGCTCCATCAGAAACAACATTAAAACGTTGGTTTGCTGACTTCAAACGTGGTCGTAGAGACACCGATGATGCAGAACCCAGTGGACGTCCAAATGAGGCGATAACACCAGAAAACATGAAAAAAATTCACAAAATCGTTTTGAATGATCGAAAAGTGAAGTTCCGTGAGTTACCTGACATCGTAAAGATATCAAAAGAACGTATTGGCTTTATATTGCATGAGCATTTGACTATGAGAAAGCTCTGTTCAAAGTGGGTGTCGGGTTTGCTCACTGTTGAGCAAAAACAAGAACGTGTTGATGATTCTGAGCAGTGTTTGGCCATGTTTAAACGTAACAAACCGGAATTTTTGCGTCGATATGTGACAATGGATGAAACATGAATTCATCACTTCACTCCGGAATCAAAACGATCGTCATCTGAGTGGACAGCAATTGGTGAACCTCGTCCAAAGCGTCCGAAAGCACAACAATCGGCTGGAAAGGCTATGGCCTCGGTATTTTGGGATGTGCGTGGTGTAATATTTATCGACTATCTTGAGAAAGGAAATACCATCAATAGTGAATATTATATAGCATTATTGGAGCGTTTGAAGGGCGAAATTGCAAAGAAACGACCGCATATGGCAAAGAAAAAAATGTTGTTTCATCAAGACAACGCACCGTGTCACAAGTCAATCAAAACAATGGCAAAACGACATGAATTAAACTTCGAATTGCTCCCACATCCACCGTATTCGCCAGATTTGGCTCCCAGCGACTACTGGCTGTTCGCAGACCTCAAAAAAATGCTCGCCGGTAAGAAATTTCGCACGAATGAAGAGGTTATCGCTGAAACTGAGCCCTATTTTGAGACAAAAGATAAATCGTTCTACAAAAGTGGTATTGAAATGTTAGAGCGGCGCTGGAATGATTGCGTTGCTCTTGATGGAGATTACGTTGATGAATAAAGCTAATTTTGAACCAAAAAAATCGTGTTTTCTTTGTTAGGCCGGGACTTTTCAGCCCATGTGTTATTCATATATTAAGTGTGTGCAACATTCTACAAAACATTGATAATGAAGAATTTCGAAAATTTTTGGGGAAAATACGTTCCAGAATGCAGATTGCCAACAAGAGGTCAATTACAGTATAATATTGATCGGGTGAAAAACACGTTTAAAGATCAAATAAAGGGAGAGTTAAAAAATCAAAAAATATGACTAATGGTATATGTAACAACGGGTGCAAGAAAGAATTGTATTTTAAATGTGTTAGTGCGCACTTTAAAAAGCGATGAGGCATCCTTGCGTCTTCTTTTACGTAGTAGAGTACCACAAAAGAGAAACGGGAAAGAATAGGAAATATCTTTGGGATGTTCAATATATCGCAATCCAACTTATAATGTGGGTTACAGATGGGGATTCGGACATGCTTAAGCTGGAAAGCTGCTAAAGCAATCTTATTCTCAATTGCTTCATGTAACCTGTTTGCTCTACGCACGACTTGTAGTTGAATGTATTAGGAACAGTTATTTAAAGGTATGGCAATTTATAGATTTTACCAAAATAAATTTTTAGTAAATCCCCAAAACGCATTCGTGAGATTAAATAGGCTTGTTCGGGTATATCTCAGCTGGTATCGATGATATGGTGAACATGGCTTAAAGGTGTTTTATATTATGAGAAATTTTTACACATTATTTAAGCCTTGTATCTTAAATTTAAATCCGCAAGAAGCGCAAGTAATTTCAGTAAGCCAGCGGTTGGTTTCAGATACAGAAATCCATATTAAAATAAATTAAATTTTCAAAAATTATTCAGTTCTTTTAGATATTAATTCCAAATTAGAGAGCACCAAGCACCCATTACATGAAGCGCTAAATATAGTATATTACCTCGAAAACTTGTTAGAACTGTGCGAATATGATGCAAACAAGCTTTTTAAATTCGCGAACACCACATCATTAGATGCAGAATGTACCTTTTCCAAACACGCAAAATATTTTTAAATAGGGACAAAAAATTTAGTGATACAGCGGAACCCGATAACCGTTACCACGATGTTTTCACCTCGCCATAAAATAATGACTGAGTCAGTACTGGAAAGCATACTAAGGTCTAATGACGCAATACTGCAGCGAATTTTTATGTTGTTCTGCATCAACAACACAATGAAACTACAGTACTAAGTAATTGCATTCATTATTTTTAATATTGATAGTAACCGAACCGTACGCTACTACTAAAGCAATCATTTCTGCAGTCTTAATGACAAGTAATGTTACTGGATTTGTTGACGCCTTTTTTAGATATTGTTTACTGCTGGGGACCTTTTCTAACTTGTTAACTTAAATGAAATTTATTATTCTTTGTTATTTCCATGTCATTATATTTCTCCACTTACGTTAGTATTTATTTACTTCCTCTTTTTGTAATAGGTCTCTTGGCTGCAGTGTTAGGGTTATAATAGCACCAGAACCCGTATTATAAAGCAACCGCAATTGCAATTACATTTAGGGCATTACAGAAAAACAAACTTTTTTATTTGTAAGATATATTAGAGTAATCCAAAATATGTATAAGTAATGCTAAAACACACAAAAAACTATAAATAGAAGTCAAATAAATGTTGCACCAACTAGAACTCCTCAACACTGTCCCACCTTTTCTCGACTAGCACTCCCTTGATTTAACTTTATCTTAATTTCACAATAGTCAATTATTTTTTGGGAACTTATCAAACAATAGTGCGAGACTTTCATCTTATTCTGTGAGCGAGTTGAATGTGAATGGTAATTTATATTTATGGGGAAGCTTCTTTACCTTGGTGCATGATGTAACAAGTGCCATAACAACAGATGGCGTGATGAACATTTCTCTTTCATAACATGTGTTTTCTAATTCTTCATTTGTAGTAGGTTTCACAAAAATATGATGGTCCGTTTTTACAGAACAAAGTTCCTGTGCACTTTCACCGATATCTCTAAAAAAGGTATCCCGTAACAAATAAGGAAGCGAAAATTTCGAAAGCATGGAGTTTTTGTTGTCTCATATATTGTCACATGCTTCGACCTCCTTGTAGCAAAAAGGGCCGATGTATTTTTTGTAAGTTCTTATACGTTTTGGTGCCATTTTAAGTTAGTATCTATTATAACATCTGAAAAGACAGACCTTGTGTCTTACCACTGTTTATCTTTAGCTCGTCAGGAGAGAACCAATTTTGGGCATATTTCTTGTAAAGAATTACACTTTTCGTAGTGCAGTAAAAGGAACGTAGTGTCTGCATATTGGCTCTATCTACACTAGTTGTGAAGCCGTTAAAGTAAGTGATGAATGGGCGAAAGCTTGTGGATCTCCATTCCTGGTATTTATTAGTGGGCTGGCTATTCTACTCCGTTAATAGTACCCTATTCTAAGCAGGATTTTAGTATTTTTAGAAGGCATTTTATCTCGTGGTATTCAAATATCTTTTCTCGTAAAACACTGTGGCTAAAATGTTTGAAAGGAGATCATAAACTAAATAAGATACATATATAATGTGCCGCTTGAACGGAGTACCATTTAGTGAAATGAATGTATAACCAAAGTAGAAAGTAACCTGAGCATTACAAACTTTAAAACATATCTTAAATGAATAACTCTCAGTTCTTATTATAGAATATAAAATAACATATAACGTAAAAAATATAATTTTAGCCATCTTCTTAGTGCTAGTTATAAAATAGTTACAACTGTTTTATAAAACACAAACAAAACAGATAAAATTGGTGATTGACATTTTCAATGTATATTTTGTCAGAAAAGTATTTTTATTACAGTATCTGTTTTACATTCTAAATAACCAGGATAGTCGATGAATTCAACATATTCGTTTGGCGCTTACCAATTAAATAGTTACGCGTACATTTTTGGGAATTTAATCGATAGTTACTTAATGAAAAAGCAAATGTTTTTTTCAGTTGTTTCCACTGTTCAATGTGATATACGCTTTTTACAAGCAAAATTACAAAAAAATCATTGCATTTATATATTTACAGATAAATATAACGTTGAATCTGTTGCGTATCATGAAAATACGTCTATATGTATATCTATATTCGTACAGACATGTGAATCTTCGATTGCCATATACATGTATCTATTTTTATTACGTACTATTTACATTTAATTCTATTTCAAGTCAGCCATTCATTCCGTAGTGAGTAATTTAAGTTACCTAAAGAAAAGACTCCAATATGTACAATATGGCGGTAACAATGAGATACAATACCGATTACCTATTTACACTGTATTGTCAAAATTTAAAACTTCTACGTTAGTATTTGAAGTATCTAAATTACTCGCAATGGTACTTGGTGCATTAAAATTATTTCAATTATTGGATTTTTCAAAAAAAATTCTAGTAATTATTGCGTGCGAAGCATTTTGCGTGTTATAAATTAGGAATATTTTATCAGAACCATTCCTTATGCGTATCAGACCACATATTACTGTTAGTGTAGTAGTATAGTATAGAACTTAGTAGCCGCATTGAAATTGAAGCAGCATAGCTATTTCACTTATTGACAATACTGTGTTCGCTTCTCTCGTTTACCGGGCCTTTACGTATAATCCTTTTAGTAAACATTTTCTATTATCCCCAACAGATTTGAATATATGCTAGGAAGACTCTACAAGTCATACGTACAGATTACGGCGCAATAAAGTCCTCGTTGTGACTAGCCTTTCAGCAAATTGCACAATATTTGCGTGGACTCTAGTCGCCATATGAGCTTCTGTTCAATATCCGTAGTTTATCTATGCATAGACCAATTGTGATACAAATGCAGATTGCAATATGTAGATGCATGAAATGAATATATTTTCATCATAACTTAGTAAATCCATTGCAGAACTCATTTATAGAGATTTAATAATAATATTTAGTGTAGAAGCAACTTTACCTCGTTAGTTTAGAACAGCCTCTTTTGTAGATGTTTTGTACTATAAAAATCATTTCTACAGAGAAATAACGAAACCTTAAAGCAAATATGGATGATGTACCATGCACAATAAAAAAGTCAAAGGTTGATCAAAATAACAATTTAAAGTTGGTGAAACAACTTGACTCAAAAAAGTGTTATTTAACGTATTTTTGGCTGCACCAGTATTATAACTGCCATTTATTGCGCCAGGTGTTCAGTAGAACTAAAGGTAAGCAAGCCATCTAGATTGTATTTAAATTGAACCATAAAAACAAAAGTACGTTTTGTGTAATAGTAGATGAGACGATTACCTATTCTGACATTGTAATAGGTAAGTCTGCTATGTATTGATTCAACCAATTATGTTTAATTTTTCTGACGCAATCGATGCTGTGGGAGATACAATCCAAAACTGTTATCACATTTTTTAATTTTTCTCATGTTGGCCAAAATTAGACTTTAGAAATAACCTACAGCTTTCATTTGTCGAGTTAAATTTTGTGTGCAATGTACATACGTGGGTATATATGTATATAGTTTTATTACCTCAACCATGTCAGTATTCACTGCGCAATGATAGATTGCAACTTCATTTCCACTCTGATTAAGACATATGTACAAAATATTTTCGTAGATAAATATGAGTAGGTGAGCAATAGTTTAGGTGTTTATATTGATAAAAATATCCTGCTACGTGCTAAAACAACTTTTCTATTATACCAATTTCTAGAACCAAATATTTTATTATACAAAGATTTTTTGAATTTCCTTTATTTATTATTAAAATAATTCATACTAACACAATTCAATCTATTTTCATTATCGGTGCTATCACTCGTCCTGTTAATGTAGCCGTTCGTATTACTTTTGTTTGAACTGTTGTTGTGAGTTTCTTTCAAAGATGCACCATCCTCGGTAATCAATCATTGCGTTATATCAGTAGTTTAAATAAACTGCCATTCATTTCGCATGTAAACTATGAATTGGACCTGATATACTTTGTATTTAAGCGAGCGCATACGGACAAAAATATTTTTTATATGACAAATATTACATAATTTAAATAAAAGATTCTTTATTTCACTTACAAGAAAGAATAAGACCATCGCACTATTACGAAGAGCATATTTACCTTTTATATACGTTTATGTTAATAAAGTTACCTTTCGAAGGATTGTGTATTTTAACACACTATTACCCCATGAATTCATCAATAATATAATATAATACAATATAATATAATATAATACAATATAATATAATATAATACAATATAATATAATATAATACAATAATGTTATCCATATACATATTTCTATTTGGTAATTAATTGAGATGAGACATTTTAAATTTTATGGAAGTCTAAAAAATAAGTAAACTCTATGTTCCATCCAAAATCACTAAAAAAAACAAGGACAGAACCAAAAGCACAGCGTAAGTGAGTGTGTTGTGCTAGCAATAACCGCTTATAAAAGGAATAAAACGTCTTTTCTAGTAATCATTTCAGTGAAATAATAACAATATATTTGTAACAATGTACCGCACACTTAAAACCGCAGAAATATTTTGTTAAGCCAATGCGTAGAGTGAATTTTGAATCAAGTGCGTACTTCTTAAAGTTAAACAAAAAGTGCACATTTGGCATAAATCCTCGACGTTCTTTAAAAGAAAGAAGTATACTGTTGAATCAAATATTGTACGTATATTAAATCAAATAAATATATTTTGAAATGGCAGAAATCAAGTTATTTACCTTAAGAGAATATATGTTTGAATGAAATAAATTGTGTCAACAAAATTGTATCTTAAAATTAAACCGAGTAACTACATTGGGTGCGCGTGGGGTCCTAACCTGCGTCCTTTACTGTTTCTTTTATGTATAATGATAATAGTAATAATTTAAGCATTCGCATCCCCCAACAGCTTTTCGCCAATTACAGGAGGCATCGGGCGGCTATGATATTATTACGCCTGTGGCCTGTGGATCGTCTTAAAACAATATTCGCTCTCAGCGTTCGCCATGGAGTGAGGAAAACCACAGAAAAATCTCAACCTTGAGAAACGATCCCGGGGTTCGAACCCGGGAGCTTAGGATTGATAGCCAAGCGCGCTACGCACTGAGTCATCAACCCTTCCGCACTCACCAACCCATCCATCAATGGTATAGTGGACGCTGATGTTCGTTCATGCTGTTGCATATTCTCTTGGATAACCTCACGAGATGATTTCCTAAAACTGCAGAGAAAGCTTGAATATGATTGATTTCATTGATCACGCTGCAGAAATTATATTTTCTGCTACAGGGAACAAGGGTTTTATATTGCGTGATACCATAATGTATAAAATGTATAAAAGTGTTACACTTTCTTTTGTGCGTTCCAAACATGAGTATGCCACAACGATATGTTGATTGAACTACGATGTGGATAAAAAAGCTATTGAAAGTGTGCAAAGGCATTTTCTCAAGTACTTATAGTTTAAAGTTTTTAAGTTTGCTCAAGAACAAAGCGGATTCGCCCCTCTTATTGAACAATCTAAGTTTTGTGATTTCTAACCCCTTTGCACTAAGTGCTCCAACATTCTATACGTTTTCAGCATACATCAATTCAATGGCCAGGCCGCTTGCCACGAATAATCGCATACGCTCCGAGAGCGATATATTTCTCTGCAATGATTACTATTAATGAATAATAGCAATTTTGTTTGATTCAGATGTGCTTGTTGTGTAGTTAGGACCTCAGATGTAATATGTGTGAACAGAGTTTTGTTCTAATATGTATTTGCATGTGTAATATTTCTTTGTATTTTACAATTGTATGTTCTATTTCTGTACAAAGTTAGAATTGAAGTGAAACGTAGTGCTTAATTTAGTATTTGTACTGTTGGATAATAGATGTTATTATTACTATAAGCGATTTTATTACGACGACAGTTTTTGGAATTTTACAATTTTAAGGACGTTTATTGGTAGTTCGTTTCGTGGACAACACTTTTAATTTGCGCAGTGTAATACAAGAAAATATGGCGCAATCTGCAACACCATCCTCTTTTGATCCTCTTATGATATACTGGTTTGGGTACCAGACGAAGCAGTTTAGTAACGTAATCGATCATTATATTTAAATCAATTTACAACAACGGTATCCGCAGTAAATGCATCAATGTATTCAACTCGCAAAAGGTATTAGTTCCCATCCACAAATGTATCTGCCTGATTCCGAATGAATTGAAGTAAAAATACGAGGAAGACGAATCCTCGCTAGGAAAAGTTGTTCATCATTCCGGTCGTATTAGATTCGCATCTAATAGCACCCTTGTTCTGGATGCACGTCCGACCTGCTCTAAAAACAGCCTTGTTCTCGAAATGCTCTCGCACGTGAGATGCGGACAAGAAGAACAAGTCTTTCACCAGACTGCATAAATTTTCTCCTCAAGCATCTGCATCCGACAGACTCTAAATCCATAGATCTAACAGGAATCGCTCAACTGCGACGAGAAATGCTGATTCCCGTACAGAAGAACGCGCTGAATATGCGCGGCAGGTACTATTTAATTTTTTTTTAATATAGAGGATAATACTCAGCACAGAAATACTATTGAGCTTACTGTTATATCTTGTTTTATTCCAGATATCCATTGGAATAACAATAAAATTCTCATGAATATGATGTTTCTATGCTTCCAGGAATAAAGTTTCGTATGGTTGTAATTACAATGAGATGTTTTATTGCTTTCAGAGCATACGTTTTCGCTAAGATATTTGAAGTTTATTTTTTAGCCAAAAAGGTACACCAAAAAGTGCTAAAAAATATAAAAAGCAGTGTAAATTATTATAAAACGCAAACCTGAGACATGTGATCATTTTTTGTACCATTTTAGCAGAATTAAGGAAATGAAAAGTGGCGGGAAATTCAGTAGAATTAAGATAGTAGTGCACCTGATATTCTGTGGTACGTTTGCGTTAGCTATCAGTTTATTTGATATTTACAAGAAACCCTGTACGGAATTATCATTAAATTACTGTTACGTGGCCAAAATGTATGGGAATTATTGTAAATCTGGAGAATTTCAGAGAAACAGGTTTATTTAGCTCGTCGTTCACTGAAGTTATTCACTGAGAATAGTCTATCTCTACGAGGTGTCGAACGTGTTTGAGGAATGTCAAAAACATCGAAAGGCAGGTAGTAGAGCACAAAGAAGAATAACTGCTTGTTAAGACCGTCGCTTAAGACTATTAGCTTTAGGAGAACAGTAATTATCAGCCTATTTACCGGTGTTTGGTTCGACGAAGAAAAGCAATGAGTAATCTAAAGTAGAATAAGACTTTTTATATTCAAATCTGATCGATAGCATCTAATATCGTCCTTTACCGCTTGACAACCTATTCAAAGAAACGGCCCTTTCTAGAAATTGCACTTCAGAATCTTATATAATGAAAATACCCTTAAATGCTCTTCAAAGTGATCTTAATTAAAGTATATAATTCTATCCAGAAATTATGCATTCTATTAAAAGTAATAACATTATAAACATATGCTATATGAATTAGGATTTTGTGATTTCACACAATTGTCGATATCGATCTAATGAAAATCCTCATTGGTTGAACGACTTTTACATTTAATACCTTCAATAATTAAATGTACGCGTTGACATATGTAGCTAGAGGAGTTAGGATCACACTCAATAAAAGAAGGTTGCTTTAATTTTATAAAGAATTAAGGCGTCTATTTTCTGGCCAAGGAGAGCCAGAGCAGCTCATGAAACAAAATTTGGTATCAGTAGAATGGAGTTACACCTAATTATACGAAGGTTATTCTTTATGTAATAGCCATGCTGCAATAAAAATTAAACATGTAAAGAATTTCTAAAAACATTTATGATTAGTTTTTCCACGTAACTTCTTTGTTAGTTTAAACGATTATCGTAACGAAGAACGAGTTCTTTGATATCCTCCTCATAGAATTTTGGCTCCTAGAAGTATTAAGAAACCTGTATAAGTAAGAAAAATAATCAAGTAATGCTGAAGGTGGAAGTGAAAATATAAATGAATCCCAATCGTGAAAGGGAAAAGAAGTTGAGAAACCTAATAATACATAAAAACAATAATTTAATCATTCTCTGTGACATTTGAGTTCAATTAAATGTGGCTGTTTACCTTATACAGTTGAAGAATAACGAATTTTAGACGAAGATTTTAAAAACTTTCAAGAGAACGCAAAACAAAAATTTACAGAAGGATTTCACAACGCCTTTTCACTATTTCATTTATTTACTTGATCCTACTAGAAGTAAAAACAAATATCCTTGTCAACTCTAGAAATAATTTCCAAATGTCATGTTGGTAGAAGATTTAGTCATTAAGTTGGAAGTTAAATCATATCCATTCTTTGTTTGTATTTGAATACATTCAAATTTCATTTCAAATGTTTTGTTACATTCATATTGAACTTTTGTATGACTTGAGCTTGTTTACGTTTCATTGTTGTTGGAGGTAAAGTAACGTTAGAACTCGTTTAAACTGCATTTTAAATATTTATTTTTACCATTCTTCCAGATTTCTTTTCAATAGGATTTACATCATAGTTATTATTTTTATTCTTTCCATTTACCGACATTCACTATATAATTATTTATCTTAAAATAAGGAGTCCCGAACATGTATAGACTGCGTGGTTGTATAATTCACAGGTATTGGTAAAAACTCTACCCAATCGCCAGTCGGTCACTCGGTTGACAATAAGCGTCAACATGCTCTTGAAACGTTGCGTTCTTAATTTTTTAAGGCCTGGATTGATCTTGCCCCTGTTGTATTTTATTTCGTATGTCTATTTTCGATGTGCCTTCCTCACTAAGTGTGTTTCCTAGATAGTTGTACTGATTTGTTCCTCTTATTTCTCTAATTTGCATGTCCTGGTAGTTATCTTCGTTTTTACATTCCACTTTCATATATTCAGTCTTTGTTATGTTTGTTGTTAGTCTCCAATGTTCGTATACGAGGGGAGGTGCAGCAGGTCGCGGAATGGAGGGGACGGAGTGGGGACAGGGGCGCTGTGATAAAGTTCCTTACAAAGCAAGGAAAGAACGCTCAAACCATATTGAATGAAATGAAAACCGTTTATGGGAACAGCGCCCTAGTAAATCAATGATTTATAAGTGGCATGGTCTTTTCTAACATGGTCGGAAGTCGATTGAAGACGACCCCCGCTCAGGACGGCCAGTTGAGGCCACACAAAAAACAATTATCTGCATTAGTTGGAGTATCAGATACCACCATTTTGCATATCCTACATGACCACCTGGGTATGACAAAAGTCAGTGCAAGATGGGTACCAAGAATGCTCATGCCGCTGCAGAAACAGCAGCGCGTCTGTGCGTCCAAACAATTTTTGCAGCTGTGTGGAGACAAACCTGCACAGATTTTGGAGCGGATTGTTACCGGAGATAAAACATGGGTTCATCATTTTGAGCCTGAGTCCAAACAGGAGTCCATGCAATGGCATAAAAACGGGACACCACCGCCAAAGAAATTTAAAATGTCAAAATCGGCTGGAAAGTTGATGGCTACTGTTTTTTGGGATTGTGAGGGGATGTTATTGATTGATTACAAATATTACGCAGCGATATTAGAAAAATTAAAGGAGGCCATCAGGGAAAACATAGGGGAAAATTGACCAAAGGTGTGTTGCTCTAAGCAAGACAATGCGCCGGTTCACAAGAGCAAAGTTGCAGTGGTTGCTCTGCACAAGCATGGCTTTCAGTCAATAATCCATCCACCCTACAGTCCAGACCTGGCACCTAGTGATTTTTATTTGTTCTCCAATTTAAAAAAAGACTTACGTGGAAGAAAGTTTTCCGACGTCAGTAAGGTAAAGGAGGTAATTTTGGCCCATTTTAAGGCGAAAAATAAACAATATTTTTATGATGGTTTAAAAATTAATTCATAGTAAATGTATTGTGCTTAAGGGTTACTATATTGAAAAGTAAAAATAGATTTATTATTTTATTTTATTTAAAACCCTTTCATTCCACGAACTTCTGGACCTCCCCTCGTAGTTGTCCCAGTTTTCTAAACATGTAAGGCTTCATGAATATAAATTTTAAATAATGTAGATGAAAGAGTGCATCGTTGTTTCGATCCCTTATTTATGGGAAATGGTTTTGATCTGTTTACGCGTATTTTGATTATGCTTTGTATATTATATTGATGTACCTGGTGTTTAGCCCCACTTTGTTTAAAACTTCAAACAGTTTTTCAAGGGTACCGTATCAGAAGCCTTTTCTATGTCCTTAAATACTAAGTGGGTGTGTAAATCTGTTGTATTACAAATATATTGCTCAAGCATGACCATCCCGCTTGAAAGTCGCTTTTCTCTTCTATTTCTTGTAAGCCACCTTCTGTTCTTTTCATTCTTCTCATTGCGCTGTTTATACTTATTCCTCTATTAATTTTGTTTCCATTCCTGTATATTGAATTGATATAGCTTAGGGTCCAGTCCTCGGGAAATTTCTCCCCTTGTAGACATCTATTAAACAGTATCGTTATGTACATATTCGATTAATATATTCTGTCCATTTTCTATCAGTTCAGTGTCCGGGTACTGCAGCCTTTTTATTTTTCGAGTCTTTTAGCGCTCTTTTAACTTGCGATAACTTCGCAAGTTAAAATCTTTTCTACCTAATAATCTGGATTAATGTTAAATGTCATATCTTTTAAAAAGAAATCTGGTCTATTTTCTGTTAATAGTTCAGTGTAGTATTCTTACCATCTTTCCATTTCTATTAAATTTATTTTGCTATTTCTTCTGTCATTCTTACTTGAAGTTTTTATTACTTTTCATGCCTCTGATATGCCACCCATGAATCTCTCCACTTCTTTGCGCTTTCTTTCCTATACTTCGTTGTTTGCTTTCTTTACTTGTTTTTTTACTTCTCTATTCAGTTTCATATAGGTGGCTCTAACATATGGGCTGGAAATTGAATGCAATTGAAAGCGAAGTATTGGCAAGAGTACCAACATACGACACGGTTTTATCTCAAAAACAAAGTACTTGCCGAAAAAAAAGCATAACTGGTATGTGATCGTGATGTGGTAGAAGTATCTCACCCCCATTTGTTTGCAGCGTTTACGAGGCCAATATACTTCAAAACATGTTACAAAAAAATTGTGTCTATTACATTTTCTAAGATATTTAAAAAAATATATGCAAATTGTAAAAATGGACTGAAAAACTAGACGTGAAGATTCACGTATAAAGGTGCAATATCTTGTTTGTAGATAGTCCAATAACTATAAACAATTATAAGCTAAAAGACATAAAGTAATCAGAAAAAATACAGATCTGAAATTAAGATTTCAGGTGCAGTTACGGATGTAATCAAAAGATCTAACAGATTGGGACTGTTGTTCATTGATAAGTTTGAAAACGCCACATATATTAACAAATCAATTATTTATTATGATTAATTTTTATATTTACGAAAAAGAATTGGATGGCTATGAGGCGTTTATTTATATATATTTTGTAATGGGACACAAAGAATTTTACAACTCGCCCATAACAGTATATTATTTGGCGTCCATTTGCTAAACAGCTTCCTAGCATAACAGCTTATTGTTATTGTTGCTGGTATTAGCACTGACGTCTGTCATCTCTGCGACATGAAACGGTATATTGCCGCATTGCTCTAAGGAACGTCTGATAGAAATTCTCTATCCTTCAATCGAATAGATCTTTGAAAGAATGGCATCGATAACGGCTGATCGCGACACATTCGTCTCCAGATTTTCTCGATGCAGATAAAATTTCCTTGGTAAATATAGATGGTATTCAATGGGTGTCTTGTCAACAAAAGACGATGTACGAAAATATTAGTTTTCGATTTACATCTGACAAACGTTCTGCAGTTTTGACCAACCACTTCATAATACGTTTCCCCATTGTTCTATTGTCCAGTCTATATGAGTCTTAGCCCACTGAAGACGTTTTATTCCCACGACGTAGCAACAGCTTTGTGTAGCAATACGGCTGTGGAGGCTTGCTTCTTTTTTAAACGACGTTTCATTGCGCTAACGGATATCTTCCTGTTTCTCCCCCGATTCATTTCCACCGTAATTTCAGGATTCATTAATCGTCTGTTTGTCTTACTAAGCAATTTTGTGGGTTAATCCCCGCCCCGAAATGTTGCTCGAGAACGTCCTGGACGATTTTTGCTAACAAATATAACAATGTTCGGATCAAAGATCAGTTAAATTTACTATGGGTTTTTTTTTATATTAAATCGTCCGGAAATATTCCGTACAGAATATCCTGCTTGATGTAGCGTTAATATTGCTGATCGTGTCTTATCATTAACAGGTTTTCCGTAAGGCATCTTAGCA
Organism: Trypoxylus dichotomus; assembly: GCA_023509865.1. NCBI lineage: Eukaryota > Metazoa > Arthropoda > Insecta > Coleoptera > Scarabaeidae > Trypoxylus > Trypoxylus dichotomus. The sequence continues at coordinate 52,693,323 of CM042076.1, read as the reverse complement.
ATATCGAGCTACACGCAACGGTATCGAATGATAAACTAAATTCACTGTTAATGTAACACATGGGCTGAAAAGTCCCGGGCCTAACACATAGATGACGCTAGTTTTATTGCAGTCACCTTTCTCTCAGTTAGTACTAACCTTCAAAAGACAGCTGTTAAAATTTCATGATATTCTATTCATTAGTTTGTGAGTTATTGTGCTAAGAGTCACGCTACTTTTGTTATTTTCAAAACAATGGATCAAAAACAATTTCGTGTTTTAATTTTACACTGCTTCTTGATGGGAAAAAATACCGTTCGAGCGAAGCAATGGCTTGAAAAGTGTTATGGGGACTCCGCTCTATCAGAAACAACAATAAAACGTTGGTTTGCTGACTTCAAACGTGGTCGTAGAGACACCGATGATGCAGAACGCAGTGGACGTCCAAATGAGGCGGTAACACCAGAAAACATCAAAAAAATCCACAAAATCGTTTTGAATGATCGAAAAGTGAAGTTGCGTGAGTTAACTGACATCGTAAAGGTATCAAAAGAACGTATTACCTTTATATTGCATGAGCATTTGACTATGAGAAAGCTCTGTTCAAAGTGAGTGCCGCGTTTGCTCACTGTTGACCAAAAACAAGAACGTGTTGATCATTCTGAGCAGTGTTTGGCCATGTTTAAACGTAACAAACCGGAATTTTTGCGTCGATATGTGACAATGGATGAAACATGAATCCATCACTTCACTCCGGAATCAAAACGATCGTCATCAGAGTGGACAGCAACTAGTGAACTTCGTCCAAAGCGCCCGAAAGCGCAACAATCGGCTGGAAAGGTTATGGCCTCAGTATTTTGAGATGTGCGTAGTGTAATATTCATCCACTATCTTGAGAAAGGAAATACCAACAACAGTGAATATTATATAGCGTTATTGGAGCGTTTGAAGACCGAAATTGCAAAGAAACGACCGCATATGGCAAAGAAAAAGATTTTGTTTCATCAAGACAACGCACCGTGTCACAAGTCAATCAAAACAATGGCAAAACTACATGAATTGAACTTCGAATTGCTCCCACATCTACCGTATTCGCCAGATTTGGCTCCCAGCGACTACTGGCTGTTCGCAGACCTCAAAAAAATGCTCGCCGGTAAGAAATTTCGCACGAATGAAGAGGTTATCGGTGAAACTGAGACCTATTTTGAGGCAAAAGATAAATCGTTCTACAAAAGTGGTATTGAAATGTTAAAGCGGCGCTGGAATGATTGCGTTGCTCTTGATGTAGATTACGTTGATGAATAAAGCTAATTCTGAACCCAAAAAAGCCGTGTTTTCTTTGTTAGGCCCGGGACTTTTCAGCCCATGTGTTATCTTCCGCTTCTTGTGTTTGCATCCAATATTGGTAAGCCCTCTTTTTGTCTCACTAACATTTCTATTTGTTTCGTTCACTATTCGTGGCTTGTATATTGCTGTTCCTTTATTCCCAGAGCCTCTTTGGCTGCTTCTTGAATATATGTTTTTATTCCGGTGTATAATTCTTTCATGCTTTCCCATTTCCTTATTGTATTTTATCGGCTAACTTTAATTCATATAGGAAGCGGGTGGATTCGTCGTAAAGTCTTTCCAAAACCGTTTCTTCATGTTTGTGTCTTTTTTGATTCTTTCGCTAAGTTTCCTATATTTCACTATTCATTTTGTTATAAGTAGGTAGTGATCTGAACCACATTCCGGTATACCCTTACATCTACCGTATTTATCTGGACTCTTGCCACATAATTACGTAACCTATTATTGAAGCGAGTCCTCTAGTTGGTTGTGTCCTTGTAAATTTATGGATGCTCTTGTGCGGAAAAAAAACATTAATTATTCTGAGAGACATATCTTAACAGAAATCCATTAATCGCTCTCCGTTGTTATTTGTTACTTCTTCGCTGTATCTACCTATAACACAGGCGTTTTCTTTTGCTACCCGTGCGTGCAAGATACATATCTCCTTATGCGCTTTAATGTTCCTCAAAACCTTGTTCATGTCTTCATAGAAGTCCTCCTTACATTGTCAGTTCGCATCTTCATCCGTTGCATATACTGCAATAATTACTATGGAGCGTCCATTAATTTGGATATCCAATGTCATCATTTGTTCGTTTATTTCTTCCGATGGTCTTATATTTCCCGCCAGTTTTTATGTACCGCTATAGACACACCTCCTTTAGCTCTGGCATGCTTTTGTACACCACTGTAAAAGTGGTTATATTTTCCGACCAGTTCATTTCCTGTACCCTCTGTTAGTGCGCATCCATTCCTGCTTTAGGTATCTCTTGAAAGACTTCCATTTGCTTAGTGTTCAGACCTTATATGTTCCATGTACCGAATCTCATGATGCATGTGTCGTCTTCTTTTATTTCTGTCTATGTGCCGAGGCGAGTTATCGAAATTTTTAGCAATAATCGAAAGACCAAACCCTCTGCTTTTATCCGGGCTTGGGACCG